>OX104064.1:182763760-182813778 GCA_944474145.2 Dicrocoelium dendriticum
AAGGTGAATATCACCCTTACTGTGTTGAGTCTCAAACTGTCATTCATAGATGGATGCTTAACGTGTGGCTGCAATTTCATGGCACCTTAGTGCAAAGATCTTGCTTTGTGCTCAGGAAGACCACCCTGGCGTTGTGCGTGCAAACACGAAGATGGATGCATGCTTCCAGTGGCACAATTATCACGCAAAAAGTGAATTGATTTATGACCGCTGTTCATACCAAATAGCAGACAAGAGCTCAAGACCGCTTAGGTATGGTGAACAGCATATTGACTATACTGTGTGATCGTGGATAAAGTTAGTTATGGCGCAAGCACTGAAGACTGGTAGCTCAGGTTGTTCAGCTGGTGGTTGAACTGTTCGCTGAGCTTGGCAATTTTGTTGAAAGTTTTGTCAATACTCATGGTGACATCATCAGTGCGTAGTTGGGTGACCTGCAGTAGCGTAGAGTAGCGTAGTTTAGCCTTGATGAGTGCGCTGAACGTGGTGTGTGTGCCTTCTTATACCGCAGTAGTTGGTCCTGAAGCCGAGCAATCTAATTGGTTGGGTCTTCTATCAGCTTTCAGGTTGGTTGATAGGCAGATGACCTTCCCATCCTCCCATCCTTGTGTTTCGTGGTCTTTGTCTGCTTCCTCTCGCGAGCGAGTCTGCCGTCAGTTCTGGTTGTCTAGTCACACGTTCCACCGGATTCAATCCATCGAGTTGGCGGTCGTCCATCAGTAGTATGGCGTATACTGCGTCCAGTTCGATGTGTCGATTGACTGAATGGGTTGTAGAGTAGCAGGCTTCCAAAAACGCCCTCGCGTATTTTGAGCTTCCATATGCTAAGATCTTTACATTCTCCAGATCGAAATGGTGGCCTTTTTGTTTTGCAGCGCGGAAACTAATGAGTGCGAATCATGCATTCTGACCCCCGCCTTGTGTCCGGTGATTCTTATGCAAAGCTTTCTTCCGAAGTAGCTTTTAACGCAGTAGCTGCATTTGATCTGGTAGATGACATTGCATTGGTCGGCTTTATTGATTTTTTCTGTGGGTCTTTTGACCAATTTCCCTAGGTGGCACGGCTTGTGTGCCACATAGATTATTTATGATTGCAGCAATCGTCCTATTAGTTCGGAGCCTTTCTTGATGTAGGGCAACACTATCCGTTTGTTTGCTTGATCAGATGAATGCTGCTGCTGTCGCTGAGGCATTCGTTTATTTAAGCTTCTGTTAATGAAACTTCTCGGATAACCGTTGTTTCCAAACACTCGATATAGGTAACTTACTTCCTGTTTCTGCGTTTCGGCTGTGCTGCAGTGCGTTTCCGCTCTTTTGAACGGAGCTTGAATGTAACTGGTCTTGTGATTCATGGACTGATTGCTGTGGTAGTTTATTATCTGGTCTGTAAAGGTTTTCTTCTGATATACACACGTTTCCATAGATCCGTCTGTATTCCTAGTGACCAGTACATGAAAAAGTGGTAACTTGTTATCCACCTCTAATTCAATCGTGAAGGTGACATTCTCCAATGTGCAGTTGGGCAAATCGTGCGTGGCGTACACTCTGTTCTGTTTTTTTCCTGTCATACACCCCATATCCAGTATAACTCTAAAGGAATAAGACCGCGCGGCTTGCGGATGGGAGCCGTGTTTCATCAACGTATCCGGCCTATACTCAAGTTCGCTGTATGTAGAGAATGAAGCTGGCTGGTGACTGGACCTTAGTCCACTCCACTTTGAGTGAATGGAAGCACTCTTCGAGCCCAACACGACCTTGAGGACGGTGCACCCCGTCCCCGCCCATCAACGATCTATAGTCTCCTGGATCAAGTAATCATGGTGGAGAGGGTTAGATGGGTAGTTACTTTGTCAAAATGCACATCAAACGCAGCCAGACCGGGAATGTCACTTGAATTAACATTACCAAAAAGATGTATCGAAGAAAGCATAGAGATATGCCGACATAAATATTCTCGAAATAAAAATCGGTAATAAATGGGCTGTCAACAAACGCGCGATAATTTCAACATGGTAACTGATATACATACATATATATATATATATATTCAAGCTGCCGTATCTGTATGCAGCATTGGATCTATTTTATTTCATCTTGTCGTTTCAAGTGATTGGCTTTTGCTTGTTATCCCCGTGTGACTGCGCTTGATGTGCATGTTGACAAGGTGCCTACCTGTCTATTACCCATCACTTCGTCCATAATGGCTACAGGAGGCAGTTGGTCGTTGCTGTAGGAGACGGTGTTCACGGTCCTTGTGGCCGTGGTAGACTTGAACTGCGGTTCCATACACTCAGTGTGGAGCGGACTACGGTCCAACCACCGACTTGCGTGCGCTTGATTCCCAAATAGAGTGTGCTTGTATTTGTAGTGAAGGAGTGTGAGCCGGCTCCGTTGAGGAAACGTTGCTCCCATCCACATGCCTCCCGGTCTTATTCCTTCGGGTTTACACTGGATATGGTGTTTGCGATTGGAGCTGTGGGTGGTGCATCGCAAGCCACCCAAGGTCCCCCTGTAGGCGAAGGCGTCATGTGGCTGACCACAGTGACATGCAAATCCGAAACCGGATGCCGCCAACCATATTTATTTAAAAAATGGCACAAACGCGAACATGTTAACGTAGTTAACCGCAATAAGCAAAAGCGACGTGTGCAAGTTAATAGAAGACTATTCAGGTAGAGGCATGCATATACGTATACCACCAGTCACTCGGTTTCACCACTATATCGACGTCAGGAAGACGTAAGACAAAGTACTTTGTTGCTATGCACAAAGTGCTTCACCACTTGTGTACACATCATCAACTGTTCTCCGTCTGCAGACGAGAACATCTAATTTTCAATTCGAAATTTTTGTTTATTATTGGACGTGGACGGTCGAGGTGACGCGGAGGCCAAAAGCGTTGGCGACCAATGACATGTGGTCCACAATGCCGTCTGTCACACACACACACACACCACACTTACGCGACCGAGTTTAATATTCACAGCCAATGCTTCCTAGCACATATACGGTATTCAACCTTTCAATATGCCTGCAGTGTACTATAAATACCCCATATTCATCCTTGTAAGAAGTACGCGCTTATTATCGGAGACCCATGACTGCTTCTAACAGCACGCTGACGAACCTCAAGTAAGTTTTGTACTTGCGTACATGATACCGTAAAGTGGAAAAGGACTATCAGCAATTGTCACGGGTGGGACGTCGGGATTAGGACTTGCTACCACTAGACGGTAATCATCAACACACGGATAATACACTTTAATTGCAGACTGCTGGATTCTGGATGCAACGTCATGGTTTGTGACATAAAGAAGCATAAAGACTTTGAAGCGATCGAGGCGCGTTGTGTATACCAAAACACCGATGTATTGTGCTTGTAGTACTGATGGTGATACTCTAGGTGACCTCCGAAACAGATGCTGCCAAATCCATCGGTCTCGCTAAGCAACTCTTTTCCAGGTTGGATATTCTTGTCAACTGTGCCGGTGTAGGGTATTTATGCAAAACGTACGATGCAGAGAAGAAGTCAACGCATCCACTCGACACTTTCGAACAAATCATCAAAGTGAGCTGACCTATTAGTACTTTTGACTGCTCAAACCCAGTGGTGTTCTTGTGATAACTGGTGCATGAACTAATTTAACCACCAAACCATCTGCTTTAGTCATATCGTGGAAAGCAGGTAAAAGTGTACCTCTGCGTCACCATCATGATGGATTAGACATTGGTCTATGCTGTCAGCGTTCTAGCGCCATGAAATCGTCGATCTGTTGGACCGTTCTCTAACGTCTGGTTCACGCATTGCAGCCCAACCAAGTTACTACAACCATGTCAAACGCATGCGGTGCCTCACAAATCAGGTTGACTAATACGGGGCGGCCAAATCGTATATAAATGAGTGGCCCACCAGCTGAAATATTTATCAAACCGGACCGCATCGGCTGATAACCCATGCGAATACTCATTGCTTTGTTCACAGCTGCTCAGTGTACAACGCTTTATCGATGGCACCATAAGGATATCTCAGCTTTAGATAAGATGCAACTGAGTGATCTTAATTCTCCCTATGAGTGTATTATTCGTTTTTGGTGCTTTAGTAATATCTAACTTATTAGCCGTTCTCACTCTTTTGATGTGCCATTTTCAATGGAATATTCGTGAGTCGGATAGAATTGTCTGAACTGTAACAAATTATAGCAGGTTTTCGTGCGCTTAACGTGTTTATTTTGGTGAGTCAGATAAAATGAGCGATGTGAACGTTTTTCTACTAGTTAGCCCAGATTGTGTGCATCGCCTACAGACAATTACCCGATAACTATTACAATGAGCACTGTAACCTTTTCTGTCTACATCAGAGTCTTGTATTTTTATCTAAATTCTAGTAATGGAGTAACGGTTAAGTTGGCGTGCAGTATAACAACATGATATATAATGATATGAAAAAAATATATTAATATTGATAACGATGAAAATAACCCTCATGTGTATCATGATGCGAGCAACTGTCTGTAGCGGCGCAGACCAATTTTATCAAATGTCACATGCTCTTGCACTCGTGGTATGCAAAGGTAGTATATTGCTCTATGCGTTTTAAATGATAACTTTCTGGTAGTGGTTGAGGCGAAAGCGCAGTTTTTAAAGCATTCATGGTTAGATGAATGTGACCCCCTCTAGGAAAAGCTCATCGAGGGAGTTTCGTATGCGATTATGGTGACAACGGTATTTAGATGCCTCATTGTCACATGACCTGAGTGTTATTGTTAGTTTATTCCACAGATAGCTATATTTGACCAGGAAGAAATTAGAGCGCACGTTCCTTATAGCCTTGGGTATATTTAGCGTGTAACCTTTGTTGCTAAGCACTCGAGTTGAGCAATGTTGTAATTCGACTGCAGGCACATCGGAATAGGTCTTTTTGTGCAGCATGTTGGGAAACAGCGGCAAGTTATGCTTCAATCGTGGAATGCAAAGTGGTTCAAATTGTAGCTCATTGCGGCGTTCTTGATAAATCATAGCACAGTGCTTACCAATCAGATGTTTAGTAAATGACCTCTGCAGGCGCTCCACAGCAATTGTCACTCTTTCTTCTATTGCCGTATATTATGCTGCAGTACAATAAACAATAAACAATGATTTATCACGGGATAAAGGCAGTTGTTTGACACGTCTCGTAGGATGGTTGGGTGAATATGATGAAATCAAAATATTTCAGGGTCATCTACCGAACGTCTGCCGAGATGAAGAATTTGATAAATTAAATCAATGTAAAATTTTTTCAAAAATCGTGCGTAAAGGTTCAGAAATACACTGGAGTGCAGTGATCGTTGATATAAGGTGTGAAAAAGTAACATATGGTCGCTCACTTGGGTCCATTTGATACATAAATCCTGTAGAAAAGCATGCTTGGTGTAATCCACAATAGGGGAGTCTAGGTAACAAAATGCTGGGAGCTAAGATCAACATTTAATCCTTTTTTGAAAATGGCCGAAGTATGGGAGGATACAACTAAATCTGGATGTGCTTTTCAGGGTTGGCAAACCCGAAGGGAAACTAATTACGTCGACACTCTAGACGGTTATATTGTTCCCTCAATTGTAAGCAGTCACCCTTGGGCTACGCGTTTTGGCTAGGTTTCAAGAACTGGCCGCAAACTTCGTTGAGTACACCCAATATTTGGTACACCAATAGGAGATCGCCGCGCAGCCTTCGGTAGCGTCCGCTGAAAATTCCCAGCAACTTCAGCCTTCGGTGGTAAAAGTGGAAGCGCAGGCCCTCTACATTCTTTGTTGCTCTTTGTTGTGGTACCTCTAGTGCCTCTAGGTCGCGCTTCAATCAAGGATGTCAGGTCTGGATAGCGTATTCCAAGTTTGAGCGAACGTCCGAGTTGTGCGTTATCCACAAGATTAATGGGTCAAATCTCCCGAACGCTCTTCGCAACATACCGACGTGCTCATTGCCTCTTTTTGCAGCTACCTGTCTGTTTTGAATAGTTGAGGTCACTCTGTACAAGCACGCGAAGGTCACGTTCCTGGAAGCTGGTCTGCAATCCGTGTGCCCCAAGCAAATACGTGTAGTCATGTCTATGGCGTAATTGCACAACGCGACATTTATCTACTTTGGATGTTAGAGCGTTTTGAACTGACCAGTCTGACACCATTTTAAGATCACACTGGAGCCGTTCGTGGTCGTCCGGTCCTCTGATACTTCGCCACATCTTGATCTCATCAGCGAGAAATGGGAAATCGGGAGCAATTGATCTCGCCAAATCGTTAATGAATACCAAGAATAGACGAAGTCCAAGGGTCGAGCATTTTGATGCACTACACACCACATCGATTGCATCGGACAGAGTTCCCCGGTCTCTCACTTTCACCAGAACTTCGTGTAGAAATTTGCTTATCCAACTCAGGATTGGGTCACCAATACCGTAGTTCCGAAGCTGCTGTAGGAGAGTTCGATGGTTTAAGCTATCAAACGCTTTTAAGAAATCCAGGTAGATGACATCGGCTCCTAATATATCATCAACAGATGCAGTCCAGCTATTCCGTGCAATTATTAGGTTAGTATTACATGTAAGATTTTGATGAAAAGCATATTGCTCTGGAGGTATTAAGTAGTGGCTTTCCAGATACTGTATCAACGCATCTGCGATGATTGCTTCCATAGATTTGGATAGCACGGCAAGTAGCGTTATTGAACGGTATTTAGTGGGGTCATTGCGTCTATCTTTCTTATGGATATGAGTGATTAGCCCTTGCTTCCATACTGGTGGAATATGGTTCTCTTCTAGACATCGCTGATGGAAAGCAGCCGGTGGTTCTGCTAGATCACTAGCTACCGCCTGCAGAGCCTTTGGTAGGATGTTGTCGACTGAAGGAGAACTGTGGATACGCAAGGATAACAACTTATTCAACACGGATACTGCAGTGAAGTTTCTGTTGTCTAAACCCGAAGGTGGAGTTATAAAAACCATGAGAATATTTGGACTCGTTACCAGCTGGAAAGTTTGGGAGTAATGAAGCCGTAAGAGTTCAGCTACTTTCAATGCTGACCGCTTGCATCCATCAGCCGTAACTAGTTCTGGAATTCCCCGCTTCAAATTTCGAACGCCGTTAACGTGCCTGTATAAAAGTTTACGCTTCGTGCTGAAACGTTTCATTAACTCCTGCTGACGCGTGACCTTGTCATCGTGGATCAATCTGACACAGTACTTACCATGTGTCATGTATGCAGTCCGGTTTTCGTCATTCGGGCAGACCTCGTTAGCTCCCCATGCCAAATCCCTCAGGGACATACATTTACGTGTTTTGCTCTTTTAATTTTACGTCGGAAAAGGTTCTGTTTTCATGCGTGCGCTACCAGTGTGCTAAACGTCCTTGTGAACTTGTCCCAGGTAACATCTGGTGGGCATTCGCATAATAAATTCCAAGATTCTTCTTAAAAATCGTGGATAAAACATTGTACTGCTTGACAGTATACACTTGATCATCCTCGTTATTTGGATATTCCGCATAGCATGTATAGTCAAAGAATATAGTTTTATGGTCACTGCGACCCAGTGGCATGCTTGTAACTATCCTGTCGACCACGCGTTCTTTGTTATTAAGTATAAGATCCAGTGTCAACTGCTTGTTAGCCGTTCGAAATCTGGTGGGAGTGGTTATGTGGTTTTACAGAGGGTGGCTAGCAATTAGCTCTTGCAAGCAGGCTTCAAACTGCGCACCATCGGTTGCTGACGTTTCTACGTCGTGCACATTAATGTCTCCATAGATATGAATGTGGAGTGATTAGTTTGTAAAACTCAACTTTAACATGAGTTGTATGGATTTTGTTTGATATATTGTACATCGATGGTCTGGCACGTGCTATTTTCTATTGGGCCTGTTAGGTAAAAATGAAGTTAGACGAGCTCCTAATCGCAAGATCTCGCATGGATCGCAGTGTAGCGACTCGTGGATTGTTTAGGGTGATAGATTCTTCTGGGATGCAGCAGCCGTAATTCATGATACTTGATTTCTTAGCCGAGAGATTCATCACCCATGTGCAGCACCATGACTCAAGGGAATGTAAGTCATCTTGAATGAGCAGTAGCGTCCCGTGAAGCTCGTCACGCCGAAGCTTATATACGATTTTGATATCGTCAGCAATTAAAACTGTCATACCTTGTTTTACAAATGTGGTGATGTCATTGATCTAGAGCAATAAGAGGGAAGGGCCGGGTACGCTCCCTTGAATACCCCACTGGTGGTGGAGCGTAGGGAAGAGCGATAGTCCCCTATCGTGAGTACCTGATGACGACCACTCAGGTATGTTGATAGCCAACCTAGTGGTCGGTCCCGGATCCCAAATTTCTCCACGTTTTGTAGCAGTCGCTTTTAAGGTACTCGGTGGAATGACTGTGTATATCAAGAAACAGGAGAAATACTGCATAGCCGGAATCGATCGATTCTGAAATGTTCAGGTAATGCAGTTGAGAGGTGGTGCACGATCGCTCGTTAATAAAACCATGGTGCGAATTATTGATTAGGCCAATAGAATCGACAACGTTCATCAACCCCTTTCTGACTAATTTTTCAAATGTCTGAGCGATTATCGGAATGTGATGGATTGGTCGGGGCTTTTCAATCCTTTGTTTGGAACCATTGTGCCGAGACGTAATAACGGAACTTTTCCATTGGTCTGGAAAGTGGCTAGATTTTAGCGATTGGATAAACATGTTCATCAAGTGCAGCTGTATATCAGAACCTATTAGTGTAATGGTGGTTGATGAAAAGTCATCAGCTCCCAGCTTGGAGTACTGCCTGATTGACTTGATAATTTGATGGATACCGTTAAGTGAGATATGGATTCTGAGTAAGTGGTCTGTTACTGTAAGCTCTGTGCACACAGGCACAGAGTCAGTTTCGCGACTCATGGTAGTGGAAAAACCTCCCTGAATTGTTCACTGATTTTAGCGGGGTCATGGTGTATGTGAACCTCACCATCAACAATTTCGGTAATTAGAGAAGAGCGGTCACCGGTTCTATTATGCAGTATTTTGACAAGCTCACTAGCTTTGCAGCTTGTCCGTTGGGCAATATGTTCTTCGTATTTTCGTTGTGTTAATTGCGTATGTTTGACTCTGGCAATAAATTCAGACATTTGTAAGACGTGCAAAGTCATGGGTCTTTCTATATATTGCAGCTAACATTCTGGTTTTCTTGCTGATTAAGTGCTCGATGGAATGTTCGGAGACATGTGGGGTATAAACACATTATGGAGCAAGGAGGGCTATAGCGTGATGGATTTGTTTATGGAACTGCTCCACAGCGGTGTACACACTGCTAGAGAGGCAAATGCATCCCAGTCGGAGAAACAAATGAACTGCTGAAAGCATTGCCAGTTTATCTTCTGAGTTGCAACTGGCGGTGTAGAAACGAGTTTATTGACCATTTAATTTGGAAGCTGAGTCTGATCATGTTATGGTCGCTGCCAGGAAGATTGTTTAAGATCTCGGTCTGTGGATTTGGTATCCCCAATGTGAATATTAAGTCCAGTACATTGGAGGACCTGGTTGGACTGGTAATCCATTGTGTCCAGCCCCCAGCTCTGATGGAAGAAAGAAAAGAGGCCTGCAAGGTAGACGTTGGGGGATGACTAGCGTATTTTCGGTAGGTTGAAATCGCCGGCAATAATCTGATGGCTGTGTGGCAACTCTGATGCGAAGTCAAATTCAGAAGTGATGTTGGTGATACTCAGGTTAGGCGCATTCGGTGGGTTGTAGATACATGCTAGCAGTATGTAAGATGAAGCACCTGTAACTGACAGCCAAATAGATTCTGGGACATTTTCCAATTGTGAGCGGTCTATAGGTTTGGCTGTAAATGTTTTGTGTGGGTATATAATACACCCACCACCATTTGTGTCGCAGCGATCTTTTCGAAATAGCTGGCAGTTTGGAGTCATTAGAGTGGAGTCAAGCCGATCTGAAGAACACCATGTTTCAGTGACGAGGATCGCTTGTGGGTCAACTACCTGTGCAAGTCGGTTTATAAATGGTGTTTGTTGATAATGGATCTGGGATGAAAGAGAATCACTGATATTGTACTAAGTATCTTGGGATTATCACTGTCTGATATATGATTGTCTGAATCTGTCGATTCAAGCATGGGGCACATGGTAGTTAAGTGCAAATATGGTGCAACAGAGTTAGCTACTATAAAGTTTGTTGTTAAGGGCAGCGTGTCATGTTTGGATATCGAGACAGTTGGGGCACGACGGGAACCGAGGCAGCAGGCTTACCCTGCCATTATTTTGGCAATAGACTGGATTTGTCATCTAGATAAATTGGAGGAAGAGTGGGATCAAAATGTTGTCCACCACCGGATGTATCTGAGGTGGGAATGGGTGCTACTCCATTCCCATCGCCGATAAAATATGGTTGTTGGAATTGGCCACGTGAGAGGTTGAAGGAACGTGGGGAGGAGCAAGTGGCAACATAGTCCTACTGGCTAATGTCCTTCCATTATCTGTGCATTTCCAGTGAATTTTGTGGTGTGGAATGTTAAATATGCGAAGCCAAGAGACAGTTGTTATTGGTCGTATTCAACATGGAATGCTGTTTGCCCTGATGGTTGTAGAAGGTTGGGCGATAGTCACTGTTGGATGCTACCTAGTAGTTAGTAGCCAGACGTCTTTTAAAGACTAACAACTAGGAACACACCCAGTAGGCACCGTATCCCACTCAAGGTTGAAAGCTAAATTAGCCATACCTGAAATAGTTGTCCAAGTTTGGAAAGTTAATAAACCAAAGTATATTTGATATTGCCATGGAAAGTGCAGTGCAACATCGATGCCTATATTCTGAATGTCTTACGAAACGGAAAAAGAAAAATGTGAATTAGACAACCTCAAATTTGCGCAAGGTGTGTGCAGAATAAATGGAGGCAATTTTCTGGTAACTTGTCAAAGGCAGTGAATAAATCACCAGTAGGTTTGCAACCATAATGAAAGATTGGACATTGTGTAAGGCTTAAAACTTTCACAGTACAAAAATTCACGCATCGACGGTCCACCGAAATAAACTGCTTTGCCATTGTCAATTCAGCGATATACAACTAGATTAAGGAAAAAATCTTACATAAATGAATGAGCAAATTTTTAATCTGAAAATGCATGACATTATAAAAGGAAAAATGTGAGGTTTTGGGAAAAGAGACACCAAGTATTCATGTGAACAATCAACTGTGAAAAGAAAGGTAAATTTCCATTTAGACTTTACAGGGTGATATCAATTGGAGTGGTTTCTGAAGACGGTGTGGTTCGTAGCGTACACTGCCGTTACACATTTCTGTTCCACGGTCGACGTAAAGCAAATAGGAGCTGCGCCTCCAGTCTGTCGGTTTACGTTGTGTCCTTTCAGAAAACAGTTATGGTTGGTTCATCGGGCGATCGCAAGCATAACGCTGGTTTGTTTAACATGCTAGTTTTGTGCACGATCACATCGGTCATCAGTCCGCCAAATTATCTTAAAGGTTTAGCTTTTTGCAGTGTTGAGGGTAACCAACCCACGGGAACATTTCACTGGAGGTCTGAGGAAGTAGTTCCATGGAGATGAGATCGCTCCTCAGCCAAACCTCCAAAGCCTATCCACTGTGGTGCTTTCAGTGAAAATAAAAGAGGTGGAAAATGATGGAAGGGCTTATTGACCGAATGCTACTCGCACTCGGACAAAGTTTCGAAACAGTATTTTTTCATAGTTTAATGATTATTCCGAGTATCCAAAGTCATCCTGTGTGGGAAGTCCGTTTTCCCGTATGCGGAGGCTGCTGCCAAGTAAGTGCCTTAGGCATTCGGGTAGCGTTTGCCTAAAGTCGCACACTTCCTTACATGACAATAGAGCGTTTTCCGGGATCTCATTAATAAACCCTATGCCCTACAGTGTAATGTGAACATCAATTTCTTGCTAGCCACGTAGACTGCAGAGCAAAGAAAACCTGCATCCGCAACCAAAGTTGCAGAGATTTCCCAAAGGTTTTATACTTCGAGATCACCACTGGGAAGCAAATGGCGGCATCAATCCAAACAGGAATCAGATAATTGATTCCAAGGTTGATATTTTAACAATGAAGTATACGTTAATCTAAACAATTAGAAAACTTTGTTATATCACAGAGAGGTACACGACACCGAAACTGGTGTCGATGGCTTACATCTGACTAGAGCTGACAAGAATTAATTTGGTGGCACAAGACAGATTCTACGAAATCCATGCTGTCCAACACAGTTGAATTGCGTATCTCTAAAAATTGTAGTGACGGTGGGCGAGGTTGGTTCTTCAAGCTGCTTGCTCAACAGACAAACAATACTGCATCAAAATATTTGGCTCCAAGATCTCGGATAAACCAATGTACATCTATGCCTTGAGTAGTTACGGTGTCAGCGAAGCTGTCCCTCCTTGTAAATCGCAGTGGAAAATGGTTGCACCATCGATCAGATGCTTGTAAGTCTCTGAAGTATCTCTAAGAGAAAATGAGATGATATTTACTCAGCTGTGTGTTTAGTTACTGGGTGCACTAGATGAATAAATTTCTTTACCAGAACGGCATTGTTTAGGTAATCGCGTCAGCAACTTTTGCACATTCTCGATGAGAAGCTGTGTCAATCCGCCTCGAAGAGGTTTTGATCAGCTTGAAAAGGAGTTAAGACAAGACACAACGAAATACATGATGGAAGTGGTGGCAGACGGTGTCGGCGGACTCTCCAAGCACAAATTATCAATGTGCATAAAGCTGTTTGCGGTTATGGTATATTTAAGTTGTTTTTGTTGACGTCCACCGTTATTTCTCATTGCGCATCCGCTCAGTGCACTACTGTAGTCAAATTCACTTAATACCCGAATTATGGACGCTAGGTGTGTCATCGTAAGATCATCGCGTTCTATATCCTATCTTCCTAAGTGTTACGCCGCAAATATTGACTTGTTTGAATGCTCTATCTTGACGTCTGGTACTGTTGGTACTTTTATTGTGTATCTAACGAAAGAAATTGCAGCAGGTGATATCGAAAGAAGCAGAGGCAATTTGGACCAGTAAAATTCGCCAATATGCTGATAGTAGTGATGTCCAAATGTGTGAGGGTTCAGACTAATACGGTTCCACTCTTGGAGCTTTTTTCGCATCCAACCTACCAAAGTAGCGTGCCACTTGCTCGTTACAAATGAAAAGTCTCACTCCCACCACTACACTGACCGAAAGTTTTGTCATATGAGAACCAGTTGTATGACAGTCGAGTTACTTTCTCTACAGATGTGGAATGGGAAGTGGTATATTTGTAGCGCTGTATGCTAGATTAGCCATTCATTATTTGTGTATGATTGTTATTAAGCACTACTCAACAATTTAGGCGGAGGTGAAGCCAAAATCAACCGAACACCTTGGCTTTTTCTTGCTTTGCTCAGATGGAAAATTTAGCCAATGAAATGAAAGGGAATTTTCTTGCCTTCTATGTTAATCGCTAGGCAGATGATGCACGACAGGTAAAGCAGTCAGGGAACCTGTGACCACCGCATTCGGTCATGTGTAGGTAGTCATTTTAATGTAGTACTAGGTAACTCATATCGTCGTTAGTTTGTGAGATGACCTGTCACTTTGGTGCATAAACAAATGCAAGACTCGAATGCCAAATGTTTACGCGAAGATATGAACTTCGAATTTGAGGTTATGCCAAATTATGTGATGTCATTCGACAAGAGTCTTTTGGTGAAACCTTTAATAATAATAGATATATTTCCAGATTGCACAAGAAGCTATCCATCGATTGTGGAAAGGTATTAGGTAGCATAATTATCAAGCTCATGCATGAGTTAAATATGTAACATAGGGTGTATGATACCGAAATAATTTGGAATCACTTAACTTTTGTTGTTGCTGAGTTCTTTTTACCATTTTTAATCATTAATTATCTATTCCTTGGTGTAACCTGAAAGAACTCGTTTGGTGATTTACCCGATGCAAACATAGTCATTATCTAGTTCTGGTCAAGAAATTTGCTAAGCAGTATGTGGAATGCTGTTGCCTTTTTGCAAGACCAGGTAGGCTCTTCCACAATACAGCCAATCTGACGAGGAACAAGTTTGATCAGAAAGCCATCCTGCTTCACGGCGATCATAATGTACGCATCTGGTTTCGTATATTCCGAGTGAAGTTATGTTGAATTTTAAGTGTACAAAGATTAGAGTACTTTTGGTTAATGAGATTGTGTATATGAGTATCAGGTTATGTTTCAGTCGTCGCAACCAAAGGGGGCTCGAGCTTAAGCTGCTGGCAGCGCTCCTGAGAACTCAAGGTGTTTGCATTACTGAACAAGCGCATAGTGAATGATCTTTGCAAGTTTTCTGAAGCTTTCTTGTCATCCATTCGCAAGTTCCCAGAGATGCTGTTGCAATATTCAAGGACAGGAAGTGTAATTATTTGTAAATGCTCGAGTCTGGCAGCAGTTGTATAGATTTTATGGCATATGTTAGCCACAGATCGTTTGGCACGTGCTATTTGATACTCATCATGAGCTGAAAACTTAAAGTTTGAAGAGTATGGTATGCCTAGATAACATTTGGGTAGTTTCACACAGATACGTTCACTGTTCAGTTTAACAGACTCTTCAGGGATTAAGCAGCCTTGTGACATAATGCAAGGTTTATTAGCTGAGAAATTTAGTATCCATGCGTTGCACCATTTCTCAAGTGAACTGTGGTCTTCTTGAACAAACAGCATTGCGCCATTGAGTTAGTCTAGTCAACATTTATAAATAATATGCCATCGGCAAACAAAAATGGCCTGCTATGTTTTATGAACACCGTGATACCGTAGGTTATTGCGCAAACTTTGGATATCGTATCGTCTGATTCATTGACGACTTTTCGTTTTCTGGCTTGACCTTAATCGATACCCATCGAAAAGTGTAATTTAATCCATTCAGTATTATCTATCGCGGTTTTCTTTCGTATTTCTCAGCTGAAGCCCTTCGTTTCCCCGTCATAGGCACTGGTCCAACAGCATATTGTTGCGCAACATTTGCCACTTTCCACGCTCGTTTCATCCCCCATATATATATGCTGGAGCTTACCAAATTTTGTTGCTGTTGTAACTGTTGGCAATTATAGCCAAGTCGCCGTTCGATCCGTGGTATTTGTTTAGGCAACGCCCCGTCTAGTTATATCGATGCAGAAGTACATCCGGGAAGATGAGAATCTATCTGGATGCAATTCATTGACGAAACGCTGCTAGGGAATCCATCTCTCATTAGTTTACTGACCCTATCACCAGCCAAGAAAACAGTTGTTTGCAGTATTTGATCCGGTTTCAGAAGCGGCATATGCGCAATGTAATAACATGTTTAGCCTTGAATCGAACTAATCATAACCTAAAACCATAATGGTTAAGAATACCGGTGGCTCGGATTCAAGCTTTAGTTGTTCGACGAGCTTGCTAATTTGGTTGCAAACGTTTCGTCACCAACCCAGATGTCATCATCAAATGCATACATTGATTCGCCTGTTACGAGATGTTACGACCAAGATACATATAAATCTGCATTGATGAACAATAAACAATGATTTGTCACGGGATAAAAGCAAGTGCTTGACACCTCACGTAGTATGGTTGAGTGAATATGACGAAATCAAAATATTTCTGGGTCATCTACGGAACGTCTGCCGAGATAAATACTTCGATAAATTACATCTGTGTATAATTAGACAAAATCGAGTGTAAACGTTCAGAAAGACACGAGAGTGAAGTGATCGATGATACAAGGCGTGAGAAAAGTAAAATATGGCCGCTCACTTGGTTCTATTTGATACACTAATTATGCAGAAATACATGCTTGAGGTAATCCAAAATAGAGGAGTTAACGTAACAAAATGCAGGGAGCTAAGCGCATGATCTAATTATTTTTTTGAAAAGAGCTGTTAGGGGAGGACACCACTGATTCTGGAAGTGGGTTCCAGTGTTGGTAAACCCGAAGGGAAAAGTAATTCCGTCGACAATCTAGACGATGGTGTCACCTCGATTGGTGACGAAACGTTTGCAGCCAAAGTACCAAGCTCGGTGAACAGTTGAGCAACTAGAATCACAATGTTTCTAATCCCCGATAAATTGTACTTCTGTTCTGTTTTCATTACCTTCAGTTGCATTAAAACGTAGAAGCATGATATGTATCAGTTGTGAAAGTAATATTTTCCTGCATCCGGGAAAAACTGGATGAAGTCTCTTGTTGTTGATGCACATTAGCCTCTTATCGCAACCTTCATCGAGTTGGCGAAAGAGGCCGTTGATGTCGCTGTTGATATGCAGTCACACTTTTCCAAGTGAAAAATGTAGTGCTATTCCACGCGTGTCGATTAGGCATGCGCAACAGATGCATCCAATGGAAAAACCTCACTGGACCAGGATTGGAATTGCCGGAGTGCGTGAAACCCTTTGTCCGATCACGAGCTCGTGTTGTAATGGTGCATAGATCGGCATCGCCAATTTTGCTTTCAGTCCTTCTACTCGTTTGCAAATCGAGGGACTAAAGTTGATATTTGGCCCCAATATATGTAGCTATTTTTCCCTATCCAGTAATTGTATTCATTGCTATTCAATTGACCAGCATTACCACTTTATTACATTCCATCGTCAGTACATCAGTGCACACATTGAAGTGCGTAACCCGCGCTTTGTGTGAAACCAAAGCATACTATCTGTGATTGCTGTGTTCATCATATAACCTTGCATCATGTAAGCGCAACCGAACTTAGTACAATATTGCCGATGCAGTCTTCAGGGTCGCGAATTATTTTCAACTGTGACTGTTCTGTCAGAGCTGTCCATAGACAATGATTTGCAATATTCTGACAGCTAGGTTTGAAGGCTTTTGCTAATTCTTTGCACTGCGTACCCCTTGCCGAGTGGGCTAACCAACAAAAGTGTGTCAGATGCACCGAAGAATAATCTTGATAGGGTGAATGTAACCCTTATCCAACATCCTGATGGATGGGACGAGAAAGCGCCGCCGTGGTCACAATGCACTTAAGCAGTTGCAGAGCTTCGACGACCAGAGTATTTATTGGTTTCGTTTCCAGTATGCACCAGTACACAGACGTGGTAGGGCTCCTTCCATGTTAAGTGTTTCATGAATACACTACCGGTAGCCATCAAGTGAGACCGCATTAAATTTCCTTGCCTGGTAGATGATAGTGAAACTAGCATGTACCCGAAAAGTAAAGTGAATACTAGTTCTGGTAGCAGTGACTAACATGCCAAGTCACAGGGTTGGATGAAATGATGAGCACCTTGTAAGTAAACACAAACCAGACGGGACTGACAAATCCAAATCGAGTGAGTGCTATGTTGCTCCACTCTACCCGGAATACCAGGAACATGTCGACTTATAAAGCAGTCCCAAGATTTTAGACATAGTGTGAAAAAGCCAACTTTGCACGGTTCCGTGCTTTCAATGGCGTCAGAAACATTACAATTCAACAAATCCACCAGAGCTGTTGATGATGTCCAGTAAGTTTTTTAGAATAAGAATTCCCCGATTAAGTAGGATAAACTGCTATTGGCCAAACATCATGACTACTGCCATATGCACTCGCAATTGCTCAAATGCTGGAGAACTGCATCCATCCAATAAAGCTTGAGAGTTTGGATTGCTCAGGATGATCTCGTGTGCAGTCAAGCATCATGAGAGTGGTCCATAATTTGGCAACTGGGTTTTCCTACCTTCCTGTGAAGTACTATTTGAAATATTAGAGTTATTTTAGCTGAGCTTGTTTCCACTTGAATTATTTATCCTAACCGACGAAACAAACTGCAACAATTCCTTGGACACACGCTTCCTTTTAAGTGCACAGCCGCTTTCTGGTTTCAGCACTGTGAAAACCCGGAACATGAAACTAGTATTTGCAGGCCTCAATTCTGTGTGCATGCCCTCACAATTGCCATTATTTGCAATGAAGAGCGCTGAGTCATTGTACTTCATCGCCACGTCGATTGCTTTTACAAACCTTGATGGAATGACGCAATTGATACTTCGCGGTGAACAGTAGTGAATCAACTTCCTTTTTCGGTTAACTATATACAACAGCAAATAAAAGCAGGTTTTGTGTGAACAATCAAAATATGCAGCAACGTTTTCCAAAAAGGTTCCCCTGTCACCACGTGAACAATGCACGTAATAATTACTAGGGAACTGGGTATGGAGGCACGGTTAAATTGCCATTTAGTCAATATAAGAAAGGTAATATTGTTTTACACCTGCTAAACAACAATAACTATCTAAAAGCTATCAAATTACCTACGTTTTACAGCTGATACCATGATAGTATTGGAAACTACTAACCAATAATTGTGAGTGTAAATCTATATTTAGGCGAATCGCACAGATGGTATACACGCAGAAACAGCGCAGTCAACACAATATTTCAGAAATTTATACGTAGTGTGTAAAAAGCAGTAGCTTTTTATATAAGCTGTTGTGTATTGGTTTTACCAACAGCGGTGCACTGCCTGAAATGCCAAATAATAGAGGCATAAATATACCTTTAATTTCTCCGAACAGGCCAAATACCAAGTACTACTTGCTACACTGTCTGGTTCAATATATAAAGCAAAATCCACACAACTCGTGTAAGAGTTGCTTTAAAAGCTACTCACTTGCCCCATCCACGAATACTGCAGCATAGTATGCAGAACTATGAGAAAGAGTGACAGAATTGCTGTGGAGCACCTGCAGAGGTCAATTAATAAACATCTGATTGCTAAACACTGCTATGAGTTATCGAGAACGTTGCAATGAACTTCATCTCGAACAACTTTGGATTCGACGATTTGAGCATAAATTGTTGCCATTTCTCAACGTGCTACACCAAAGACCCATTCCGACCTGTCTGCACTTGAATTACAACATTGCTCAACTCGAGCGCTTAGTCACAAAGTTTTACGCTACATCTACCCAAGGCTAGAACGAAAGTCCGCTCTAATTCCTTCCTGGTCAGATATAGCTATCTGTGGAATAACGTGCCAATAGCACTCAGGTCATGTGATAATGTGGTCACATTTAGAAGCAGACTAGCCAATTACCTTGATCTAAACACCATAATCTCAATATTCACATGGGAAAAATCCCTCTATGAGCTATTCCAAGAGGGGCTCGAAAACCTCTAAACATCAATGTTTTCAAATACAGGTATGGACAACAACCATCCGCTAGAACGTTAATAATTGAAACGCATGCCCAAATATTCCAGCTGTTCATATCACCAATTCAGGAGCATGAATACTTCTGTACAAATTGATCTGTGCCGCTACAGACACATTTGCTGGCATCAAGCGAAATATACGTATTATTTTTATTTTTATTATTAGTATTATTAGTATTATTATTATTATTTTATCTTTCAATCATCTTCCTTTTTACCAGTGTCGATTAAGCTAGCCCTTCTCATTTCAGGTCAATACCACCGGGACGTTCAACATGATTCGACTGGCTGCCGCAGCAATGGCAGAGAACCAACCAGATGAAGACAACCAACGTGGTGTCATTATAAACGCAGCTAGCATTTCAGCTAGTGACGGGATGGAAAAATCTGCGGCGTATTCGGCTAGCAAAGCTGCTGTGGTAGGAATGACACTTCCAATCGCACGAGATTTGGCTGGCCTGGGCATCCGCGTGGTAACTATAGCACCAGGTATGTTTCATCCCCCACTGTGTTGGAGCTTATTTTACTCCATTGTAACACCAGTTTGATTTGGTACTGGAATTCTGGGATTAGCAAACACACACACAACGTTAATCATCTTATCAGCAAACAACCAGTAGATGCCGAAATCTTAGAAATTTATCTTTCAACAAATTTACACAATTCCTCCATTTCTCTCTTCATGTACAGTTTGCAGAAGTAGACGCACTCAGAATTACTGATGGCAGCTGGTGCAACCTACATTCGTAGTGCTCCTCCCATCCGAGACAATATTGGGCTTAGTTCATGTGTGTATGATCTCTTTCTAGAGCCTTAATTGCAACTCAATTGATAGAACTATACCGTGCGCGTTTGGGGTACAACCAGAGATTCACGAGGACAGAAGGAGAGAGTTGGACTTGCGCATCAGTAGTGACCGCATAACTCATGTCCACCCGTAGACTCCTACCATATGTATTAACGTCGCAGCGATCTGATACTAGGTAAACATCACTGGAATCAGATGCAGGTGAATCGCGTACGCTAATCACCGGGTACTCACAGTTCAAATCTCATTGACGACCAGGAGTTAACCGGATGATAGCATTGCGAGAAAATGCTGCATTTAGATTATTTTCGCCTCTGGGGCACCATCGTAGTTGCGACAGCTTAAGCAACAACCGGTTTCTTTGAGTTGTGTTTAGTAGAAGTACCATATACCTTGTTACACACACGCTACAGCACGTGGCTGAGGGTATTCCTCTAGTAGCAAATGTCAAATAGTTATGTATGAATTCTTATTGGGCTAGGAGCCCACAACCAGTCAAGCGAAACTATCTGAGTGGCAGTCCCGAGGATGTACGTGGTTAACTACATTACTCAAGGTCTCCTAAAAGATAGAAAAATATCAGCTTATTCAATAAGATACTCGAAACGCAATTAAACAAACTTAACAACCTCAAAGCGTAGCTAAAGCAGTCAATGAATAAGTGCAACACCTCTTATCCTTGGAGCAATTTGAATGTTTCACACAACTTCCATACGCGCGTGGTCATTAAAAGCTACTGATTCATCTATATCTAGCGGTAGATTATGGCCTGAATCATTACAATGATTGTTATATGGTCTTTACCTCTACCTCCTTACGTCACAAGATCTCACTTCGCCCGCAAGTTTAATACCTCCTTGTTGTTCTTAACTGGATCAAGCATATGCAGGTCACGTTATCAGGCAATAACAGTTTCCTATGACCAATCCACTGAGATGTGTAGGGGTCAAACGCAAGCGGGATTTTACCTGAGGAATAAGTTAAGAGCACTTACTAGCTGAACTATATAATAATTGTTGGAAAAATCGGCATTGCATAATATCTGACAAGACATCCCAATTCTCCAACTTTCCAAACGTCCACCATAAAACAGACGAAAGAAGTTATGAAATAATATCCCAGATGTAAAGCGATTAATAGCGTGGGTACGGGGATCTTGGAAACATTTGTTGATGCAGCTATGTAACAACATTTCCTTGTAAATGCTAAGCTTTGTCAGACCTGGTGAAATGGCACTTAGTTCTATTTCCAATACGAATCTCACATTCGGAAAGAGCCAAGAGAATCCGTTCGGTTGGCTATGCATAAGAGTAACTGAGAAAAGCGTCGCAGTTGTATCCTGAAATGCCTGAAGAATAAGATAATGATTGAATCCGTCATACGGAAACCAAGTACTACTTTTAAATTCGCAGGGATATTGCTCAATATATCCAAAAGTTTTTGAAACGGCAAATGCATTTAACAGCAGAAACTTTGTTTGAGATTCGCATCGACCCAGAGTAGATTTGACAGCCACCATTATGCAAACGCATTCTGATGGACTTTCCGACAACGGTTCATAAGTCATTAAAAATGCTGAGAATGTTTTTAAGAAAGTCAGTTTCATATGGTTCACTGTTTTATTTTCATGAAACACGATGCCACCAGCCTCATTGTCAGTACTGGATGTAGTGATTAAAGAGGGTAATTAATTCGTCAGGTGTGGTTTTGAAGGACACAAGGAGTACATTGATGTTTATTATCAACACTTTTAAATTAAAGGCAAAGTAAGTAAATGCTACTGCAAAATTCGTAGTAACCAATTTGTTCATGCGAACTGCGGAGACTCTCCGTTCACAGCCAATAAATATCATAAGGTTTTTGCAATCAGGAAGATGTAATCTTGCATCGGATGGACAGATTGATTTGGAGGTCTTGAAGGAAGAACGTAACATTGCAATCACAGTGGGTAATATAGCTAATAATATTTATACTGACCAACTTGGATTACTAAGAAAACTGAGGCAGTTGCAGAGACAGGGGTGTATAGGTTAAATAAGAATAAAACCGTAAAGATGGTGATGAATAACAAGAAAACGGATAAATATTTGAGAGCACTGTTAGACAATTCCATGGAAGAAGAACGTTTTGATCTCGCCCCAAAAGCGACTGTACCCCCGAAATTTTATGGGCTGTGAAAATACGCAGGCCTACTGTCAATTTGCGGCGTAACTTCAACGACATGTACAATCCAATAAACGAAGTCGCAGATTAGTATGCATCAATGTCGCAGACCCTAACAGAAAATACGAGTGCCATACTGTAAACGTCGTGCGTGTTTGTCCAAAATAAAACACATCTCACCGACTCGCCGGAATAAGTAAGGGTTTGTATCGGTATAACCTCGCTTTTACTAAAATATCTAACAAGGAAGAACCGGGGATAGCAAGTGTTGTTCCTCAGGGTGCTGACGATGTACACAATGGAAGTGGGCAGAACGGTGACAAGGAAAGGGACGATGAACGAACTACTGCGCGGTGGTTATCAGTGGCGTTTAGTGACGCGTTAGTTGCAAAAACTATCAAACTCACAGATAAGGCCAACAGCACATTGGTCATAGGTTGTGGGAATTTCCTACAACGAAGGACCATAGAAAACAAAGTTGAGGTTACTGAACAAGTAGGGTTTAGTGATAACGTTCCAGCGTAACCAAAATTTGCGTTTAACCCTGTTGCGTTTGAAGAGCTGCAATCCCACTGATAGGACAAGTAACTATACGTACAAGGTCAACTGGACACACTACTATCTTAATCAAAAGCTACGGAGTCTAGAACATAAATTTCAGAATAAAAAATGTATAGTTTGCGAGTAATGAGTTTGAGTACAGAGTTCTGCTAATAGATCCTGCCGTAGCAATGCATGTGCTAGGCATCGGCAATCAGATCGATCAAGCTAAAACTGACCCCCATGAGCGAATGTTTATGAGGGACGCACCAGAGGATGATTGTCGTAAGAATGGAAATCACCAAGAAGGATATTTGTGTGAAAAAATCGGGTAGGGGGTTCTCACGACTACATGGTGAGTCATTGATATCCGGCCAGATTGGTGGGTGTCGACAGGTCGTCAGCTTAGATAGCAAAGACCATGTCATCATGGTTAATAAAACTAATTGTCGATGCGCCGGACGTTAAAATCACAAACCCATACCAAGCTCGTTGAACCAATTAAGATGACTCCTACACCTAAGTCTGCCAAGTCCAATGACTCATGTAGTAGTTGGCGCCATCCTTGCTCAATCGATCGCCCTCTATTTAATCCTACGCCAGCAATAGAAAATTCAGCTAATCGGACAAAGAATTTGCGTCACAAATGCCACACTGCCAAATCAACAGCTTAGTCGATTTGCATTTAGGAGTGCTGGTCAAAATCGCCTGCCAATCATCAACAGTTTCGAACCATTTGGAAGTTTCAGGTAGAGATAGCGACTCTCGAACCAGGGTCCAATTAAATATCAGCCGTGTGTACTACTCATAGACCACAAATTTGCGTAAAATAGTGTTAGAAGTATTTTTGTCTGACCGTGCCAGTCATACACACAACGTGTGCTTTCAGAAGAACTTTTAAAGCACACACTAACGGTTAAGGCAAGCCTCGTTTGCCGTGTCACGGTCGTATAAGAGACGAAATATCGGATAACATCCCAAAGACTCGGGGTTCGAGTCCACGCTATCTAACTGCTGTGATCAAAAAGTTCCGCATTGGCTGTGGAGTTCAGTCTTTTCGAGCATGCAACACCCACTTTCCATCTGCATCTTCAGTTTCGGTTCCAGTGCTCGAATTAACCAAAGTTCATTTTAATGGGAATCGCGGTCCACATTGAGATTGTGTGATGCAATTTATGCATATGACGATTGCATCAAAACGGCACTCCATTCATTAACCGTTTCTCGTTGTGACCCGGTGCATAAATGAGTAGAGGTCCCTGATTCAAAGCCTGCTATCCCTACCTTAGGAGGTCAACCAAGGTCAAAACGTGAGGGGTAGTTCAGTGTTTTCGAGTTGCCAAAATCCATATTTCATATGCTTCGGATACGGTCCTAGTGATTGGGTCGCCCTTCATTACAGTATGAATCGTGGTCGATATTGAGATTGCTTTTGTCGTCCATTTACACAGAGTGCTTCAAAATGTCTTCCCAAAGCAATCATTAAACTACTTCTCGCAAATCTCCCTGAAATAACCACTTTTGATCGGCTCCACGTATATTCTAAGTGTTCAAATGATAAGTTAGACGAATTCCATGTGATTAATTGCCGTTTGGAACAGTGTCTACAGTTCGTCACATACCCTGCAGTTTTTGGCATTGCCGATATAATCCTGGGGAAATTGCTAGCCGCTAAATATAATGCGTTGCCAGGAAAATACAACAATCTATCAGGATGGCAATTCCAGCGCAACCCATGGTTAAAATGGATCATTTTGTCTTCCATAATCTGATTCATAAGCAATTTAGGGCATCACAATACATATGGTATGCTAATTATTCCTGCGTTTTAGAGCTTACAGGTAACAGAGCAAATTGCACGAGTTCCGCCCCAGTTCCGCTCATATTTACTATTTTCAAGCAGAATACTTGCTCTTAGGGTATGTTAGAAGAGCATGTATGTCAAAAGCTACCGTACTTAGCGCCAGTGAAAAGGACAATAGTTTGATTGTGTACATGGTTTCATGATTTACCTGACAATTTCAATTTGCCAGTGAGTACAAAATGAACGAGATTACGTAAAGAAACGCCATTGTCCGATTCTTAATACGTTTGTTCCTTTAGGTTTAAATAACTCAATCCCACCTGTTTATTCACCGCGGCTAAACTACAACTATGTTTCTAGAAAGTAGAGTTTGAACGAACTGAAAGACTTTGCCTACATCGTTAACAATTCTGCTTAGTTAAATACACGTAAATGATCGACGCTCAACTGAAAATAGCCTTTTTGAACGTCGGGGTTTTCAGATTTTTGGCTGCAGTCGCGCGTTGGGCACCATTGTAAGTTGGAATCTTTTACAATAATTGTTAGTTTATAACTTCGTGGGTAGATTTTCACACACGTGTTGTTGCATTTACCTCTTCTGAAACCTTTTCTCTCGGACATACAGGCGCGTTCAACACCCCTATGTTTGCTAGTATATCTTCTGAGACCACTTCGTGCCCGTCCCCATGCAATCCCCGACGCACTGGCAAGCCGGAGGAGTTTGCTCATCTGGTTGAAGCCGTGATTCAAAACCACATGCTGAATGGTGTGGTGATTCGTTTGGATGCAGCTGCACGCTAACACGAATGACTGATTCCGGTAGGCCAACAGCTGCTCTCTAGCGTTCCTTCAATCAGTTCATAATCAGATTTGCAACAGAACTTCCTGACAAGTGGATGATTTTGCACCTAATTCAAACTCGTAAGGCAATCAGTCAACCGAAAGTTACACAAAACTGTTAGATTTAGCATTAGTTATGTACATGTAGTTCCTTGAATCAATGTACCAAAAAGAGCATTCTTACCAACTGTTTTGCTTCCACAATTTCCATTGTTTAACAAATTTTTGGGTAAGAGGTTAAAATCGAAAATTACACATGCCATCAACTGATACACTAAAGGAGCTGCACGGGGATACACGAAATGCGAATACTTGAAGCGCACCGATGAGTGGTGAGAGCAGGAAACTAATAATTCAATGTGAGCACACAAAGATTGTGCGTGTTGCCTTTAGCTGCGTTTCTTTGAGGAAAAAATACTGACTCCTAAACTGATTTTCAAGTATTGGTAAGAAATATGGTTCTAGCAAGAATATCAAGATGCGCGTGGGTAACGACGATGTCTAATCGCTTTTAAATGAAGCTTTAAAAAAATAGAGGAGACAGCTGAGTTTGCAAGGGTCTCAACATTGGTAGACGTAACATATAGACTATTTCCATCCTTAATTTAGACGGCCGTTTTACCACTAACTTTCCAATGTTTTGTTCTGAATCTGCTGTATGTGATGCCTTTTATAATATATAGTGAACACCTGATCCTATGTCATGGGAACAGGTAGAACATTAGACCTAAATAAATTTATCGAAATAATCAACAAATACGCTAAAGTAATATGTCTGTGGCACGTCATTAATCGAATCAATTCAGATCACAGTGCAAAAATTGTATATCAGCAATTCTGGTTTCAAAACATGATATGTCATTGCTAGACAATCATTTTTCTCTGGACAGAAGAGTTGAGAAATACAAGTTGAGCAATGCGTGCGGAGTTTGACTCCACTATATACTCTGATAGACTAGTTTAAACACTAACCACACATCGCTCCAAGAAAAGGGGGCACGGAAAACTCTATTCGTCTCCGGCACCACAAACTTTTCCGTGTAATCGCATTTATTTCAGGGTATCCGCTGTTGAAACATCGACCACAGCAAGGGGAAAGTGTACTCACACCCGACGATCGGACAGCCCTATTCTCTCATACGGGTCTTCATACAACAAGCCCGTAAAGTGGGGATAAGCGTGGTAGACACCACTTGAGTCCCCGAAGTAAATTACTGGACGATCGGCTGGTTAACCATATTCTAGCAATGGTCTTATGATGAAAAAGTAAAGATGAGTAATGAACTTGTCAGATCGGAAACGGAAGCTCCGTTTGAGCGCTTAAAAGATGAGCATCCCGTTTTGATGTAGCTTGTTCGTGTCCTCGTAGGATTTGAAGTCGCATGGTGAGTTTGCACCCCGGTTTATTTACGAAAATGCTAGTAGTGTCCCTTGACCATCGCAGGCATAAAACCGGTTGTCACCACCTTTCCACTGTCCCATAGATTCCGACTTGACTGGGTTGACAGGGATGGGGACTTCCGAAGGCAATATGAGGAGTAGGGTGAGGTGTTACTGAAGTAGGTTATTGTCATCGGGGTGTCAATCACTCCACACATCTTGTGGTCCTCGGCGAATAAAGAACAACACGAACGGTGAAGTTGAGATGAATCCTAAATGTGTATGAAACACAAAGTAGACCTAAGCACCGTGCGCTGGGATACACCACTGATCGTAGACTGCCGGTTGGTTAGACTGCAGTCTAACAGACCCGTTCATTATTATGCAAAATGAAAACACCAATGTCGTGAAGCAATGAGATTTAAAATCCTCGCACGTTCAACATGTCGGCGTTGACGAGCGCTTTGTTGAAATGCATTGAGAGCGCGTCAATAAAATATCTCGGTTTGTTGTCTGCATTTATTTATGCATCGTGATTAATAAATTGGTTAGGCACGAAAGCTTTGGACAGGAACAACTGTCAAAAACGTCTTTCTGCGATCCTCTGGGTTACCTTAGCTTAAATATGTGTCTGATAAGTCGATGCGCAGAGGTCACTGAATTTTAGATGCCTACTTAGCAATACGCGTTTTGAAGCACTGGGGAATGGACGCCCGGTTAGCGACTAGTTAAAGTTAAGCCACGACTAACTTCGAAACATGTCACAGAGTGCAGTGTTTTCGGGTGGGCAACAACCTGTTTCTATCTGCTTCATCAGCAACGGTCTTGGTGTTCGCAAGACCAAGGTTCACTTTAATCCTTTGTGTTCTGGCGCTACTTATAAGTACCACTTTGTTTAAATTGTACTATTGCTTAAGTGCAAGCATTATTCCTGCTACTACTCTCGAGGATAGGTATAATATCCTTCTGGCAACAGTTCGGTAAGGGCCACAAATCTGATACTTTGCTGTCCAGTGTGTGAAGTTGACTTTAGTGGTTCATGCTTCGCGTGGTCGAACGTTGGTTTCAGACAACTGTGTGAGGTTACTCTATTTGCCAAAATTCAGTTGATTTTGTTGATGCTAACCATACCAATTAATTTGTATTCGTTTTGTATTGGGCATGCCATATTTAGAAATATTTGTTCTACAATTTAAGCATAATCCCCATTATGCTGATCCAACATATACTTTGGTACCAGAAAGTCCCGCCTGATCACAAGCGAAATACTAACAGATGGAGCCCTTACTGAGCATAACGATGCGATAGGGAACAAACTTTCGAGATCTGAAACATTTATACTAGCAACAGAAACTAATTTATTTAACGTTTCTTATTGTCCTTTTTCGCACTGCCTATACATATATTGGGATATGAAGGCAATAAGCCGTGGTTAGAAAATATGGTGTCGAGCCAACATGTGTGGTTCTATTTATGGGGTTGAAGGGTATCAAATCACAGGACACTCCTAATTCTAAGGACCGATTTGGATTGGGGAAGTGTTGTGGACAGAATCACCTAAACTGAAAGGTAATGAGAAGGTTGTGGTAATGGATAATTGTCTCACATCTGTGGGATTATTTGTACAGCTGAATGCGAACAACATTTTTGTCGGTGGAACTCTCCGTCCCAACAGGAAACATCTTTCTAACCTCCAAGCGGAAAAGGAGATGAAGAGAGGTGATTTTGATTCTCGCCCTACAGATCAAAGAATTGTGTTCCTCAAGAATATCATGGGACAATGATGGTAACCTACGTTCTTGTCGGTGCTTACAAGTACCACCTCAAAAATGGACATGAAAATAATCACAATAATTTAAGTTCTTTCTTTTTATGCTTGTTATTAACCAAAAGTAACCTTAAGAAATAAATAAATAATGAAAAAGTTATAGATAAATTAATTCAGGATTTCAAGGGTTAATGGGAATCGGGGTCAACATTGAGATTGCATGTCTAAGCCAGCCAGATATGGTGCTCTTCAAAATGACCTCCAAACCCAACATACATCGGACCGGCTTGGCTTCAAGTTTATGGGCCACGTGACACAAACTCTTAGGGGTTGAAAATGGATGTTTATATTCCGCAACAGATATCAGTGCAGCCAGTGTTGTCCCGCCGCATCATCTGTGATAGATTCTGGCGGAACATTTAAATCGGCTATTGTCTTTTCACTGTTCGCCTATTTACAGCGACCTCAACATACGGCAGCCGATATTTTGGTCTTTTCAAAAGTAAACTGCCTTACTGCGTGGGCTCGTTTCAGGCGGTCAAGTTCTTCCGCTGGGTTCAAGTGTTTAGTAAGCACAACAAACTTATCCTCCATGGAACTGCTATGGTGGTCAGAATTAGCTGAATCCGCACGCATTTTGATTCTTTCCATTTTCTCATGAAGCTATCCGCGAATGACGGAACAAGTATAGGTTCCATGACCACACGGTCCCTTTGCGATAAAAAGTGCTAGATATTACAGGATCTGCACCTTCCAGGTGCAACACTAGGCAGCCGTTTTAACTCACATAATCTACACATTAGGTTCACTGGCTTCGTTATGACATAACAACTGTAATCGATTTTTCCAATCAGCAGAGCATTGTTGAAAACATCATAGAATAGTAGCAACTTTACTTTTATGTTTGAGTCATCGATGCTTTCGAGAAGCTGTGAACTGTCAAGTATGATGTAAGCTGTAAGCTTTGTCGCACTGATTCAATAATTGTTACATCCAAAGATGCAACAGCGTAAGAATGTGGGTTGATCATCAACAAGGTAACACGGAGCGGGATGTTAGATTAATGAGATTTTGGTAACCCATAAAGCTTAGGAAAAATTGCGCCACTTGGTCTGTGGATGTCACGCAGGGCATCTGAACTTTTCGCACTCATCCGAAGCTCTTGTGAGCGCCGAATGTCCATGGTCCAAAAAGCATCCATACGTTTTAGACGCTTAGTCGAATTAGTAACTAGTGATTTCTTCCGGTCATACGGGATTTCAAATTTTACCTCTTGAGGATTTAATTATATCTGTTGCTGGGAGCAAATATTTTAATCCAATGGATAAAAATTTGACAAATCTGTGTTCACCTTTAAACATAGGACGTTATGCACTGTCGTAAGATCAAACTACTGGAAACCGAGCTGGAACAGACAATAGATACATTTTAACCAGTATTGTCCAGTGAATTTTAAGAGATCCTGAGTTCGAAATTGTTTTGTTAGAGCACACCGAATATGCCGGGAAGAGTCAATCGAGGCTGTGTTGCGACACATCTAGTCTAACCTACGCAATAACCGCTATCCGAACAAATTTATTGTCAAGTATGGGAATGATGTTCTTAAGCAAGCAAAACGAATGGATGTCCCAAAATCAAAGGTCTTCGTCACGTTACCATACAAAGCGGAACAGAACGACAAAAGATTGTGTTACCGATTACGCCAAGCCATAAAAGATGCCACTACGCAGCTGAGCTAGTGTTGTTACATCAAACCAAGAAGCTGTTCCATGAATACAACTTGTTTCACTCTCAGATTACCGCCTCATGTGTTTACCAAGTCACCTGTACTTGCGGCAGCACGTACATTTGCCGAATCGAGAGAAGTCTATCAACTAGGGTCATAGAACATGTTTCAAAGAAACTTGGCAAATAGTAACACTAAACTTCTTGCCAGCTCAATCGCTCAGCATCTGCTCAATTGTACCTTGTGCGAAACGCCATGTGAGGCATTCAAGGTTATCAGCAGAAAGAACAATGCGAGTTTGCTTCGTTTCGCTGAAGCCTGCCTTCCGGCGCATGAAACCTAAGCTTTGCAAACACGTCGACCTTGTGGCCAGTCTTGCCTTAGCCTGGTAAGATGTAGGCGATGACCTTGAGTTTCTCAGTGTTGAATTGCTTTCCTTATTGTTCTCCTGTTCAACTCTATTCCTTTGCTCTTTCCATGATTTGCCTGTAAGCGGCTGAATGAGAAAACACGTAATGATCTGAATTCAGTTTAAGCCGCAAGATGGTTGTTCGTTCTTGTTCTCCCAAAATTTCTGTAGCTAAATGGCTGCATGAAATGACACTGATATAATGGTCATGAACTAACCCGATTAAAATCCGTGCATTGTTCAACGAACTCATAGAAGAGAATAAGTACGAAATCTTGTGCTTAATTTTCGCTGTTTGATATACACTGATATATAATGCGGTTACGGAAACACACGAGCGTGGCTCATGTCCATGACCTCAGTAGGGGAGTTACACCTGCACTAGAGGGATTGTTGGTCTGCATATTTGATATCTCCGTCTGGACAATTGGCCAAACAGTAAAATCCCATTTTTATACAGGGCATGGATAAATGCAACCAATTTGACAAATTCATATGCACTTGGGCGAAGGATTCTGTTTCTTTAAGTTTTGACAATATCAGAACATGGTCAATGTGTGCAAAACAATCGAACACTCTGGCGGTTCGTTGCCACATTTACTTTAGATGCAGAGGGAATCTCTGCGATTATCTAGTGAGAATACCATTTTCCAGTTCCAGAACCCGCTGTAACGCAAAATCGATGGAGAAGCCATGGGCAGCGCTTTGGACTCTGCATTCGCTGACTTCCTCAACTGGATGGTTTAGCAATGAAACTTACTAAGTGTGATAAACAGCTTGTATTTCAACCTATGTGTCTGTCGCGGTGGTAATTCTAGAAGTAGATAGGACACCGTTACGTTGAACCTGCCACCATGTGAGTCAGCTTTGGAGCAAACCGGCTAGATTATCTGCCATATTTGGACATCAATACGAATCATGGGAAGAATGACATATTTACATTCTGTCTGTTATAGGGCTGCTTGGTCCCGTCAGGTCGTGCGCCTCACTCTTTTCACACCTGTGTGTAAAAACAGTACACATTAGAAGACCTCAAGCAGTCTTGCATGACATAACTGAATACTGCCTGTCCCGCAAATAACTTGGAGCGAATAAGAAGCGACCTTATGGTAAACGCCTATCATCAATTAACATAACTTTAATCATATAACTGTGGCAGGCTTAAATTGCTCCCATCAGTCTGTGGCATTGTGTAAGCAGCGCGTCAGCAGATGGGGCAAAGAGCTACTACTAGTCGCAAGTTCCAGTTACTAATCGGATTAGCGTTCCAAAAGCTGAGTGCATCAAGTGAAACATTCCACTTTTCGGCTGTCGCAATATGTGGGGATGAAAACACACTTATGCATTAAAAAACAGTTCGGTACCAGTCATAATCTCTGATGAATATGGGGCAAAATCTACACCATTTAGAATACACCTTAGGTAAATGTTTGGACTCATCCATTAGTGGACGGATAAAAGCATATCGGCTATTTTAAATGATATTGCGGCGACAATGCAAAATGTCTGCATACTCAAACTTTCGTGTCTTTTATTAGCTTGACGGAAACTAACCGTCAACAACCCAGTATTTGTGCTTGGTGTATTGCACTAAGATGCAGTACTGCACCGATGTATATTCACAACTTAAATTCCAATAACTCTGGGATGTGTATGGAGAAAATTAAAACAGTCCGAGATGGATGTTACTTTTAATTAATGAAAGCTGACTTATTTTCTGTATCTGTGTTCACTGGGCAAAAACAAATTCACAAGTTCAACGCAAAATGCTTTACCACTGGTGCAGTGACAATTAAAAGTAAATGGATTAAAGAATAAGTAACTCGATATTTACAGCATCTGTCGGCTTAACTGCACTGCTGCATGACGATAGTTTTAAATGGAATGGGACGTGCACACACAAAACAGCATGGAGAACGCTAGTACATCATATACTCCGTGAGCAATCAAAGACGGGGATAACAATGCTTACTGGTGTGTCGCTTCATTTGACCGACGAGATACGTTAATCCAGGTTGGGTAAATCCAACATATTCGTAAGGACACTGATGAACCATGAACAAGGAACAATGAATTTATGAGGGTTAAGGAGCAATATTTTACATGTCCCGTTGGGTGGTTTTGCAGGGTTCCCAAAAAAATAAGAAACAGTGGGTCATTTCTGTTTAAAACAGGGACTTATCGTTTGTTTCGCCGTAGTCCTGCGATCCATGTAATTTCACGGCACAAACTTGTAACAGCAAATAAATCCAAACTATATTCCGGGAGTGGGATGGAGAGGTGGTTTTTGATAACAAGGTGTAGGTGAGTAAGTGAGTTATCCAAACGTCTGATAACTATGCATAGTGGTTGTGCAGAAATGACCGATTCTAGAAGCGTATTCCACGGGTGACACACGCGGATGGATAGGGAATTCCTGCGGAAATCCAGGCGGCTGTACTCTTCTGCGAGTTTTACTGAGTGATCTCTCAAGTTAGTATTACTGTTGAGTTGCAGTAAAGAGCGGCACACATTATGTGGGTCGTTCAGAATTAAGTACACCATCAGCAAGTCACGTCGTAAGTAGCGGTAACGTCCGCTGAATACCCGTAATCGTCCCAGCCTCTCTTTATATGGTAAATGATGCATTCCAATAAGGTTTTATTGATGCTCGATCTTGGAGCTGCTGTAATTCACCAAAGTTGTGTTTTAGCCATAGGTGCCATGCTTGAATTGCATATTCGACATGAGGACGAACATATGCACTAAGCGTCTGCCGGGAAATAGATCGATCTATTTGCCAGAACGCTCGTCGTGACAGGCACACATGTCGGTTTCCAGTTTTTGATGTTCTTCTCGGATTTCCTGGAACAACCCAGATCATCCTGAACCGGTACGCGCAAATCATGTTCGGCGACAGCTCGCTGCAGCATATGCGTTCCGAGCCAGCAACAGGGATTGCTGTGGTGTCGTATAGAATGCACCTTGTATATACTCATATTCAATTGCAGTGAATTTTGGATGCACAACTGATGTGTCATGTCCGGATCACTCTGAAGCAGTTTCTGATTAGTATTACCCTGACGCTTGCGCCAAAGCTTGACGTCATCGGCAAGCAGCAGGAAGTTAGGTGTAACTGCCTGTGTGAGGTTATGGATAACTACGAAAAACTTATCGGGGACCTAGCACCGAGCTTTGAGGCAAGTCCCATTCAAATTGTACGGGGTTGGAGAAGGGAGCTCCAACTCTGGCCACCAACTGCCGCTGTAGGAGGTAGTTGGAGATTCAACTTAGAAATGGTTCACCGATACCGTGTGATACATGTATCCTCATCGCCACGTTGCGGAGGGCTGTTAAGCACATAGCCTGGCGTTATTTCCTCCTCTTCGTGAAACGGACTACATTAATTTATGCAAATTGCAAAAGGTGCCATAAAATCATTTTATGAATAGCGTTAATGTACGTGGTTTGGTCCGTGACGTGGTTTGGAAGGACGTTCGTTCCATGTTTGTGATACCCGAGGTAAAGAGGTTTTATCGGAATCAAGTAGACTGTAATAGGTTGCAACTGGTTGCGACTATAGTGAAATGGATTCGTCGGTAGTAAGTAAAGCATGATGAAATCTCCTCACTGACGTCGATATGCACCGCTGTACAATCTCAGGGCCTTCAGTCAGTGGAATAGTGAATAAACGCTAGCCTGCTATCACTGGAAGGCAGTATGCACCTAGGCAACACAGGTGCTTCTATGAGAAGCAATTGTGCGAAATTCGGTTTGCTCGAACCACGATTCATATCGGCTCTATTGTCGTTATCTTTTTGCTTTTGGAACAACGCCAGGCGCAAAATGACCGTAGCTCTGAGAGACAAACGGTACTCAGGACCACGAAAATCAAGCACCACGCACAATGTGTAATCGATCAAATTCAGCCGGCCTTGAAAACTGGTTTTATTTATATGAATTGGACAGTCAAACGCGAGCCTACTGCGTCTGCAACCCAAGGGTTTGCAATGGACGTCATACCGTTTCTTTCGTAAGGACCAAAACCCGAAAATGGATGACTAAACGTAATGTAGGCTGTCAAGATTATAGTTGATCAGCAAAGCCAGCTTACTGGGACCACTACGTAGCGCATCGTAACCAGTGCACTCAAATGCTCAGAGATGACAAAGTCGCATATCAGCAGATTATGACAAAAATTTCAGCACCAAGCACATACTGCAGTACAAATATATCGATAGCAGTCGAAAGGTGAGATAGGGCAGTTCTCCTCTGCGGACGACTGATGGTCCAACTAGAACAGCTATAAAAGAAATGTGCTGCCATATTTCAGAGAGTCTTACCATCTTACAACTTTGTTTCCTCACCACCAGAGCTTAACTACATTCTTGTACTGCAAAGCTGTATTGCAGAAGCTGACATCTATGTGCCATCACAGCTCCCTGAAGTCGACACCATTCGCCCAGAGGCACTATGAGCAACAACAGGACAACTGGCCAAACCTTTGGCCCGGTTCTTTCCGCGCTGCTTGGACCAGAAACAGATTGCGGCGATGTGGAAGCTTGGAATAATAATAACCAGAATTCACAGTAACAAAAACCAGAATGAGCCCTCAAGCTACCCCCCAGTGTCTCTACTCCCTGTACTATCAAAGGTTATGGAATCCATCGCTGCCGATGTGTTGGTGTGTTATCTAGAATATTGTAACAATAATGCTAATGAGTAACATGGCTTTCGTCGACAGCGATCGTACACAACGAATGTATTCATCGCGGGCAGTAGTTGGACCTAGTCAGCTGACGCTGGCGAGGTCGGTGCTGTGAACTGCTTAGGTTTGTCGTAGGCATTCGATCGTTTAGATCACTGGATTCTCCTTTCCAAACTCAATTTTACGGGATCGATGACCCACTCTTGAGCTGGATCGCTGACATTATCCTGCAACGACAATTAGTGATCAGAGTCGGGGGTCTGCTGTCTGAACTCATACCAGTCGAATCTGGTGTACCTCAAGGATCAGTCCTAGGTCCACAGGCATTATTGGTATTAATCAATACAAGGAAAAATGCTTCAAATTTCTTGCTGTTTGCTGACGATATCAAAATATAGCGTCGGATTCAGGCGCATGCCAGTCAGAATTTAATTCCTTGCAACCTTATATGGTACATGAGTGGTCAACGTAGACAAATGCAAGGTACTCTAAATACAACATTAGAGTACCTATGCCTACAACCTAAGAACACAACTACTGCAGGAATCATTCGTCAAACGTGACCTTGGCATGCTTGTTCAAGGTATCTTAAGTTGTTCCAAGCACTCCGCAAAGGCAACAAAATTAGTAACTAGCGCGTTGGCTTTCAACTACGAGCGATCGGACAACTAGACATCAGTATTTTCAGACAAATTCTGAACACAAATCTTCGTCTCCCTGTCGAAAACGCAATCCAAGTCTGGCCACCATGGCTGAAGCACGACTGTAATGCACTGGACCAAGCACAACGTCGGGCTTCCAAATACATCACTGGCATGCAACACGTTCCATTCGAGCAGAGGCTGAAAAGCTTGGAAGGATGCAGCAGGCGTTCCCACCGAATACCAGGCGAATTGAATATGGCTTACTTCATTTTACACAATCCAAATCATTTGTGCCAATTAATACGATGAACTTAGCATTAAACAGTTTCTTTATGCTCTGGCCAAGGCAGAGATTAATCAACAGTGCCATACCTGCTCCATCGAACGGGGTAGATGGGGGTTTGAATGCTACTGCTCAACAATTCCCATCTTCTTATTTCCCCTCTTATCCTGTTTCTCTCTTAATCTCCTGTTCCACTTTCACTTGTATCCCCTGTTTTCAACCCCCTGTTTCTGGGCCCGCCCCTACCTTCCTTTCTAGGATTTTACCTAATATACCAATTTACACCCAAGTTAGCGCATTGTACCAAGCTTTCAGCTTGGCACGTTTTCGAAATCGCGTGCAGTGCTTTCAAGTTTGCCAGGCTAAGAACGCTTGTTTGGCGTCGTTGACACTCTCATTGGTCATGGGACGTTAGCCGATGGGACACCGTTTGATAGCCCCCAGCATAAGCTACAGACAGTCGAACGATATTGGTCGAGCACCACCTTCTGTTCTTTTTTGATGCCTATCTGAAGGAAACCTCGATAATTGGTCTCCAAAATGAAACCGTCCATAAGGCAACTTGTGCTGCCGGTCTAATTAGGAGATCCTAGCTACCACATGATCCGAAGCTTAAGCCGTAACCAGTGCTGACAGACATACAAACCGGCACATGAAGGGGTCTGTACTTAGTGATCGCTAGCGGCTACCGGTTGGCGACTTATTCAGTGGACTAACCATGGTGGCGTAGACAGGCAATATTCTAACTGGTATTCCACAGTTCAGCAATGGCTGCTAGGCGGTTAGACAATTTTGTGCGATTGTAATTGCGACGACCATGGGTACATTTTTCCCATTGAAGTTGGTAGGCAAACTTGAAGCTGAACAACGAAAGTTCTGTGTTTGCTTACTTCTATCACAGTTGATGACTAAACACAAACTAAGAGGATCCCAATTGTGGCGTTGACACGACGTTAGTGAGTGTTCGTTTGTCCCCACACCCATGGGCCGCTGAATAAGCCGCCAACAGGTAGCCGCTAGCGATCACTAAGTACAGACCCCTTCATGTGCTGGTTTTTATATCTGTCAGCACTGGTTACGGCTTAAGCTTCGGATCATGTGGTAGCTAGGATCTCCTAATTAGACCGGCAGCACAAGTTGCCCTATGGACGGTTTCATTTTGGAGACCAATCATCGAGGTTTCCTTCAGATAGGCATCAAAAAAGAACAGAAGGTGGTGCTCGACCACTATCGTTCGACTGTCTGTCGCTTATGCTGGGGGCTTTCAAACGGTGTCCCATCGGCTAACGTCCCATGACCAATGAGAGTGTCAACAACGCCAAAACAGCGTTCTTAGCCTGGCAAACTTGAAAGCACTGCACGCGATTTCGAAAATGTGCCAAGCTGAAAGCTTGGTACAATGCGCTAACCTGGGTGTAAAATGGTATAGATTATTAGCACCTTTTCTGTGAACCTTAGAGTTATTAGCCAAAACTGATGGCGATCACAATCATTAATCTTTTATTTTCAAATCGGTAACGCTATGGCAGCCACAACCTATCTGATAATGGTGAAGGAACTAAAAATAATCTGAGATAATCTACTACTGCTTCATTTAAGTGTAAGTCATTTGTAAGCAACCTTCCCTTGCTATGGAGAGTTGTCGCGATCCATTCGCTTGACAGGTGATTCAGAACGAGCCCCAAATGGGACGCCGAACGTTATAGGGAGCACTGCGTGCAACACATTCGTGAGTGGCATAAAATTTCCGGTGATAGTTTTCACGCCCACTGTTCGTTTCACGTTATGCAATCCCTAATTGTGTGTAACCAGCAACGCAACTGGTCGTAGGTTGCTGTTTTGCCAACGCGCAACCTCTAGCAATTATCAAGGAATGTTGCTACAAATTTTAATTTCACTTTCATCATTTGAATAGCGTAATGGGGAAGCATATGCTGATGAAAGCATGCGTTTCTGATGTTTTAACAATTTGGTTTCCATGATTGCGAATACCTTATCTGCGTGTGCGGAGATCTGACTAGGACGTCTCAATAAGGATGGTGAAGGATGGGACTCAGACAACAGATTCTTGATAACAAACTGACTTTATGGACGCAGAAAGCCAATATATTGCGGTTTACCTCAAAAATATCACTGCGATTCAAAATGAACTAGATTGACTCATCAACTTTCGAGACGCCGCGGGAGGATTGACTCAGGGGAAAGACCCTAACTCGCGTATGCACAATGGTGACGGTAACATTTCCTAGAGAAACGGCATCGTACGGAAAATCATTAGTTTGCTACCTGAGTATTTGTTTGAAATCGGACACCAGACTGCGACAAATGACTCATTTAAAAGCATATATACCATCCCGAAGCGATACTGCAAAGTGGCTTAAAGTGCTCTTGTTAAACAAAGCCGAAGCCTTCGCAAGCAGGGTTTGCATCCCGAACTGTGCAAACAACGGACGATCATGCAAACCGTGAACCTACCTTGGCCATGAACGCACTTCAGCGAGGATTTCTCATCTCCAACATGACAAGGGACCAGCGAATTTCATAGCTGACCTGTCTGCCCTCATCCACCATGTGTTTCGTCCAAGCGGCCTATTTCGACTGGCGAAGACATTGATCGATGATCAGCCATGCCAAGCCAATAACGAATATAAGCCGACATTTTAACTACCAACCATATAACTGCAAGATCGAATTTGTCCAAAGTCGTAACTCCTTTTTTTAGCCGAACTCATTAAAAATTGACAAAAATAAAACGAACTTGTTTCTCCACCAGTTTGACGTCTACGGAAATGAAAAACTGCCCAAAAATCATCGGCTACTATTCGGTAATATACAGTAGTTGGTGTGGACTTCGGGGTTCCTCCTAATTTAGATTTAATATTCAATAACCAATCTGTTTTCCAATTTTGCTCTATACTTATAAATGTTTGATGACAGTTATCAAAGGGAATGTTCTTCACGCAATTGTTAGCTTCTAATTTCATGGGAATTATTCACGAGATAAGTGAAGGAGTTAGAAAGAAATGCTTGTTATTGAAGGATAAAACGCCCAGCTTCTGAAAATTTGGCGCATTTACTACAATGCGTCTAGCTGTGAAAAATCTAAAAGATGGTGATTTGCTTTGGTGTTTGTTTTTTGGAATTTAATGTGATAGAATAAAATCAGCAAAATCCCTCATGTTCAAATCAGTTTGGCGAGTCGAATACGTTAATAATCAGTGTTATATCTGCGGACAACTTAATCCAAATTCAAAAAAATGGATTTCCTATACGTCCTAAATACTTTTCGAAATTACAGTCAGAATGTCAATGGAATTCTTGTTATTTCCTTCCGAAACATATTATGGGTAGGTTTTTGTTTAGATAGAACCAATTTGGCGGAGCAACCGAATATGAAACCTGGAGCACATTAAAACAATTTCTATGTACTATATTGCGCAGAATCAAATTAAGTTAATGTGCATAACATGTAACAGTTCAGTGAACGTGTTGAAAAGACGGATTAGACAAAGTCCCATGCAAATATCTCTATACCAATGTGTAACACAAGGTGGAATAGAAAAATTCTTACGGAATTAGTAAACGGGTGTGAAGGGAACGGGTCAGGTTTGCACCTGCTAGCGACTGAAAGGAACTGAGGGGAGAATGATACCGAGTATAATCTGGTGATACAAGGAATATGAAAAAAGAGAGCAACATCTGACCGTGTACTCAAAACATTTGGCTCCGTGCATTTACTGCCAAATAGTGATATAAACATGTGGGTAAAACTAAGGGTTTGAATTGAAGGCAAAGTTGGGATGCAAGCGTAAAGACAGACAGAGATAACTGCATTTATGATGACCCAAAACAGCATGCAAGTGCTTCAGCATAACTCAAACAGTTAGACAAACACATAAAATAAGTCGAGTTTAGTTCAGTTGAACAACTATGATCCCAGCACCTAATTGCAACGGATCCCGATGCCACTAAGCATATCGCAAGAATGACAACAAATAGGGCCGACAAGTTATTGCGAATGAATGCAAATTGTGTGTAAAGGCAATTGAAGCAAGTAGGATCTGCGTTAGCCTAAGCAGCATGGAACGAAGATTAACAACCGGATGCAAGAAACCGAACGCAGGAACCCCACTGACTGCGCGACTGCGCCATGTCTGATACTATCTCCAAACATTACTGTGGATCTTCCCGGGGTCCCCATTCAGGAAGACTACACGCACCTGTCTGCGAGATTTCTCGGTCAACTGCTTCATCTCTCTATGCCTCTTCATCGACTAACGACCTAACGATTTCGCCCAACTTGGTGCGTCCACGGCGTATAATGCACACCGAAGAAGTCGGTTCACCGGAATATGGAGGACACGACCCATCCAACGTAAGCGATTAAGATTCAACCAACACTCGAGTGAATCACCGGAATGCTTGCTGACAAAAACCAACTGGTAGACATCAGCATTGCTCTCCCGGTGTTCACACCAGACGTGAACAATACTCCACAAGCACCATTGGCTAAACACGGCCAAGTGCTTACTGTTTTCACCGCGAACTGGTGAGATCGCTGCTCCATACAGTAATACCGGCCTTAGCGCAGCGTTATTCACCCAGCATTCTACTGACAGGTTGATATCCCCTCAGCTTTATAGATGGCTGAGGCACTGGAAAGCCACACTATCCTTGCTGATGCGTAAAGTAACTGCCTCAGTGATTTGACCAACAGAGCTGACACAACTACCAACGTAAGTGAAGTGATTGACCACTTCCAATGGTTGTTTGGTGATAGCTATAATGGAGGTGTGTCCGTGCAGTCCTACAAAAGCACCGTACACTTTGAAGGTGCAAAGCACATGCCAAAGTGTGCAGTGCTACGCGTCAGTATTTCCCATGGTGTTTGCATAGCCACTGCGTCAAACACAAGGAGAGCCATATCGTTTTCATAATCCAGCTATGTCAGTCGGTCTCCTTGCAAAACTTTACTCCGTAAGGCTGTAAACGAAACGAGTTATCCTTGATCATTTGGAGCACAAAACAGAAGAGGAAGTACGATATAGGTTAACCTTGGCGCACCTCGTTTAAGGTGGGGAATTCAAGAGCATTTTTCCCCTAGAAACTTACACGGACTCGGGAATCACGTTAGAGCGATTGCATAATGGAAATGAATGTTGTTAGCAGGCTCTTCATGGATAAGCTGTGCCACAAGCTGGCTTGGTCAACAGAGTCAAGGATGGATTTTGAGTCAAGGATAATCACCATGGTCGGTCGTCCGTATGCGTATCTCTGCTCTACAACTTGGCGAATAGAGGTTACGTACCAATGCTGTACACACGAACGCCGCGGAATTTTGCTTTACCGTGTTGCATACTATCTTTGCTTTGGAAATACTGTGTTATACGTGTTTGTTCTGTGTGAATATTGCACCAATACTTTGCTTTTGGTGTATTTTTCCATCGGTGCGAACTTGGTGGATATTCCCTGGATACTGTCGGAGATCTCACTGATTGGCCCAACTGCCGTCTGTGTCTACCACCTTGGATTTGTTCCACATCAATCGAACAGGTGTGTGCCAGACCACCAGCTTGATCGACGGCGTTTGGATTCACCATACTAGTGCAGATGTTGCAACGAACGGCTTCCGCAAATCTGACAGTCACAATGGCACGTACTGGTTGCCCACGGAAAGCTAAGCTCAAAGCTTCCGAAATAAACGCTAGTTGTGGCGTAGACAGCTGTGTAAAACTTGTGCGATTTGAAATAGAATACAGAAACTGCCGAAAACACTTCTATTCTCAATGTTCTCACCTTATTCTCAGCCAGATAAAAAGCTTAATAGTACGACCGATTCTCTCTGGTTCTGCAATAAGTGTATGTCTCTTCCACTCGTTCGAAGTATAACGGTATTGGCACAGAAGTAAGATAGTCTGGCAAAGATTGTGGAGCATGCAGCAGCCGTGAAAGCTGTCCCACGTGAACTAGACAAATCAGTGCCTCGAACTCGGTGCTCAACAACAAACTCCAATTCAGCACAGAGTAAGAGTAAGGATTTCGATTAACCATTTAGCCACCCAACACTAGCATCTGCTCCTAAAGATGCGTTTGCCACACATTCCTCAACAGAATCATCCGCCACACTAAACACTGTTAGAGGGGCGAAAACCTACGCGTTCGTTGTTGCTACCCATATGACGGAGGCACCTCCCGTTGCAACTCCGCCAGCTGCCAAACGATATTACTACTACCAATACCACCACGGGACTCAAGACCCATCATTTGTCCAACCGAATAAAGCAGCTACTGGTCCCTCCAAAAAGGAGAACATGAAACCCTACTATAATTCTCTAAATGTTATATGCTCAAATGTGGCTGAATCTGGAGCAAACTCCATAAAATATACGATACTAGACGACATAATCAGTGGTACTCCCTGTGTCAACGAATAGGGGTTAAAGCTAAACCAATTAGTATGATGAGTCTCGTCCGTCACCAAACTCAGTACACTAAGGTGAACCGCGGTTACTCCAGGTAACACTTCCGTCAGCTAATGATGCAGAGGCAATTCCGTTTTCCACCACTCGCTTCCGTACCATCACATGCACTGTTCAAATATTTCCAGATGTTTCTTGGAGCGGACGCAAGAAACGCAAACAAAATCAGGATGACTTCCGTAAACAACAAGACGCAAAATCTATCTCTATTCACCGTGTCCCCGAGCTCAAGTCACTAAGCGAGCTAGAGGTCAAAGCGTATGACTGGGATGAATGAACTTGTTTTCGTGAAGTACTCTCACTCGAAAATGTTAGCGCTAATTCGACATCAAGGTTACCGCTATCAGCTACCTATAAAGGGTGTGGTCCCCGAGTGAAGAAAGCATCAATGCACTCCAAACTGATAGCAGAATATGTGATGTGTGATGAGCCGGACATAACGAAGCTTGCTCAAGGACATCAGGCCCAAAGCATGCATTAATATCTCGACAAATATATTTCCTTCCGGGAACCATCAGCAGTGCGCATTCCATCGGACCCTTGGTAGAGCTCGAACCAGCAACTCGACTGTTGCCAGTCCGTCGTTGAGACTACTGAGCTACGGGCGACTGCAACGACCATCGTGAATAAGTTACTAAATGTGATTTAGCGCCGCTCACTATCCACTGACTTACACGTTACTGCCGTGCAGAGGACAGGTTAGCCCCCTCACCAAGCGGCGAGCTTACCAAAATTAAGCCGCCAATTAACTTATGGCATTATAAGCAGTTTGGACTGCGTACTGGTTACAGAAAAGTAGTAGGGTGAGTTGAATGGTATAGGTAGAAATTCGTCACATCTAGACTCACTCAGACAGCCGGCACACACCCGGAAAGCACTGTAGGCGCGTTTCATCCTTTCGGGAACCATCAGCAATGCGCATTCCATCGGACCCTTGGTAGAGCTCGAACCAGCAACTCGACTGTTGCCAGTCCGTCGTTGAGACTACTGAGCTACGGGCGACTGCAACGACCATCGTGAATAAGTTACTAAATGTGATTTAGCGCCGCTCACTATCCACTGACTTACACGTTACTGCCGTGCAGAGGACAGGTTAGCCCCCTCACCAAGCGGCGAGCTTACCAAAATTAAGCCGCCAATTAACTTATGGTATTATAAGCAGTTTGGTCTGCATACTGATTACAGAAGCGGAGTAGGGGGAGTTGAATGGTTTAGTAATAGTAGCATAGTAATAGTATAGTAATAGTATAATGGTATAGCATAATGGTATAGTATAATGGTATAGGAATAGTAGAAATTCGTCACATCTACACTCACTCAGACAGTAAGTCTAGATGTGACGAATTTCTATCTATACCATTCAACTCACCATACTGCTCTCCGGTAAATATATTTCCACCAAGTTACTACACCTCTTGGTTCATGACATGTCTTGGTTAAAAGCCAACAGCAATTAAATACAATTTTAACTTTGAATGACGACTTGGTTGTAATTACAGACAAGTGGCTTGATGTTGCCACACAATGTATGTTATCTTGTGGTTATGAAAGTTAAAGACCAAGGTTTATAAGGGAAAGAGCAGACATACAAATATCAAAACCTAGTCATCATAAAAGAGTACCAATACGACCACTGTAAAATCACAGATTTACGTCGGTTAGGCGTTGCAGAATGCTGAAATTGTGGTGCTCGTGGGTGGGGGCCATGAGGAATGGGAAGAATTAAAAGGGAACAACAGCTGATTAAAGGTTGAGAAGACCTGTTCAACAACAAGCTATATGTCTGCAGGCTCTTTCCAAGAAAATGATTGCCAACCAAAGCGGAACTCTTAATTTGGGGATTCCAGTCCTCAAGCCATTGTAATGTGTGTTAGGCAGAAACTTGCATATTGTATGGTAGTTGTAGCAGTAACAAGACAGAAGTGACGCTGCTTGTAAGCCTTCAACCGCACAAGATACAAGCAAACTGTTCGGAAACACGTGCCAGTTCACTCACGCTCACACACACTTGATCGAAACCAATCAAATCTCCCGTCCCGTGAAGTCGGCTGAAGGTTCCAAACTAACATGCAAACATGCTTGCTGGAAATCGATTGACTTTCAAGTATATCTGTCAGTCTGACATAAGTGATTGCTCTAACATCATCCACGCTTAAAGGTGAAATATTACACATAAGATCATTTGCTTGAAATGACTAAGTCGCTGAATTCGGGAATTTATTCGTGCAAGTCCCACCTTTGTGCTCACACCAACGCGTTGCTCTGCTTATGCTTCCAATGACTTAAGCACATCAAATGCATCTAAAAGAATATGTAAATGAATCTCTCGTCTCAGCAAGCTAAGGCGCCTGAGTGACCCTACGCGACGCAGCGCCTTAGTCTCCTATCCACTGGTGTTCACATAGGTTTTACATTATTAAATGCCTATCCGGTTTGTTGTAAACGGGCATCGAGTTCCATTTATTGCTAGCCATCATTTAGCCAGTATCAGCTAACTTCCCTCAGAAACCTGGGAGGATAATCATCCTGTGTGACACAGCGATTCAACCTGGTATACCTAGTCACACGACTATCCTTTCTACTCTGCAACGCCTTCCACTCCTCGTTTTTAATGCGCGTCCAGCATAAACTCGCATCTCTTCGCATTGCCCGCTGTTTACCCTTTCGTAAAATCTCATATATGTAAAGTTTTATGGTAACGAAGACAAACAGTACATAAGCGGTTTTGGATACGTTGTACAACACTTGCACCTTTACACATTTTATGCGCTCGCATGGTGCAAATTGATTAGACGACTCAGTTGGACTGTGCCAAACACCCTGGAGGTATGTACCGTTCAATGTTTCAGTTAAATTTGGGTAACGGAAAAAGGCATCTTTTTTCATGGTATCGTTTAAACCTACATCGCGTAGTGCTTACTTTTTCTTAGATATCATTTAGATTGAGCGCAAGCAGATGTTCTGTGCATTGGGTCGCTTATCCATTGGAACTGATAACCAAATATTTGCCCAAATTTCGGCTACAGCTTTACCCTTAGGCCTACATCTTTAGATATACTTCTGATATCCGTAACCTAAAAGCCAACTGTGGATCGACCACCTTAAACCTCGATATAGTACGGACCTCTACCACGATAACTGTAACCTGACTGAATGATGGGATCGTTGATGCCGAGTTCTTGTTGACAGGTATATTCTTCCTAGACAACGATTGAGTCAGAAAAAGAAGGGATTTCATGCTTAGGAATCATTCTATCATATTGCTTCTTCTAAATACTATAGGATAAGTATGGCTGTTCCAAATGAAACGAGTGAGCAACGAAGGGCCTTGTCAGGACTGTAGCCTGTTATCGCGCGTGCCTATGTATCTCGGTTGTTCCCTGCTTATGTAGCTTGTTGACGTGTAGATGAGGTTGGATTTGCGATGTGCCATTCACGCAAAGTAACTCCGGCAAAGACACAATGTCATTATGTTTCAGCTTTTGAGTCTTAGGGCAGCAGGGAATGTCTAGGGATTGCTCCACATTCCTCACCTGTTTAAGGTCCAAGCAACGTGATGCAATATCAAAACTGGGAGACAATATAACTGCGGGTATCCATTGTAAATGAGAAAGCAAATATAATATTCTGCGGTTCGATTACTAGCCTAACATGCAGCTATAGTATTGATCGCTGTGAATAAACTCCCAAAAGTCAAAAGCTTCCTCTCCTCTCCTTAGATGCGGATATCTTGCTAACTGGGCCAAATGTGATGGATCTAGTGTTATCAATGGCTCAGGTTGTGCACAGCAGACCCTTAAACAGTCACATATATAAGGTATTAAACTTACTTGAACCTTGAGCCGATCTGGTTTAGATAATCTCAACCTGCTACAGTAGAGTGACTTGGAAAGTATAACTTGCAAGCAAATGGCATACAAAGGCATATTTACTAAATCAATTATGTGATTACACTATACAACTCTTTTCGTGTGGACCGTGACATGCATATTACGCGGTTCATGTCGGGGAATGTGTTGTGTCAATTGATTAAGAGGAGCAATCTCCATTTGGAATATGACTCACTTTGACGTGAATCCCTTCCAATCCGGTCACTAAAACTGTAACCGTAACAGATAAGCATTAGTTGTCCACTGATTGCAATCCTCCGCCCCGCTACCAGGTTAGTACAGGTTCGCAGTAATCCGGTTGATATAGCGGACTTGTGACTTTGATCCGGACATGAAAATTGTTGGCTTAAGCCAAAGCTCCTATATTACTGGGACTAAGAAAATACGTTCCACCGCATGCTTCATCGTAGCCCACGTTACGCATAGGTGTCATGGCCAATTTACACAACGAAGGCATCCAAATAGAATATCTTGGACTCTTGCGAAGAGGGCTGATGTTATTTCTTCAAGTTGTAAGTGTTCATGTTGTAAATGACTACAACATGAAGACTTACAACTTGAAGAAATAACATCAGCACTCTTCGGAAGAGTTCAAGATATTCTATTTTGATGCCTTCGTTGTGTAAATTGACCATGATACCTAACACTAACGTGGGCTACGATGAAGCATGAAGTGGAACGCATTCTCAAATTCTCAGGAATATAAAAGCTTTCGCTTCAGCCAACAATTACCATGTCCGGATCAAAGTCACAAGTCCGCTATATCAACCTGATTACTGCGAACCTGTACTAACCTGATCGCAGGGCGGAGGATTGCAATCAGTGGACAACTAATGGTTATCTGTTACAGGTACAGTTTCAGTGACCGGATTGGAGGAAATTCACGTCAAAGCGAGTCTTATTTCAGATGGAGATTGTTCCTCTCAACCAATTGGTCCAACACGTTCCCCGACATGAACCGCATTTGGTCAAATGACATTATGACAAGCATTGTCCACAATTCGGTGGCTCGAGAGTAAAGTGTTAAGATGAAAATCCCAACGTCCCACCATGCTAACATGTCGCTCCATTATTTAAATACGTTAAGACAATCACATCCGTCTAGCCTGTTCTGTCTGTTTCAACTTGTCTTCTGTGATTTACAAGGTATAGCGGACGTACTGCGTGTGTTCCAGTTGTGGCAGAAGTACAGCAGACGTACATTGGCTACGCAACCCATTGAAACAAGATATTCCATCATCGCAGGTGCAGTCCATTGCCCTGCATGTGTCACATTTCTGAGAAAAGTTGTGATACTTTAACTTTACGTACTGTCACGTGGATCGGATTGACTTTTCAAACAGTTTAGTGGAGCTTATTGACAAGGAAAAATGAAAATTGATTTATCATGGGTAAATAAGCAGGTGGTTGACAAGTCCCGTAGGATAGTTGCAGTAAAACAATAGATCAATGGATAAGTGAATCGTCGTTTTGAGCGACTACAGATTTAATTGCAATGCCGTACAATGCTAGTTTGAAAGGAGACGTGTGCGCGCAAACAAACAATATGGGGAGCGGTTACATTTGAAGTAAGGCCTAGAAAATAGCGAATAAAGGAAATGGTAACACTTACTTGTGTTCAGCTTTCTTTGGTCCATAGGATACCTAAATCTAGCTTCCACGTGAGCAGCTTTTAATAAATCATGTGCTACAAATTAAGATGTGCGCATTGATTTGTAGTGCTAGGTTGTCGCCTGAATATGTTAGATTATATGGCGTTATGCAAATGCATGCGTGTATCGTCTAGACATTTTGAATACCGTTAGTGTTGGAGAAGCAACAATGTAAGAGCGGAGGGTGTTCCATGGTTGCACACACGAAGTGAAACAAAATTCTGGAGGCATTCTAACCGGCTATACTGTGTGGTCGACTTTAGCTGATAATCTCTCAGTGTGTTAGTGTGATTCGTCTCAAGAAGATAAATATAAGCATGGTTTGGATTGCGTAGGATCAAACATGTCATTATCAAATGATCACGCAAACATCGGTAGCCCAACAGATTTTTCAAAGTCAGTTGATAATGGAGATAGAACGTACCGTTTACGTTCTTGGTCCTCCTTCGTCGTGGCAGTTCAAGTGCTGTGAGGTCGTGCTTGTGTGAATGCTGCCAAGATTGGATGGCGTATTCTGAAGGGGGCTTGGTGTGGGCATTAAGCGTTTAACTGAGGATTAAAGGGTCAAAACACCCGAAAGATCTCCGCGAAAGGCCAAGGTCTTATCTGGCTTACTTGGACGCCCACTTGGCCTGACGTGAACAGCTAAGGTGCTATTTTACTATCACACCTGGTTCGCATTCAGTAGCAGCACGCTGCAAAGCTTGATCCTCCAGCCTGTAATTCCAAGTGGATTGATGGCGTAAGCTCAATGTTTTTCACTTGCTGGCGTTGAAAAAATGTAGGTTCTGAGTGGCCCTTTGGTGTACACATGCAACCTCATCTAGAAGCGCTACGCGGTTACTCATTGGTTTGATGGCCCGCAAGATCTTGAGATCAGCAGTAAAGAGTAAGAACTCGGACGTGATGATTCTCACGAGATACTTAGAACCATGAACAGTGAATTTACACGCATTAAGAAGCGACGCTTTACACGTCCCGTTAGACAGTTTGTAGTGATATCGAAAAAATAATAATAATGAGAATGATAATAATCATAATAAAAAAGGATAGTGCTTTCAATATGAAAATAAGGACTTACCGTTTGCTCATCTGTAGTTCTGTAATCCGCGTAGATCCACAGCAACCACAGTTAACATCAAATAAACTGGTGGTAAACTCCAGGCGTAGGATGGAGACGTAACGCTAAGTAACAAAGTGTAAGTGGATGAGTGCGTTTTCCAACCGCCTTTCAACTACTACTAGTGTCGGTGCAAAGACGACCGATTCTGGCAGAGCGTTCCACTGGTGACAGACACGAATGGAAAAGAAGTACCTGCAGCACTCCAGTCGGCTATACTGTTTTGCGAGTTTCATTGAGTGCCCTCTCAGGGTTGCATTAGTGCTGAGTCACAGTAAAGGGCGGCACACATAAAGTGGGTCTCACGGATCCAAGTATGTCATTGATAATGGCATACTTCTTCGTAGTTATCGATAGCTTCCAGTGAATAACCGCTGGAAACCGCTGGAAACCAGTGGAAACCGCTAAATGCCACTGAAAGATATACTCATATAAGGAATGCACCTCACCACCATCAATTTGTTGAGCGCTTAGTTTACTGGACGCAGAGGCGTAGCATAGCAGGGGCGGCGGGTGCGGTCCGCCACGGGCAGCGTGTGACAGGGGGCAACATTTTTACTACCTATGACTGCCTAATACCCAGTGTAAGTTCCTCAAAGT
>OX104064.1:182814274-182878835 GCA_944474145.2 Dicrocoelium dendriticum
GGCTCTTACGGTCTTTGTGATCGGAATGACCGAGGTCCACCTCAAGTGAACCGAGGTCTCAATAGAGGTTGCTTGTAGCAACCCAACCACCAGCGGAGCCTCCAAGTCCAACTTTGCATTCGTTCTCGCTGGACCAAGCATTGCTCGTGGATCTCAGTGGCATAGTGCTTATGGTGTCAACCATGAGCCACTAGACTCTGAGTTCCGGCCCAACTCAGGCTATCTCGAACTGATGAGTCCCAACCAGGACGAAACCGCGGTCTTCGGGTGCCAGTGTTGGGGTGAGCAACATTGCAATATTTCCAATATACTTACGGTCTTTGTGATCGGATTGACCGAGGTCCACCTCAAGTGAACCGAGGTCTCAATAGAGGTTGCTTGTAGCAACCCAACCACCAGCGGAGCCTCCAAGTCCAACTTTGCATTCGTTCTCGCTGGACCAAGCGTTGCTCGTGGATCTCAGTGGCATAGTGCTTATGGTGTCAACCATGAGCCACTAGACTCTGAGTTCCGGCCCAACTCAGGCTATCTCGAACTGATGAGTCCCAACCAGGACGAAACCGCGGTCTTCGGGTGCCAGTGTTGGGGTGAGCAACACTATAATGTTTCCAATTTTCTTACGGTCTTTGTGATCGGAATGACCGAGGTCCACCTCAAGTGAACCGAGGTCTCAATAGAGGTTGCTTGTAGCAACCCAACCACCAGCGGAGCCTCCAAGTCCAACTTTGCATTCGTTCTCGCTGGACCAAGCATTGCTCGTGGATCTCAGTGGCATAGTGCTTATGGTGTCAACCATGAGCCACTAGACTCTGAGTTCCGGCCCAACTCAGGCTATCTCGAACTGATGAGTCCCAACCAGGACGAAACCGCGGTCTTCGGGTGCCGGTGTTGGGGTGAGCAACACTATAATGTTTCCAATTTTCTTACGGTCTTTGTGATCGGAATGACCGAGGTCCACCTCAAGTGAACCGAGGTCTCAATAGAGGTTGCTTGTAGCAACCCAACCACCAGCGGAGCCTCCAAGTCCAACTTTGCATTCGTTCTCGCTGGACCAAGAGTTGCTCGTGGATCTCAGTGGCATAGTGCTTATGGTGTCAACCATGAGCCACTAGACTCTGAGTTCCGGCCCAACTCAGGCTATCTCGAACTGATGAGTCCCAACCAGGACGAAACCGCGGTCTTCGGGTGCCAGTGTTGGGGTGAGCAACACTATAATGTTTCCAATTTTCTTACGGTCTTTGTGATCGGAATGACCGAGGTCCACCTCAAGTGAACCGAGGTCTCAATAGAGGTTGCTTGTAGCAACCCAACCACCAGCGGAGCCTCCAAGTCCAACTTTGCATTCGTTCTCGCTGGACCAAGCATTGCTCGTGGATCTCAGTGGCATAGTGCTTATGGTGTCAACCATGAGCCACTAGACTCTGAGTTCCGGCCCAACTCAGGCTATCTCGAACTGATGAGTCCCAACCAGGACGAAACCGCGGTCTTCGGGTGCCAGTGTTGGGGTGAGCAACACTATAATGTTTCCAATTTTCTTACGGTCTTTGTGATCGGAATGACCGAGGTCCACCTCAAGTGAACCGAGGTCTCAATAGAGGTTGCTTGTAGCAACCCAACCACCAGCGGAGCCTCCAAGTCCAACTTTGCATTCGTTCTCGCTGGACCAAGCATTGCTCGTGGATCTCAGTGGCATAGTGCTTATGGTGTCAACCATGAGCCACTAGACTCTGAGTTCCGGCCCAACTCAGGCTATCTCGAACTGATGAGTCCCAACCAGGACGAAACCGCGGTCTTCGGGTGCCAGTGTTGGGGTGAGCAACACTATAATGTTTCCAATTTTCTTACGGTCTTTGTGATCGGAATGACCGAGGTCCACCTCAAGTGAACCGAGGTCTCAATAGAGGTTGCTTGTAGCAACCCAACCACCAGCGGAGCCTCCAAGTCCAACTTTGCATTCGTTCTCGCTGAACCAAGCATTGCTCGTGGATCTCAGTGGCATAGTGCTTATGGTGTCAACCATGAGCCACTAGACTCTGAGTTCCGGCCCAACTCAGGCTATCTCGAACTGATGAGTCCCAACCAGGACGAAACCGCGGTCTTCGGGTGCCGGTGTTGGGGTGAGCAACACTATAATGTTTCCAAAATTGAACATCTTTCATACAAATGCTGAGTAAGGTCTTTAATCGATGTGTAGGCAAGCCAACTGTATCCGCATGCATGCTTATGGTGTTGAAGGTCTCATCCCATGGAACGTTCGTGAAAAGGGAACAGACATCAAATAATACCATACGCTTAGCTTGGACATTCAAGTGTCGAACTTTGTCAACGAACTCAAAAGTGTCTCTTATACTGTTACAGACTCGAGTTACAGGTTCGAGTCGCTTTTCCAACCACTGTTCCAGTTTCTGGTGCGGCACCCCAACCAGTGAAATAATAGATTGCAGTGGGACGCCTTCTTTGTGTATTTTTGGCATTCCACACATACAAGGAAGTTTCGAGCCTCGAGGGCGGAGTTACGCCATAGTATTTTTGTCGATTTGTCCTTCTTTGTGTAGTGTTCGTAGCTCAAGCACTATCAACCTTTCTATTTCTTCCGTTCTATCTTTGCCTGTCAGAGTTCTAAAGAATCTCTCCTCCTTCGTGAACACCGATTGCATCTTTTGAATATAAATCATTTTTACTCAAGAGAACAACTCCAGAGCCCTTATCAGGCCTCAGTAACACAACATTCTCATTTCGGTGTAGCTGTTGCAACGAATCAAAATGTCCCTTTGTGATAAGCTGATATTTTAGACTCTTTGATGCAAATATGGTTAGCCAACTCAAATGACTTGAATTTAAACCAACTACTCGCGTCGGCCGTTGAGGTAGACCAGACAGCTGCTTGAAGCACGTGTTCAAACTATGTTTTAATTCCTATACGGTCGCATTTACCAGTGGGAACAGAGAAGTTGATCCCAGTGATAGCGCTTCAATTTGGTGGCGACTAAGCGCTGCTTTGGACAAGTTCACCACATACTTCTGCGGGTTAGGCGCAAGTTGGTTATACAAACACCCAACAGACAACGATTTCAAAACTGATAATCTTGTAGACAATCCAGTTTCGACCTGAAGCTCTCCCAGGAAATAATAAAAGTTCGTTGGAAAAACAAGATTGAGTATGTTCAAAAGTGGTTCAACGCATCCAATACTGACTTCCAGCTGCGCGATTCGATTCACAGAAACCTCAATCTGAAGTTTCGTGTGTCATCGCAAAATCCGAGAGTTAACATGTAGATGGTCCTTCCTCAAAGATTTAAAAAAACCGACGCAGATACATGGGCGCTCTTATGCATTCATTTAAGCACCAATACGTGCGTCTTACCGCAAACTGGAAAAATGTAAAGACACTAATTTATCCACTAAAGTAAACTTGCAAGAAGGGAGGCGTTTCTTTAAAAAGTTCATTTAATGGAAACCGAGTTGCACCGGACAATACCTACATTCCAACAATTACTGTCCAATGAACTATAACCGATCCCTAGTTCAAACTTGTTTTGCTAGATTACACCGAATATGTACTGAAGAGTCCATGGAGGCCGTGTTACGATACATCGGGTCTAACCTACTCAATAACCACCATCCGAACATATTTGTTTCCAGGTATGGTAATGAATTTGTTAAGAAAGCAAAACGAATGGATGTCCTAAAGCAAATAGTCTTCATCACGCTACCATATAAAGGAGAACAGAACGACAGAAGATTGTGCTACCTATTACGCCAAGTCATAGAAAGGTGCTACTACGTAGCTGAGCTCGTGTTGTTTCATCAAACCAAGAAGCTGTTCCATGAATCCAACTTGCATAAGCGTCACTGTCAGGTTACCGCCTCATGTGTTTATTAAAATCACCTGTGCCTGCGGTAGTACGTACATTTGCCGAATCGCGAAAAGGCTATCAACTAGGATCATGGAACCTGTTCCACCGAACTTGGCAAATAGTGGCCTTAAACTTCCTGTCAGCTCAATCGCTCAGCATCTGCTCGATTGTACCTCGTGCGAAAACCCACGTCAGGTACCCAAGGTTATCCGCAGATAGAACAATGCGAGTTTCTTTCGTTTCGCTGAAGCGTCTGCCATCCGGCGAGTGCAACCTAACCTTTGCAAACTGTTTGACCTTGTGGCCATAATTTTCGCGTGATTATGCTGTCGTCGCATTATCTAAATCATCTTGCCACTTTTGGAGGGTTTTTTTAGCTAGCTGACTGCATCTGCTGAGCAATTCTAACGGTCGACGCCGATCGATCTACTCTGCATTTAGATCAACTGCGTCGACCTTTCTTGAGCAACTGTCAGGCAATTAAACCGTAGTACAACTCACACCGGCGTTTGGAGCTGTGTTGGAACAGAAACCGAGTACATTGTGTTCATTTCAATATTGAGCAGGTCGGTTTTATTGCGTTCCCTCTCATTCCTTGCGGCTGTGCTCGAGCAAAAAAAGAGTAGACGCATTCATCTGTCTGACAACGGTGCGCAATTGACAAGCCGGGAAAGTACACAACCTCAACTAGTTTACTGTGTAAGGTAGAATCACTATGCCGATTAACAGAAAGTAAGTAAGTGCTAATTCAAAAACGCTCCTTTCAAAGGGTATGCGCAGGCCCACAGAATGCAACCGATTACTTAAATTTGGTTTACCCTGCTCACGCTGTTTAACAGGGTACCATCGAAAGTGTGCAACTCACTGGTACCAATATGTGAGAGAGCAATACATCTCTAAATACAATCACTGGTTTGTACTGCGGGCTCAAATGCTTACTTCTCCTAACCCAACCTTGCAACCGGTCGGCGGCAGATGTTGCATAATAAATAAACGCTAACTTACTAGCACTGGAAGCCAGTATGCACTAGGACAAGACAGGTGCTTCTAGGAGAAGCAATTGTGCGAAATTCGGTTTGCTCGAACCACCATTCCCATTTTCCCCATTGCCATTATCTTCTTACCTGTTGAAAGAACCACAGGCGCAAACAGACCGTATCTCTGATAGACAAATGGTACTCAGGACCACGAAAATCAGACACTACTCGAAACCTGTGCTCCAGCAGATACAACCGGTGTTGACAACTTGACAAGGATGATGATGTATGATTGACAAGGATGGCACAGCCGAACCCGAGCCTACTGCGTCTGCAACCCATGGGTCTCTGGTTGAGTTCTACTCCCCCGAGACTCCAGTCAGCGTGCAATTAGATAAACCTGATAGTCAAACGCACAAATCTAGGGTGAGTAACTCTTCACTGGAATTCTGCACACTATAGCGAACTTAGATTTTTAGGGTAACACTGGAACGTGACATTGCTGTAAAAAAGTTTCACTCTCTGCAACTGCGCTACAACACGGGTCTTGTATAGTACGCATCCATCCTGAGGTCCCATGGAACATACGTCCATGGAAAATAAACATCTCGGAAGACTCTAAAAAGCTGCATTGTCTATTCACAGTCATTATTTATGACTTGCCAGAACTTCCTTTCACGATAGTCATGAGGCGTATACACGACTTGGAACAGTGACGGTTCATTCTTGAAACATTTTCTTTGGACAACCTTGCGGTGCGAACGCTCAAAAGGCTACCTATCACACTAAGTTTTAGAGGAAGCGGACCAAGAATCCTGCTGATTTAATCAGAGCAGAGAGCAACGAAATTTCTAGAATATTAGCAACCACATTGGAAAGACCTAACTGAACTTCGGTTAAAAGCTACTGAAACTTTACAAAGGCAAGACCTGAACCTATCTGAGAAAGCAAAGCGATCAGCGATTACACAGTCTCACCACTTTACTGCTTTGTCACGCAATACTGAAGTATGTTCGAACGTTGAATGGGACGTGCCTTAGCCAACTCGTTTTGAAATGAACGTGTCATCATTATCTCAAGAAACAACGAACTACGGCAGAACTTAGCATTGATCGGCTTTCTACCACATTTAAATCCTTTGGCTCCCTGTTAGCTCCTAGCAACCGAGAAACTATCCTACCTTAATATCGATGCTCAAGGATTTTACAATAAGCTGACAAAAGTGATTGACCACCAAATTTCGAAGCCATGCGGAAGCATCGGTGACACGGGGATATCATTGTACAGGTGAATGATAGTCGCTGATGTCTCGCTGACGAGCTTGTCACTTATACGAAAAGACAGGCTTAGAAGAGAGAAGGGATAATTTTCTATAGTCGAGGGGACCTACAGCACGACATCGCTGAGGAATCAGACTTACAGTTCGCCAATTCTCTTTGGTGCCGCCTACAATTAAATGGTAGCTACACGACATATTGTTTTAGTGCCCTGCCTCCCAAACTCTATACCGGGAATGGAATGTTAACTTTCAGTCTCTAATGGTAGCAGTCTGATGCGAAAGCACATTCAAATCCTTAGCACGGGTCATTTCAACTTACACGGTTTAGAAACTCCTGCTACAATCGAATAACAGCACAAAGCAGATCTGCAAATGCTAATAACTAGTATCCCGCTTTACAATCACGTCATCATACCTACTCGTTTCAGAACAGGCAATAGACCATCTGTGGTGAATTGTGTGTTCAGCAACGAGGAACATATACTTGATGTATTGACTGTAGTATGCCCTTTTGGTCACAGTGATCATGCAGTCATCAGTTAAGACTTCATCAGAAATGCGGAATATTGCCACCAGAACACTGAGATGGTGCGCACCATTACACGCTACCGCCGCTTAACCCAGTTTGTCAGTGTTACAACTTTGTCTTTCCTCGTGGAAGGCCACTCGGCAGTCGCTTGGCCTGAATTCATCTACAAATACAAGCAGAGAAATGGGTTTGCAATGGGTCTAAACCGTTTCTTTTGTGAGGAGCAGAACTAGTAACTAGATGCCTGTACACAACTCAGTCTGGCGAGAGCACAACTCATCACCAAGGCCAGGTACATGGAACCACTACGCAGCCCATTGTAACCACTGCACTCAATTGCCCAGAGGTGACAAAGTCGCATATCGGCAAAATATGACAAAAATTTCAGCACCAACCACAAACTGCAGTACAAATATATCAATAGCCGTCGTAAGATAAGTCAGGGAAGTCCTCCGCTCCGGACTACTGTTGGGTCAACCAGAACAGCTATAGAAGCAGCAAATGCGTTGCGGAAGCAATACCCTCCCAAGGGATAGGGGGTCTTACCATCAGGCCATCTTCCAATTTTTGTTTTCCCATCTCCATGGCTCAACCACATCCTTTTGCTGCAAAGCTGTATTGCAGAAGCTGCCGTCTCTGCGAATCACAGCTCACTGGAGTCGACACCATTCGCCCAGAGGCACTATGAGCAGCAGCAAAACAACTGGCCAAACCTTTGGTCCGGTTATTTCAGCGCTGCTTAGACCAGAAACAGACTGCTGCGACGTGGAAGGATAAAATAATAATAACCAGGATTCACAAAGGTGAAAGCAGAAATGAGCCATCAAGTTACTACCCAGTATCTCTACTCCCTGTACTATCGAACGTTATGGACTCAGTGCTGATGCGCTGGAGCGTTATCATTTAAATTGTAAAAATGACGCTACTTACCAACGTGGTTTTCGCCGACAGCGACCTACACAACAAATTTATTAATCGCACGATGTAGTCAGATCGAATCAGCTAACGCTGGTGAGGTCGTTGCTGTGAATTGCTTAGGTTTGTCGAAGGCATTCGATGGTTTAGATCACTCGATCCTCCTTTCCAAAATCAATTTTACGGGATCGATGACCCACATTTGATCTGGATCGCTACGTTTCTCCTGCAACAACAAATAATTTTCAAAGTCCGGAGTTTGCTGTCTGAACTCATACCAGTCGAATCTGGTGTACCTCAGGGATCAGTCCTAGATCCACAGATATTATTGGTATTAATCAATACAAGGAAAAACGCTTCAAATTTCCTGCTGTTTGCTGACGATAACTAAATATGGCGTCGGATTTAGATGGATGCCAGTCAGTATTTAATTCCTTGCAACACTGATAACGTACATGTGTGGTCAACGTGGACAAACGCAAGGTACTCTAAATACGACGCCAGAGTACCTTTGCCTACAACCTAAGAACACAACTATTGCAGGAATCCTTCGTCAAACGTGACCTTGGCATGCTTGTTCAAGGTATCTTAAGCTGTTCCAAGCACTCCTCAAAGGCAATAAAAATTAGTAACTAGCACGTTGGCTTTATACCACAGGCGATCGGACAACTAGACATCAGTATTTTCTGACAAATTCTGAATACGCATCTTCGTCTCCCTGTCGAAAACGCAATCCAAGCCTAGCAGCCATGGCTGGAGCACGACTGTACTGCACTGGACCAACCAGGACGTCGGGCTTCCAAATATATCACTGGCATGCACCAGGTTCCGTAGGAGCAGAGGCTGCAAAGATTGGGAGGATTCAGCAGGCGTTCTCACCGAATACCAGGCGAATTGAATTTGGCTTACTTCGTTGTACACAATAAAATTCCTGTGTGCCACTTAATACGATGAATACAGCTTCAAACCGTTTCTTTATGCTCTGGCCACGGTAGAGAATAATCAACATTTCCACACTTGCTCCATCGAGCGGGGCAGATAGGGTTTGGATGCCATTGCTCAATACTACCCATTTTCTTATTCCCCCTCTTATGCTTTTGTCTCTTATTCTCCTGTTTCAGTCTCACTAGTATATCCCTGATTTCAACCCCCTATTTCTTGGCCCTCCCCCAACCTTGCTTTGCTAGGATTTTAATTAATATACCAATTTACACCCAGGTTAGCGAATTGTACCAAGCTATTAGCGTGGCACATTTCGAAATCGCGTGCAGTGCTTTCAAGTTAGCGAGGATAAGAACGCTGTCTTTGGCGTCGTTGACACTCTCATTGTTAATAAGACGTTAGCCAATGGGACACCGTTTAGAATCCCCCAGCGTAAGCGACAGACAGTCGAACGATAATGGTCCAGCACTACCTTCTATTCTGTTTTGATGCCTATGTGAAGGAAACCTCGATGATTGGTGTCCAAACCGAAACCGTCCAAAGGGCAACTCGTGCTGCTTGTCTAAGAAGTAGATCCTAGCTACCACATGTTCCGAAGCTTAAGCCGTAATCAGTGCGGACAGATATACTAACCAGCACATAAAGCGCTATATACTTAGTGATCGCTAGCGGCTACATGATGTTGGCATATTCAGCGGCCTAGCCATGGTGGCGTAGACAGGCAATATTCTAAATGGTATTCCGCAGTTCGGCAATGGCTGCTAATTGGTAAGACAATTTTGTGTGATGGTTCTTGCGACGATCATGGGGACATTTTTCCCATTGAAGTTTATAGACCAACCTGAAGCTGAACAACGAAAGTTCTATGTTTGCCTACTTCTAGCACAGTTAATGACTAAACACAAACTAAGAGGATTTCAAGTGCGGCGTTGACACGACGTTAGTGAGTGTTCGTTTGTCTCCACACCCATGGGCGACTTTGTTAATCAGTTATCGCTACGGTGTCTCCATGTATGACGTAATGTAAAGGTCATAGGAACCTATGAATTCATAGGATAATTACGCTTTACTTCCATATGGTCGCCCATGGTGGCGCAGACGGGCAATCTTCTAACTGGTATTCCGCAGTTTATCAATGGCTGCTAGGCGGTTATACAATTTTGTGCGATGGTTATTGCGACGATCATGGGCGACATTGTTCCCATTGAAGTTGGTAACCCAACCTGAAGCCTCGACACGACAACGAAACCGCTGGTGAAGCAGTGCTATCAATCGCTTCAGTTGGTGGTTTACCCGTTCGTTCGCACTCGTAGCCGAGTAAACTTCTCGTGTGCGCTGGACCACATTGGTCCGATGCACTTTGGGGTCGAGACTGCGGCCACACCAAGGGAAGACTAACAAGTGTGACGCTGTGCGCGCGTGCAGTCGTATGGACGCTTTCGGTCATGTCGATTGGACGGTCTGACTTCAGATAGAACGCCTCGGATTTCCTATAGGCGCGCATGAGTGCGGCACAGAATATGCTGGTACTTTTAAACGAGAGCATATTTTGGAACGATTGTGTTGTTTAAAACTACATGCAGGCTTTTAGTAGACTTGCAAATTCGCTGTACAATTGGCTCCGTCTGTCGGTCGTCTATCTGTTGATCGCGATCGGTGTACCAGAACAATTGTATGGTGTCCAGGGTGATCAGCCAATCGGAGACATAATGCGTGATTGGTCATGCTGCCATTCTGGCTTAAGGAGGTTTCACTACCAAGCGAGCGGGATGACGTCTAAGTGCGTGCTAATAAGAAGCGAATTGGTAGTTTTTGTTGAGGCTGCAACCCTCGCAGGCTGTTGGAAGAGAAGCTTGGAAAGCTTACACGAGCGAGATGACATCTAAGTGAGTGGTAATAAGAAGCGGAATGGTTGATTGTGTTGAGCCTGCAAACCTTGAAGGCTGTTGGAAGAGAAGCTTTGTAGGCTTGCGGGTTTACTGCACGGTTGCCTTCCTTGCTCGCTTGCCTATCTGGCCAAAGGTGATACGGTATGCATAGTGTAATCGTGCCACTGCGAGTAATCTGGAGAATCGATAAAAGTTCGATTTCGTTTAGGAAATACCGATGTTTGTTAAGGCAATGTAAAGTAATCAAAAAAATATAGTTATTCGTTCGAAGGAGGTAAAGCTAGGACTTCTTCGCAAATAGAATTTTTAAAGCCTTTATAGCTACAAAGTTCTCGTGCTGTGTTTTTCAGTTGGACGTACACTCATGTGAATAGTGTAGCTACGTATTGCTGATGTAGTCGGCGCATTGTATACTAAGATCAAGTTCGTTCGGTAGGTAAGACAATCAGTGGATCTGTAACCATTGTTCCAAAGAGGAGGGTTCCTAGTGTGGTGGTGACACGACATTAATGAGTGTTCGTACGTCTCCACACTTGTGGGCCACTTCGGTAATCAGGTACCTCTTCAGGACCCATCGACCTGCCATTATGTTAAGGTCATAAGATGCATGGCAATCCTGCGTTTCAACATGATATTTACACTTCACTTCCAAGTGATTGATAAGCTTGAAATATCAAGTGAACATACGACCCTGTTATGATCCGCAAACGAGCATTGCATACGCATAGTAAGCATAGAGTTTAGAGCAAGTTTCCTCCTTCTACATTGCCTTCGGAATTACCAACTTTTCAATGATAAAATGTGTCCGAGTAGTTGCCAAGTCTATACCAACTTGTGTCACGGCATGCACATAAGACTGCTTCTAAGACTAGCTGAAACAGTGGTCCATAGCAGGAGTAGTGAGGTGCTTGTCTATGTAAATGATTGCAAACACATGGTAGGAACGCCCGTTGGTGAGACAACAGTGTTTGTCTGTTCCAAGTACTCACCTGAATGACCAGAGTAAAATGCTTACGTCGCCACTACTTATCAGCGTTGCGTTTTTTCTAGCAGAACGATGTGGCATGTATAAATACGGTAGTCATTGTAGCCCCTTTAGGTGTTTCTTTGTTGACTAATGCCGATTTCATGAGGATAGTATTTCAGACTATTGACGTTAAAGGGAGGTTCCATCGGTATTAACTGTGCTTCTAATGGTGCCATTCCGAGAGCCACTGGCCAAAGCGTCTCAACACTTATGAGCCCCCATATTGAAATGAAGGCTACTTGTCCTATGAATACATAGGTGCCTATGACCTTTACATATCGTCGTCATACATGGAGATACTGAAGCGATAACTGATTAAGAAAGTCGCCCATGGGTGTGGGGACAAACGAACACTCACTAACGTCCTGTCAACGCCACACTTGGAATCCTCTTAGTTTGTGTTTAGTCATCAACTGTGATAGAAGTAAGCAAACACAGAACTTTCGTTGTTCAGCTTCAAGTTTGCCTACCAACTTCAATGGGAAAAATGTCCCCATGGTCGTCGCAATAACCATCGCACAAAATTGTCTAACCGCCTAGCAGCCATTGCTGAACTGCGGAATACCAGTTAGAATATTGCCTGTCTACGCCACCATGGTTAGTCCGCTGAATAAGTCGCCAACAGGTAGCCGCTAGCGATCACTAAGTATAGACCGCTTCATGTGCTGGTTAGTATATCTGTCCGCACTGGTTACGGCTTAAGCTTCGGATCATGTGGTAGCTAGTATCTTGATTTCGCACACTTGATTTTGCGCAATGAAAATCCTGTGTGCCACTCTTTACTGCAACTCAGTAGTAGCACCAAGCTGAGGCCACTGTTTGAGATTAGTAGAACTGTACAGCGGTCTAGCGCGCTGTAAAAATTTCTTTTCAATTTGTGCATGTCAATCATGGAACGCTCTCCTCGAATCGGTTGTACCTGCACCCACGCTAGTTATATTCAGTAGTCGGTTGGATGACGCACTTCGCCAATTCCATTTTGTGTCTTGACGCTACTGCTGGGAAATACCGAATCGTTATTTTCGACTTTTGGAGCTATGGAAATACTCGAATTGCAGGGCTACAGCATCACATACGATAAGTGCATTCGTTGGACAGTAAAACTACTAACTGCATTTCTCCCATTAATGTTTTTCGATAACCCACTAGACTACCCAGCGAGGCTTTTAAAACGGGGCTTCTTATACTGTGTAAAATAATTGTTCATCGTTCATCGTTGATCCCAGCTAGCTTAGGAAAGTCGCATATCAAATCAGACAAGGGCGAGTTGGATGACAGGGATTAGATAGTATACAGTTTACTGTTGAAAATAGGTTTGACTGGCGGTTAACTGTTCTCTCATATATAGAGCAACTTAACCACGGGAGATAATATAGTGGCGAAACACGTACCAAAATATATGAAACCTGGATTATTCTCGTAGGCTTGGCTTAATTTTTGGGACGACCAAAGGGTAGATCACCTTCTGTACTAACATGAACTTGCTGACGCTTTTACGAAATGCGTGTTCAAGAGTGCAGGCATGTATTCCGGGTTGTACCTTGTTCCAGACTCTAGCATACCTGTTGAGGGAAACGTTGGCAGGCCTGCTGATCCTGGACTTGCATTCGTTTACTGAGTTCTACCTGTTTCTGGTATGGTAGACTGCTGATTGCATTAATGCCATGTTTATGTTGGAATCTTGTATATTTCTGTGGAACATGTTGAAGAATATGACTAGGGCTTGTTTCATGCTTCTTAGTCAGCCCGGATCAGGCTTGAGCTTATCACAACGTTCCTCAGTGGTGAGAACGATGTCCAATACAGAGTGTGCTTCACCTGCTCTGAATCGCACGAGAGAGGTGACATGGTTGTACAGAGGTACATCGGCGATTACCTTTTGCAAGTCAGCCTTGAAGTGTTCTCTGGGATATGCTGGGACTTCGACTGCGTGAATGTTAAAGTCCACCACCAGAATGACGTGACTGTGGCGTCGTGCCAGGACTTGCTTCAACGCAGTGGGTAGTTGCAGATTCATTTCCTTGGTGGACATTGCAGACGGGTAAACAAAGGCTAGTAAACACACTTCACCACATCTTAGATGCATCCGACACCAACGTGGATCGACAACTTGAGTATCTGGATCTTTGATGAGATCAACACGTAGGTTTGACCGGTAGTACAAAAGCACCCTGCCTCCTCTGCAAGATCGGTCGTTTCGTAGGATAGTCATGCGGGGTGGAGCAACCTCAGCATCGGTGATCTCCTTTCTCAGGCATGTTTCGGTGACCATAACTATATCCTAAGGCGTGAAGACATGAGGAATAGGATTTCAGTCAGCTTGCTGAGAAGATCTTGAGCGTTGGTACATAAACAGGTGAGAACCTCGGGGGTTAGAAATGTGTTTATGAATGCTGGTTTCATGTGGGGGTCTATACCGACACTTGCGGGGTAGGCTGCAAGCCATTTTGTAGGACCGATAACGCAGGCCCTAAGTTGTGTAGAATAATCAGCGCCAGCAAGATGCTGACCACACTGTCCTCCTTCAGCTGTCGGAGGGCTTTGAAATGGTCGCCGTTTTGAGCTGCACAGTTATGGAGTTGTGCAGGTAAACTGTTTGATAAGTGTGTCATTGTCTACTTGTGGCCGGTTGCCTAGCCTTGTACGTATTTCGGATGGCAACATTGTGAGTATTGTGGGCCACATTTTGCTCACATTTTCTACCATCAGTTTGGATTACAATGTTACTTACCTCACTCACATACCATACCTTTGTAGTTAGGTGATTGTGATAACCTTGATGGCGAATGTGTGCTAATGATTTTAGGTGAGAGCACTTGGCGAACAAAAGCCCATTCATCCCAGTCAAGAGCCTTCTCATTCAGCTCGGGTAATGGCTGGAGCTCTGGGACGTGCTTCATAAGGATTGATTTTAAGTCTTCTTGTTCACGGAATTTATTCGGATTTTGCTTGCGGTTCTGATGTTCACTCCAAGGAACATCTGAAAAAATGCGAATAATGCATGGGGTGGTACGAAGGCGAATTGCGGACAAGAGAGCTGCCATGGCATCGCTACCTAGTTGAAGCGTTACATGGAGTACTCTCGGTTCACCGTACTGGTCGGAGTTTGGATGATGGACGAGGAGCATCATATTGACTGACTTAGCTTACAATTCTGTTAGTTGACACAGGGAGTCCCACTGTTTCCTGTCCGCTAGTAAATTATTTTCTATGAAGTTCACCCCCGGATACAGGCACATTGGAGCATATAACAGAGAATTATGATATTATCTCATGTTCTGCTTTTTGGAAGGACGTGTAAATTCTTCCCATGGTTGGACAACTGATGGGGTCTTGAGTTGCTTGGTGACATTACTAGTACTAACTGAAACTAATATGGCAGCTGGCGGAGTTACAATAGGAAATACCTCTGTCAATCGTGTAGCAACAACGAACCAGTATGTTGTCTGTTCTCTAACAGTATTCGAATTGCAAAACAGTTAGCTCCCTACAACCATTTGAAAATCACGGAAAGAAGTCAAAGGCTAGTAGATGCATGCATTTCTTAGTGCCTCCTCAGTACCAGTACCCATAAACGATATGCATATATATAGCTAATCGTGGCTGCAACCAGATAAGATTAAGTTGCAGAACGAATGACAGAAGTTCACACCTGCGTCCAAGGCAGCTTTAGGCTGACAAATAATTGTTTATGAACACACAAGGCTGGCTTAATCCGGCTTATAGCGACAGCCTCAGCAAACTGAAGGAATCGGGGATTAGTGTGACGTAACACAACTTTAAACGCTGAACCCAGCTCTATCCGGTGATCCGAGTCTAATAGGTGTTTGCCTATCGAGGAAGCCGGCGGTCTGCGCGAACATGGAATCTGACGAGGGTAGGCAATCTGAGCAACTTCACGTTGAACCCATCTTGGTACATGCTCCTTTATTCGGGAATTCAGAGTCCTATTAGTTCTTCCTATGTAACTGTTCCTGCAGTCACACACAAATTGGTATACACAATGTGAGCTGGATCCGATAGGTTGAGGTTCCTTCATTGGAGGTATAGGCAAATTTCGGGTTCGGTTAATGCCGACTACTTGTGCAGCATAGTAACTTCCTTGTGTAGCCGAAATTATACGCTTAGTTGTCTTCAGCGTGGCTAATTCACCTTTGAAAGGTAACTCGGTATACAATCACTTCTTGGCTGCCTTGTGCACCAAGTCCTTTGGCCCTCGCGCTTGGCTGTGTTTCTCGATAAATTTTCGAGGGTAGCCGTTCGCCATTAATGTTGCTGTAATTAACACTAGCTCATCGTCCAGGCAGTCTGTCAAACAAATTCGTCTAACACGACTAACTAGAGTCTTCACAATTGTCCGTTTGTACCGCACTGGTGTGAAGCTGGTGAAGTGCGGGTACTGACCGGACAAAGTTGCTTTTCGGTAAATGGACCTCTTAATAAATTCATCATCCCTGCGACTTATTAGTATGTCCAGGTATGGCAGACAATTGTTCTGTTCTATTTCGCATGTAACCCGTAAGTTAGCATGAGCACCACTGAGCCGTTCTACCAAATGTGTGAGCTGTTGCTCCGACAAATAGAAAGTCAAGGTATGATCGACATATCGTTTGTAGTAGGGCACCTGGGCTGTGTCCGTAGCAATGCTTCTTTCTACCATCAGCATGAAGAAGTCAGCGAGCACAACATCTAATGAACTACCCATTGCTACGCCGTCAATCTGACAGTATGGTGTATTCCGGAATTGAAAATCCACATTCTCCGTGCACAATAGTAGAGATGCTCTTAGAAATTCAGTCGGAATGGGTAAAGAACAGCCACCGTTTTCAGCTAATTCGCACACGTAATCGACCGTCTGATGTAGCGGCACTTTGGAAATAAGGATTCTACATCCAAAAACAAATGACTTGTTTGACAGGTTGAGTTCATGCAGGTCTCTGATGAGTTGAAATGCGTCTTTAAGACTGTACGGATTGATCTGTTGTTTCAGCGGAGCTAGAAACTTCACTAACCAACGAGCGAGTTTATGCTGGAGCGCGTTCATCATTGAAAGGATTGGCCTGAGTGGCACTTCACTCTTATGTGTCTTTGGTGACCCATATAACTGTGGAATAGTGCTACCACTCGGCTTCAAACTATTACATGTAACAACAGTCTATCACGTGGAGGAGGAGAAGCAATTCCAGGTGACGAACTATGCACGTTCCGACATTGGTTATCCCCCCCCCCCAATTTCGTGAGCAGTTCGAATTTACTCGCATCGTTGAGTATGGCGCACATCTCACTGTATTCGATTTTGCTTATGATCACCACTCCTGAACCTTTAGCTGCTTTCATTACGACTACGTCCTTAGCTCTTAGTTCATGTAAGCCCTGAAAATGTCAAGCTGTGATGGCACATTTTTCATTAACTGTCATACTTTTCACCTAATGGGCGATATCGGTTAACTTGTTTTGGAAATAAATAAACTTATCAGGGCTGGTTGGTTGGAGCTCCTGAAACTGGTCAAAATGTTCTCAAATCCAGCTTCTATAAACATGCCGTTCAACGTCCTAGGGACGACTTTGTAATCAAGCCTAAGTGATAATTCTTCTAATTGCAAGGCATCAAGTTGTACGTTCGATAAATTAGTCATGTACTTACTGGGATAAAGAGCAATTGATTCCTCCTGGTTGTTCGTCAGCGAATTTTCTCAACGAACAGTGCGATTTCCTCTCGTACAATCAAGAGTTGATTTACAACAGTTGGTGCAAACAATCCTTCGAATTGGCGCATGGTTCCGATGACGAATGTGTGGCGAACGCATCTTTGTAAGCAGCCCCTAGTGTCGTGGTGGATAACACAGCGTCGTTACTGTTATGCATGGCTTAGCTATACTGCTCCGAATTGAATTTTGCTGTTGAGGATCGAATTCAAGACACTGATTTGTCTATTTCCTTCGGGACAGCTCTCACGGCGGCTGCTTACTCTACAATTGTATTAGTCTGTCACACTTCTACGCCAATTTAACTATACGTCTCATGAGTGGAATGATCTCATGGTGTCCCCTATGCGATTCTACTAGTGTGTGAGCAAATTTTGTCTAAGCCCTGAATGTATTAGCCAAAACTGGGTGGCGATCACAATGAGTAATCGTTTCAAAGTGGAAGCGTTATGGCAGCCACAACCTATCTGATAATGATGAGGAAGCTACAAATAAGCTGAGATAATCTAATACTGCTCCATTTAAGAGTACGCGCTTCGTAAGCAACCTTCCGTGGCTATGGAGATTTGTCGCGATCCATTCACTTGACAGGTGATTCCGAACGAGCCCCCAATGGGAGGTCGAACGTAATAGGTAGCACTGCGTGCGACACATTCGTGAGTGGCATAAAGCTTCAGGTAGTAGCTTTTACGCCCACTGTTCGTTTCACGTTACACAATCCCTAATTGTGTGCAACCAGCATCGCAACTGGTCGTAGGTTGCTGTTTTGCTATCGGGCTACCTATATTAATTATCAAGGGGTTTTGCTACGAATTTTAACTTCACTTTCATCATTTGAATAGCGTAATGGGGAAGCATATGCTGATGAAAGCATGCATTTCTGATATTTTATCAATATGGTTTCAATGATTGCCAATACATTACCTGTGTGTCCGGAGATTTGATTAGGAATTCTCACTCCGGATGGTGAAGGATGGGACTCAGACAATAGATTCTTGATAACAAACTGACTTTATGGACGCAGAAAGCCAATCTATTGCGGTTTACCTCAAAAATATCACTGAGACAAAATGAACAAGATTGACTCATCAACATTCGAGACGCCGCGGGAGGATTGACTCAGGGGAAAGACACTAACTCGCGTATGCACAATGGTGACAGTAAAATTTCCTAGCGAAACAGCACCGTACTGAACATCAATAGTTCAATACTTGAGTATTTGTTTGAAATCGGACACCAGACTGCGACAAATGACTCATTTAAAAGCATATATACCATCCCGAAGCGATACTCCAAATTGACTCAAAAAGCTCATGTTAAATACAGCCGAAGCCATCGCAATCAGATTTTTGCAACCCGAACTGTGCGAACAACGGACGCTCGTGCAAACCGTGATCCTACCTTGGCCATGAACGCACATCGGCGAGGATTTCTCACCTCCAACATGACAAGGGACCAGCAAATTTCATAGCTTATCTGTCTGCCCTCATCCACCATGGGTTTCGTCCAAGCGGCCTATTTCGACTGGCTATGATTTTGATCGATGATCAGCCATGCAAAACCAATAACGAATATAAGCCGAGATTTTAACTACCAACAGTATAACTGCAATATCAAATTTGTCCAAAGTCGTAACTCCCTATATTAGCCGAACCCATTACAAATAAACAAAAATGAAACGAACTTGTTTCTCCAACATCATGACGTCTACGGAAATGAAAAACTACCCAAAAATTATCGGCTCATATTCGGTAATATACAGTAGTTGGTGTGGACTTCGGGGTTTTTCCTATTTTAGTTTTAACTTACAATAACCACTCTGTTTTCCAATTTTGCTCTATACTTATAAATGTCTGATGACAGTTATCAAAGGGAATGTTCTTCGCACAATTTTTAACTTCTAATTCCATGGGAATTACTCACGAGATAAGTAAAGGAGTAGGTAAGAAATGCTCCTTATTGAAGGATAAATCGACAAGATTCTGAAGATTTTGCACAAATACGACAATCCGTGTAGCTGCGAGAAAGCCAGGAATGATTATATCCTCTGGCGTTCGCTTTTGGAATTTAAAGTGAGACAATAAAATCAGCAAACTGCCTCATATTTAAATCAGTTTGGCAAGTCGAATGCGCTAATAATCAGCGTTATATCTGCGGACAACTTAATCCTGGTTCAAAAAAGTTGAATTTCCTTTACATCTTAAATACTTTTTGGAATTACAGGTAGAACGTCAATGGAATTCTTGTTAGTTCCTTCGGAAATATATTATGGTTAGGTTTTTGTTTAGATCGACCTAATTAAGCGGAGCAACCGAATATGAAACCTGGAGCACATTAAAACAATTTGCTATGTAATATTGCGCAGAATTAAAGTACTTTCACGCGGATAACCTTTAACCGTTCAAAGAGAACATGTTGAAAGGACGGATTAGACTAAGTCCCATGCAAAATCTCCGTACCAATGTGTAATGTAAGGTGGAATAGCAAAGTCTCACGGAATTAGTGAACGGATGAGAAGGGAACGGTTTGGATTTGCACCTGCTAGAGACTGAAAGGAGCTGACGGGAGAAGGATTCCGAGAAAAAGCTGGTGACGCAAGGAATACAAAAAAGACCAACTTCTGATCGTGTACTCAAAACATTTGGATCCGTGCATTTACTGCCGAATTGCAACGGATCCCGATGCCATTACGCATATCGCAAGAAGAAGAGAAAATAGGAACGATAAGATATTGCGGATGAATGTAAATTCAGTGTAAAGACAATTGAAACAAGTAGGATCTGCGTTAGCCTATGATGTATGGAACGAAGATTAACAGCTGGATGCAAGAAACCGAATGCAGGATCGCCACTGACTGCGCGACTGTGCCATGTCTGATACTATCTCCAAACATCACTGTGAATCTTCCCGGGGTCTCTATTCAGGAAGACTACACGCGCTTGTCTGACAAACTTTCTCGGTCAAATTCTTCATCCCTCTATGCCTCGTCATCGACTAACGACCTCACGATTTCGCCCAACTTGGTGCGTCCACGGCGTATAATGCACGCCGAAGAAGTCGGTCAACCGGCATATGGGGGACACGACCCATCCAACGTAAGCGATTAAGATTCAACCAATACTCGAGTGAATCACCGGAATGCTTGCTGCCAAAAACCAACTGGCAGACACCGGCATTGCTCTCCCGGTGTTCACACCAGACGTGAACAATACTCCAAAAGCACCGGTGGTCAAACACGGCCAAAAGCTTAATGTTTCCACCGCGAACTGGTGTGATCTCTGCTCCATACAGTAATACCGGCCTTAGCGCAGCGTTATTCACCCAGCATTCCACTGACAGATTGATATCCCCTCATCTTCGTAGATGGTTGAGGCTCTGCAATTCCACACTATCCTTGCTGATGCGCGAAGTAACTTCCTCAGTGATGTGACCAACCGAGCTGACACAACTACCAACGTAAGTGAAGTGATTGACCACTTCCAATGTTTGTTTGGTGATAGCTAGAATGGAGATGTGTCCGTGCATTGCTACAACAATACTGTGTCGGCCGGTGGCCGAGTGGTCTGCGCACCTGGTTTGCAACCATAAGGTTCCTGGTTCCAACCCGCGTTGGGGTGGGCGTTCTCGCGGTATATTTAGCCCGCGCGCGACATGTGGTGGTCGCGCGGCGGCGAACCGCCGTTACGGCGTATAGCTGGCACATTATTATTTATTATTATTACTACAGTACTGTACACTTTCAAGGTGCGAAGCACATACCGAAGTGTGCAACGCTACGCGTCAGTATTTCCTATCTGTTTGCATAGCCACTGCGTCAAACACAAGGAGAGGGGATACTGGGCGGTAGTTTGAAAGCTCAGTTCTGCTTCCTCTTTAATAAATCGTAGTTATAATTGCGAGATTCCACATGGCGGGAAATTTGTTCTGGTCTAAGTAGCAAGGGAAAAATTGAGCTTAACGTCCTGCCGGTTGGTTTGCTGCTACTTCCAGTGCCTATGGACGAATAGTGTCGACACACGGCGAGCTGTGTTTGCGTAGAGACGTCAGCTTTTGCAATAGAGTTTCTGCGGTATAACATGTGTGTTACTCCTGGCGAGGAGACGACAGGTTGGATGATCGCCTGGTAACATGACCATCTGAAACGTGGGGGCATATTACATCCGCAGCGCATTTTCTGCTTCTGCATCCGTTCTTGTTTGGCCATCAGCCGTCCTCGGTGGAAAAAATTCATGCCGCATCTTACGTAGGCTATTGATGTGTTTGTACCGCATTTTGTGTTCAGCACTGAAGGTTTCTACGATGTTCTGCTGGTATGCGGCTTTGTCTTCTCTTAGCAGTTGAGCGCAGTGGTTAATTTGGGCTACGTACTTGTTCCAATTCTCCGTTGCTAGAGCTTCTCTGTACACTCGCCAGCCTGCGTTGCATACTATCATCCACATTCGAGTTCTGCTCCTAACAAAAGCAACTGATTTACGCCTATTTCAAACCCTTATCTCTGAAGCCTCAGCAATCAAATGACTGAAATTTGTTGAGGAACATGAGCCAGACAACATCTGGGGGTTCTTTGGCAAGGAACGACTAAGTCGCAGTGCTGCCGACCTGAGCTGGTCGATCGTAGCTTGTGATGGTTTGCACAGCCTCATAGTTTGCATTCCGATATTCCGCATAGCAGCGGAACTTGAGAACATGACTGCGAGATCATTACGAACCAACGGGCAGTTTACAGCTAATACATCAATCAGGTAATCTTGGTTGGTAATCACAAGATCCAGCTCGGATGGCCTGTTATCTGTCCTGAACCAAGTGGGCAGTGATGTCCGTCGCAACGAAACTGGACCTTAACCTACTGCGACGGTTTTCGTACCTCATTGACCCATTGAGCTATACTGGGTGATGCCTCTGGGCACCTTGAGAGCTACTCCCACTAGGTTGGTCAATGTTGAGAGGTCAGACAAACTCAGTCGCCTGATCCTCTAGGTTGGGGGTTAGAAATAGGATGGCTTCCATTTTTCTAAAACTAAATCATTGCCACCTCCCCGCCATCTTGCGAACTGGCTTATGAGCCAAACGCTTTGGAGGAGGACCCTAATCGTCCTCCTGTCTAGGTCTGGGCGCCCTGGCAGTATCTCAGCCCACATACAACCATGACATTTTCTCCAAACATAAACTTCATCCTGCATCGGCCGTCGCGCAGATTATCAAGGGTCGCCCTATCTGCTGCATACAGCAGGGCGGATAAGCAAAAACATGCTACCGCTGGCGCCTCCCTTCTTTCTTTTCCACCACCATCACCACCGCCATCACACAGCACCTATCGGACGCCTATCGGCAAAAGTCACTTATAAAAAACCGCTATCCAGTTTCCATGGCGACATTCAACGTTCGCACTCTAAGACAAACAGGTCAACTGGCTGCACTTGCACTCACCTTGGACACACTGGGTATTGATGAGTGTTGTGTGTCCGAAACTAGGATCAATGACTCTAACGGGGTTACAGAATTAACTGCACCTGGCTTATCCTCTTGTTATTGGTTGCACACATCCGGAGACGCCAATGCAGCACTCACGGGTTAAGCTGGTGCAGGTATCATTCTAAGCTCCAAGCATGAGCCATCGTTGGTTGATTGGATTTCGGTGAACAGTCGTTTATGTGCAGTCCGTTTGACGATATCAGCTGCAGTTGCTTCATGAACTAATACAAAACACTGTTCGTTTGTGATTTCCGTTTATGCTCCCCACCGAATGCTGTTCTACTGCTGTCAAGGACACATGCTATCAAGAACTGAACGCCCCACTATACAGTGCTACTAGTTCAGATATTATAGTATTTGTAGGGAATATGAACCCACACATAGGGCGTCTGAGCTCTTCAGAAGCTCAGCTGGGTGCTAAGTATAGACTTAACTCCGAACGGACTGACAACAGTGAGCGTTTGCTGCAACTGTGTACGGAGCACCAGTTGTTTCTCAGTAGCACTGCTTTTAGACACAGTTGACGCCGAAGTGCCACTTGGCGTGCTCCTGTAGCTGGCCAGCGATGGACCCAAATTGACCACATGGCCATAAGTTACTGATGGCGTTGTTCCATCCTGTATTGCCGCTCGTACTGGAGTACCTGCGTGGGCTCTGATCATGTCTTGGTACGCTGTCGTTTCTCCATAAACTTTACCGGGAGGCGCACCAAGCCTCTCTCCCAATTGGCAACTGAGAAATTGTCTCAGCTCTCAGTCAGGCAAGCCTATCAAGACGTACCGAATTTTCGCTGTCTCGTACTAATGACACTGAGCTTCGGTGGAATAGGATTTCGGCCGCCATGCATGACGCAGGAGCATCTGCTTGTGGTACTATCTATCGTCACCGCACTAGTCACTGGATATACGGGAAGTCGGTGAACCTGTTGGAATTTAGAAAACATCTCCCGGCTGACTCTGAACACAATGTGACCAGACGGGCCATTAGGCTCGCACTAAAGTAGAGCCTGCGTGCTGACAAGGAAGCTTGGTGGACCAGTAGGGCTCAAGAAATGGATAAGGCAGGAGCAGGAGGCAATTATTACAAGCTGTTCCAGCTGATCCGCACCACTGGTCCCAGTAAAGCAGGCGTCAATGAGACAATCAGACAGCGCGGGTGTGCAGATACACAATAAGGGGTGCGGTCTGGCTCGCTAGGCGTAACACTTTCAAGGTCAGTTCAGCTGGACCTCTGCTCTTGGACCTCTCCCTACTCGGGTGATGCAGAACGAGCCGTGGACGGTTAGTTTAGAGCCTCCGTCGAAGACTGAGGTTGGAAACGCGATCACAGCCCCCCCCACCTGCATTATTTAAGGATGGAGGTGAGGTCCGCAGCAAAACATTGACCTCCCTATTCGAACGTATCTGGAAGGAAGTGTGTCCCGGCTAATTGGAGCGAATCGATTATAGTGGCAATATACAAGAAGGGCAGTTGCACAGACTGTTCTAACCACAGAGGTATTAGTCTAACGCCGGTTGTGATGTTGAACCAGCATAAGCCGCAATCTACTTTCCCTAATAGACCTGAGAGGTACGTGCACAATTTTTCAAGTATGAAATTGAATTCCACTTTAATGGAAGTTCTATCACTTGGTCCAAAATTTTGCGTCCCCAAACACTATGAGTTACAGTTTGAAAGCCTGTTTGGCCAAACAAAATGGCTAGTAACTAAGTCTAATGAAGATCTGGAGCCCTTTAAGTGTTCTCTAGTGAACACCTGCTCCCAGTATCGCAAGCGCCATGTCCAAACTTACTGTCCACTGACACGCAAGCATCTTAAAGCGCTGAAGGATTTGCGGCGCAATGATAAGATCCTCCTGAGCTAACCGAACAAGGATACCGGAGTCGTTCTATTAGACAAAGAAGATTTAAATAAGCAATCTCGGACAAAGTTCTGAGTGATGAATCGAAATTTTCCCTAACCACTGGAGAAAAGGACCAAACAGAGAGGATTGAAAACCAGATTATTAAAAACTTGCATGATCTTCGGAATAGTGAACATATGTCAAATACACTTTATGATAGCCTTAAGTCGAGTGGCACGAATGTCCCGAGGCTTTATGGGTTACCGAAAATTCATAAGACAGGTGTCCCGCTTCGCCCGTTCTTATCAATGGTTAACTCACCCTACCAAGCGTCGCCCATTGGCTTGTGGAAATTCTAGAGCCAGTAAGACAGCGACTTACACACTACAGCCTTCGTGACAACTTTCATTTTATCGAAAGCATCAAAGACCGCAACATCTGTAAGAAAGTAATGCTTTCCTTGGATGTTGTATCGCTTTTTACCAAAGTGCCACTTTTCGAGACGATCGATTACCTTTTCTCCTACATGGGAGAAAGGAAAACAAGTATATGCATACCGTTGCGTGACTTGAAAAGCCTCCTTCTACGTTGTACTTGGAACGTACAGTCCCTATTCAATGACACTTACTACCGCCAAAGCATGGTGTAACTATGGGATCGCAATTGGGTCCGTTGTTAGCTGATGTCTTCATAGAGAAATTAGAGATACGAAGTTACATGCGGAGATCACGGCCTTTGAATTTTACCACCGCTAAATGGACGACATATTTGTCGTGGCAGACCAGTATGTTGACCTTGACGCTGTTATTGACACTTTTAATCGGGCCCAAGTATCATTACAGCTTACCTACGAAAAAGAATTGAACGATCAGTTGCCGTTTCTTGATGTGCTGTTAACTAGAAGGGCAGACGGCTCGATCCAACGGCAGGTCTACAGGAAGAAAACCTGGAGTGGCCAGTATACGAACTTTCACAGTTTCGTTCCGTTGAGATATAAGCGAAACCTAATTCGCTGTCTAACCACAAGGGCCCACAGGATCTGTTCTGAAGACAAGTTGGATAATGAGTTGACGTTCATTTAGAATTCGCTGCGCGAAAACCGACATCCTGATCATTTCATTCTTAGGAACATGCAAAATAAGCCCGACCTGTTGCAGGTTCAGGCAGCAGAGAAAAAAGAACTTTTCACACGACTACCCTTCAAGGAAGACGTCGCTGTTGAGAGTGTAACTAGAAGCCTTTCAACAGCTGTCAAGTCAGTTTTCCCAGCAGCCACGCTTAGGTGTACCTTTTCCATGGAGCCACTTATTCGTAATCACAACAAAAACAATTTACGGACGCTGACGGCTTCTATGGTAATTTAGCAGTTCGAGTGCGCCTGTGGCGCTACTTACATCGGTCGAACGGCGCAGCAACTGCCGAAGCGCATTAAGGAGCACATACCACGCTGGTTACGTCGAGGCGGTACTGGGGCTACAACTAGATCTGTTATGCCTCATCTTGTTGATAGTGGGCATGAGGTTGACCCAAGCAGTGCCTTTCGGATACTATACAGGGCTCCTCCACTCCAATCGAAAGGCCTGCGCCTCCGCCCTCTTACTACTGCCGAGGCGATCAGCATTCTGTTGTATCAAGTGCTTTTGTGTGCACAAAAGAGGCTGATCTAAGCTGTTAAGCTACATTGGCCAGCCAAAACGGATCATTCTGAGAGCAACTGTAATTGTGTAACTGTACCTCTGTCCTAGTTTGCCGTTGGTTACTGGTGCATGCCTTTGGTCGGCACGTGATCAATCTCATTTGAACTGATCGTTAATCCACTTTTAAGCCCACTGCTATTTCACTCATATGATTGTACGGATCTGAAGATGAAACATCGAAAACAATTGTTTGCCTTCGATCTTTTGCTCCTGATAAATTATTGGCCTCGATTATTGTTCGTCACCTCAACGCGGAACCGGCATCTCGGATTAGGGATGAGCAAGTCGGTCTCCGCCCAGGATTTGGCTGTATAGACCATATATTCACTTTGCAACAGGTGCTAGAGCAGCGCCACGCATACCGCAGACCGACAATAACTGTGTTCCTCGATTTCAAGTGTGCATTCTATTCAGTCGATCGATCGATTCTGTTCAAAATACTTGCGCGGAAAGGTGTTCCCACGAAATATGGGAACATCCTTCGTGCTCTATACTCGAACACAACAGGCCGCGTCAGGGTCTACGATGTGCTATCCGATAACTTGCCTACCACAAGTGGCGTTCGTCAGGCTTGTCCGATTTCCCCATTTCTGTTCAATTTTGTCGTGGATTCTATCATGGAGTGTTCCGTTGGGGAAGCTCAAAATGTAGGCGTTGAAGTGCTGCCTGGTGAAAGGTTTGTTGATCTAGATTATTCGGACGATATCGTCTTGCTTTTCGACCATTCACAATCAACATTGAATATCCTACCCAGAGTGGTCCCATTATTTGGTATGTATTTCGCAACTTCAAAGCGCAAAATGTTGCTGCAGGATCACTAGCCTTTTGATGACCCCTTGATGCTTGCTAACGAGGAACTCGGGGTGGTTTATCATTTCACTTATCTTGGCAGCGGCATCATCAAAGATAAACGTGCAAAAATTGACATCAGCTCAGGTATTGCAAAGGCCAGAGCTGCCTTCTTGAACCTGCGTCATCTTTGGCGACAGAAGGGAGTTTCCCTTCTTCTGAAAGTCCATGTATACAAGGCCACAGTGTGGACCGTTCTGTTCTATATTAGTGAGACTTGACCCCTTCGGTCTGAAGAACTGAGGCGCCTTCAAGTCTTTGATCATCGTTGTTTTCGAAGAATTGCTGCTGTCGAATGTCCCCAGCGTGTCCGCAACGATGATGTGCGTAGGCGAGAACTAGGTAGTGATAATTATGCTAGCTCCCTAGAACAACAGATAGCACTGAATAAGTTGCGTTGGCTCGGGCACCTGCTACGTATGTCTGGTCAACACTTACCTAAGAGAGCCTTGTTTAGTCTACCAGGTGAAAAATGGCGCAAGGCTCGAGGTGGACAGAAATTGACTTGGCAGCGGGAAATGAAGTCACTGACGACCAAACTGGGTACCGTTGGTCTGTCTCGCCTTCCGGGCTGGTGTGTACATGACTTGTCTTGTGCTAGACTAGAGACTTTACAGGACATAGCTCGCAGTAGACACAAGTGGCGCGTCTGCTGCCGTCTCCTAATCGAATTGAAGTGTTTGGTGATGAGTGATCTGAGGGATAATGGCTGATTATGGCGCGTGACATTGAAAGTCGCAAGGAAGCTGTCTCGCTGATGTCGCCTTATCTTTACACGATAAACAGAAGTTTGTGACGGTATGTTGTTGACACAAGGTGTAGGCGCCTTGACCCTGAATGTTTGCTTAGGGCATTAAGGTTTTCAAGTAAGTCCCCTGCTATCCCTCTTCTATTCTTTATATTATAGATCCACATTATTTTATATCAGCTATGCATCAGATAAAATTGCTGTTTTACTGCTGTTCATGATAATGTTGATGATGGGCAGTGATGTGCCTGTAAAGAGGTACAGTAGTTACGAGCTCCTGCACATCATATTTGAATTGTACTCCCATCATGGCAAGGGTTTCTAAATAACGTACGTTGAAATCAGCCATGATAAGGATGTTGGTATACTTTCCCTTTAGACTGCATCTTAAATCAGCCGCAAAGTGGCACCTGATTCTGGGGGTATCGTTAATTGGCGGTACACCAAGACAATAATGCAAGCGTCACTGCTTTTTAACTGCAAGCGGCACCAAAGATAATCGGGAGTGCAACGCTGAATCCTTCACGGCTTCGCCCTGTAAGTCGTTTCGGTAATAGAGAATTAACCCTCCTTTTGTGAGTCTATCGTTCCTGATGATCGACATGCCCGGTAGCGAAACTTTAGTGTCCGCCTTTCACGTGTGCAACCACGTTTTAGTGATACCGATGACATCAAATAACCCGGAAGCTTGGTGATATTTCAGTTTGGCCACCTTATTAAAAAGACCCTGAGCGTTCGTATAAAAGCGGGCAAGTTTATCAGTCACTAGGAGCCAACAGAGGACAAGAGCGTTCAATTGGGGGAAAATGCCGACCGATCGGAGGTCGGCAGTTCCTCGATTTTGCATGGGATAATGAGCCCTCGTCTGAAAGTTGATTCCGACAATGTGCGTCCCAATCTTCGGTTGGACGTACGTCAGTGTCAAGTAAGGCAGTAGTTGAGTGGAGCTCCTGTAATTGTCGGTATGTTTGCTGTTTCAGGTTCTTTGATGTTTGAAGTTTTCAAAGCTTCTGCAACCTTTACCTAAGTTCAGAAAGAAGACTTTTCCGAGTTCTCCGCTTTGATCCAAAACCTCCGTGGCTTTTTGGCCTGCTGAACCACGAGTTTTGGAACTCCAGGGCGCATCCTCTATAATTTTGTGTGAGAGATATCTTTGTGAGCGATAGCGTCACAATAGTATCCAAAGAAATTGTTTCAAGAATGAACCGTCACTGTGTTAAATCCTACTTTCCGAACTCTTGTACATTGTTAGAAGGATGCCCTGGCCCGCAATGTATGAAGATTTTGTTTAGGCGGTCTTGCTTGCTGTGCCCCTCTTTTGTGCTTCTTTTCCATTGTCGCGCGCCCCAAGTGACATCAGGGTAGATGCGTATCCCACAAAGTTCATGTCTTAGCGCGGTTGTGGGGAGTAAAACGTTTTCTAGATCGGTGGTGGATTCGATCGTTATTTGAACAATTCTGGGTTCTCCGTAGGGTGGCGCGTTCGGATGACGAGTAATCCGTAATAGTTTTATGGGTTTGGCTTCGAAATGCATCAACAGACACAGTGAGTTCCATTAATCTTGGTCGTCCGGTAACTTACCACTCAGTGTGACGGCGGTAAATTCAGGGATGTTTGGGCACACAACAATTAGTGCACTATTGTTAGATCGCTTTTTCATTTCTCTATAAGATAGGGTAATAGTTTGTCCTAACCTGCTGACAAATGGTGATCGTTTAGTGTTTGTCTCTCTATTCGTGTTAACTTTCCGTATAACAAAAGAGACCGCAACGGCGGCTATCGGTTGAACTTTGCAGCAATCCCTGCATAAGTACTTGAGGTCCCGGGGGCCTTGTCTCCACAAGAGCCATTTGAGCTACGTGTACCGAGGGTTGGTTTTTGGCTGCTTCCTCGTTGTTAATGATAGATGGCAGGTTAAGTGGAACTTGCTTAACCAAACGCTTCGGGTTGTGTCTGATTTTCGTTGCCATGTGCACTGTTTAACTCTCGTATCCGCAGTCGGTTTTCGCTCGGTGTCCTACCAAACATGGAGAAGACAGCGGTGCTGGGAACGAGGCTGACTGTTGTTCAGGCAAAGCAGATTGTGTAGTATTCCGTCGCTTACCGGCCGCTATACTTCCGTGTTGCACACTTGCTTTCATTAAATTAATATTATCTTTCATCCTCTGCTCGGTTTCTGTGGTCAACCGGTCGCATTTCTGGACTAGGATAAGCAAACACTTAACGAGTGGGGTGGTGGAGCACGCCGCACAAAACCAAAGTGCAGCTTGTGAGCTATTTCGCTCTTGTCCCTATCGCTGGGTCACTTTTGCACAATTCGCATGATATCATTTGAAACAATGCGAGCAGGCCAAACTATTTTGACCAATTGGGAATAGGAGTGGACAATAGACCTAGTTACCTAGCAATGCGCACTGAACATCGAGAAGATCAGATAGTGATGCGAACTCTCACCTTCAGATTTCGTTAAATCAGCAAGTTAGCTGTCCAGCCTAGTAGCGGGTTGTCAGTTCCACCGCACTAAAGCTTGTGGGTGAGGATGCAGTGGTTCATAAAACCAAACGCCCTTGAGATGCCTATGGTTCAATGGTGTATGATGGGATAAAAAACATAACTTTACGAGACCCACAGGATGGATATGCAAAAGAAAATTAAAATCAAAGTGTTCCAACATGGAACGTAAAGTATCAGTGATTAAATAAGTGCACTTCAGCAACGTGTTGTGTATCGTTTATCACTAAGATGAAAATTTAAGTGTCTTTCGAATGTCGTCATGTCTGGTGCGTTCACCACATAGTTTGGTAATGCATTCCAGTGAGAACAGATTCTAAGTGAGAAAAAATTCTACAATTCAAACGAGTGTTGCGTCATTAGTTTCAGGTGGTTGTCTCGGTTTTGTTTGTATGGGGCCAGAGTCAATAGTGATGTACATGAATACTGGCTTTCGGTTAGTATCCGGTATGTGAGAGTAAGATCTCCGCGAAGCCATCAGTACTCTAATGAGAACACACCGAGTACACGAAGACTCAGTTCGTAACTTATACCGGATAGTCCACGCGTTGCGTTTGTGGCTCTTCTTTGGGGCTGTTCCAAGAGGCGGATGTCTCGTTTTAACCATGAACACCAGGCCTGAATTGCATATTCAACATGAGGACGAATGTAGGAGTTAATCAACAATGGTACTAGCTGTCGCTCAAAAGTGCCGAGAGCTCGCCTCAGAATTCTCAAGTTCAAGTTCGCCACACTTGCCGCTTTCGAACATTGGAGCGAATTTCCATGACTCTCTTGCACGATTTTACCTAAGTCGCGTTCACTAGTCACGTGTTGCATGACGTGTTGTCCCAAAAGGTATGGGTTGACGAAGCTGTTGCGTACCGTCAGCAGGTGGCACTTTGCAGGGTTCAGTGGGAGCTGGTTCTTTTCTGCCCATTCGTTAATCCGTGTCAGATCTTCCGGCAGGCAGACATGGTCGGATGCTGAGCGAATTGCTCTCCATATTTTAGCACCGTCTGCAAATATTTGCATTGGAGATAGAATGTTTGCTGGAAGGGCATTAATATAGACTAGAAACAGTAGCGGACCGAGGACGGATCCTTGTGGTACACCACTGGAGACGTAAAGGCTTTCAGAATAGGTGTCGGCTACTCTTACCTTGATTGCTCTGTCGTGTAAGTAGGCTTCCAATCAGGTGAGCAGGGAACTGTTGATACCGTAGGCAGCAAGCTTTTGGAGGAGAAAGAAGTGATTGACCCTGTCGAATGCTTTAGAAAAATCCAGGTATATCACATCTACGGGCACTACTTCAACAGCCGCCCTGGTCCATAAGTCCCGAGTAATCAGCAAATTGGTGAGACAAGATCGTCTACGTCCGAAACCATGTTGGGCATTAGAAATTATCTGTTGACTTTCAAAGTATCGCGTCAGTCCATCTGCGATTACCGATTCCATAACTTTTGATAAAACAGGAAGGAGAGTAATAGGTCGGTAGTTAGCAGGATCGGAGCGCTTACCTCCTTTATATATTGGGGTGATAATTCCATTTTTCCACTCAGATGGGAGTGTGTGGGACTTAAGCAGATCCTGTAAAAAGGTTGCAAGTGGTGCTGCTATGGTGGCAGCAAGCGTTTTTAATACTTTTGGGCAGATCATGTCGATTCCAGGGGCACTGTACTCCCGGAGAGACTGTAGTTTGCTTACAACAGCTGCTGGAGTAAAGGTGACGCTGGATAAGCCAACGACATTTGTTGGGAGTTGATAGGGCGAAGGTTCCATGACATTTGTAGCTACAGAGCCAAACTGCAAGAGTAGAGCGTTCGCGGCATCCACAGCAGTAGTTGTTAGGCCACTGGCCTTGCTGAGTGGGGGTATTCCGGGCTTAACGTTTCTTTTGCCATTCACAAATCTGTATAGCAGTTTGGTGTTACGCGTAAATTTCAGCACCATATTCTCCTGCCATTCGTACTTATCGACTCTAATGAGTGACGTGCAGTAGTTTCTGATGACTTTGTAATCCTGCCATGTGATATCACATGGGCTTAGCGAATGTTACCTCCAGATTTCATCTCTTCTGTTGATCCATTTACGTGTTCTGCTCCGGATCCACGTATTGGTCCTGCGCGATGCTCGTAATGTTACAATCTTCGATGCTGATTGTATGACCCAATTTATTTTGTCTTTCAATTCATTCCACGCGTCATTCGCTGAGCTGTGCGTCTGTAGGTCCCAGCCAACGGTTGCTGCTAAGCTGCGCTGCTTATAATAGTCCGTAATAGTTCGTTGAGTCTCACTTTCTTTAGCAACAATACTGGCGTAACATACATAACCAAATGTTAGGACTGAATGGTCGCTACGGCCCAGTGGAGGATCGTATGCTACTGACTCAACCATCAACTCTTTATTAGGCCGGATTAAGTCCAGGAGTGATTGCTTGTTTGAACCGCGATGTCTGATTGGTCGATGCACATGATTATACAAAACTGCCATATCCATGAATTCGAGGAGTTTCGATTTGAATGATGGCCCATTAGGGGACATTGATACTATTGAAGGAACATTAAAGTCACCCATTATAAGGTAGTGAGAGTACTTTTGTGAAACAGCATAGCGGAGGGTGTTTAACAGAATGTTATCGCTGTCTGCTGATGAGTTCGGAGGTTTATAAATAACTGCTAAGAGGCAAGCATCACTCTTCTTCTGTGAACCAACATCTCGACCTGCTAGATGCAGTCGACAAAATAGTGCGTCGGGAATAACAAAAGAATTTTCGGTTAGAGCCTCACATTTCAAATAATCTCGATAGTAGAGAGCAACACGGCCACTGCGAGATGGACGATCATTTCGAAGGACTGACATCTCACTGAGTTCAATCTCTGGATCAAGTATGTCATTTGTGGACGAAGTTTCAGTAACTGCTATGAGGTCCCAAGTTGTTGTTTCATGTCGATGGCGCAGCTCCGAAAGCTTAGAGTACAACCCCTGAGTGTTGGTGTAGCAGCATTGTATTTGCTGATGCATCAGGAGCTCGGTTCGCTGTGAGTGACCGGCACAAATAATGCCGGTCTGCTGAAGATTTTTGAAACGTTTGTTTGCACGGTTGGCTGGTTTGAGATAGGTACAATTGGGGCTGACTCATTTATATCTGAGGTCTGTACTAATTGAAGAAATGGTCTTAACCGTACTTCTGGTGGCCCAAGTTTCCTGTGGTCATGCGATGCCTGGATTGCGACTGATACCATTTCGGGCGCAGCCAAGGTAACTTCCAAAATTCATGGCTTGCTACCTTGGTAGTTTGTGGAAGCAATTAGACGGGTGACGTCAAAAGCCACGACATTCTTCATGTCGTATAGTTCTGCGATGTACCGCCATTCTTCGATGTCGTGCTTCTGTCGTTCACTGCTATCGTCATGCTTTAATTCTGGCACACCATGAAACAGTACCACTTTCTTCATCTCATTTTGACGTGACGAACTAGGGTTGGATTAACGCTTCTGTCTTTCTGCCCATGGCCTGTCAGGAAAAATGCGGGCACTGACAGAAGAGTTCAATAGCATGTGGCTTGCTAACAGAACATCTTCCAGGTCGCGCGTGTTGCCAAACGTTACTCGCATGAACCGAGGTTTCCCTAAGTGCGGAGATGATGGGTTTCGTGAAAGGCGTGTAAGACTAGTTAGAAGAATTTTCAGTCCGAGTGCGCAGGTTATTTCAGCCCACCGGTTTTGCTCATCGGCTTGTCTACTTTTTAGCGACACGCTAGTGGGTTCTGGGACGTTTGAACATATTACTGTCATCGTCTTTTGGTTGCGTAGTAATTGTTTGTTCTGCAGCTCCTTGTGAGCGTAGATAGATTGCATCAAGCCCCACACAGCCGTCAACGACTTCAGTCCAAATAGAGTGAGCAAGTAGCAGGTTTGTGGCGCAGCTTGTGCTGAATTCCGTTTCAAAGTTTCCTTAGTTCCAGCGTTTCTTCTCATGGCTAAACTTGACGCGGTGATTTCGTCCTATTGTTTAGATAGTTCGGACCTGATTACTCGAACAGTATTAATAAGCACACCGGACTGAACCCCTTGTAGTCATGCATTTCCGGGTCCGGCTACTAAAAAACTTTTTCCTTTACTTCGGACCTCTGCCACTAGCCAGGTGCATTGTTTGATAAACACTATCTAAGCTACTTTGGGTGACTCTCCGGCTAGAAAAGACCAATCCGTTTTTTAAACGTGTTCGGACAGGTTCTCGTCTTGGGTGTCCACGTAGGTTTCACGGTTGTTCTCACTAACGCGTTCGACTAGTAGATATAACAAAAGAGTAGCGTGGCATGATCGTTACGGCCAAGTGGTCCATCTATGGTTACGAGATCGACCGTTAGTTCCTCGTTGATGATCACAAAGTACAAAACTGTTGGTGCGTCACCCGTTCGGACTTGCATGGGAGAGGTGACATGGTTGTACCGTGATATATCGGTGATTAATTCTTGAAAGTCAGACTTGAATTGTTCTCTGAGGGATGCTAGAACTTAGATAGTGTGCATGTTGAAGTACCCTACCTGAAGGACGTGAAGTGTGACCGGGCCAGGTCCCACTTCATCGCAGAAACTAACGGGTTATCCATTTTCAGGTGGATACTGGAGGGCGGTAAATTACTGCAAGTAAATACTTATCACTACGTTAAGGGTGCACGCGGCACCAAAAATAATCGACTACTTTTGTATCTGGAGGTCAGAAGAGAAATACAGGAGAGCTCCGCACACCCCACACTGCTGGGTCAAACGTTTCATAGGGAGAGCTTGCCGGGCAGAACAATTTTAGAACATGTGATCTCTGTGTTCAACCATATTTTGGTGACCATGTGTGATTCTCAAGGGGTTGTCACCTAGCTAATATGAACTTCAGAAGCTCGCTGAGAAGACATTGTTCTTTGGTATACAAGTACGTGAGGGTCTCAGTGGTTAGAAGTTTTTACGTGCATGCCGGTCTCGAGTGATGGTTCATGACGAATCTTGCTGGGCGTCTGTCAGTCGCTTTCTGTAATACTGACGAAGCAGGCCCTATGACCATTCCGTGCTACTGTGTAGAGTACACATTGTCAGTAAGTGGTTTATTACCTTGACCTCCTTCAGCTGCCGAAATGTCTTGACGGTGTTCTGGTACTGTTCTTCTTGATGATAGGGTTGCACATGTGAATTGTTTGTTCAGTGTTAAAATCTTTTGGAAAACTGGTAGCTCGGGTTGATAATTCAGTTGCTCATTTGTTCGCCGAGCTGCGAAATTGGTTTACAAACGTTTCACCGTCATGCGAGACGGCATCATCAGTGCGTCGAGATGTGTAGTGTAATCTCGCTGATTGAATTGTCGACCCGTGATCGGCGTGCAGGTGACATTTCGAAAGTGACGGCTTCGATCTGTGTCCGGTGATCTCTACCCATTTCCCCATGGCGGTGGTCATCGCTTGGGTTGTTCCTATTCAAGCGGCGTCTCATATTTTCTCTAAGTTCTCTCCGTCGGAGGGGTTGGTAAACTGGGTCAATCTCGATATGCATGCACGCCGATCACGGGTCGACAATTCAATCAGCGAGATTACACTACACATCTCGACGCACTGATGATGCCGTCTCGCATGACGGTGAAACGTTTGTAAACCAATTTCGCAGCTCGGCGAACAAATGAGCAACCGAATTGTTCAGTGTTACTTTATCTTTTCATGGCTTAGTGCCCATGGACTTTGTACACATTTCGGATGGCTGGATTTGGTGCATTTTAAGTCACAGTTCGGTCACATTTTTTGCCATTAGTTTTGATTACAATATTACTTTAATTCTTTTAGGACTACTCCATTTTAAATTAGGTGATAACGGTAGCCTATATGTCGAATCAGTCATCGCGTTTTCGAGTGCATTTCATGGACGAAGCGCCGTTTGTCCCAGCCGTGAGCTATGGCCTCTAGCTCTGCAGAAGTCTAAAGCTCGAGGACACCGTGGACAAGGAGCCATTTTGTGAACTTGTTTAGAAAAGTCATCCGGAATTTGTTTGCGCTTCTGATGTTCGCTTCAATGAACATCTAGAAAAATTTGAACAGTGCTAAGGTTTGTACGGAGGCGAGAAGCAAACACGGGAAATGCTTCTGCATCATTTTTTGACGGAAGCGTTGCTTTGAATAACGGTTCATTGCAGTGCACGGAGTTTGGTTGACGGATGAGGCGCAGCATACTGGCCGACTTAGCTTGGACTTCTATTGGTAGACAATTGGTGTTCAACTGTTTTCGGTCGTCTATCCGTTTGCCTTTGATGGAGTGTGCTTCAGTTTGAGGCACATTGGAGCATCTACTAGAGAATTCTGATGTTGTGTGTTGCACTGCATTTTAAAACAACGTGGGCTGCTTTCTTACGTGAGACAACAGATGCTGTCCTAGATCTCACAGCAGTGGTGAAAACACTAACTATAACTGGTTTGCAAGGCAGCCGAGTCTACGGCGGACGCCGCTTCTGTCATCTGGGCGGCAACAGCGGACGCGCATCTCCTTCGTCCTGCTATAGGATTGGATATGTCGTGTGGACTTATTGAAGCATGTGCTGCGAATGCATCACTAGGAGCTATCCTTCGTGTCGTGGTACCTAAGTCAGCATCGTTGGTCTTACGTTCGTCCTGGTCGCCCTGTTCTGCTGCTTTGCATCAAATTAATGGCATTGAGTCGTCTGGTTTTATTAGAACAGCTGTTATGGGGGTTGCCTGCTGTAAAAACTGCGCCAGTCTATCACACTCATACGCCAACACCACTATAAATCTGACGAGGGGAATAGCCCTACACCCAATGCAAATTACGTTTCTCTACACAGCTTACATTTAAGCGAGCATACTTTGCATATGATTTTCTAAAACAATCAACACATTCTTTTCTAATTCATACACATTGTAGCAGTTCGCCGCATCACATTCACCAATGAATTGCGAGGTTTTAGACTTAGATTTCCCTGGGTGAGTAGTGTAGACAACTGTGATCTTCACTCCCGGTAATATCGTGTCTCACTATGCCTATCCGAGCAGGCTGATCTCAAACGTCATCAGTTAATTATTTAGTGTAGAAAAACGGACAAAGCTGACCAGACTTGAACCTTTTGTTGTGTAATGAAAATTGTTAGATGGGCACGCAGGCCTAAAAATGGAAACGCAATGTTTTGCCATAACAAGCGTTAATTTATTATAACACCTTGTCACTGAGAAAGTGTAGATGATGGATTGTAATCAAATGCAAGTAAGCTTATAAAACTAGTGAAAAGATTGCGCACTGCACGAATAGTCAGCTTTGGGTTAATCGCTCTACCTAGACTTCAGTATTTTCCTACAACCGCATACAAGAAGTGGAATTAGAAAAAGAAAATATACCTCCGCACTAAGCTTGCGTGGCATAGAAGATTTGTGGTCTATGCGGAGACAATTCGAGAAGCGATATTTCTTGGTAATATACAGATGGAAACAATCCACCATTTCTTACGTTTTCGAAGAAAGTCTTGCGTTGCATGCTTAGCGCAGATGTACAGGATTTGTTTGCTTTTATGATGATAGACCACCTAATCATTTGATTGTGATAGAGTAAAGGAATTTGGTCTGATTACCAGGAGAAAAAACGGTATTCTACTGTTACAGATTCCCTTTCTATTAAACCTTTAATAGATTTAAGCGGTCCTGTATGTTGTGTACTTTTCTCAGCAAATCAGACATATGGGTAAGTGTATGCTTTCATTTTTGCGGTTGCTGGCTGACAACCTTGCACCGGGTGAATAGGATTACCTTCCTCTAGCACAGCACAAGCAAAAGTTTAATCCCCAGTTACAGACCTATAACTTTCGGATCTTGTGAAGGAATTTGGAAGGTTGCATCAGAGTTTTACCACAACTGACAAGCTGAGGTGCAGAGACGAATAAGTAGTGGACGCTTATATAATGATGAGCAGTGGAGTACTGCGGCTGCACTATAAATTTAGACGGTTGTTTGCCGTCTATCACGAAATCTTTAGCAAACGCGGCACATTTGACTATCCTGTATCATTATTGCACACTGATCACCGCATAAACAATTCCACCTTCAAGATCTATCAAATAATCCTTAAGAAACAACTAGTCTATAGGCAACGTTAAGCGATTCGCCGCGAAAATGTTTGTCGTGCCCAGCACTGATCATGTGATAAGTCTTCTATTTACTCGACACTCGTTTTCAAGCTTGATCACTGCTGACCGACCAATTAAGAATATTCCATTAATGGGTGAAGTGGATCTTAAAGCGACCGGCATATGCACGCTTCTTGAACTCTATGCTTTCCCGTACGTATGTTACATGTTTGATACTGAGTGATTTATTCTACAAGATACGGTGTATACGGCACTGAATACAAAATAATTTATGTCACCCAGTCCCATCGCCAATGTAAATTGCGCTGGGTTCAAGCATTCTTTATGGTAACCTCTGGAGTGTGATCGAACGGTAAACGTATGGGTCCAATCCGTGGATAGCAATGTATGCTAATAATGAGGACAACTTCCTTTCTTGAATGTATGCCAAAGGAAAAAAACCGTCATAAGATAACAACATGCAACATAAACGCGAGATCGTGCACGAGCACGGTATGCATGTTAAGATTTGAGCGATGGTATGGTAGCGCTTCCTGTTTGATAGGTAAACAGGAGATAGTCACTACTTTAATTGTCAGTATCCCAGTGCATGCGTATGCAAAACCAATTATGAAGACGTTTCATTTAGTGAGGTCATATGGCTTGGCTAAACGGTCATGCAGGATTCACAAAGCAGTTTACATCCTGCATTCTCTCACTGTTAAGCAACTTATACAAGCTTCTGCTCGACACAGTTAGAGATGTGGTTCAATCGGTGTCAAGGTAGCTCATGGAGAATCAAAGTAAATAACAGGCATCTATTTAACATTTGTTATTTAGGAACAATGAGTCATTCTATCCATACACAAATGCGAACCACAATTTTCCTGTTGCACAATTTACCATTTTATTTTGCTAGTCATCCATCTAAATTTATTGGCTCACACACGTCGTTCGAGCACTAATGTTTGAACTACTCCTTGTTTGGTTGGAATAAAGTTTCGCTTTGTTCACAGTGCTCTAACCTAAATTTGAGCTGTTTATCCCATTGATGCAAATTTGTGAGCTTGCGCTGGCCGCGCTGATTGCCTATCCGCTTGCTGACTCCATCCGTTCAACTCGCTCGAAACAACACCGACTATCAAGCCGTCCGACGTCATGTGAAGGTCAGTGTAGCGCGCGGTTAATTCGTTTGCCTTTGTCGAAGATCAAGACCGTGCTTGATTCACGACAATGAAAACTAATTCCTCGCAGTTTGTTCGGTCTGTGCAAGCGTGGTCCACTTGCGCTGGTGACGCTGACTGATGTTCTAGTCCACTGACCGCGCATCGGTTTTGCTCGCGTAAACTGCCAGCTACTCCCACGAAAAATCAACAATGAACAAGGATTTTTCACTGGATAAAAGCAAGTGCCTGACATGTCCTGTAGGATGGTTGGGTGAATATGATGAAATCAAAATATATCTGTGTCATCTACCGAACTTCTGCCGAGATGAATACTCCGATAAATTACATCAGTGTAAAATTTAAAAAAAAAACAGAGCGTAAACGTCCAGAAAATCTCTGTGGTGCAGTTATCGTTGATGTAAGACGTGATAAAAATAAACTATGCTCGCTCACATGGTCCATTTGATACATAAATCCTGTTGAAAAGCATGCTTGGCGTAATCCACAATAGAGAAGTTTAGGTAACAAATTGCTGGGAGGTAAGAGCAACATCCAATAGTTTTTTGCAAACATCGAAGGTAGGAGAGGATACAACTGAGTCTGAGAGTGCCTCCCAGGGTTGGCAAACCCGAAGGAAAACGTAGTTCCGTCGACACTCTCGACGGCTGTATTGTTGCTTCAATTGTAAACAGTTACCCCTCAGCTGCATTTGGTGCTTAAGTTTCAGCAAATGTTGGCATAGGTGGTTAGGTTCGCTCAGTATCTGATACGCTAATATGAGATAACCGCGCAGCCTTCGATAGCGCCCGCTGAAAATTCCCAGCAACTTCAGCCTTCGGTGGTAAGAGTGATAGCACAGTCCCTTTACATTCTTTGTCGCTCTTCGTTATGGTGCCTCTAACGCTTCTAGGTCAAGCTTCAACCAAGGTTGCCAAGCTTGGATAGCGTATTCAACATGCGGGCGCACGTAGGAAGATGGATGGATCAAATCTCCCGAATGCTCTTCATAGTATGCCGACATGCTGGTTGCCTCTTTTCGCAGTTATTTCAGCCTGTTTTGTAAAGATGAGGTCGTTCTGTGCGACCACACCAAGGTCACGTTCCTGGGAGCTGGTCTGCAATCCGTGTGCCTCAAGCAAATAGGTGTAGTTATGTCCATGGCGTAATTGTACAACGCGACATTTGTCTACGTTGAATGGTAGGGCGTTTTGAACTGACCAGTCTGACACCATTTTAAGATCGCACTAAAGCCGTTCGTGGTCGTCCGGCCCTCTGATACTTCGCCATATCTTGATATCATCAGCGAAAAATAGGAAACCGGAAGCAATTGATCTCGCCAAATCGTTAATGAACACCAAGAATAGACGAGGTCCAAGAACCGAGCCTTGTGGTACTCCACACGTCACATCGATTGCATGAGAAAATGATTCTCGGACTCTCACCACTAACCGTCGTTCTTGTAGAAAATTGCTAATCCAACTCAGGATTGGATCGCCAGTGACGTAGTTCCGAAGCTTCTGAAGGAGAATTCGATGGTCTAAGCGATCAAAGGCTATTGCCAAGTCCAGGTAGATGACATCGACTCCCACTCCATCATCAACAGCTTCAGTCTAGCTATTAGGTGCAATTAATATGCCAGTATTACATGTACGCTTTTGATGAAAGCCATATTGCTCTATGGGTTTAAGTTGTGCCTTTCCAGATACTGTATCAACGCATCTGCGTTGATTGTTTCCGTAGGTTTGGATAGTACGGGAAGTAGTTTTTGGACCGTAGTTGGCAGCATCAGTGCGGCTACCTCCTTTATGGATAGGAGTGATGACCCCTCGCTTCCATACTAGTAGAACGCGATTATCTTCTAGACATTGCTGTTAGAAAACAGTCAGTGCTTCTGCTAGATCACTAGCTACCGCCTGCATAGCTTTCGGTCGGATGTCATCGACTCCAGGAGAACTGCGGATACGCAAGGATAACAACTCCTTCAACACAGCTACCACAGTGAAGTTGATGTTGTCTAAACCCGATGGTGGAGTAATAGAAATGAGGAGAATGTTTGCGCTCGTTATCTCCTGGAAAGTTTGGGAGTAATGAAGCCGTAGGAGATCAGTTGCTTCCATTGCTGATCGCGTGCACTCATCAGCCGTAACGAGTGCTGGAAGCCTTTGCTTCACATTTTGAAGGCCGTTAACGTGCCTGTACAGGAGTTTGCGGTTAGTGCAGAATCGCTTCATTAACTCCTGCTGATGCGTGATCTTGGCTTCGCGGATCAGTTTCACACAGAAGCTGCGATGCGTCACGTATGCAGTCCAGGTTTCGGCATTTGAGCACTACTGGTGATTTCGCCATGCCAAATCCCTCCGGGACAGACATTTACGTGTTCTGCTCCTCAGAAATGACTTACGCTTGTTTTTGGGCTGGAATGACTTCTGTTCCGATGCGTGCGCAACCAGTGTGCTAAACGTCCCTGTAAATGTTTCCCAGGCAACATCTGGTGGGCATTCGCTTAAGAAAGTCCAAGATGTAGCCTTAACAAGTTTAGGTAACACATTGTACTGCGTGACAGTATGCAATTTATCATCCTCCTTTTCAGGGTACTCCGCATAGCATATATAGTCAAAGACTAGAGTAACACGATCACTACGACCCAGTGGTGTGCTTGTAACTATCCCGTCAACCATGAGTTCTTCGTTGGTGACCACAAGATTCAGTATCGACGGCTTGTTAGCCGTTCGAAATCTGGTGGCAGAGGTTACGTGGTTGTACAGTGGGCGGCTAGCTATCAGCTCTTGCAAACAGGTTTTAAACTGCGTACCATCGGTTGCAAACGTTTCTATGTCGTGTACGTTAAACTCTCCAGCGATAAGAATGTGGGTGTAGAACTTGTTCAAAGCAAACTGGATGACGTGGTTCAGTTTGGAGTCCATTTCTGAAGTTGAGTTTGGTGGGCGATAAATTACGGCTAGTAGACATGTGTCCCTGTTTCGCCACCATAGGCAGCAGCAAAGCAAATCAGGAGCTCGGATTTCCGCGTGATCGATAACTTCATATCGGTGGTTTGTATTATCATAAAGAATCACACCGCCAACCCTTCCGTTTCTATCGGTCCGAATCAGCGACGTACAGCGCAAATTGATCTCAGAATCGGTTATCTCAGGGTTTTACCATGTCTCTGTAATCATGACGACGTTCCGCGGTTCTGAGGCACGGAGTTCACTAAGTTCGGCCAACTTACTTAGAAGACGTTGGGCGTTTGTGTACATGTAAGTAGAGCTTTTGTTGTTAGGAGTGGGTTGATGGATGTCAACTTTGTGTTAGTTTTTAAGCCGGCCGTTGAGTGGCCGGCCATTAATCCTTTTTGACTTATGAATTTCAGTCAAGTTGCATGCCAATATTGAGCGTTCCTGAACAGACGGTTTTACACGTGCTGTGCTGTGTCCTGTTGTGTGCTGTGGGTGCTGTTATGAAGCTCTCTCCGCAGGACTTTGCAGATAAAGAAGTTGCAGATTTTGCAAGTTCCATCGAATTGCTTCCGACTTCTGGCCGTTCGCTTGCTGCCTTTAGCCAAACCTCTGTTGGCAACCTAGCTCGAAGCATTAACCAGCTATCCAGCAGAACTTGCGTCATTCCCTCGGAGTGTAATATTACTTTCATTAGTCTTGGACCGCAGCCCTTTAGTTAGGTGATGACGGAACACATATCAGGGATTTGGCAATAACATTGTCTACAGAGGGTGCTTCGCGGATGTAGCACCACTGCTCTCTGTCATGTGTTTGCGCATCCTGATCAGAAGCATGCAGGAACTCGGGAACACCATGTACAAATATTGTTTTCTTGCTATCCCTATTAGGAATGCCACGTTTGTCACCTGCGTCTTTTGGGCGATCTTTCCAAGTTAGATCAGGTAATATGCACACAAAGCTCGGTGAGTTGCGAAGATAAAATGCTGAACGCAGGACAGCATCTGTCTCATCTGCTGATTCTAGTGTTACACGAAGAATTCGAGGTACACCAGAGTGCACTGAGGTCGGGTGACGCGTTACGCGTTGCAGCATTGCAGGCTCCAACCGAATACCAATCGCCTCGCAGACGGAACTCCACTGGTTACGATCGTCTTACAACTTGCCTTTTATTGTGCCAGAGTTGGATTCGGGAATATTGGTGCACAAGTGGGCTAACGCAGGGTGGTTTTGTCTAGCGAATGTTGGCTTTATAGTTTTTGCCGGCAATTCGGGTTGTTTAGAAGACACCACTGGAGTTGACGGTGGAAGCTGCTTTGCGCCACACATGCTTGGTACTGAAGATGGACCTATGTGTGTCGCTCCCGATGTGTTTGTCGAGGTAATCGATGTGTAGGTTACTTTCTTGATATCTGCATCGGAGTGCTTCCGGCTCTGAGCTGTCGGTGTCATGCCTGAATCTCCAAGTGATGCTTCTATGTTTGAAGAAGTGGAAGCAGGCATGTTTGAGGCTTGTCTACTTATGGGAGTGAGGTGACCCAGTGGATTCAGAGTCACAGACGCTGCAGTGCGGTTGGAATGTCTAGCTCTTTTCTTCGGCTTAGATTCGGAGCTTACTTTGGCTGGGTGAAGTATTATGGTGGCCATATTTACCTCCGTGGGCTCGATCTTACTATTTACAAAATGCGCGATTATTTCTGGCATTCTATCGCATTATTGCATGAGGAAAGATAAACAGTTGACAATTGGAATGACTTGACATGTTGGGCAAAACCAAATTGTGTCAGCAACTTGTTTGTCCGTCTCACTTCTTGGACGGATTTGCCTACACATTGCGGACAGTACGATCTAATGCAGCTAGGACAGATAACACTGATCTTAAGGACTTTACTGCAATTGTCTGCGCAACATAGGCAACGTCGAACCATTGGAATACTAGTCGTCCTCTTATTGTTTACAACAAGGCCTATCTAAGCACCCAACTTGATGAGTGATCTTTGCGCCAGGGGTGACGCACAAATAGGTCAGAACACGCACACCAACTGAGAGTTGTTCAATTGCACTAAGGTCAGGTGATAGAGACAGGTGGATGTCGTAAAGCGCAGACTGTCGGGTTCAGCGATCCATCGACTCGCAGTTGAACACACAAACCCACACAAAGCGGTAGTGTGTGTTACTCGGTCTGCCTTAAGCGACCATGCAGATGGAGTGCTGATAAGCGTCCTTAGAGCCGTTCAGTTGCTGAGAAAAGCAAAATGTCTATAACTTTGTTATACTGAAACTTGCAGAGATGGTTGCCGTGTAGTTTGGGAGCCCTCAGCTTCTTCCTCTGAATGAGACCAAAATCTTTTCCGAAAAACCGGTTTGATGTGATTACACAAGTAAAATTCGGCAAAAAATATGCCGGAAACTGGGAACTGGAGCAAGAGTACAATGGAACAATAAAACAATGGTTTATTACGGGTAAAAAAGCATTGCTTAACAAGTCCCATGGGATGGAACTTATTGCGAAAAGTGAATAGCATAATAAAGTGAAAAGGGTTGTGTTGGACTCACCATAGATTTATGTGGAATAGCGGAGATGTTCGCGTACTAAACGTATAAATCCATAAATCCATTGGTTAGGCGTTTGGCAAGACACCGTTTGATTGCGTTTTGTAGCCCCTGGCTAACAATTCATAAAATGAAATATAAGTGAGACAATGCATCGTCAACACGTTTGTTAAATATCGCCAGATTGGGAGCAGAGACGACATAAGTGGGGAGGGCGTTCCAAGGTTGGCACACGATGAGGGTTAAGAAATTTCTACAGCATTCAAGCCGGTTCTACTGAATTGTCAGTTTCAGAGGGTGAACTCTTAGGTTAGTGTTGTGGTTCAGTCCCAGCAGCGGACGGCAAATGTGGTTTGGGTTCTTCAGAATCTGGTAAACCATTATGAGATCCCCCGCAAAAGCCGATATCGACTGCTGTACATGCTTAGAGATTTCAGTCTAAACTGATAGGATGAATGAAAGAGGCTTATGAAGTTCTTGGTTGCCCGTCGTTGAGGAGTCTCGAGAGCAACGAGATCCTGTTTGTGACACGGCTGCCACGCCTGAATAGCATTTTCCACTTGCCGTTGCACGTAGGTGTTAAGTATTTGGGGAAGATTGAGGGTTCATACCGACCGAAGGATCTGCGAAGTAGGCCGAATTGTTGATTACCGGTTCTCGTCGCCTTCTCTGCTTGTTTCGAAAACAAGAGATCTTCCTGTACCAACACACCCAGGTCACGCTCCTGAGAGACCTTCTCCAAGGTGTGGTCTCCAAGCTTGTAAGCGCTCACCGGCTGGTGACGCAGATAGCTCAACTTGCACTTAGCTATGTTCTATTGAAGCATGTTCCTCTTTGACCATTCGTAATTGCAATCTAGGTCATGTTGGAGCAGATCGTGTTCTGGCTTGTTGCTAATCGCTCGCCATTTCTTGACGTTATCGGCGAAAAGCAGGAAATTTGAGGAGATATCTCTTGCCAGGTCGTTGATAAACACCAGGAATAAGCGCGGTCTCAGCACTGAGCCTTGTGGGACACTACATTCTACCTCAATTGGGTTAAAGAGTGATCCCCTTACACGTACCTGAAGCTTCCGTTGGTGAAGGAAGCTGCTAATCCAATCATTTACAGGATCTCCGATTCCGTAACTCTGTAGCCGTTGAAGTAGGATGCGGTGATCAAGGCGATCAAAAACTTTGGAGAAATCCAGATAGATGACGTCAACTCCGACCCCATCGTCTGCCACTTCCATCCAACTACTTCATGCAATGAGTAGGTTGGTGGTGCATGACCGGTGTTGACGGAAGCCATGCTGCTCCGATATTAAGATGTTGCATTTTTTCAGGTAGTCTATTAGGGCCTAAGCAACTACCGCTTCCCTCACCTTCGCGAACACAGGAAGGAGAGTCATTGGGCTATAGTTTGCAGGATCTGAACTGCGACCGTCTTTAAAAATAGGGGTGAGAATGCTAAACTTACACGTAGTAGAGACCTGTTGTTCATCAAAGGACCTTTGGAAGAACTGTGACAGTGGTTCAGCTAACTTGTTGGCCACAGCCTTCAGTGCCTTTGGGCGGATGTTGTCTGCTCCCGGAGAATTATACTCACGCAGTGAGCGCAACTTCCTTAGCACAATTGATGGGTTGAAAATTACATATGTAAAAGGTGGAGTCGGCAATGTGCATGACATTATGGGAGAGGTAGAAGTTGCGAGTTCGAAAATCGGGGCGTATTGTAGCCGGAGGGTATTAGCTGCTTCTTCAACACTTTATACTCAACCGCCTGTCGTGAAAAGTGGAGGTATGTCACGCTTTACTTTCCAAATATGCTTGGCATGCCTATAAGATAGTTTGTTGTTTGCCAAGACCTTTTGGCTAGGCAATGTTTATTACTTTGTCCTTGCGGACAAGTGCAGTACAATGGTTGTGATGGGTCAGAATATTGCCCCAAGTCTCTGAGTCGGGGTTAACCTTGTAGGCACGCAATGCGGCATCATACATCTCCAAGCATTTTCAAGTCCTGCTCCTTAGGATTGAAGGCATTTTTGAGGGACGAAGGGGCGTAGTCTTTGATGAACTGTTGACGATGTCACTGTGTCTATCAACGAACTCTGTCCAAACATTGTCAAGGGGACTGTTGTTTGAGGATTTCCAAGCAGCTGCGTCGACGAGTTCTTTCAATACGTGATAGCGTGTGATTGTGTGAGTTAGTTCCGAGTGCTCAGACGGATTCTCTGCATAACACACGTAGTTGAACGTTAATACTACATGGTCGCTGAGACCTAATGGACTCTCCATCAATAACTTGTCAACCTTGAGCTCTTCATTCGTGAACACAAGATCCAATATGGACGGTTGGTTTGCTGTCCTGAATCTATCGGGCGTGGTGACATGATTGTACAAGGGAATATTAGCGATCAGTTCATGCAAGTCTGCTCTGAACTGTTCACTACGTGATGCTATTAACTCCAGATTGTGTAGATCGAAGTCCCCGGAAATGAGAATGTGACTGTGCCAGGTGCGTGTTACTCTGTTCCGGACACGTATCAAGCACGAATCCATTTCCGGAGTGGACGTTGGGAGACGGTAAACGACAGCTACGAGACATGCGTCGTTGCGTCTTGGTCGGAGACGGCACCAGAGTGAGTCGTTAACATGTGTTTCCAGATCCTCAACTATTGCACATTGCAGATCTCTGCGGTAGTAGCCCTACTTGGTGTAACCAAGTTGCGGTAAGATAAATTAGGCCCCAAGCATTCGCAACCTGACGTAGCCGAAGTTCGGTAGGTTTACTGAGGGGCCCTCGGGCGTTAGTGTACATACAAGAAAGTTTCTCAGATTTAAGCAATGTTTCGGAGGTTGTATAATCGCACGTGAAGCTTCGTCGACCAGTGAGTGGCCGGCGACTAATCGTTTTTTCGACGTGTACTTGGTGAAGCGTTTAACGTCTTAGTCATCACCCGTGTAGTTAGTCCCGTGTCTAATCTTCGACGTACAGTTAAGATGTCTGGTCATTATCACCTTCTACAGGTTGCATGAGCTCCTTCAGTACACTACTAGTGCATTGTTCTTTCATAGATCCCACAGGTTAGATCCAATAATTGGAAAGCAATATTGTCTGGGGAGAATTAGAGTGACCACAGAAGGCAAAGCGAGAGCCGAGTTAAAGTGCGGCCGCACGTGAATTGACTATGACTACTAACTGCGTTACTGACCCGCAAAGTATTGGTATCCGGTACTTGGTTGTCTTTGGCTAACCTCACGACGGTAGACGATGTGTGCTGCAATAGTAGCGATCAAACCGGTACCACTAATCCATCAATAAATTACCGCGAGACTACCCACAAACCGCTGAACACTACACATCAAATCTGCTTTTCTACTGCATCAGCCATACCTATTTCCCCTGCTGCATCTACGGAAGTACGCCATACCACAAATTTGATAGAAACCGTAAAGTCTAGAAATCCAGGGATATGGAGTAGTTTGTGACCGTTGATAAAGGTGAAAACTTACAAGTGTATATTCAAGGCACCTATACCTACTTGCTTAGACGGCCGTGAGCTGAACAGTGCGCTTCTCTTTAATTTACGGTAATCACAGCTAAGCTACACTTAAGGGGGCTGTTTATGTATCTATCTAGTTCTTAGGCGGCGTTCGTTACTGAAACACGTCAATCCTCCACTGCACCTGGCATCGACTGTAATACAGGGTAGCCGATTGCTCTATACTGGGTGCGTCACTAACCGACGTGGTGGAACCCATAGGTTTATCCATGAGGTCTTGCATGCTTCCACCGTTGGAGACCTGCCCACCCGTAACCTTGAAGATCCAATCTGGGAGCAGTACACACACTAACCATTGGCACTTTTAATTGGCCGTAAGGATAATCCTTCACATACTATGAAAAAACGTGCTACGGAAAATTTCCGACCTATCTACTAAGTTTCCGAGGTGCCGCCATTTCACAAGATATTGGGTGGTGAATTCCATTTGCCACACATGAATTGGAATCCTTAGACAGCATTTCTAAAATGTATGGTTCTTTGAAAATATATTGGAACATGTGCTTGACCCCTACTGTTACATGCCTTACTGGACAAAATAAGTTTGACTTTTGAGTTTAGACACTGCCGCACTTTCGTGTATATGGTACACGATATCTAACATAGTAACCACAAAGTGGTGGAGATCTCCTCACAATAATTTGCTAAATGATTGATCCTGCATAATCGTGATTTTTGTGAAACAATTCAAAGTTTGTTTTGGAACAGAATTGCAGATTCCTTGAATTAATGTATTTGAAAATATTCTTCTCGGGAACCGATTCTGAGCTAGAGGCATTTGAGCTGTACAGTCACAACAGTCGCACCAAATCAATGCGGACCACGATCGAGCCCATATCCAAAGTCGCCTATTCCAGAGTATCATTTAGCAAACTTAGGTAATACGTTCCATAGATCAGAATACTAAGGACCTTTATTTTTCCCATAGTAATAAAACCAGGTTGAGGTACAGAAACGCAATGTTTTCGGCAAAGTAAGCAGATGACCGAATCACAATTATAAATGAAAATCAGTCTGAAACACGTAAATAAATACTTAAACGCAAGACTGCCCATGATATCACGCCAAGTACCTCATTAGTCTTGCAGCATTTCACGGTGTAAACTGGTCATGCATACTTATTCGCGGTTCTGATGAAATATGCTACACCCAGCTCCAGGAACTTCAGTCGCAGGACATGAACTACTAGTAGAGCGGCTTACATCAAGATACGTTAAAAATTTCAGTAGGTTGGAGACTAATATACTTGCTCCTTTTATACAGGAAATAATGATGCATACACAACTGTTTCACGGAATTGGGTGCGAGAACTTTACTTATGATATCAAGTTTCTACGCGGTTGGCGAAATGCCGGTGTTATGAACAGTGTGACTATGAAAATTCGAGGAAAATAAACTAAATACGCATGTGTTACTGTTACTACCAACTCCGTACTCGGTGATACGTGTGAATGGTATTTATAGTTGTTTAAATTGTTTAAATTCGTTAGCATGTACCAACAAAATGTCATCCATTGTAGGCAGAAATGATGGGCCCGAAAGTGCCAGATCGGCAAAACATCGAAGCGTTTGGGAAGCGTTATGTACACCAAATGGATTGCGTAAAATTTTTACAGACAAATGCATTTGCGGTAGTTATATTATGAACATTCTCAGGATAAATAAGGATATGGTGATAAGCGTGCGTAATGTCAAAATGTGGGATACTGGTACATCTATGTAGATGAAAACTATATTCATGAATGTGTGGAATGGGATACCTACATGAAAAACGTTGAGTCTAAGTGCTCTGTTGTTACCACTAGGTCTCCAATCTAATGCTGTTTTCTTCGCTATCATATACAACGGTTGTGCCCACATGTTATGAGACGGTCGAAATTTGCCATACTGAAGTGTCTGTTGGAATACATTCTAAACTATTTTCAGTCTTTCCGGATGTGCAGGTTGTGGACGGTAGAAAATTAGAGTATCGTTGGTGGTAATCTAGACACATACAAAATCTGTGGTATACAAATGATGAAAATTTGATTTTCATATATATGCAAATGTATAAAGGACTTGGTAATATGAAGAAAATTGCGGTGCCTAAAGGGTAATGGCTTATATCGACAGTGTACACACAGTTTTATCAAGAACTTGAGGCTGCGTGTTGACACCTAACAAACGCTGGCTCCGTAGGTCCAATAACAAGGTGAAATGCGTCAGGAAATCTGCTCTTAATATGGGTTGATGTAGGTCTGGATTACTGTGTATCCAACTGTATTGTCGCCGTAGACCAAGTTACGGCAGTAAAGCTCGTTAAACGTACTTTTACTCTGGTCCAATTAGCTGTTTTTAAACGCATCGAGGATTGAGTGGGGTTACCAAAAAGCCGGTTGGCGGTATCAGCTAAACGATAAAACCACTAATGACAAGAAAACGGAAACCGGTAGTCTGATTTAGAACAATGAATCGGCGTGAGTTGGATTGTTGTTCGCCAAGAACAGTATTCGCCTCTATCATATAGCCGGTTCGTTTCCCGACGGCCGGAGCTATGATGGTTGCGTATTACAGAGGGAGCAGGGTTGCGCGCATTTGCAGATTGAATGCGTAAAAGGACTGTAAGACCAAAAAATGGTTAAATTACGCGATGAAGAAGGGTACCTTTACAAGTTGGACAAGTCCTAGAAGGACGACGTCGTGTGGATCGGTTTAATCGATGTTTAGATATCTGTTTAGCCAAATCGTCCAGGCGGTTCCTAATCGAGTCTGGTAGACCTTGGGTTTCAACGGCGTGGGCTTCAGGTGTGCTAGGCTAGAGTTCTAACCTATTTTCAACGCTAATGTAAGTTGCGTCAAGGGAACGCTGCCAGAGGTGCAGGCTGAAAAAGCCTGTACCTGCTTGGATAAACGCCACAGATATGGTCGCTAGAATAACGCATCATCTAGTTTCCGATCATTTGATGCAGCATAAAAACGGATGAAAAATTGAGAAGGTGTGCGTCTGTTTAGTGATTCGCAGTTAAGACGTTGTGACGTGCGTTAGTGTGAGCGCTCCTGGGTAATTTGAATTATTCCTCTCTATCTTCTCACAGTGCAGTCACGTTGCGCTCATTCGAACCGGATTGACCAGTTCTACACAGTGATCCTCCATGCGCGGAATTACCTTTTGCCATTAAAGTCCTCACCGTCACTAACTGCTTTATCTGACATCGGTGAATAAATAACGAAGAAATAAGTCCTTAACTTTGTGTTGATTACCCTTCTGTGTAACACCATTCGATACAGAATTTTCGAGGCATTCCGGAAAACCTAAGCGTATTCCATTCCGGTGTTTCTCTACGAAACTGTGGAGGTATTTTTGCTCAATCAATCTGTGTTCAGAGTTGTGTTCATATTCAGTTAAATGGTTCCAATCACTCGCCATTCTTTGTGACCTTGTTCGCCAGTGTACCTGCGCGACTACACCGACAGGTAAGTTGATCTTGTAACCCCAACGCTCGTGTACCCCAGGTGCTTCGCTAACAATGCTTTAAAAGTATAGAACATCAAACCATTCACTGGGTCAGGTGATGACACCAGGTTGAATAGCAGAATTGCGGATCCGAAAGGGCTCCAGGCAAAGGGTTTTTGTTGAGTAGGATAGTGTTAGCAATCAGATAAACTAAGTTAAGCGTGCTGGCACTTTTCAAATGATATCATCATAGGTGTGAAATTGATCCCAACATCAGGTTCGCAAGTTCGCAAGGTGTCCTCTGGTTTTCTACTGATTGCTCGACCATCCCGTTTGTTAACTGTATGCTTATTCTAGTCCAGATGTGCGACCGGTTACTCGCAAAAGCCGAGCAACAGATGAACGATAAGGTTACTTCATTGCCCACGTGTCTGCACCACGGAAGCGCAGTGGATTCTAGACAACGGAATGCTGCACAATGTGATTCCCACGAACCGCAATCAACTAGGTCCCCACCCCCAGTATCCTTTTTAACTTTGACAGAACGCCGGACGATAAGCGACCGTAGGTACGAGCCTCAAGCAGTAATCATGGCAACAAAATTTGGACTCCAACCAAAAAGTCTGGTTAAGCAAATTCCACTGGACCTGGTATCCGTTATTAACAAGGATGACGCAGCCAAAAGTCAACCGTTGGCACTTGCAGATTAAAGGTATCTTACCGAGTCAAAGTCCCCTGGGATACCAGTTATGCAGAGATTGTTGTGAATGTCAGCTGAGAGACCGCAGTTGCGGTCACTTTTGCTCTAAACACCATTAACGCGAAAAAAGACACCAACAGTAGACAAGCAAAATTTGTCGTCACGTTAGGACAAAAAATTGCCCTACCATGTAGAGCGAAAAATAAGGGATCTAAATTTACTGCAATGAATGCCGTATGTTCAAACGTCCCCGAATCTAACGCCATTACATTACGTGGTCAGTTGTCGGAGGACCAAGACTAATGGAACTTGCTGTGCGTGCTGCTGAATGTCAAAGTCAAACCCATACACCTACATTCACAAGCGCTGCAATCTATGACGAACCCAGTCTTATAAGAGTAACATCAGAATTCTCCACTGATGAAGAAAACGTTTTACTCCCTGTAAGTGCGCTACAACACGGATCCTGCAGGATACGCACCTGTCAAAAGGTCTGTTGGAGCTCGCGGCAATGGAAAAGAAATATAGGAGCTGCACACAGCAAGCAAGGTCGCCTAAATACATTATTCATTCGCGGTGTGTGGTAGCCTCCTTTCAACAATATTCAAGAGGCCGGAATTCACTTTTTAGAACACTGGCGGTTCATTTGCAGAAAACTTTTCTTGGACATTGTTGTAGTCCTATTGCTGAGCAGGCTGCCTCTCTTACCTAATTACAGAAGACGCTCACCGGGTCTGTGGATGGAAGAAGAGGAGGGGTGGCCAAGCGATAACTTAGTCGAGAGGAGTGAAGGCCCTCACTTCGAAGCTGGCCTCAGTTGGAGCGTCTCGGCTCCCTGGTTGGGGTCCAAAAGACGATGAACGCCTTTGGCTAGTTACACTTGCTGACATGGCTAGGAGCCGACCCCAGTGGTGTACCTGCTATGAGTTTCTTTGTCCTTCCTCATCGCGTTTATCCTACCCCTCCAACCACCATCTCATTTGGTAGCATAATATAGTTTCACATCATAATTTTTCCCGTTGCCTAGTAGCCGGCTGCTAGCTTTCCAGAACGATGACCATCCGTTGCTGGTAGCTCAGCTGGCATGCAACGGTTGCATTTATGTCCTTTTTTGTGTATTGCGGCACAGTAGCTGAGGTGTTTTACACCTCTAGCTAACGTGTATGATGATGACGATGATGACAGAGGACGCAGTCAACGAATCCTGAAACTTATGCTTCCGTCAGAGCAAACAGCAACGGATGTTTTGGATTGTTGGAGGTGCAATAGGAAATGCATTCCTTCTGAACCGCGGTTTATGGCTGCGAAAGTTTTGTAAAGTTCAAATATCAAACCTAATAATAAACTAATAAATAAGCATTTTATTCCGCGACAATGTGAGACACAGTCCTATTGAGTGGTCTAAGCAACTTGCACAACGTGATCGCATACATAATTAAGTTAACATGTTTTGCACATAGGTTCCCATATTGGTTTTTTGAAGTGCTTAGCAGTTTGAAAGTAGTAGAGAGATTAAGCAACTGGGAACCATAACAAATGTAGATTTAACCGAAAGTCCAATTAAAGAAATGCGCCCATCCATGCAACTGTTGCCAGGGGACCTGTTTCCCTGCAGAATATTCTCCCGATGGTTTTCACCCACACTTCCATGCAACAACTAGCTCTGTGCCGGTGTGACACAATAGTAAATAGGCCATCAGCTGGGCAGCAGATGCTCTTTTAAGGGCTGTTTTATGCATACATTATGGGCGATGAATCTCCAGCCCGTTCCGTCATGCAGCAGTTAACAACTAGCCAGCAGCTTAAGCCACTGAGCCACGGAGGACGTTGGCTTATCTAAAAAGTTGGCAATCTAACTGGTATGTAGCACCACTAGCCTTCCACTGTCACTGACGACAGATAGGCTGCGTAGTGATTTCATTCTTTCGCAAGACGCTATATCCATAGCATTTGAAACTAGTAATGACTACTGTTATTTTGTATTACTCGTGAGTTGCGGGAGTTTTAGTAGTTGTTTGTTTTTTGCAATTCATCCATTAGTTCATAAGCTACATAGCACAGCCTAGTCCGGAAAAGCACCAGTCGCGATCGTCATACTGGTGCTCGCCAGTGGTGCGCGTTTCCTTGGTCCCCTACTGATGATCGAACCCAAGACAGCTAGATGCAGATACCAATTAACCAGCAGCCTAAGCCACTGAGACATGGCGGACGTTGTGACAGATAAATGATTTGCAAGCTAAATCGGATATAGCACCAACTGTCTTCCACTGTCAATGACAGTGGCTAGCCTGCGAAGAGATGACGTCCTGTCGCTAGACGCTATATCATTATTATATGAAATCAGGAGAGGCTATCAATATTTTATATTACACCTGAGTAGCAGGAGTTTTAATGTACTCTTTTTTTAATGTATTCATCCCATTAATTCACATTCTACATAGCACAGCCTAGTCCGGAAAAGCACCGGACGCGTTTCCACCTATTGAGGCTACTCAGTGGTGCTTTTCTGGATTGTTTAAAAGAATCCAAACCATTCTGGACCATACATCTAGGTAAGGTTTAAAAAACGCTGCAGTACGTACTTGTCCAGCTAGTAATAGTAGGTTTTCTGGTTTCTTGCGAGAACTGTACTTCATTTGCCTAGGTTGCAAATGGTAGAATACTGATTGCATACCAGTGCACCTTATCTGTGTCACAGTGGCTTTGTTACTGCCGTAGTGTACCAGAAAACACGCTCTTGCAGTATTTTGCAACATTGGATTTTACGGTTGTTTTAACCTTCAAATCGTCCACTTGTTTTACTGACTGCACATCCGTTGACACAAAGCGTTTTGGTAAGTAACTTGCTTCACCTTTCTCGCTCTAGTTGATTCGCGTCTTATCTTTGTAGCCTGCACAATATACGTTGGGTTCAGTCGCCTCCCGCTTCTATACTGTCCCTATCCCAGGCTCCATCCAACAATTGGTGACCCCGCTCCAGAACACGCCGTCCGCCATTTTGCATTTTCATTCTGGTGAGCTCGTTCCAGTGATTTTGTGATTCATTACTTGTAATCATATTGTTTTCGCACCTACCACCATTTTTATTCGCTGGTTGCAAGGAATTATCTAGAGGATGAACAATCTCCATACGCGGTTAACGCCGTTGAGCCTGTCGTGGTCAATTCTGTTGCATTATTCCCTCCACCTTCTTGGGAGAATGATCCTTCGTTATGGTTTTGCACCTAGAACCCGTTTTTTTTATATTCGTGGGATTTCTTGTGATTTCGCAATGTATAATCAGGTAATATCTTGCCTTCCTCAAAGTATGTCGTCGCAGATGAGAGGCATAATATTTTGTCCCCCTTTCGTTATGAAATACTAAATTCTTAAACAAATTATTATTCGGCAAATCACGCCTTCTGGCTAACTCCGTCTGCGGCAACTATTTAGTGATCTGCAACTAGAAGATCGGGTGTCCTCAGTCTTGTTGCGCGAAATGCAACAACTCATCAGCACGTCCAACAAAGACGTAGGGATTCTCTGCGAGCTGTGGATGCAACGCCTTCCTGAAAGCACTCAGGCTATCCTTGCATTAGGAAGTGAGCTGCTACTCACAGCAATTGCAGATCTGGCAGAGCGCGTCATCGAACGGCACCAGCTAGAGACTGAAACCAAAGCAACTAAGCAGCTGTGTGCTGACACCATCACACCGAGACCCGCGAATAGACAGCCGTCGGCAATAGAAGCATTAGCATTGCAGATAACGTCGCTTCAGCGCCAGACCGAGAAACTCACTTTAAACCTTAAGCACCGCAAACGCTCTGCATCATCGCCCGTCGCACAAATCCTGGTGCCCTAGATTGCGGCTTTTACCACTCTTGTTTTGGTAATAATGCCCGTAAGCTCGTATGGCCATGTAGTTACTCCGCTATGGATGATCCGCCACGTCGGCCTGCAATGGCCGCGAACGTCGGCAAAGCCCAAAGTCGTCTCATCTACATTTAGGAATTAGGATTCCGAGACCCATTTCTTGGTGGATACCGGGATGGAAGTCAGCGTCATTCCCCCTATGCCAGGTGAGCCTATCGCTTCTTTGTCGACAAGCCTCAGTGCTGCCAATGGCACGTTTGTAGCCAACTACGGTTATTGGTCGCTTTTGCTGGACCTAGGTCTTCGGCGCACATTCCGCTGGGTATCCACCTTTGCTGCAATCCCCTTTGCCATCATCAGCCTTGACTTTCTCAGACATTTCGACCTCCTGGTCGATGCGAAACGCCAGATGATAGTCGACACTGCAATGAAACTCAGGGTACGTGGCATCATCGACGATATCGCATTTATAACACTAGTCTACGCCTTTCCGCATACCTCGCCAGATTACGCCAACCTCTTTTCCCAGTATTCCAATCTCGTTCAGCCAATAAACGCAGCTTTGCCCGTGGCATCCCAAGTCAGGCACCACATACAAACGAATGGCCCACCTGTGTCATGCTGTCCACACCGTGTATCGCCCGAAAAACTGAATGTAGCTAGGGCGGAGTTTGAGCATATGCTTGAACTTGGAATAATCAGCCATTCCGACAGCACTTGGTCCTCGCCCGTGCAAGTGGCCCGCAAAAAGTCTGGTGACTGGCAAGCTTGCGGTGATTACCGCGCACTCAATCGGCTAACCATCCCAGATAGGCATCCCATCCCACATATGAGGGACCTCACCACATGCCGAACAGGTAAGACGCTCTTTAGCAATATCGATCTGGTTCGCGCCTATCACCAGATACCTATAGAAGAAAATGACATTCCTAAAACAGCCGTTATCACTCCTTCTTGCTTCTTTGACTTTTTAAGAATGCCATTTGGACTGTGCAACGCCGCACAAAATTTCCAACACTTCATCCACCATGTCACTCGTGGCCTAGACTTCCCTTATTCCTACCTCGACGATATTTTAGTAGCCAGTTAAGCGGAACAAAGGCAACTAGAGCATCTTCGAACTCTCTTCCAGCGCTTGACTCAACACGGTGTCACAGTCAACCCGACTAAGTGCGAACTCGGCAAATCAACTGTAGAATTCCTAGGCCACCTCTGTACATCGTCTGGTATCGAAGTCTTTCCTGATAAGATCCAGGCAATGAAGGACTTCACAGCTCCAACTTTGTACAAGCACCTCCGTCGCTGCGCTCAGCTCATGCATCCTTTGACTGACCTACTCAGAGGGAATGAAAGTAAGTTCGCCTTCCCTGACACAGCACAGTAAACCTTCGACGAGTTCAAGGACGCCATCTCCAACATAGCCCTCCTCGCTCATTCGGAATCCACTGCACCTCTTTCTATGACGACTAATATCACACACGCCGCGGTAGAAGCCGTCCTCCAATAACACGTTGGTGGACAATGGCAACCCCTTGGGTTCTTCTCCAAGCGCCTGCAGCCAACGGAATCCCGCTACAGCATCTTTGGCAGAGAACTGCTCGCCATTTACCTAGCCATTCGTTACTTCCGGCTCACACTCGAAGGCCGCGCTTTCACGGTCTACACTGACCACATGCTCCTTATCTTCGTCTTCAACTCTGCTTGCGACAAATATTCACCACGCGAAACAAGATACCTAGATTTTTTCACGCAGTTCACTGCTCACATACGTCATGTCTCAGGTGTCGACAATCCCGTCGCCAACACTATCTCACGCATTAATCTCAATCTCCAGTATTTGCCTACCGTCGATCTTGCCGTCATGGCATCGGCTCAGGCTCAACATGAAGACACACAACGCACTCTGCAGTCCACTTCCTCGCCTGTGCAACCCGTTTCTCTCCAAACCACGAAAGGAACCATCCTCTGTGACAATACCACAAGTTTTTCTAGACCCCAGTGCTCCTCCCCTTCAGTCGCACAGTCTGACTCACTGCACACACTATCACGTCCCGGTTACCGCGCATCTTTGAAATTGCTCACCGAACGTTCCGTTTGGTCACGCGTAAACGATGATGTTCGTACCTGGGCTCGAGCTGCCTTCAATGCCAGCGCTCCAAAATACATCGTCACATCCGCAGTCCTCTGGGTTCATTTCCTGCCCCGGAATCTTGGTTGTCGCATGTACACGTAGACGTGGTAGGTCCCTTGCCTTCGTCACGTGGATTCGTATACATTCCTACACGTGTCGACCATTTCACCAGATGGCCAGAAGCCATTCCTGTAACAGACTACACAGCTGAGAATGTCATCCAGGCCTTCTTAGGTCGGTGGGTCTCGCACTACGGATGACCATCCACCATTACAACTGTCCGAGGAACGCCTTTCGAACCTTCCCAATTCGATAGGTTCTGCAACTTTTTAGGCTGTCGCCGCATTCAAACCACAGCGTATCATCCAGCAGCCAACGGTTTAGTTGAACGCTTTCATTGACAGCTTAAAGCCTCGCTCTGCGCCTCCTCCGCCCTTAGCTGGAGCGAAAAGGTTTCGCTCGTACTCTTAAGCATTCGTAGCAGCATCAAAACTGCCTTGAAATGTGCACTAGTGGAGCTGGTTTACGGCACAACGCTCAACTTGCCAGGAGGATTCGTTTCTCCTCCTGCATCGTTGGGTATGCCTCCGCCTAACTTTGCGTCCTCTCCAGCTCATCGCATGCGTTCACTACGCCCGACTCCGATCCGTGAGCAGACTAGAGATGTGCAAATGCACAGCGCACTCTCTACCTGCACTAACGTCTTTCTCCGCACCGACACAGTGCGGCGTCCTCTCCAGCCTCCGTACAATGACCCTTCCAGGGTCCTGCAACGGACTCCGAAACATTTTACTTTAGACCAGAATGGTCACTGAACAACGTGTCCATCGACCGTCTCAAAGTAGCTTCCTTTGACGAGCCACTTGCAACCCATCCTGATGCTATCACACAAGAACCCGCACCTGCGGTGACTTCCAGAGCACTGGATATCCCGAAACCCTCCGTTCCCCTTGACCCACAACCTACCCCGCCTCAACCCCAGGCAACCGACCAACGCGGTAGACAAGTCAAACGTCCGGTCTGTTTTTTAGACTTTGCAAACGTTTGATATTTCCAATAAAACGCCTTTTACGTCTTTAGTGGTAATCGTGCGTCTCATCCACAAACGTTTTACAAAATCGACAAAAAACCCAAAACATTTGAAAACTTAAAAAGCGTAGTTGCTTTTATCGTGCATGTCATATACCATTTCCGGCGTCAAGCCACTTTCTCCGACCCTTGCTCACCACCTCTGAGTTCTACATTTCAGAAACTCAACCGCCAGTAGTGCCAAGGCCACCCTTTGCGTGAGTCGCCAGCCGGCTCAATGCAACCCCCGAATGACTCGCCAACCGACCCAAGGCTCCTTCCTGACCCAAGGAACAGTCAGTCTCCATCGACTGTAGACAGCCACGAACGGCTGGTCCCGAGACGCTTAGCTAGGCGTTGCCGACGAGGACGCCGGATATCTTTGTGGGACGAAGACGCCCGGGTTTCTTCGTGGGACGAGGACCGTGGACTAAAGTGCGGTGGGGGAGTGACCACCTAAGCGCACCGCCGGGTCTGCAGCAAAGGGAAGGTCCTGTCGGCCTTTTTATGGACTAGCTAGATTTTTGCAGTCCGACCAGCCCGCCGCGACGGCCCACCGATGATGCACTTTGGTCCACAGGACCATCATTAATAATAAATAACACAAGCCTGGACCCAGCCAACTATGCTACACACCCCACCTTAGAAGCACTTGCTCAAGCCCATGCAAGTATTCGCACCCATCCTCACTTTCCGTTTTCTCCCCTAATAGCTCCAACAAAGGCTTCCATCCTTCAGCCTTCTAGGGGGAGACCTTTGTAGTGTACCGGAAAACACGCTCTTGCAGTATTTTGCAACATTGGATTTTACGGTTGTTTTAACCTTCAAATCGTCCACTTGTTTTACTGACTGCACATCCGTTGACACAAAGCGTTTTGGTGAGTACCTTGCTCCACCTGTCTCGCTCTAATTGATTCGCGTCTTATCTTTGTAGCCTGCACAATATACGTTGGGTTCAGTCGCCTCCCGCTTCTATACTGTCCCTATCCCAGGCTCCACCCAACACTGTTGAACATTCACTTGAATCCTGTGCAACATTTTGACTATAAATATTCGAAATATTATTTTTAGTTCACCTGCAATGCCAAGGCCATCCAACTGCTCGTTTTTGCGAAACGACTGATGAACATCAGAAACGGTGGTATTCCTAGCAGTGTGCCATGTTGTATGCCAAATTGAAGTTGTATGGGACTAGATAGAGAACTTCCAACTCTAGTCACTAATGTAATTTGAAACCGGATGTTACCGTTCCAATTAAAGCCAGGATCACTGAGTACGTAATGTTTACGCTTGGAAAGCTGAGCCCGGAGACGTTGGTCATAGGGTGTTTGCAATAATCCAGATAGATCACCACAACTTCACCTCTAACTGCGGCTAACCTAGTCCCGTTTCTCCATGGTGGAAATTTGGGCGGACGATTTGTGACGCTCCGCAGACCTAAGGTTGCTGTTTTAGTACATTTCTGATGGCTTCAGAACGGCTACGACTTTGTTGATACCGAAAGATATGCTGCAGTTTGGACAGCTGAAAGAAAAGTTTGAGCAAAGCATTCACTTTGATCAGCTTAGTTGATAATTCTGGGCGGACTCAAAACCACCTGTGTTCAGTTTAAACGACCATTATAGTAGAGTTCCTTGAGTGATTGATGTTCAACCGGCCACATACCGCGACAGAACTCAGAAGAATTCGGTACGCTTGGTCCTTCGAACAACTGGAAACCATACAACCAACGTCTCTACTATGTACTGTGGCATGCATAGGCTTCATACGTGGTTGGACCAGCATGCAAACGTTTTCACATCTTGATTCAAATTGGGCCGACCGGCCTAAGGACCATTAGTATCTGAAATGTTTCCTTATTCGTGTCATTCGCAAATGGACCTTCGCGTGAGTACTCTACCATATCAAAAGAAAAGCGAAATCTAGGAGGCCATGTTGCTCCAACAGCAGATATGTGGAAGAACAAACAGTCTCATTCGGAAATTTCTCTCCTCTGAATATGCGGCGTAAATGTCTTGAGACAAAGCGATGGAAATCGTCAGCTTAAAAAGGGCTGCAGAACAATTCCGACGTTTTGCTGCACAAACAGGAATACAGAGGGTTGTCAATATCTTCGTTGGCCAACCAAACTCCAAAGTACATAGAAATGGTTTCGCTGTGGCAGACAACAGCATAAGGCCAATTTTGTCAACTGCCCTACCAAAGAATTGGAGTGCGAAAGTGTGTTAAGATGAGGGCATTTTGTCCTTTGTTGTCATTCAGGAAGCATTTCTCATTTACATCCTACCGATTCGTATGAGGACTACCACGCATATTACACTGAAAATGTATTTTCTACGATAAAATCTCAATGCTTCTTATCATCTTCCACATTGCATGGATCCTAAACTACTACTGCTCGACATTCGTCGGTAGCATTTAGTGTACACGGCTGCGAATCACATGTTGACATGGAAGACGACTATGAGTCTTCTATTTCGATTGTTCCAAATAGTTTGTTGACAGCCATCTACATGTTATATCCCTGCAACCCTCATTCTATCGAGTTAACAGTTATACAAAGACTGCTGTTGGAACAGGAGGATTTGTTTTGGTCATTGCGTAGTTTGAGGTCCTTAAAGCATCAGTTGTTGTTTAAGTTACCTGTGGAAATAACCGTCATTAAGTCGGAAAATATGCTGCGGCTGCGCTAAGAGTTACGCCGTCGAAATCAGGTTGCAAATTATGTGACTCACACATCGCTTCCCATGGCTCAGTGTTTTAAGCTGCTGGCTTGTTGACATCAGCCTCTAGCTGTGATGTGTTCGATCCCCAGTAGGGGACCGAGGGATGTGCACCACTGACGAGCCCCAATAGGGCGAAACGAGTCTGGGGCTTTCCCCTCATTGGTGGTTGTGATATATAGCTTGTGAGCTGCTGGGACTAATAGCGTAAAAAGTTATACAAGGTCTCCTGTGAAAAGATGAGGATTTGTTTCGGTATTTGCGCAAGTTGGTGATCTCATAAGATTCGTTTAATTATATCACCCGTAGAAATAACCGCCCCTTAGTTGGACCAAATGATATGCTTGCGCTGATAGTTACGCTGTCGCTATCTCTTATGCCTGTCTGACAGTCCACATATCCACCCTACAAAGTTATTACCTGTAACTGTGTGAAAAACAATAGAGCGAGCCAGCAAAACTCAGCCACGGGTCCTTCCTTTGGCCAGTAGATATGCCATTTCGTCCGCACTACTGCAAATGATTGCGGATAGGCTCATTGAACTGATCAACTGTTCTGAATTTCTATATCCCATGGTTACAGTCCTCAAGAAGGATGGTACAGTGCGAATATGCAACTACCTACGGACCGTCAATCGGCAAAAGTTGGTCAAGTAATTTGTAATTTCAACGGCGAATGTACTATCAGTCAAGCTAAGGTGTACCCGTTTTTTCAAAGTGGAGTGAAATTAGGCTTTTATTCACATGTCTCTAACACAGCACTGATAACCGCATTTCTTACAGTGGATGGGCTCCTTCAGTATACAATTTTGCCAAAAAGCTAGAGTTCAGTCCATGCTACTTGGTAAACGAGTATCGTGCAATCACTAGCCAATTTATACAATAAGTTAGCCTATTAAGATGATACCACTTTGATAGGACATTGAAAGAGCATAATTCACGAATGCACGCAGTTTTACATCGATTAAACGTGTTCGCCTTTGCGTAAAACTCGAGAAGTGCCAATTGAATGCCAGCGCCATTGAGATTTTGGGACCCTTTATTACAAATGACGGCATCAAGCCTAGTGTTGAAACATACGAGCTATCACCGAAGCAGAGCCTCGAAAGAAGTTCATGGAGACAAAGTATTTCCCGCATATGTGTTCCTACAACCTACGTTAGCTATAGCACTTCACAAATATTGCTGAGCCACTGCGAGAACTAACTAAAAATCTCTTTGTTTGGGGTCAAAATTAACAAACGGTATTTGATAACATGAAATGACGCATTCCCTTCATCCCAGCCATGGCGATGTCTGAAGAAACATGTCCCACGACTGTACCCACTGAGACCTCAAACATTAGGTTATGTGTCATACTATCCCTAATTCAGAATGGGCAAGAAACTGGTATCGCCTATGTCTCCAGAAAATTGTCTGCAGCGGAGCTTTCTTACTCTGCCTAGGAAAATGAATCACTGGCATGCGTTTGAGTCTTGTGACAGTGAAACCTAATGTTGTTCAGATGCTCATGCACTTATCGTATAGACCAAGCAGCTGTAACCACTTTAACTACTCGGGAACAAATAACACTAAACCCGTATGAATACATCGCTGGTGCGCACAATTACCAACATAGGATTTGCAAGTCAACTTACTTCCAGGGCGTTAAAATGAAGCAACAGGTGGTTTCTCCCGATTGCCTCTCAACGAAACAGAAAACAATGAAAATGTCAATGATCGGTTACTAATACCTTCCTTTAATAGCCAAGATATATCCGCTTTGACTAGGTGGGAACTCAAGAATGAGACTAAGGAAGATGTCACATTCCGTAGCGTCCAAAAAGTTCGCTAAACGGCTGGACCCGTAGAAACAAACTAGCAGGCGAGTATCGCCCGTACTAAGTGTTGCGTCTCAAACTGTCATTCATAGATGCATGTGTAATGTGTGGCTGCAGATTCATGGCTCCTTAGTGCAAAAGATCTTGCTGTGTGCTCAGGAAGACCACCCTGGCGTTGTTCGTACAAAAACGAAGGTGGATGCATGTTTCCAGTGGCACAAAATATCACGCGAAAGCGTGAATTGATTTATGAGCGCTGTTTATGCCAAAGAGCAGACAAGAGCTCAAGG
>OX104064.1:182878869-182909986 GCA_944474145.2 Dicrocoelium dendriticum
AATGAGATTGCGTGTCGCATCCAAGACACAGGGCGGGAAGCTCCTAAATACCCGAAAATCTACTTTTATTCGCTGTGTCAAACACTGCTCGCCGAACTTAATGGCCTAGTGATCATGGCGATAGCCCACCAAGCACTATGCCACGGTTACAACCTAGCTCAGCCATCTCTGCCTGATAATTCTAAACCAAGAAGAAGCCGTCGGTCGTGGAGTGCAGGGATAGGAGAGAGCCACACTCAAACACTCCACTTCGGTGGCGGTCCCAGTGACCGTTTTGGCAGAGCCTGACTTGCAAGTCAACCGCCGCAACTAATGAGATTGCGTGTCGCATCCAAGACACAGGGCGGGAGCTCTTAAAACCCGAAAATCTACTTTTATTCGCTGTGTCATACATTGCTCGCGGAACACATTTCCTAGTGATCATGGCGGTAGCCGCCAAGCACTATGCCTCTTGTTCCACCCCTAGCTGAGAATCATAGACAATTACAACTTCCCATTCTATAGATCGGTGGCAGTTTTGCAAGACGTCGTTTTTTCATTTGGGAATCGTTCTCCATATCCAAACCTTCAAATATCTATTTAACAACATTATGATGTGCATGAATGTGGCTTGACACCGAATAAATGAGCAGCCCGTGATTTAACACTGGCATGTCAACAAGCGTCACATTTCGCTATCCTTGAACAGTTACTTGCACTGACACTTCCACAGCTGCATAGGTTGTCGTCCCTTTTCTTTCTGGGATTTCAACGTTGATATTCGCACTATGTACGCAGGAACCCTGTATAAGTTCGAACTGCTGTCGAGCTTACTTTTCACTTATCTTCGAATCGGTCGTTCGGGATTTTTGATCTATTAGTGGATGATGTATTGCTTCAGTATATAGCAAACCGACTTCATAGTTACAAACGGATCCTGCTCTCACGACACACAATACATTTTATGTTTGCACCAATGTACTGTTCAAGACATGAAGGTCCAAACAAATTTCCCCGCTTGCTGTAAAACCACCACAAAACGTCCGTAAAGTTGATTATACCAGCTCATGCCTCAATAGGCGTGCCTCACATGGTCGCGAAAGGGTATTTATTTGTTTATATTGAACAAACCGTCAACCTTTAACCATTAGGCCCCGAGCTACATAAAAGCTGCTATCTGTCTCCATCTGTTGAGTCCAAACGAACGCGAAACCGGTTGGATGCGGCAACACTGAGGTGCACCCAATTCGGGTACGGTTCTTGTGACTGCAACGGCCGAGGTCTACTTTATAGTGAACCGTGGTCAGCAAATGATTACGTGTCACAAACCTACCCTACAGCGAGTATTACATGCCCAGCTTTGAATTAGCCACCGCTTTGCCAAAGGTTTCTCATGGAGCCTAGGGCCAAATCGAACAAGGCGTCAGCCCTTGGACACTAGGCCTTGAGCTCTACCCTAGCTCTAGCGATCTCCAACTAATAATTCTAAACAAGGACGAAACTAGTTATCGGGATGTCAGGGTTGGGCGAGACAACACAGGAAACAATTCCAATTCGGATACGGTTTTTGGGAGATAGAAATGTCAACTATTTTATTCTAGAACATATCAAGGCACACTAAAGCAGACGTGATCAAACTTTAAAAGATATTATATTTCGCAACAGACAATCACCGGCAGTGACCTAAATTGGTATAGGCTGTATAAATGGAAGAAGTATTCATGAGCAGCGTAGTCTTTATTGGACGGCAAGAAATTGGGTTCATGTGTGCGTAGTGTTAACGGAAAATGCACCAAAGATGTAGTAGAGCCGGTATATGTATACAGAGGGCACATTATTCTAGTACGTGTAAAGGATATAATGAAATATGACGCTAGTTGAGTAGACAGTGTGAATTTGTGGGCAATAACTTTATTGGGAGCAGCAAGTCATCCGCCACGTCGCAGGGTTGTTAAACAAAAGTTGTGGCTTTTAAAGTGAGAACGCCTGCCAGTCAAAAATCCACTACGTCCTAGAAATCTGTCGTAAATCCTTTTAAACAGTAAAGCAAAGTGGAAAAGTTTGTTTCCGACCGATTTCACCCATGGTCGTGCGCAATCAAATGGCTTCCAAGTTCCTCTGTTGACTGACGAAATAGTTTAGTTAACGTCTAGGTTTACCGGAGTCTACTTGGAAGTGACCTGATGTTGATCTAGAGATTGCGTGTCGCAATCCAACCACACAGCGGGTACGATGAACCCGGCATAACTTTTGTCGTCTGTTTTTAATATTTCATGCAATAATATGGCAGACAGGGTTCTCTGCTTTTCCAACACCATTCGGTCGCGCGCACGGTTTCTAGAGTAAAAGTTAGAGTTTGCATGTCCTGTAATGGAACACACTGGTTGCATTCGCAGTTATTAATAAGGGGAAACCTGAAATTTTTCCTACAGGTTGCGGTCTGTTCTCACCTCGAGTGACTCCGCGCTGTTGATTTGTATATCACTGATTACGCGTATAGAGATGAGCTCAAGTTAGTGGTTCAAATCCATTACTTAGTTGCAACAATCCTCAACTTAGGCATTAAGACTCCACAGGGCACCAAACCTTTTTCGGAGGACAGTAGCTTTCTTAATGAGATATTATGGGTTGAATCGCGCACCGTCAAAATTTTAACCAGTAACCTAAAACGCTTCCATGGACTAGAACGGCATGTCTGGAGACACAAACTTCACACATATTACACTACACTAGCAGTAAACTGACGTTAAATGTACACAATCACAATAAACGAGAGGTAAGATTATCCCTTGCTAACAGACATTGGCTCCTCGAACTAAATGGCCTCGAGGGTACTCAACCCTACAGAGCATGCCTATTGCGCATGCGCACTTTACGTCTACACCAGAAATAGCTAAGGCGAACGTGGCAATGCCTTCGGCTTCCGAAGCGAGCAATGGGACCTTTAGAGCCATTATATTGAAGACCCTGAATGACATCTTGTAGGTGGTGTTCAGCCGAGCGATAAATGAAGTCAACGAAAGCACAACATGGTCCATAAAGATTGTGTGACTAAATTAACGAATCAGTAAATCCTCGGCAGAAATCAGACTGGGTGCTAGACGACGGTTAACTCTGCGAACTTTATAAAAACCGGTGAAGTGTTGCGACATAGAACCGAGATGAACCAGTTGTATTACGGGTACCCGTGGTTAAACCGAATTGGGATGCAGGAATCAAGTTGTTAAAGCTAATAGTGAACAACAAGTATCGCCTCCTATCTTAGATGACAGGCGAGTTAGCTTGAACACATAACTGTATCGGAAAAAACAGTGGCGCCAGTAGACAGACAACCCGGCGTATGGACAATGCTGATTTACTCGCAAGTGACAGTTACAAAGCTTCAACCGCCCATGAAGCGGTGACAGCTGTGGCCTCAATCCAATGGACTTCTGGATAAGGAATTTGTACTAGTGTCATTATTTCAGAGCATACGATGTCTTCTTTTGGCATTGTATGTGCATCGTTTCACAAAAGCACAGTTTTCCGAAGTAATCGTTGATACGGGTTTTAAAACACTCCACAAACAGCTAAAGCTGGCAGTCTTGAAACCAGCCGTGGGTACTACAAAAAACACATTCCCTCCATTTGTATACAAGAAATTTGGCGCTAGCACTTCATATTTTATTACACAAAATACCCCTTACCAGGTTCGCAAAACTCTAGACATTCGTGCACCACCCTTATTCGAAAGTTGAATACCAGCGCAGCAAATGTTTAGGACGGCAGATGCCCTTCTCCACCCACACCATAACAAAAGCCCATTTTATGCCAGGTAGGGGTAAGTTGCAACAAGCTCATCCCATTTCACACGTCACCAACCAACAACACACTTTTACATCTACTGACCCATTCGCTTCTACTTCAGAAGGCTTACTCGCTCCCCCTGACTCCTTTGTTTCATCCAAAAAGCTAGGATACATGAGCCATACTTGTTCGATCATACTTATAAACTCCGTCTCTGAACAAAAGCGTGCATATTCTACGTCAATTGACAATGCTTGAGGAGCCTTATGCAATATTCCATAGCTGTATCTTGGTATGGACCACCCAATTTAGACTATTCCTATTTCCTTCATGTTTATTATAGGTACCCACATCTGGTACGCTCAAGCGAGTTGCAGTGAGGGTCATCCACATAAAGCAAACCTAATCTACGAGAATTGAACTCTTTGTAAATGTCGAAACAATGAACGCTATATTCACAAGGGCCAATAGAAGGGTTAACACATTACTTCTGTATGCATTTACCTGGATCCTAATAGTACTCGTGTGAATGTTAAGGTAACTATAGCCACTTTCGAGGTAGCCTCATGAAATCCACGTGCAGGTGCACGTGTTGCACCTGCCTGTGAGTTGTTCCTGCCAACCGCCCCAAATAAATGCAGTGGCTTGCCAACCTGCATCAGCTTGGGAGCATGGGCGCAACGCCTCGTTGTCGATCTGGTTTAAACATTATGCAGACCTAGTGTTTAATCTAGGTATACCAAAAATACGGGTATCCGGGGACCAAACTTTCCCGTGAATCGAACACAGTGTGGTACACTGCTTGTTGCACTTATAAAGCCCAGTCATTTGTTTCGCTGAAACCTAAAACATCGAGACTAACTGTCTGTTGCCTTTTATAAACTGTCCCACCTCCGTCATATTTATTAGAAAAGGGAACTGGGATGAGTATTTATTTGAATCTCGGGAGTGGTTGGCTGCAGGAGTTTGCAGGGAACTTTACCTATATATGTACCTTATGACACCATTGGTTGGTTTAAACTAAATCGCAACAAAAGATGAGACAAACTACTATGTGTGTGCTTGCGTCATACACGACGTACCCACAACTAGCTTAAATTGGCACATGCCCTGAGAGCCAACATGATTGCGAGTTAGGTAACAGCCAGAACGGTAAATATTAAAGCTACTTAAGGACAGGTGAAATTTGCTAGCGGGATAAAACTAAGCAACTCAGATGGCTACTGCGATCTCGCACTCATCGTAGTGGTTCAAGGATCCCACCTATATATAATGGCCCCGATGATGCAAATGATGACTCATACATTATAGCGCTTTATTCAACACTTATTTCCTAGAGTCTCAAAGAATGAAACTATCCTAAGTCACTAAGTAGCTGCACTCGTCCAACAACCAGTCACCCAGCACAGTTCAGTTTAAGTTTACATGTCTATCTTCCGTTATCTCAATCATTAAACTATCCATGAATTTTGGTCCTGAGGGAATACCAACCATTATAACTAAGCTAAGGAACAATAACCTCCCCAGACTCATCTTAAAACTATTGACGCTTTCCATACAGAAGGGCCAATAGATTTTGGCTTGGATACACTCTGTCAACAGACCGCGCCACGAAGTTGGATCCTAACAGGAAAATCAAAGCAACCGCCTCATAAACCACACATACAGTATCTCACGCAAGTTTTAAAAAGTCGTTCAGTGTGCGCTCATAGACTTCTTATATGCAGGAGAACAAGTTATCAGGTCACGGCATGGATTACTAAGGGTTAAAGCCTGCGCATCCTGCGAGGCATGATTTCTTAACCTGGTTACCGGCTAGACTGATTCAGATCTGGTATTAAATACACTCTATCTTAACATGCAAAAGAATTCGACAGTGTCCATCATATAATCATAGTACTTAAAACTATGGCTCACGGTGTACGCCATCTTCTGCTTAACTAGCTGGGACACTGCGCAACCGGGTGCACGCCAACTGTGGACGTTGCACGGATCTGAAGCATCCCGCTACAGGTTCCAATGGTGTCGTACAAGGGAGCATGTTTAGACTGACTGATTTTGAAATATATGAATGCTTTTCGTAGCATTTTACTGCACGGCCCCCCATTCTTTCTCGCTGACGCTATAAATGTCGTATAATTAATGACCTTCAAGTATCCAGTTAAATAAAGTGCTTTATGCACGCGTGTGGTGGACATACAGCGGTTACTTACCCTCTTTCCTCAGTGTAGTCAGATTACACAAGAAGTTTACAAGCAGCAACAACAGTAATATGGTTACAATGTAACTTTGGTAGTAGACTCTATAATGACGGATGTCTGGTGGCTTAAAAACGCGAAAAACCTAAGGGCTACCGATGAGTGGTAAGCCTTTGTACGGCAATAAATTGTTCACTACCTTTGTCTAATGGAGAATGTTGACATATATTCTGACAATGCACTATAAAGAGGGTGACTTGCATCAGGAAACAATTTTGTAGCAAGCCTTTTGCATGACCTGGAATAAGTAGACAATAATCACAACGAAGGCAGGCTTTAGAAAACCACTACAAGGAGATAGCTGCGCTAAGTACCTGTGTAGGATCTTGAAATGCTTCTTTAATAAACCGTACAATGAACAATGAACAATGATTTATAACGGGTAAAAAAGCATATGCTTGACAGGTCCCGTAGGGTGGTTGGAGCAATAGCTAAAATGGAAGGATAATCGAACAAGTAAATCGTTTTTAAGCCTCTACAGATTTCAACGCACCACTTCATAATGATAGTTTGAAGTATGGACTGGATGTCTGCACCCAAAGTAGAGCTGCTATATTACAGCAAATGTGGGAAAAAGAAATCAAAGGACCGGATAACGTTCACTTGTGTGTTGCTTCCGTTGAGATGTGGTACGTTACTCCAGTTTGTATACATCCATGTCGCTCATTGGGACACTTCTGTATGTAACATCACCGTCACTTTGCGGGGAGGGTCAGTAACCTCATGGTTTGTGTTTCGTTATTTCGTCCTCCGAATTAGGACGTGCTATGCCAAATAATGCAAGTTGGAAAGTGTGTCGCCTAGGCGTTTTTTAAATAGTGCCAATGTGGGGGCAAGGACGACGTGAGTATGGAGCGCATTCCAAGCACGGGACACACGGAGTGAGAAAGAGTTTCGTCGACAATCAAGTCGGCTGTAATGTGTAGCCAGTTTGAGCTGATGACCTCTCAGGTTGGTATTTTGGCTCAGCTACAAGAGACTGCGACATGGGTGATTTGGATTCATCAGTATTAAGTAGACCATGATGAGGTCTCCTCGGTGACGACGATATTCACCACTGTACAATCCCAGAGACTGCAGTCTGCGTTGGTAGGGGATGTGAAACAGGCCTCTGACGAGCTTCGTTGCTCTTCGTAGAATGTCACAGGGGTACTGGAATTCTAGTAAGGTGAGACACAAACGGTGACCAACCGCAATTAGGTAACGGGGAGCAGAAGAGCATATTAAACGGGCAACGTAAAAGGAAAGCCTACTGGCTTTTATACAAGCTTCAATCAGATAGAGTGACCATGATAGACCAAAGATGATTTTAACACTTGGACACTAAACAGACTTGCTCAAGTGCAGCAGCTTTACATCTAAGTGAACATTATGGCGATCCACCAGTGATTACTAGTAACAACGGTCATTGTAAGGGAAAAATAGGGCACCAATGCATTTTACTGTATTATGCGACGAAATGTGAGGTTTGGACCATAATGCAATGTAGTCCAACTGGAATTGTAACTTGTCTACTTAGTCTGAGGCCGGATAAGCTATACCTAAGACCACGTCTGAATATTTCATTGATATCTCTTTGTCAGGTGCGGGTGTTGAGGGAACATTAGTAGAAAATAAGTACGACTGTTTGTAGAACCCCAATGACTGTGGTGAACAGCAAGGAACTTAACGCATGTCTAAGAAACTGAGCACGACCAGGGTAATAAATCCTCAGCAGGTGAACAGTGGAAGCATCTATTTTCATATCATTAAGAACTCTCAAAATTAGTTCACGGTTTACACTGTAGAAGGCATTGCTGTACTCAAGAAAACCTACTCGAGCGGATTTTATCTTATTGTCCAGTGACGGGCGTATAAGTTGTAGTACCAGGGGCTCTTGTTCACTTACCGATACAAGAAACCGGAAGCTTGTTAGGCGGAGGCTTGCATCGTTCTTGAAACCATACCTGACCTGACTTGCCGCCAGCAATGAATGTACAAGCTAGGTTAGTGGATCTATGGCAGACCACAGTCTATGATATGCAAAATGAAGCGGATCCCCTTGACGAGTGTCAGTCATCAGCCTTACAAGTATAATCTTCGCAAATACATTCAGATTTACTGAGGTGCAAGTAATTGGCCAGTATTTATCTAAGCTTTTCTATGGCACGGTGAAAACGCCAGTACTCCTCCAACGGTCGGGACTTTTGCGTTAATGCATATGCAACGTGTACTGATCAGCAAGTGTCTGCGTCAATCCATCGGCACACATGTTGACAACAAGGGGTGATAGTCGGTTCGGGCCACTTGCACTTTTAGAAGTTAGATTCAGCTGCTGATGGAACATGGTATTACTGTCCATAGCAGTTGAAGATAATGTGGGTCTGTCCATACTTTGGAGAAATGTTAAAAAGTGTATTTTCAGAAAGCAAGAAGAATATTTGTGGTTTCCAATCTTCAAGGTTTACTTATGGATTTGACACTTAGTGAAACAACACTAAGTTGTTTAAACATCCGCCAAACCACCCGGAAGCTCCTGTTTCTGTGGATGGTCAGAATTTAATGATGGTTTAGATGGCACAACTCTAACTTATTAGAAAGAAAAAGCGACTTCATTGCAACTTAATATTTCTGGTGATGTGCTTTCTTTTTGAGTCTACGCAGGTGTTTTAGGCACAGAAACGAAAACCAATCAGCACGATATAAATGGTTTCCAGTAGACAGCATCTGACGAAACAGGAGTTGCGATGGCTTTTAACTATTCACAGATAAACCACTGTCAAAATATCAATGAACAATGAACAATGAATTTATACGGGTTAAGAAGCGTTGCTTTACAAGCCCCGTTGGATAGTTGGTGGGGATATCAACATAACAATTATGATGGAGAAGATAGTAAAATAGTTAATACTTTAAATACGAAAATAAGGACTTATCGTTTGCTTCGCTGCAGTCCTGCGATCCACTTAGGTTCACAACACCCACAGCTAACAACAAATTATTCCATGGTATACTCCAAGTGTAGGATGGATACATAGTGTTAAGTAACAAAGTGTAAGTGGATGAGTGCATCGTCCAACCGTCTTTTAAATATTGTTAGTGTCGGTGCAGAGACGACCAATTCTGGCAAAGCATTCCACGGGTGACAGACACGGATGAAAAAGCAATTTCTGCGGCACTCCAGACGACTGTATTGTTCTGTGAGTTTTAATGAGTGGCCCCTCAGGTTTGTATTGCTGCTGAGTTGCAGTAAAGGGCGGCACACATGATGTGGGTCTCGCAGAATCAAGTATGCCATAATCAGGTCGCCTCGTAGCCTGTGATAGCTTCCACTGAATAATCCTAGTCGTCGCAGCCTCTCCTGGTAGGACCGATTGCGAATTCCAATTACGTTTTTAGATGCCCGGCGTTGTGGCTGTTCCAGTGCATTAAGGTCGTGTTTCAGCCATGGATGCCAGGCTTGAATTGCATATTCGACATGGGGGCGAACATACGCACTGAGCATTTGTCGAAATATGGAGCTGTTTATTTGTCCAAACGCCCGCCTCAACAGCCCAACGTGTTGGTTCCCGGTCTTCGAGGCCTTTTCGGATTGCCTGGAGCAACCCAAGTCATCTTGAACCAGGACACCCAAGTCACGTTCGACAGTTGATTGTTGCAGTACGTCCGTTCCGAGTCGGTATGAGTAGCTGCTCTGGTGTCGGATGGAAAGCACCTTGCATTTACTGACGTCAAAATGCAATAAGTTTTGGATCGACCATTGATACACTGCATCTAAGTCACTTTGGAGCCCATGTTGGTCGGCGTTCGCCTGGATCCTGCGCCAGATCTTGCTATCGTCGACAAACATTAGGAAGTTTGAAGCGATTCCCTGTGCAAGGTCATTAATAAACAACAGAAACAAACGTGGACCTAGAACCGAGCCTTGCGGCACACCACACTCAACTTGTATGGGGTCCGATAAAGAGCTCCGAACTCTGACCACTAATTGCCTTTGAAATAGAAAGTTGGCGATCCAGCTTAAAAGTGGGTTGCCGATCCCGTACTGCTGCAGCTTGGATAGTAATATCCGACGGTTCAGACGATCGAAAGCCTTGGAAAAATCCAGGTAGATCACGTTAACATCTTCTCCAGCGTCGGCTGCCTCGGTCCAACTACTGCGTGCAATTAGTAAATTAGTTGTACATGACCGCTGCCGACGGAAACCGTGCTGTTCAGGAGTGATGAGGTTGCAGTTTTCCAGCTAGCACACCAGTGCATCGGCAACTATGGATTCCATGACCTTGGAGAGTATAGGAAGAAGGGTTACTGGGCGGTAGTTGGAAGGATCAGTTCTGTTTCCACCTTTGTGAATCGGGCTTATTATTCCAAGATTCCACATGCCGGGAACTTGGTTCTGGTCTAAGCAGTGCTAAAAAACTGAGCTAAATGTCCTGCCAGTTGGTTTGCTGCTGCTCCCAATGCCTCAGGACGAATGGCGTCGACACCCGGCGAGCTGTGTTTGCGTACAGAAGTCAGTTTTTGCAATAAGGCCTCTTCGGTAAAATTGATGTGGGTTATTTCTGGTGAGCAGAATGTAAAGCTTGGTAGATCGCTTGGTGGCAAGACCCTTTTGAAACGTGGAGCCGCGTATTGCATCTGCAGCACGGTCGCAGCATCCATAGACGTACTTGTTGGGCCCTCAGCCGTCTTGAGTGGATGAAATACTTGCCTCACATTTCGTAGGCAATTAACGTGCTCGTACAGCAGCTTGTGGTTAGCATTGAAGGTTTTTGTGATGTTCTGCTGATAGGCGGCTTTGTCTTCTCTTAACAGTTGAGTGCAGTGGTTACGTTGGGCTACGTAGTTGTCCCAAGTTTCTGGTGCTGGAGCATCTCTGTACACTCGCCATGCTGCGTTGCGCACTGTCATCCATTTTCGGGTTCTGCTCCTAACGAAAGAAACGGATTTGCACTTATTGCAAGCTTTTATCTCTGAAGCCTGTGCAATCAGCTGACTGAAGGTGTTGACGAACTCGAGCCAGGCGACTTCCGGGGGTTCTTCTTCAAGGAAAGACCATGTTGTGGCGCTGGCTAGCTGGGCGAGTCGGTCGTACCTTGTGATGGTTCGCACAGTCACATCTTTATCATTTCGATATTCTGCATAGCAGACGAAGTTGCAACTGATGACTGCATGATCACTGCGACCCAACGGGCAGTCTAAAACCAACGCATCAATCATATGCTCTTCGTTGGTAAGCACAAGATCCAGCACAGATGGCCTGTTACCAGTTCTGAACCGGGTGGGTAAAGTGATGTGAATGTAAAGATGCACGGTAGTTACTAGATCTTGTAAATCGGTTTTGAATTGTTCTCCGATCTTGGCAGGGGCTTCTAAATAATGTACGTTGAAATCCTCCATGTTAAGAATGTGAGTGTACTTTTGTTGTAAACTGCACCTTAAAGCAGCCATTAGGTGGTAGTCGGTTTCGGGTGTTGAGTTAGGGGCGCGGTACACCAAGAAAATAAGGCAAGCGTCCCTGCCTTTTAACTGCAACCGGCACCAAAGAGAGTCGGGGAACTGCGAATCTGAATCCTCCACGGCTTCGCACTGTAAGTCATTTCGGTAACACAGGATTACCACTCCACCTTTTGTGAGCCTGTCGTTCCGGATCAGCGACATGCCGGGTAGCGACACTTCAGCGTCCGTCATTCCCGTGTGCAACCATGTCTCGGTGATACAAATGACATCATATGACCAGGAAGCTTGGCGGTCTTTCAGTTCGGCCAGTTTGTTAGAAAGTCCCTGAGCATTTGTATACAAGCAGGCCAGTTTCTCGGTCTCTAGGAGCTCGCAGAGAGGTGAAGCTGTCAAGTGTGGGAGAATGCCGACCGATGGGAGTCGGCAGTTATTCGTTTTTTGATGGGTCAATTATACCTCGTTCGCAACTTGATTCGGCCAAGGTGCGTCCCAGCCTTCGTTTAGACCTACGTCAGAGTCAATTAAAACAGCAGTCAAGTCACACTTCTGTACATTCGTCGGTATGCTTGCTGCTTCAGTTGCTTTAATACCTGAGCTGTGCGAATGTTTTGCAACCTTTAACCGAATTTCGGAAGGAAGATGTTTCCGATTTCTCCGCCATCGATCCAAAACATCCTTTGCTTGTTGTTCTGACTGAACCACAAGTTTTAGGATTCTAGGGCCACATCCTCTATAATTCGATGAGAGAGGTATCCTGGTGAGCGATAGTGCCACAACATCATCCAAAGAAAGTGTTTCACGAATGAAGCGCCACTGTTCTAAATCGTGCTTTCCGGTATCTTGAACATGGTTAGAAGGATGTTCTGGCACGCCATGTATGAAGGCTGTGTTTAGGCGGTCTTGTTTGCTGTGCCCCTATTCGTTGTTTCGTTTTGGTTGTCGCGCTCTCCACGGGACATCAGGATAGATACGTATCCCCCAGGATCCGTGTTTTAGCGCACTAGTAGAGTGCAAAACGTTTTCTACGTCGGTGGAGGGTTCTAGAGTTACTCGAATATGTCTGGGTTCATCATAGTGTGGCGAGTTCGGATGACAAGTAATTCGTAACGAGTTTATGGGCTTGGCTTTGATACGCATCTGCATACACAGTGAGTTCCATTGGTCTTGGTCGTCTGATAACTTATCCCGGAATATGATGGCGGTAGATTCAGGGACATTTGAGCATACAACAGTCCGGGCACTGCTGTTGGATCCCTTTTTAATCGATCTACAAGGTATGGTACTCATTTGTCTTGACTTGTTGACAAGTGATGGCTGTTTTTCTCTCCATTTGTGTTAACGGTGTTTACAATGGAAGAGGACGCAACAGCGGCCTCTCAGTGGACTCTTGCAGCAATCTCTGCATATGTAACCGATGTTCTGGGTGGCTTAGTCTCGACAAGAGATATTTGAGCTACAGGTACCAAGGGTTGGTGTTTGGCTGCTCCATACTTGTTAATACTAGACGTCAGGTCTAGTGGAATTCGCTTAACCAGACATTTTGAATGGTGCCTGATTTTCTTTGCTGTGAGTACTGCTTGGTTCACGTAGGTACAGTCGGTTTTCGCTCGGCGTTCTGCTAAGATCTGCAGACGTAATCATTTCCCGTAGCCAATAAATGTTCTGAGGTAAACATTGTCTGCTTATAAGCTTTGATATTTACGGCAGGTGATCTATATGTGAATTATTTTGCATACGCAACTGGTGATACCTTGACATTTGGGTGATCAGAGCTACGAACTGACGCCTGACTACACACAGTAAGCAAATTTGCATTGTTTACATACATAAGACCTCGCGTTGCTTTAAGTTTAATGGGAGAGTTCAGCATTTGTAACACATGATTAGTACAATACCTAGTGGCAACTCTGTTAAAATCACCAGCAAAATTGCACGGAGAATATGCCATGTAGTTAATGTCAGTTAGATTGAACTGATCGTAAAATTTCTCTGCGTCCGAAGCTGGACATCCTGTGGAATTGTGGAGAGATTCCAGTAAAATTTTTAGTGACCACCTAAGCACCTTAGCTTACATTTCAAAATTAAACAGGTACTATGTGACGATTAGAAGCTGAACATATATGCTGATGGGGTGCACCACGGCTGAGTGTTATAAATGATAAATTTTCCGCCACGGTTGCGATAGATAGAGTTCCGGTCGGCACGATGGCAAATGCATCTCGCGATCGCTATAAACCTGTCGTCCACATCCACATAGAGCCAGGGCACATGAAACATGCATCTGACTATATAAAATGGCATTGAGATGCCCAGTAGTGTGTTTCAACACTCGTGGAAAACTTATCCCTCATGTTCAAATGATCACAGCCTTAAAACCAACTATATTAACTTGCCACCAATGCAGTCGTAAGTGAAATCAATGTTGCGAAGCATTTGAAAATGTTTTGGATGCTCTTTTCCTTCGTATAAGCGATAGACACCTGAAGCTCATTGTCGTTGTTAGCATAACCTTATAGATACTTAAAACAGGCACGAGGCGATAAAAATTGCGATAGGTATCAAAAAGACATGTCTGTTTTACAGACTCATATAAAACAAATGAACCATACGTTCTAGTGACTTCTCCATAAGGACCTTGCTTGGGTAATTAAGGAATCAGGTACGCAACTAATTAGTGGTTTACAAAGCTGAGACTTCTACATTCAGAATGGTTTATGTTGCAAAGTATCCTATGAAAACGGCATATTATGGTCTCCTGTCTGCGAGCTAATTACAAGTTCACCTGAGGACAAGTGCATGTGGAACAGTTATCAGTGGTTTCTTGGCACTTATGCATACGTTTACCGCGTTTCAGCTCTTTTACTAATGATGTCCGATAATTTTGCCTTTATACTAATACATCCCATCTAGGTATTGCGGCGAATTCTGGACTCTGTTGTGATTTCGAGCTATGTGTCCGTAAATAAAACCTCTAACATTTCGCTACTTTTACAGTTTCTGATTTCTAAATATATCTGCTTTTAGAACAAAAAACCACTTTCAGTGCACTATAAACAATGGTTTTGTTTGAAGGCATCAATTCAAACTGGGTAACGGGCGAAGTATTGCACGCTATAAGAATGTACAGCAATAAATTTTTAGATGCACAACTCCTTTTTATTTTTAAAAACAAGTTAAACATTGCATATTATCGAAGTACTCTCTACCAGAAAACATGCTGGCCTTTATGCTCGCAAACCATTTGGTGGTGCAGTCAGGCAATGCGAAAGCAGATAACACTGCAAGCAGATCAATAAAAGTTATCACTAGGTTATGCGTATGACATCGGGGAACACGAAGAAGTCACCTGGAGCTAGGTCTGAGCTGTAGGTTAAGTAACCAATCTATTGGATACGTTCGCTGGCCGGAACTTCTACGAGGATATAAGACGTGTGTGTCGGTGTTTTGTCATGATAAAGCAAGGTCATACGTGCTCGAGTCCTTGGAGGACAACTAGCTACGGCACTTGTGGGAGATATTGGTTGGTATACCAGCCACCGGTGACTGTGCGTTACTATACGAGAGATAGCGTAGATGCATAATAGGCCATGGCCACGAACACAGCGACCGTCTGCTTAGCCACACTTGGCTTATGACGTAATGTTTGAGGCGGCACCCAAACAACGGTAGTCTAATGAACCGATGTTTGCTTGGTCTCTGGGTCGGAATGGTAAACCCTGATTTCAACATCAGTGAGGATCCCTCACGGAGTTTTGGAACATCCACCATCCAGTCTGACTAGCTTGCTGCGGCACCGACTCACCCGGGCTGCTATCTGGTCTTATATAAGCTGATAGCGTACCTAGGTCGCACAAATATTCTCGCGGCCGTGGCTCGCATGTAAAATGGCGCAGATTGAAGCCGACCAGATCCCAATAGGTTTCTTCATCTGCACCAAAGAACCCGGGCGTCCACCTCTAACATCGTCAGCACAGCAGCGGTGTGGTTCACCGTGGTGACCTCCAAAAGTCGAACCGCCTTACGAAACATCCAGGAACAGCTTACCAACTTGAATTCGGAAAACCATACAAATAAGTTAATACTTAAAAGCACCTCATCACCAAACCCAACACGCAATCTCTCAACACTCTGGTGCTTCTTTAATCCTCATTTGTAGTCAGCAAATCATCGCGCCCCAGTAACAGCGATTAAGTTCCATACTTTCGAGTAGAGTAAATTGCAAATTATGAACTGTGCGCTGCACTGGGCTGAAGGCATAAGTGACTGCGTGTTTGAAAGCACTGCGCATTATGCAAAATAGGGTCGTATTTCACTACCTTTTGCCAGGGCAATTGCACTTAGTTTGTGTAGTTCGTAAACGAAACTATATTGCTCTGCTCTCCAACAATGAATGCACTCACATTGTACTCGGCGAATCAGACTGGTTTTGAGTAGCACATTGTTTCTCTGCTTTTGGAGCGTTCTTGCTTTAAAATACTTTTTCATTTGGTGAGATAATGAGTTTCAAATTGGACGCTTGAGCTCAATTATTTCACCGAAATATTTTAGTAAACTTTTACGTCAGAATATATTTTTATTAGGAAACACTTGGTCGTATTTTACCATTGCTTAAAGGGCACAGTTTCTCGAGCGCAAATCAGTAAAGCACGTAAAGATTACGTGCACTCAAACCGCTGCAACAGAAGCAGGTGAAACGAAAACCATGGTCAATCCGGCTAATGTCTAACGCACCGAAATGTTATCGATCTACAGATCAGTGTTGATTTGAAATCGGTTCTCAGGATCTAACGCGCATTCTGCTAGTGCTTGTTGCACAATGTGATTTCTGCACCCGCGGTAGGTTCACGTTCTTTTCTCAGAATGTACGCCCATCTTTCGCGTACTTGCCCTGTTCGTTCTTCTTTACCGAGGATTGGCCTATGCTTTAATCTAGCCGTGTCCGAGACAACAGCTTTGGTGACGGCAATTTACACGACATGTCAATAACTGCAGTGGAAATAATGGTAATCCTGCTCCAACGACTCCCACACTTCAAAGCGGCCCATATGCGAATAATAGAATATTTGTTGCTGCAATTCATATTTATGTCATATATTTCTCTACAGGAAGAAAATGTAGCCGACACAATTGAAAATTACAGCACCTAGTTTCACTGTAAACGTGAAGCAGGGCTAATGTTTGAATCTTGGTTTCTAAAGATATGAGGACTTATTCCAAATCTGACTGAAACAAGAACGCGAGGCATATCGGTGCAGGCTGTTGTTATGAAAAATTAACGTGATTGTACACACACAAGATTCTCAAAACGTATCCGGCCAAGTATCAACAGGGAGCCTAGTTTAGACGAAAACATACCCCAGCTACTGGAAATTGTTGTTCAGCATTCATCCTTGGTTAATACTCGATACGCATTTATGAAAACAGCCAATCAGATTTGAAGATCTTAGCACTATATGCTGTTAGAGTCCTTTTTGTGTGCGAGCAGCTCAAACTGTTTAACAAGAGAGAAAATAACTTTAAATGTCTGATTTTCGGTTACGGTTTCTAGTCAAACTCCAACCGTACTATCGGGACCAGGTTATTGAGCGAGGTTGAACTGTCGCTAGCTAATGCGCTAAGCCAGCTAACAACTGTGTCGGCGTTTGGTAAACCTCAAGCACGATAAAACCACTTTGTAGACTTTAGCCTGCAACTCTTATTTCAACTGCACGAATACATATTTAAGGCAGCCCCCGGAACAGCAGCACATGTCGTAACGAAAACACCCCCCGCGTGCTGCCGATGTGATGAAAGGAATTTCTTAAATTTCTTCCCTTATAAGTAGCACAGATGCACAGTATGCAACAGATGCTGCCACAAAGCAATTAATGCCGAACAAGGAAAAAATGTCTCGACACCTAGCAAATGCGTCGATTTGTCCATCGCTAAAATGGGATCTAGCCAGAAGGTAACTCCGCGCTGGTAACAACTGATGTAATTTTAAACGCCACCGCAACTACTTGACGACGAGGATTAACGAAAGGTTTCCTTTACAGATCCTTAAGACGTTCAAAATCGTAAGCTTGTGGAAACGTACCTGGAAGAAACTGGGCTCGATAGGATATATTCGGACTAATATTGCGTCTAGAAACTCATCCGGTGGCAAAATCAAATTGTTTATTGAATTTGTTTGTGAAATGGCAGGTTCTGGTAAGCGCGATCATGCTACCATTTTTATAGCGGTAAACGCAATATTCTTCGTATTGATTGCATTGATGGTTTGGAACTTTCTGTCATAACAACCAAGCAGTTTTGCTCATCAATAACTGCGCAAATGCAGCTAGATTTGAACATTTATAAGAAATCATCCCAGTGGAAGTATATGGGAGACGGGACACCAGCGAAAATACCGGATGGTTGGCGGCAGCCTTTTCCTCAATTGCCTGTCACTGTGGTCTTCATACGACAGTTACAGGACGCCTGCGCCTACAGAGGGACCATGGGTGGTTTGCGCTGCATCACCCACATCTCCATCCACAAACCCCACATCCGTTGTAAACCCGAAGGAATGATATCGGGAGGCATTCAGATGGGAGCCTCGTTTCATCAACGGAGCCAGCCCACATTCCTTCACACGCACACACAATCACCATGTATTTGGTGATTTAATATTACACAAGGCGGTAGCTGGACCGTAATCCGCTCCACACACAAAGTAGGTGCATGAAAACAATATCCGAGACTAGCACGGTCAGAGGAGCCTGCACCCGTTAACAGTAGCAACAATTCAGTTTCCTAGAAACAATAATCAAGTTGATGGTGCTAGACAAGTAAGCAAGTTGTCAACATGCACATCAAGCGCAGCCACACAGAGAATGGCAAAAACAGGCGATCATTTGAACTGATAAGATAAAATAATAGTTTTCTAATGAAGCGTTAAGATGGACCGACTTAACACTTCGCGAAATGAGCATAAGAAATAAATTGGTTATCGACAAATCCGCAATAAGTTAAATATGTCAAGAGAGATAACTTAATTACATCGATGAGAAATATACTTACGAAATTAAGAACAATCTGTTTTAGCAACGTAAGTAAAATAAAGCAAATGCAGACAGCCATCTAAATGATTTAACAAAGTAACCATTGACAAAATATTTTCCTTGAAATAGAGAGATTTGCACACCAGCACGACGTTAGTAAATCATATGCAACGTTCCTACTTACTCGGCGCCGGTTTCGCTTGCGTGCTCAACAGGAGCATTCGCGGTTGACGTTAACATTAGAGAAAAATAAGAAATAAGAAGAATTTTAAAAAAACAAGGCAACGCATCACGCTAACACGTGGTTAGTAAATCGTGTGCATCGTACCACAACGCTGCGCTGGTTCTGCCTGCGTTCTCAGCAGCGCCCGCCGTATTTTTGTAGCACTGCCTGAGTGACCTAGCTCGTGGTTGTCTAGGCCTGCCTGACTCAGTTACTCGCGACGGCATTTGTTACAGCACCATGCGCTCGACGTCGATGGAGTACAACCCATCGGCGGCTGTCATTTTCGCCCCTGCCATTTCTCCTCTGCGTGCAGAAGGGCTTGCCCTTGCACCTGGATAACTGCCTTCGCAACTTGTCGTGCCACGCACGCCGATCAACTGCCTTCAATAACAAAGGTCAAGAATTAACATTAGAACGTGTTACGCTCAATTAGATCCTCTCCTTGTAATTAAACTGTGGTATCCCAGCATGACGCTTCCCCACATTCAGCTGACCATGTAATAGCCGATTCGGTATCGTCATCGAATCCATACGCCACAGGTGACCAAGGGATCTCAGCTGTCTCAGCATAACTACGCAGTCCATCGCATACATTTCACTTCGGCGCAATGTATCCTTGTCTGCAAAGATCGCACCAAACGATGCTCACAATCCTTCGAAACGCTGTTGATGAAACCGCTCGAAATATCGCATATCTCACCCGTACATCGTCTACGTTTCGCTGCCTTATGGGAGAAGTGACAGCAACATGGACCTGTATACTATATCTTCGTGCCAACGGTAAGCTGTTTTTCATTGTACACTCGATATTTAAGGTTCCCGTATGCCGCTTCTCTCTTCATTCCGCGGATACGCAGATCATTGGGTATCAGCTGGTCAATCAAAACAATTCTCCAAATGTAGCCGTGCTGGGTGGTGGTCACCAGTACTTCAGCACCAACGCTGATTCGCTTCACCATTGTAGATTGCACCCCCATTGAAGGCGGAAAGGAACTGAGAGTTCGGCTTGTGTTGTTCGCCAGCCGGAATTGTGACGCTGTCGAATCTAGAGCAATAGTCATGTGTTGCAACCCTTCCGCACTGCGTGCAAACAACGCCCAGTCACCAACAAACAGCAGCAAACAAAGCGTTGTCTCAGAGACAAGGGTAATCGCACCGAAACGCCGGATGTATAGAAGCGCATCATCAATACGGTGGTTCATAAGTACAAAGTAAGCACAAGCAGCATCAAAAGCTTAGGACTTCATGGCATGAAGATAAATATTATACAGGGCAGGAGCTGAGATACAGCCTTGCATCACACCAGAGACAAATGCGAATTCTTCCGAGGTCTGTTATTTTAGCTGCACCCCTGCACGTCTAGCGCTGTGCTGACATGCAATTAAACTTACAAGCTTACTCGGCAAAACAAACTTACCCTACACCAGCTGTAATACCTCGCAGGTTACCGTACCAAATGCTTTGATGAAATCAACAAAAGCGAGTGCAACGGATGATGTCGTTCTCTGCACTTCTGCTGTAACTGACGAGCCATAAATACCATATCGATGGTGCTACAATCCGAACGGAATGCATATTGCTCTTCCAACACCTTTGGTTCCACAGTCTGACTGACGAAGCGGTTAAGTAGGATTCGGGCTATCACTTTTCTTACACAACTCGGAAAATTAATACTACAATTATCTTTGACAAATTGCTTGCTTCTTTGCCCTTGTACCTTGGTGGTACAAAGACATGCTTCAGCTCAGGAGGCACGTCCACACGTGTTTCACCAATTCAAGAAGCACAGTCGCCAACGCTGATCCGCCGTGTTTCAATACTTCGTGCGGGATCCCGTCGGCACCAACACGTCAGCCGTTTAGCAGCAGAGAATATGCTACCTGTGTCTCATCCACTGTCCGAGTGCCTGGCAGCCTTATATTCACCTTGTTCTGCTTCAGGCCGTTCAATTTAGGTGGGTCAATCCACGAAAGTTTGCGCAAGTGGCTGGCAATATGATTTCGTCCAATCTACATTATATCCGCTGTCTGGATACATCATTGCAAACCTAAAGAATCATTACAAATTCGTAAAATACATAGCGCTGCTAGCCACTTGAAGCTCGGTTGAACCGGGAGTTACGTCTAGCAGATGACACAACCTAAACATTCTTAAGCAGGCATACGTATAGATAGCAATAAAATCATACGATGCGACCAGGAGGTTGTGTGTACTTTAAACCCTGTTGCTGTGTTTCTTAAAATTGTGCTGCTGGCGTCATTGTATGATATATTGTGTATGCCTTATACGACATTTTAGTAAGATTTGCACTGTGGAAGCGCCACATTAAATCCGATGAAAGTGTTATCCTGATCCACAGCGCGGCAATGGATCTCTTTGTCTCGATCTTCTATTATAGGCCTTTGAAATGAAATGGCATGCTCCGCACTAACGGCCTGTAACCTAGCGCTGATGACAGAAACATGCCCTAACAGAAAAGACAGAAATTTAGCTTTACGCGAAAGTCAAGAACTTTGTTGCAGCTTGATCTGGATGGAGGTTGCACTCCGTACATCCAAACGAAAAACCTGTTAGAAGTGTTCGGTTTCTCGAGCGCGAACCAGAAAAGCTCGTAAGAATCCTCTTCATTGAAACAGCGACACAAAAACCAGAAGGAACGTAGCCCATGGTCAACCCGGCTGATGCCTAACACACCGGAATGATATCGGTTGACGGATCAGTGTTGTTTTGGAATAAATACTCAGGATATAATGCGCATTCTGCTACTGTCAGCTGCGCAGTGTGAATTCTACATCGGCGCTTGCTTCACATTTATTTCTCAGAATATATTCCGCTTTTTAGCATACACGCCCTGCTCATTCTTCATTGCCGAAGGTTGGGCTACAATTTAAACTAGTCTTGTCTGACGACATTATGGAAAATAGTTACTTACTAGTTGCTTTTGTTAAAACCAATTTGTAAACATTTTCTTGTTTCTCCTAACACTGCGGCTTTTATTTCTTTCTCAGGGCACACCAATATATGAAACCACTGAATGCCTTACAATGACCCAACTGGCTTGAAGTGTAATTCGGCGAGATGAATACTGTTTAGTAGAATAGAGGTGAAGAATTACGGTCTTAGACGCCCCGTTGCCGCATTAAGATCTCCTGTATACGCCAGGCGACATAAACGTTAGCGTTTTAAAAATGTTAACTGCTGCGAAATCGTTTTCAAAATTATTGCTTCCCACCTTGGTACGGTAAAAAGGAACAAGTTGCGCATACATTTACTACCAGCAACTCCCACGCAAGAGCATGTTATTTGGAAACATATAGATTTGATCTGTCGCGTACGCAGCTCCTAGTAATCAGCTAGCAATTTATCTTTATACATTTACTTATATTTCAAATGTTACATGGTAAACCCATCCTCACTAACAAGCTTGCACCTGAATGTTATGCGGACGCCTAATACCCATCAGCCTTCTAGAGGGAGGATCTTTTGTTGCACCTGAACAAACAATGTCAGTATTTACCGCATTAGATTTCGATGTAATTTAAGCCTCCTTAAGTCAATTGCTTTTACTGACTGTACATTTGCTTTGACGAATTTCTCTGATAGTTCTGTGCTTCATTTTTCCACGTCCACGCTTATTCACTTCCCATTGCATGCAGCCTCCAGAATAAGCTTTGTGTCCGTGTGCCCCATATTTTCTAGTTTTCCTATTTGTTGCTTCCGGGTTAAATACCAGGCGCAACCCCACAAACATTATGCATGCATTGTATGATCGCGCTGCTAACGCAGGATGCCACTGGGCTAGAAATTGTAATTTGCGAAATTAGGATACTTTAGTTCAGCACACTATACGCTCGTCGGAAAGACTTGTTATTATCTTCATTTATCTTTTGATGTCTTAATTCCAAAATAGATACTTGTCAGAAGTACATGCTGTAGGTTCAATAGCGTCCGTGGCCCTGTAATATTATACGGCAACGCACCTGATTAACATTTTTTGCTTCAAATACCAGGAGGGTTTGCTCCGTTACACATTAGAAAATACCTCACAAACTCGAAGCATTGACTAAACTATTAAGAGGCCTAAATATTATTTACAACGTTCGGAAATCTAGAAGGTTTTCAATTAAGTCGCATTAAAAATTAAGTTATTTTTAATTTTCGAATTACTGCGATAAGTGAACTATTTCTGGTCTTATAATAGCCCACCACTCAAAGGCGTCGTCAAGAATGAATGCCCACAGCGCACAAACAATAAATTTTTCCAATAGAGTAACCGATGTATTGCCCATTTGAACTATCCGTTTTAAACTTGGACGACCAAGTGAGACGTATTTTGAACGATCTTCAGTTTAGCAGAAAAAGGTTTAAATAAACATGTAACATAAATGCATTTTTCTGTTCGCATTCCCGTCCATAATCGGGGGAATCGTTTTCGCAATGACGCAGTGCTGAATAACTAGTGACCCAAAAGGAATATTTTTCGTAACCTAATTTCTTTCCAGATGCGTCTGCCTAAGACTACCAGAAGCTTAGAATACAGTCACAGTTCAAAATAACTCGCTATTCTGGAAGTGCAATTTTATAAATGTGGCGACTTCTGAAGTATACCGATGGGGTTAGTGGTGCATGTAACTACTTGTTGTCATGTTTCAAGGTATTGACACTGAGATTCACCCATTCAATTAGCAACAAGCATCTGTTGCAAAATCATTGAGGCACAATTATTTCCGTGGATATACCGATGATGTACCAACAAAGCATTAGTCAATAGAAATCGTTTCTGTGTACAGCGCATCAAGACACAAGGTCACAGGGTCAAGTACAAGAGAAATGTAAGCACCAAATGTTTAAGCCACTTTAAATGTGTGAACAATTTTTGGACGTTGGGTAAAAGATGTGACGAGCACGGGAGGATAACTCCTGTATTCGAAGAGAAATATAGGTTAGACGGAGCAGGAATTCAATAGAACGGATGGCAGTGTTGTGGATCCTTTTGAACAATGAACAATGAACAATGAATTTATACGGGTTAAGAAGCGTTGCTTTACAAGCCCCGTTGGATAGTTGGTGGGGATATCAACATAACAATTATGATGAAAAAGATAGTAAAATAGTTAATATTTAAATACGAAAATAAGAACTTATCGTTTGTTTCGCGGCAGTCCTGCAATCCACTTAGGTTCACAGCACCCACAGTTAACAACAAATAATTCCAGGGTAAACTCCAGGTGTAGGATGGAGACATAGTGTTAAGTAACAAAGTGTAAGTGGATGAGTGCGTTGTCCAACCGTCTTTTAAATATTGTTAGTGTCGGTGCAGAGACGACCAATTCTGGCAAAGCATTCCACGGGTGACAGACACGGATGAAAAAGCAATTTCTGCGGCACTCCATACGACTGTATTGTTCTGTGAGTTTTAATGAGTGGCCCCTCAGGTTTGTATTGCTGCTGAGTTGCAGTAAAGGGCGGCACATCTGATGTGGGTCTCGCAGAATCAAGTATGCCATGATCAGGTCGCCTCGTATTCTGCGATAGCTTCCACTGAACAATCCTAGTCGTCGCAGCCTCTCCTGGTAGGACCGATTGCGCATTCCAATTACGTTTTTAGATGCCCGGCGTTGTGGCTGTTCCAGTGCATTAAGGTCGTGTTTCAGCCATGGATGCCAGCCTTGAATTGCATATTCGACATGGGGGAGACCATTTGCACTGAGCATTTGTCGAAATATGGAGCTGTTTATTTGTCCAAACGCCCGCCTCAACAGCCCAACGTGTTGATTCCCGGTCTTCGAGGCATTTTCGGATTGCCTGGAGCAACCCAAGTCATCTTGAACCAGGACACCCAAGTCACGTTCGACAGTTGATTGTTGCAGTACGTCCGTTCCGAGTCGGTATGAGTAGCTGCTCTGGTGTCGGATGGAAAGCACCTTGCATTTACTGACGTCAAAATGCAATAAGTTTTGGATCGACCATTGATACACTGCATCTAAGTCACTTTGGAGCCCATGTTGGTCGGCGTTCGCCTGGATCCTGCGCCAGATCTTGCTATCGTCGACAAACATTAGGAAGTTTGAAGCGATTCCCTGTGCAAGGTCATTAATAAACACCAAAAACAAACGTGGACCTAGAACCGAGCCTTGCGGCACACCACACTCAACTTGTATGGGGTCCGATAAAGAGCTCCGAACTCTGACCACTAATTGCCTTTGAAATAGAAAGTTGGCGATCCAGCTTAAAAGAGAGTCTCCGATCCAGTATTGCTGCAGCTTGGATAGTAGTATCCGAGGGTCTAGACGATCGAATATCTTGGAAAAATCCAGGTAGACCACATCAACACCTTCTCCAGCGTCGGCTGCCTCGGTCCAACTACTGCGTGCAATTAGTAAATTAGTTGTACATGACCGCTGTTGACGGAAACCGTGCTGTTCAGGAGTGATGAGGTTGCAGTTTTCCAGCTAGCACACCAGTGTATCAGCAACTATGGATTCCATGACCTTGGAGAGTATAGGAAGAAGGGTTACTGGGCGGTAGTTGGAAGGATCAGATATGCTTCCACCTTTGTGAATCGGGCTTATTATTCCAAGATTCCACATGCCGGGAACTTGGTTCTGGTCTAAGCAGTGCTAAAAAACTGAGCTAAATGTCCTGCCAGTTGGTTTGCTGCTACTCCCAATGCCTCAGGACGAATGGCGTCGACACCCGGCGAGCTATGTTTGCGTGGACAAGTCAGCTTTTGCAATACAGCCTCTTCGGTAAAATTGATGTGGGTTAGTCCTGGTGAGCAGAATACAAGGCTTGGTAGATCGCTTGGTGGGAAGACCCTTTGAAACGTGGGGGCGTATTGCATCTGCAGCGCGTTTGCAGCTTCCATAAACGTTCTTGTTGGGCCCTCAGCCGTCTTGAGTGGATGAAATACTTGCCTCACATTTCGTAGGCTATTAACGTGCTTGTACAGCAGCTTGTGGTTAGCATTGAAGGTTTTTGTGATGTTCTGCTGATAGGCGGCTTTGTCTTCTCTTAACAGTTGAGTGCAGTGGTTACGTTGGGCTACGTAGTTGTCCCAAGTTTCTGGTGCTGGAGCATCTCTGTACACTCGCCATGCTGCGTTGCGTACTGTCATCCATTTTCGGGTTCTGCTCGCAACGAAAGAAACGGATTTGCACTTATTGCAAGCTTTTATCTCTGAAGCCTGTGCAATCAGCTGACTGAATGTGTTGACGAACTCGAGCCAGGCAACTTCCGGGGGTTCTTCTTCAAGGAAAGACCATGTTGTGGCGCTGACTAGCTGGGCGAGTCGGTCGTACCTTGTGATGGTACACACAGAATCATCGTTATCATTCCGATATTCTGCATAGCAGACGAAGTTGCAACTGATGACTGCGTGATCACTGCGACCCAACGGGCAGTCCAAAACAAACGCACCTATCATATGCTCCTCGTTGGTAAGCACAAGATCCAGCACAGATGGCCTGTTACCAGTTCTGAACCGGGTGGGTAAAGTGATGTGGTTGTAAAGATGCACGGTAGTTACTAGATCTTGTAAATCGGTTTTGAATTGTTCTCCGGTCATGGCAGGGGCTTCTAAATAATGTACGTTGAAATCACCCATGATAAGAATGTGAGTGTACTTTTGTTGTAAACTGCACCTTAAAGCATCCGTTAGGTGGTAGTCGGTTTCGGGTGTTGAGTTAGGGGCGCGGTACACCAAGATAATAAGGCAAGCGTCCGAACTTTGTGTCGAGGGGTTTTGTTTCGGGCGATTATTCGGCCTCCGATGAGCACTTAGCAGGTAGTCCTGATGACAGTCATATTTGTCTGTGAGACATTTGCGTAGGCATACACGGCGAATTTAAATATAATGTCTAAAACCAATAATGTAGCGGAATACCTTAATACCGATCAGCCCTACTAAAATTGTAGATGATTGGACCCCACCTGAGATCTGTATTAACTATTTTAATCAATTATTAAAACTTTTATTATCGATATATGTTTCTTGTATATATTATTTTATACCTTTTGACCGCCTGTGACCGACAAACGTCTACATATGAAGTATATTCTTATGGTCCTCACTAAATTCGATTTCGACCCACTGGGTTTTAATATTCGAATTGCGATAACCTTGAACCGTGTGTTTCTTCCTTTCGGCAATTCGGATCTACTTTAGTTCCTATTACATTAGGAACATTGTATGTTACAACAAGGTCGCAGCATCCATATGTATCGGCTGACATTAAGAGCAAACGCTGAAACTGCATTATCTTAGAGCTTGTATGCTACGCTCAAAGATTAAACTAGGCACTTTTTAAAATGATTAAATATGCGCATTTATTTAATGGCGACTATTTGAACACAGTACATACAAGGATACCGAAAAGTTGGTCTTATGAATCCCAAAGATTTTATAATGAAATGGGAAGCGTATATTAAATAATGAATTGATCATTTCACGAAGGACAGGTTAATTGGCAAATAAAGTAAGCTAGTTGTCACCGAAACATGAATCAAGCAATTTCTGTCGTTAGCCTGACTTCTTGTTTACCAAGAATTTTTGCAGCTCTATGAAGAGTGTATGAGCATTATGTTTACTTTAAAAACATGAAACCCTTTAAACGGAAAATAGCATTACAACAAAGAAACTGCATACCTTAATTGCAATTGCTGGTATAATTTGGCAGGAATCAATTGCAGATATCCACAAACGTTGGCCAATGATTATGGTTAGTTATTCTTGGAAATTATAAATATTCTGCTACTTAATTACTGCTTTGGCCTTGATGAACGGACATTTATTGCTAAAGTGACTTAGTTAAAATAACAGCTGCTATTTTAAATTTGTTACATATACTAACGACAATTCATTTGCTACCAGTTCAGCTTGGCGCTACAAGGAATATAGCAATTTCTTTAAAATTGAGAAATGATACTCTTCTGTTCTTATAGTTAACGGCAACTGGATATTAGACTTTGTTAATATTACTCCCATTGCAGGCAGAACTATGTTGAATGGTACTTGTTTATCTTTTAAAATGGCTAAGACATCTAAGTAATTCCTAAGTTTAAGTATTATCCACCATTACGATTAGTATCCTACACATAATGCGTCCAAAATTTGACCCACGGTTTGCACACATTTGCTTAAACGCAATGTTGCAGACATTCCGAATTATAATATAGTGACAATGTAAAATTATATATGTTTAATTATTGCTTGTTAAATTTAGGCGCTTTAATTGATCGTTCTTTATAGCTAGGACAACACACAGTAAGATATATTCGGTCTTCCTAACAACAATGATCAGTTATATGACAAGAACAGCACCAGTGTTTTGAAAAACTTGCACTACAAGATTAGCTTAATGGATCAACAGACCTTAAGGACAAGTCTGCAGTTGGTTAGGCCAAATGTACTTTTACTAGTTAGCAGCTATCTATTTTATTTGTTTCACAATAAACAGGACTTTAATTTAACCACATAAGTTAAAAATTCTTTGATTTTCCGCGGTTTGTAAGCAGTAAAAGGTTTGCAGCAGTTTTAATTTGAATCAGTACTGGTAGATAATATTTTCCTTTCAGTCTGAAATTTACCAAGGTTTCATTACTCCACACTTTTAAGGTTGAAAAGCACATAATTTGTTTATTTTATGCCAAGTATTAGTAACATATGCGTAAAGATTTTTTTATATTTATAAGAAGTATTTTGTCAGCAACATGATGTATTCGAGCACAAAGTTCTGTTGCTTCAACAATAATGAAACTTACCTTAGAGATGTGTAACGAAACCGTTATATTTGCATCCTTGTTGATTGAACGCATATAACATTTTGCGATGTGAGTCGACGTAATTTGGATAGTCAATCAAATAAACCGGTATTATAGATTTTAATACGTGCAAAGAGTATTTGCCTGAGCCTTGTGGTGCATTAAGGTAAGCTAGTCGATCACATGTGGAAAACATTTCCGCATAATCTTCTTGGTAGTATTCCCTTACCTGTTTTAAATGAAGTGAAAATACTTTAACGCATTATCGCTAAAAGGGTAAATGTTAGAAACATCAACAACAAGGTATTTTTTAGATTTTCCTTAACAGCTATTGATTTAAGCTTCCACTGACTGTAGTTGTAATCTAAACAGAATCCACTTATGTCGCATAAATTTGCTTTCTAACAGTAATGGTAGTTATTTAAACGTGGTGAGGTGCACATTTATTCTGTCAACAAAACGAATACTGCTAATGTAAATCATTAAGATTATCTACGTTACACTAACATTGAATCCTAAATATACAATAGATGTTTAATCAGAACAAAACGTTTATGAAATCATCACAGAGTACCTATAACCAAGTACACAGTGCGACGCTGCATGTGTAATGGCTTAAAACTAGACAAGTTTTCTAAGTATTACATATTTAGAATATTGCTTTAGCATTCTTCATGGCTCTAAGCTGACGTAAGCTGACGTTGTAAAAAACGTGGGTGTGATTTTCCAATTATATTTACTGCATATATTTATCCCACTTTAGGGATATATGTGGCGAAACAACACACTAGGTAAAAGAGGCAATAAATACTATGACCCAGTTACTTAGTCATGGGGCTAGTGAATTTAAGATAAACGTAGCAGAGTAAACATACGGTTACGTTTTTGCCATGGTGTACCCGCCGTGTGTATGAATTACAGCAGACAATAAGAGGCATATTGTTCAGTAAAGCTAACCTCTGGCTATTTCGGTCAGTAGACATGCTTTGGGAATGGGTTTTTGTTGTGAGTACATAAGCTATTCAAAAAGCGTTACTGTTGCTCGGACGAAATTACTGCTTCTTATTTCCCACAAATATTAACCCAGGCTGAAAGCGCGGATAACATAAAAACCGAAAAGGTCAACTTGTTAAAAACTATTACCATGTTACTCGGACAAAACACATCCGGTAGTTCAGGTATTGTTGACGTTCATTTCTTAAGAATTGCGTTTAGTTTGATAACTCTTTATTGCTCAAATAATTCTCCGTCTACCATTGCACGCAAGGCTTGAAACAGCGTATGTAATTTAGTACAAACCAGCCTCTCAACATATGAAGTAGTAACCTGCTTCATACATATATTGAAGTGTAGTCGTCTTTTATGCTAAACAACGTGTTCAATTTCGCAACTCATCATAACATGTTGTGATATAGTTTGCATTGTATGGGCAATGAATTAGAAGCGCCTAGCGCGTCCTTACTTGCAGTCACCCAGTTGCCAAAAGCAGCGACGCAAGTGTGGCTTGTTAGAAGTAGCTTTGTGGAGTAGTGATATTTGGCACCAATAAAAATAAACAACATGTTGTTGTAGACGCCCCTTGCAAAAAGTCAAAAGGATTGCGCTCAGATTTTGCCTATCTTGGTGTCTCTACGGTTAACCTTACGTAGTCTAGCTAGGCCTCTCTTTATAGGTTAGGTTCTACTTCAGTTATTTTTAAATGATATGAGATATTTTTTTATATATTTTAAGGTTCATCATTTGGCTAGCCTTTCCTCGTGGTAACGTTGTGTTTGCCAAGCCATTAGTTCCAACCCTCCATTTACACTAAGTATATTAGTGCTTTCGTCCATATTACTCCGTAAACAGTGCATTGATGCATAATTTCCATTATGTGTGTTCCGGCACGAATACTTGTAGGTGGAATTGCACCTCATAGTATTTGCTTGCACCATCAGTTCCCGCGATACGCATAATTCATTTTGTTATTTTGATTTTCCCCAAACTTATAAATACCTAAAAGATCACAACAGCTTTCTGATATTTCGTAGATACGCCCACGTGTTGCGATGGCTTACTTGAAGTCAAAATAAATTATACTAAGTTTTCCAAGCGTTTTCTTCGTTGTAACACGCTGTATAGCATCCACTTGTTAAATTAATTAGTTGTAGCCCGTTTCTATTTTCTCCTGCCAATTTAACCCGTATCCCCGGACACCTGCACTTTTGCACTATGAGTGGATAGATGTCTTTGTTTATGAGCGGAACCCTGTTCCCAACAGCCCAGTAAATTGTACTTTTCGATGACTCGGCAGTCTTTCTCATCAATGAAAAATGAATTTATACGGGTTAAGAAGCGTTGATTTACAAGTCCCGTCGGATAGTTGGCGGGGATGTCGACAAAACCATAATGATTATAATAATGATAGTACAACAGTTAGTACATCAAATATAAAAACAAGGACTTATATTTTGCTCTGCCGTAGTCCTGCAATCCGCTAGGATTTACAGCACCCGCAGTTAACAACAAATAATTCCATGATAAACTCCAAGTGTAGGTTGGAGAAGAAGGGCTCAGTGACAAAGTGTAAGTGGATGAGTGCATCATCCAACCGTCATTTAAATAGCGTTAGTGCGGTGCAGAGATTACCGATCCTGGAAGAGCGT
>OX104064.1:182910364-183062593 GCA_944474145.2 Dicrocoelium dendriticum
GGTACGAAATTTAAATAGCAGAGGATGTTGGCTTTTCATCTCAATTTTGTCTATCTGCCGCAAAGGATCATATTATTCTCTAGGTCACAAACGTTCAACAATACTTCCTGCTTGTGTAAATTTTCAAGCCATTAAGTAAATTATAAGGGAGTATCTCCGTTAGGCGCTTTATTCGGTCCAACATTTCAATGCTACGTACAGCAATGAATCTCCGGTCAGTCTCTGCACGCCTAACACCATTATGTTACCATGGTTGAACTAGAAAAGTCAAGTTATGCCTAGAAATTGCTTTATGCACCCTGCATGGGTGCATATTCAGCAAAAAAGCACACTATCTCGACAAAGTAATAAAAATCAAATCAGTGGCCAAGCATTACGACAAAGAACGGTTAGATAAGGACAAACAACGCATTGAAATTTGACGTCGAAAGCTTAAGTCAAGGATGACAGAGGTGGGGTCTCGCACAAGCTTAGAGAGGTAAGGAATGACTGACGAGCGGTAAGCCTGAGTGCGGATATAGATTAGTTTTACTTCTGCCTAGTCTATGTAGTTGATAAAAATTTAGATAAGGCAGTATGTAGAGGATGACTTGATCGGTCAGTATCTTAGAGGCCAGTATCGTACAAGAACTGATGTGTGTAGAAATAAGTATTGGTAAATGTATATATCTGAACACCGCTACCATGGGCTAATTAATTTAATGATCTAAAATTAACTTAAGATGCATGCCGAATAGACCGACCTACATCACAGAGGAACAGTACGTCCAATAGAAAAGAACTCAGGTATTGACAAAGCGAACAAACAACTCACGAATATCGCAGAAGGCTCTGAGTCGAGAGGCATAAATTGACGGTTCTCTGACTTTTGTGGAAGTGTTATATACTTGAAGCGTCCGAGATAAATCGTAACTTAACGTCACACCAAGATATTATATGGATGTTGGAGACTGTATTGCGTCGCCATTCAAATATGTAACATTTTGCGCGGTATATGTAACTCCTCGTAACAAGCTACTTTGTGCAAGGACAAAAGAATATCATGACAATTTGAAGCATTAGGAGACAGACCACGGAATTTGGACCAGCCATTAAAATCTTTCAGAAGTGTTTGTAGTCTGAACCGAAAATCGGCGCTTTGGTAATTGATGCCCAGGTCGATATCGTCCGCATATTTTATCAGAATCGCTTCAGTGTGAGCTGGCATAGAGTTGACGTAGTTTGTAGATGGAAAAGGTGACCGAATTGCGCCATGAAGGACACTTGCATTGGTGAGTTTTGCGGAGGAACATACGCCCCTGAGTCGGGTGATCTGAGTGTGTTCAGTAAAATAGCCACTCAGTAAATCAACAATGGAGGAACGCACTCCTTGACTAAGTAGGTCTTCTAGCGGTAATTCGCGGGTTACACAGACAGATTTATTGCCGTAGTCAAGAGAACACATTCCAGTTGCTTTATACTTATTTCCATGCGAGGACAGAAGAAAATGTACGAAGTAGGCCACAGCATCTAGGGTAGATCTGGAACTACATAGGTGAAACAAAGGGGTCCTTTCAGCGCGTTCTAGACAACATCATTTCGAGAATGACTTTCTCCAGAACTTTCAAAGCAACAGATGTGCACGCGATAGGTAGATGATTGTTGGATCCTCTTTCCGGTACTTGTTTATTGTGGACACCACGTTAACCATTGCTTGCTGTGTGTTGCTAAGTATACTTTGTTTATGTACTCACAAGGGGTGTTTCAAAACCATCGGCACATTAAGTGAGTAAGATAGAAGGTTACATCTCCTGCACAATAGTCTTACTTGGAACGCGGTTGTTTTAGCAGATTAGCTACAGTTCAACGGTCAACAGAAGGCAGTGTTTTAGCAGACCCTAGTGCTATAATAGTTTAACAATTGCAGAACTCCTGATTCATTTCCTCGAAGCCTACATAAAACTAGGGCGAACCTCGAGTAACTCCGCTAAGCCTTTTCAACTTGAGCCAGGGTTAACGACAACTGCCGTCATCAAGTACAAAATCGATATGCACTTTGTTAAGAAGGTGTAGCTCTTCCTTGAGAAGACCAGTGCAGGATGTTACTGCAGTGCCGGCTTTCACTCTAAATACTTTCTCCTTAACTCGGCGTAACCATTTCAGGTAGTGGAGGAAAAACTATTAGCACCGAGGTTAGTAGTTTCCAAAGGACAACAGAAACGAAAAAAGAAGTTTAATTACCTTGTCAAATTATTACAATACCTGGATACATAAGGTTCAAAGAACAAAGTAGATTCCGTCGGTGCGATCATTTCGCGAACTCGGTCGAGATTTTGTGGACAGCATTGTCTCCTCCTGACCCTCATATCAATGCAGCGAGTAATTTGTTGGTGGTTGTTCTCGCTGTAGATGACAAGGGAATTCTTGATTTTTGTGTGCTCATAATTACTGATTGGAGCCCGAGTACATACGGACAACCACCTCATTATTAAAAAATACCAAGTTTAAGGTTACGTTCTACCTGGTAGGCAGATTGACGAAAGCGGTGAGAAAAGTAGTGTCACACCTATTAAAATCTTCACCAAAGATAAACAGAGAACGATCAATGTGTTCTATGACAGCTGCAGTTAAATCATAGAAATTTCCAGCTTCAAGTTTTGGACAGGTGGGAGATATGTAGATGTTAATCAACAATATGGTGCGGTACTTATTCAAACCCCTCGGTTTACCTTATATGGATAAACAGTTGAGAAAGTGGGAGATGAAAAAGACGATTTGTTGCGATACACCAAGAAGGATTGGTGTATATAAATACTCTACCATCTCGGTTTCGGTACGTGTTTGGGCGGTCAACCGGATGGTAAATAAGTACTCCAACGGATACGACTGCATCATCAACTTCTTAATGTAGCCACATTTCTCGCTACATAAGGACTCCGAGTTGCGAAATCTCTCTTGAGAAAACAATGTTAGATAGTTCAGTTAATTTCCCCATGAGCGAATGGATGTTAATGCTAAGCAATACAGGAACGCTCAGATGGAACAATGACACAATATTGCATTACGGGTAAAATAGCAATGCCTAAGGAGTCAAGTGGGATGGAAACTATTACGAAAAGTAACATTCATGAAAAGCGTTCTGTTGGTTTCACCATAGATTTCTGTAGGCTAGCGGAGATGTTCGCGTATTAAAAGTATGAATCTATACATCTATCGGTTGGGAATTTGATAAGTCACCGTTTATTGCCTTTTCTAGCCCCTGGCTGCCAATTAACAACATGAAATGCAACTGGGACAATGCATCACCAATTTCTTTTTTAAATATCACCAGATTGGGAGCAGTGAGGACAGAATTAGAGAAAGCGTTCCAAGGGTTGCAAACGCAGAGGAAAACAATTCCTACGGCATACAAGCCGGCTATTTGTATTTTTTAGTATTTTAGTATATTAGTATTTTAGTATTTTTAGTTCCAGAGGATGAACACTTCGGTGAATCTTGTTGTTCAATTCCAGCAGCGCATGGAAACGTGATTAGGGTCCTATAGAATCTATTAAAACATTATGAGATCCACCTGCAAATCCGATTTGCACTACTGTACATCTTTAGAGATTGCACACAAAGCTGATAGGGCAGAAAAAATAGGCCACTAACGCCTTTAAATAAATTAATAAATAGTTCATTCTCGGCAGTGCGAGGCACGCCGTGAAGGCATGATATTTTGGTCGCCCTTCGTTGAGGTGTCTCGAGAGCAGCGAGATCAGAATTCCTCATGGCTGCCACGTTTGAATGGCATATTTCACGTGCGGTCGCACGCAGGCGTTTAGCATTTGGGGAAAGGTTGACGGTTTAACCCGAACGAAGGATCTTCGAAGCAGGTCGAATAGTCGATTTTTGGTTCACGTCTCCTTCTCCGCTTGATCTGAACACCCGAGCTCTTCCTGTACCAACACATCCAAATCACGCTCCTGAAAGGCCTTTCGCAAGGTGTGGTCTCAAAACTATTCCGCGCCCACTGGTTAATGACGCATATAGATTATCATGCACTTAGCTATGTACAACTGGAGCAGGTTCCACTTTGACCATACGTGAATGCAATCTAGATCCTGTTGGAGCAGATCGTGATCTTCATTGTTAATAATTCTGCCGCTTTTGAGTTCCTCGGTGAAAATCAGGAAATCTGTGGTTGGAACCCTTGCCAGGTAATGAATAAATACCAAATAGACTAGCGGTTCTAGCACTGAACACTGTAGAACACCACATTCTAAATCAATCGGGTTAGAGAGGGATTCTCTAACGCGTACTTGACGATTCTGTTGGTAATGTACGTGGTTAATCCAGCCAAGGATAATATGTCTGATTCCGTAGCTCTGTAGCCGGTGAAGTATTCCGCAGTGATCAAGGCTGTCGAAAACTGTGGAAAAGTCTGGATACATGACTTATACTCCGACCCCATCATAAGCCACTTCCGTCCAACTAGCACGTGCAATCAACATGTTGGTGGCGCATGACCGGTGTTGACGGAATCCACGCTGCTCCGGTGCCAAGATATTGCATTTTTCCAGGTAGTCCATTAGAGTATCAGCGATGACCACTTCTGTCTACTTCGCGATCACATAGAGGAAGGTCACTGGGCAATAGTTTGCGTGATCTGAACGGCTACCGCTATTAATAATTGGGATGATAATGCCACGCTTTCACATGGTGAGTGCATGCAGTTAAGCGGAGCACCTTTGAACGAGCGGTAAAAGTGATTAAGCTAGCTTGCTAACCACAGCCTTTAGTGCCTTCGTGTGGATGTCGTCTGCTCCCGGACATTTATGACTGCGCAATAAGCGTAACTTCCTTAACAAACGTGATTTGCTAATAGTTTCAGATAAACAACGTCTTCGGTAAGTTGCAGGACATTCTGAGAGAGGTAAACGCTGTGATTTTGAACTTTTGGATAAAGTTTACCCGCAGTGCATTAGCAACGTCTTCATCGCTTTCAATTATATTACCTGTCGTGAAACGTGAAGGGATTCCCTGCTTTACTTTACGAAGATAGTTATCTTGCCAATACAGGACTTTTTGTTTGCCAGGAATTTTTGTGTAGGCGCTGTTGATAAGTTACTTTGTCCTCACGGATATGTGCAATGCAATGTTTGCGATGAGTCAGGAACTTGCCCAAAGTGATTGAGTTCGGGTCATATTGTTGGCATTCCTAGATGCATATATAATCGCCTGACATTTCTTGGCCAAGCTGTTTAGAATTAACGACAATTTTGCGGGACCAGTTGGCTTGATATCTGATGCTCGGTTGCCGATTTCGTTCAGCCTATCAACGAACGCTTTACAAACGTTTTCAAGGAAACTCTCGTTTGATAATTCCTAAGCAGCCGCCTCGACCGGTTATTTTATTACGTGGTAGCATGTGGTTAGATGAGTTATGAGTATATGGTTAGATAATACGCATAGCACACATAGTTGAGAGTAATCAATATAGGCTCATTGAGATCTTATGGACTATCCAACAATAACTTTTTAACCATTGGTTTTTAATTCCTGAGCACAAGGTCCAATATGGACTATTCGTCCGCTGTCCTGCATGTAGTGGGCGTGGTAACATGATTGTACAGCAGTATATTAGCATTCAGTTCACGCAAGTCTGCTTTGAACTGCTCGCTTGGTGCTGCCGACAGCTCCATTTCGTGTAGATTAAAGGCCTTGGAGACAAGAAGGTGACTGTACTTAGTGCGTGTTACGCTCGTCGGGACATGTGTCAAGCGGGAATGCATTTCCTGAGTGGACGTTTTGGGGCATTGAAATACAACTAAGAGTCATGCGCCATTGTATCTCAGTTGGAGACAGCAACAGATTGAGTCGATAAGGTGGGTTTACAGATGATCAACTATTTTACATTGTAGGTCGCTGCGGTAATAGAGTACGATTCCATATCCTCTGCTGGGGCGGTCGTATCGGATAAGTGCCACGTCGTCCATTTCATCCGTAGCATAATTCACCACTTGTTTTCATAATCTTTAGTAAAAGAAATTATGTCCCAATGATGGCAACATTAGGTACTCGTAGTTCGGTATGCCTACTGAGAAGCACTTGGACGCAAGTTAACATATATGAAAGTTTCTCAGATAAAGAATGGTTTCGTGAGTTGTGCAACTCAATCGTAAAGTTTCGCAGAGCAGTGAGTTGCCAGCGACTGATGGTTTATTCGATCGGTACTTGTTGAAAAGTTTAAGCTCTTATTCATTGTCCAAGTAGTTAATCCCATGGCTAATCTTCGACTTGCGGTGTAAGCTGTCTGGTCAATGTCATCGTCTGCAGATTGTATGGGAATATTCGATGCACTACTGGTGTATTGTGCTTCTACAAATCCCATCGCGTTTGGTTATTTGAGTGACGTATCATCTCTAGGTGGCCTATCGTTAACTGTCCATAGCCGAAGCTCAGCTGGCAGCCTGCAACGGAACATGTACCTCCTATTTATCAGTCATGCTAAAATACCTTTTGACTGCAAAACCACCTCCGACACCCACGGGCCCCTTCCTTTGTAGTTCGGTAAAGTACGCATGCACGACACGGATTTCGTTAACATATCACCCAAACAGCGTGTTTCACGGATATAACCCTACTGGTCTTTATCATGGGTTGTTACTTCATGCACATCACATGCTTCAGTTTCCAGAACCCCTTGAAGACGTATGGCTTTGGTGGAATTTTCCTTCCTGTATTACTTTAAGTTGCGGTTAAATCGATAACGCTCGCGCCGTGGAATGTTGAGAAAGATACGGATGGAGCAGTGTTCATTTCTGAGACTAACTTTTGACAGTGGTACTGGTTCTACTTCAGTGATGGAGTTCAGTACAACGACCAGAAGTCTTGTTTGACCAAAATGCTTAGAGTTAGGATGTCGTGCAATACGCACTACGTGTAAATGTTTCAGTACATCTGCCATTTGGTTACTAATAACATTCTAATTGTTGACCATAATCAACTGCCTTTCACTTAGCGATGTTGACTTTGATGCTGTGATATTGGAGCACACTATGCTCAGTACAGGTTGTTGTTGCTTTACACCTATAGATATGTCGCAGTTATCTATTGAGATCCTCGAAGATGTACCACAGAAAAGCTGTGGTGCTAGCATAGGAAATCACCCCTATGCTCAGTATCCGATCCATTTATGGATGTTAATTTAAGTGGGCGGCTCATCTTGGAATCAACCACAGTTCAAATTTTGCTAGTAACGTCTTGCTATTTCTCTGATCAATCCGTCGGGGGTTTAGAATGAACCGTAGACTTGGTTACTCCAATTACACTGGAAAAGCATTAGTCAAATGTCAGCCACGTTTGGTATTTAAACAGCAGTTGATGTTCCAGACTCTAGATGTCTTGTTGATTGAGGTGTTACTGGCAGTTTTTCTTGAGATGGGAGCAGCACTTACGGTGAAGGATTGAGTTGCACAGTCCAATACGCTTACCTCAACCGTACTGAATTTTTTGGTCATCATTTCTTTAAACCTGTCTAGCAGCTGGTCGTAATACTGAGATAATAGGAGCAAGCTTTTTATCAGTAGGATAGATGGGCGCTCCACCTAGAACCATGGAGTCTGGTTTGTTCAATAACTTGACCTGACTAGGTTAATCTTGGAGGCATCTCGCATGAAAATGCTTGCAGCAGTTACGGCACAAAGCGCCCCATAACAAGTTTGATACATGCTCTACATAGGTCTTTAGATTGTGGCAGCTTGAGCATCGCGTTTGTTGAGCTAGGGTTACCAACCATTTGAATGACTCACCTTCTATGGTAATAAGGCGTTCTGTTATTGAAGTTGTAGGTAATGTAACCGGGTTCACGCTGCAGTTGTGTGCTTGCAGACTGTCTTTTTGGCTTGCCAGGCACATGTGTCAGTTTGAATGTCGGCCTGGTTACACTAATATATGATTGCGAAATTTCCTGCTTAAGCCTATGGATCGCGTTGGGTGAATTTGCATTGAGATCTGTAGCTGTACCACGCAATGTTAGCTTTGAACGACTGACTGTTCCTTCGAAAGCTGTTGAATTGATCTAGCGAGTGAAACCAAACTTTGTCTTTGATGGTTGGAATTAGGCAAATGTTGTTGCTTGGATATCGTCGAAAAACTGCCCAACATTTAGAATTCAGTGTAAATATAGAATGTACTTTCGTGTATTCGAGGAACTACTATCACAAGTGGAGCTATCAAAGCCCGACAAATGTGTATAGATCCAAAGATGTGTTACAAAATGTCGCTGAGCCACAGTGAAAACTTTACGAGTGCACAAGTGAGCAATTTGCACGCATTTTTGTTCAATTTCCTTTTGGCTGAATACGTCCATATTAGGCAACAATGCCATTCCTTTGTCCAAGTTGGGATCGTTACGAACCACTGGTCCTCCGAATAGCATCAAAATGCCTTGTATTACCAATAATAAGTAGGTGTAATTGTCTCTATGGTCAAGTGAAATCCCTATGAATGGCCATGGCAAAGGTCATTTGTTCGAGCGCCATTGAAGAGCAGCAAAGCTGTCCACGAGATTGTAGCTGAAAAGCTCCAAATGAATAGAGATTTAGTTTGTTCTGTAGGAATTGTAAGGCAGCAAACACAATTGTTCGAACGTTAACACTGCCTGCTGCGTTAATTCTAGTATTTGTAGAATCTGCAATAACGCAAAGCATTACCTTAATTTAGCCTGAAAAGGGGCAGAAACATTCATTTTTGATTGCACGACACTATTTTTCCTGTTCATATGAAACCCATTATAAGAAATAGCAAGTAGTACAATATTTACAAACGGAAGGTTGACCCAGCTTTCACCTCTAAAAAATAACGTAGCCACAATAACTTCCCTTTCACATCCAGTTTCAACACTGTGTAGACACAGTGTTGAAACTGCTCCCATCTACTCGTAAACAAAACAAATAGTGGCAACAGAATGCATTCAAGTGTCAGCATTTATCGAACAAGAATATTTATTCATAAACCAGTCTCATTCCCTCTATATATATAGCAACGTGTCCCGATTATTAAATTTTCATTATAATTCATTACAGCTGTACGTGAAATGACATTTTCGTTTACACGCTGAGTGCCCGGCATCGGGAGCTGGATTGACCAATGTTACAATATGGAACCGGAAAATGCGTTGCATATATGTCAAATCATACATCTTCCAGATTTTCATGTATTCGGGGGCGGCGACGCAGCAATATGAGCTATTTTACGGAGGGTATTTGCCTGAGGCTATCTTTTGCGGGCCCGTCAAAAATCCCCTCAAAAACGCGCCAGTAACCCCGGCAGAATGGCTGTGGGAAGCGGGGTGCAATTCCTGCCCACAACGTAGCAGTGAGCAGTCACTCCGAGACGCGGCACAACTACGCACCTTTCGTCCATGGCCTTTTACAAACTACTACCTAGTCATGGTAGAAATTTTCACCTACTTAGTGACCCATAGCATTGGCTGTGATTCGCCCTTTGTTGGTTGTAAAACAGCCTGCAGAGAACCGCCTGTCTTTCTTTCCTCTGCGCCTTACTTGGGAGTCGGTCGGGTCACGTGATTGCTTGTGAGTCGTTAGCTGGCCAGCCTTCGCGTCTAAGTCATTAACGCGCGTCTATCGTAACCCCCCTCGTATGCGTCCTTTCTGAGGGCTCAGCGTCTTTCCGAACACGTGCGGCTAGGATCGTTCATACGCGCTCTCAATTTCCGTTTCTCCGGCTAAGCTAACGTCATCAGGTCAGCGCAACTCCGTTCGATTGGCTAGCGTTGCAAGCGGTTATCGTAGGCGTGCTCCAACCGTGCCAGCGACAATCTTATCAGGCGTGACGCACTCAGAACAGAGGTGGCTTTCCCTCAATTATAACATTACAAGCGTGAATGCATAGGTACAAAGTAGTACTTTATATTACATCCACTGCTTGTGGCCAATAATAGCTTCCGTGACAACCTGCTTTGTTACTAACCTTGACGTAGTTATCCAGCTAGCTAGCTTTTCATATTAATCAAATGATGTTAACTGAAATATTGTGGATTAGTATTTGACTAGATCCTTAAAAAGAACTGTGACACTTGTCGAAATCCTGAATACGGTAATATACTAAGCACTTAGGTGACGCTTGCCGGTAACATTTTCGCTTTTTCTGGACATCAGGCCGCTTTAAATCCGGTTTCAATCTGTTGCTCTTCCTCGTCATAATGAGTATGTGTTACATATCTTATATTGCCAATTTTTACTCGCAGTCTCCATAGCCACCCACTCGCGTGTTGAGGCTACTGCGGCTTGCGGAAGCGCAAAATAATCCTTGCAGATGACGTAAGCTTTTGGCGGCATCTAGAGCGACGACCGCAACGGCTGGCCTCATTAGCGGTGTACAGAACTGATTGCTGAAATATACGCCGTAATACTCAGCAACAACAGTGTGCTTTTCATCTTCGTCAGTTCTTGTGGACGCCGACATGATTGTTAAGGTTTCTTTGGTAGATGCTTCGAAGTGCTTGACGCCAGACTACAATTTTGGAGAGCAACTTCAACGCCGCTACCACTGTTAACACGATGTTCGACCGGAAGCTAGAATGGTTGCTGAGGGACTGTCAAGCCACACGCAAACAAAATAACAACGCTGTGTAACAAGAGGGTTATTCTCGTAACAGTAAGGCTCAAAGTACAGCAACGAAACGTGCGAGACACTCTCAGTCACCTGGACACCTAATCAATACTTACGGCAGACGGAGGCCTGCTGTTGGAGCACAGCTATGCACCTCCTTTGTGTTCCGTTAACCATTTGTTGGGAGGTGCCCCTCCAAAACCCCCTCCGTTTGCAGTACGCTGTCATCTGATTTCAGCCTGAGGTTAACCTGGAGCGGCCTGCTAGGAACTAGGCAAACATCAGGCTATCTTTCCCGACGAAAATTCGGTGTAAGAGAGGTTGTTGGGTTGTTAGACCTACCTTGCTCAGTAGCCACTGCTTTTGGTAATTTGAAGTCGTCTGGAATTAATTCTAGAGCTGTAGTTAGGGCATCTTCTCTTTTGTCAGATGAGAGGTAGCTCCTGAGTTGATGGATGTAGCGGATCCTTCTGTCCTTGCCTACGGCCACTTTATAACAGGCACGGCCAAAATACTTTTTTACAACCATTCAAGGTGACCAATATTTGATTGTTTCGATAGTTCTTTGCCAACACCCCTGTCTAACTTCGAAGTGTCGTTGTATAGCGGGATTTTTCGGTTGTGCTGGTGCTTTATTATCCAGTTTTCTTCAAGCTTGGGTCTAACAGGCAGCGTCATAAGAACAACTTTTGTTCGAGCAATCTGAGCGGGAGTGATTCTGCTGTTTACTTCTCTTCAGGAGACTGTAGATTGGGCGTAATCCTGTACGATAACAGGTTTTGTAGGACCACAAGGATTAGCTTGTTTACTTTCGTCTTTAGCAGTGACCCCTTGAAAGTATCTACAAATCATTATGCTTGCCAATTTCACTGTGGATGATAAGGAGATGAGCGCAAATGCTTACTGCCCTGTATTTCACAGAATGCAGCTAAATGTTGAGACGTAAACTGGGGTCCATCGTCAGACACTAATGTTTCCGGAAAACCGAACCAACTGAATACTTCCCTGGGGACAGTAATCCTAGCCGATGTTAGTGTGTTCGACATTTGGAAACTCTCGGGCCATTTGCTGGATACATCGATGATACGTAAGTAGTTCCGTTTTTTAATTTTTGATGCGAAATCAAGCTAAAACTTTGACCAAGGTTTCATGGGCTTTGGCCAGGAGAAAATGCGCATTTCATTGGTGATATTGAACAGGAAGGTGTTAACTCCTTAATTTGAGAATTCCTATACCTCCCGTGCATATAACTCCTTGCTAGAGCTTTCATCTTGTTGGAACCGGGGCGTTTAGTATGAAATGGATGTAAGAGTTCTGGTTGTATTTTCGCTGGGATGACGACAGGCTCACCATACAAGATACAGTTTTCGACGACCGATAGTGCATTTCGTCTTTAGAACCATTATTGTAGCTGTGCGTCCGAAACTTTGCAAGGCCAATGTAAGTGGTAAAACGTGCTCATCTGTGACAACAGCAGGTCCCGTAAGGTGGCGTCTGGAAACAGACCAAAAAATCTTGAAAGCTTTCTCAGATTATTCGCGAGTATACAGTTAACTTCCGTTTCGTTTGAGACATTTGTAGCGACAGTATCTTCTTGTTGGTGCTGTTCTTCTAACAGCCGTGACAGCGCAACGGCCTGACAAATCCCTCTTCTTAATCGGTACTTGATGTTGAAATCGTACCCTCAGCAAAGCTTCGCCCATTTCTGCAGACGATTGGCCGTATATACAGGAATTCCTTTCCTTGAGCCGAATACAGCAATAAGCGGTTTATGGTCGTAAGTAAGGTAAGGTGACGGCCATATAACATTTTGTGGAAATGTTTCACTTTAAACACAATAGAGTGAGCCCCCTGTTCAATTTTACTATCTTTTTTTTCTGGTGCTGTCAGTAAACGAGCGGCTTGAGCGACTGGCTTCTCAAACCCATCTGGGAAAATTTGGGGGATTACGGCTCCAACTCTATAGCTGGATGTATCCGATGCCAATACAATTGGCAGGTTTGGACCATAGTGCGTTAGCATCAGTTTTGGGCTTAGTAACAAGTTGACTCTGTCGAAGGCTTCCTTACATTCGGTAGTACAGACCCACGGGACGTCCTTCATCAGCAATCATTTTATTTGTCTACGTAGGTCGTGCATGGATAACAAGTAGGTACCGTAATAATTCGCCCTAGCCAGAAACGATCTCAACGTCTCTATGTCTTTCGGCGGAGGTAAATCGCTGATCGCCTTGGTGTTTGATGGATTACGTCTTCAACCATTTTGATCCAGGAGGAAGCCCAGGTATTTAAAGGATGTCATGCAAACTCACACTCGTCCATTCGTAGGCGAAAACCACAATCCTTGATTTTGTAAAGCACTAATTCCGCTCGTTGGTACAGTTCTTCCTTATTAGATCCCATGACAATTTCATCGTTAATGTATGCAACGACATAAGGTTATCCCTGTAGCATCGTATCCATGATCTGCGGAAAGCCTGCTGTGGCCGACTTAACGCCGAATGGTAGGCGTGTATACTGCAATAGTCCTCTATGCCTGTTAATTGTTAGCAAGTCACGTGGGTCTTCCAACATTTCAAGCTGGCGATATACGTCTGACAAGTCCAGTTTGACAAAACACTTGCAACCGTTCAGACTTGCAAAAGGTCTTCAGTGAGGGGCAGAGTGTATTTGCGGTCCTCTAAGGCAGCTTTCAGGCCAGTAGATAATCTGCACATAAACATATCTTTCCGCTTGGTTGCTTGACAATCGAAATTGGGCTGCCCATGAAGTGAACTTCGTCAGGTTGATAACTCCGGTTGACTGTAATCTGTCAAGTTCTTGGTCCACAATTGAAACCACTGCATACAAAACTGTGCTCTTCTATCGGAAGTCTGGCTTTGCTTCTGGCCGCAGGAGAAGATTGTCCTTGGTTTGCGCGCACAATCCTAGACCACCTTGCAACACCTGTGCATATTTCCCCTGTAAATTATCCGTCCACTCTGCAGATGCGTCGCTTACTTGGTTGCAACCGTCTTCGTCGTATCCAATCAAGCCGTTTTCATCGTTGCCAGTTGTTAACCCAGACGTAAACAGAAAAACAGTTTGTGTAATAAGAGGGTTATTTGCGTAACAGCGACTGGAGGTGCGAGGCAAGCAAGTCACATTAACACAGAATCCAAATTATCAAGCCATAATTACGGCAGACGGACGCATGCGGTTAGCGTTTAGCCATGTACATCATTTGGTTTCACTGATCCATTCGGTAGGTGCGCCTCATAACACGGACTATTGCCGTCCCTATGTCTGCCTTTTTCTGGAAGCCAAACGGGCAGATCAGCCCCGTTGGTCAACCGCTGGAGCCCATCATTTTGTCAGAAGCCAATGTTGAGGCAATTCTGGAAGATGAATGGCCTATATATATATATATATATGTATATTCACAAGTCTGTAAACAGGCAAATGTGCCATCCGGACGATTGTGTTATTAAAAGAAGAATGAAATTTTCAACGAAGCGAGAGAGCAAAATGTTAGAAACAATGCTTTTTCGTTTCACACACGCCTTTTTGACTTTTGCCTGTTTTCATGTTTTGTTCAACGTTAAAAAACACAGGCGGAAGAGATGGTAGAACAGTGTTGTCGCCAATGACTCATATTGCGGGTTATGTCCTCAAGACTTTCAACCATTGGGAATCAGCTTCACTTGGTCCCCAGCCTGGAAGACGCACAGATTCAACCGAGGCTAGACACGAAGTTAGGAACTACGTTTTCATTTTTTAGGTCATCGGTTTTCCGCCGCGTCCCTTTCTCCTTTTGAGTCCAGGAAGTGTAAATAATACGCGACTAGCCTCTTCAGGTCCGCTGCTTTAAGCGGCCAGGTTTCACAACCGTACAGTAGGGTCGAACGTACCGCTGCATTATACACTCTACCCTTCAGGGTGAGAGTGACGTTGCGCCGGCGCCATAAGTGGCGAAGGTTAGCCAAAGCGCCCCGAACTTTTGTTATACGATTCGTGATCTCATCTTCAATCCCACGGGCGCTGATACAACTTCCCAGCTAGTTGAATTTCTGAACGACTTCTAGCTGATCCTCACCAAGGGTCAGCGAAGGAGGCGGTCCAGACCAATCTTGGAGGAACGCTTTGCATTTCGATGGTGCAAAGCAAAGTCCGAAGTGACTGACAGGCAGGGCTAATCTGTCCAGTGCCGTTTGGCACCTTTGTGAGCTGTCACAGATGAGGGCAATATCATCAGCATAATCTAACTCAAGGAGTCGTTCTCCTGGGAGCAGATCCCCACTTTCTAAGTCGTTTCCTGTAAACGCGATTTCCATGACTTCGTCAACAGCGAACTTGAAGAGGAAAGGTGACAGCGGGCATCCTTGTCTCACGCCGCTGCAGATATTAATGGGCGACGACAACTTGCCGTATGCCCTCACGCTGCCCGAGCTACGCGCATATAATGCTCGGACAATATTCACATATTTCTCAGGTACACCTTTCCTGAGTAGACAGTCCTAAAGTGCATGTCTATCCACCGAGTCGAATGCACCTTTGATATCGAGGAACACGACAACGGTGGGCCGCCAATATGTGTGAAGGTGCTCCCACAGCTGACGCAAGGCGAAGATGTGGTCAGTGCAGCCACGACCTCGACGAAATCCAGCTTACTCTTCACGAATCTGGCTTTCACGAGTGCCAGTCAGTCTGTGAAGGATGACAGAGACAAGCAATTTGGAGGCAATGGAGATCAGACTGATTCCTCGATGGCTGCCGCATTCCGATCGTGAGCCTCCTTTGCAAATTGGGACTATGATGGAGCGGCTCCAATCGGTTGGGACAGTTTCCTGCTCCCATAGTATAACTAGCAATGCGTGTAAATCATCCACAAGAGCAGGTCCCGCGAATTTGAAGATGGCTGGAGGAAGGCTATCTGGTCCCGCGGCTTTGGTTAACTTCAACAGTTCGATCTCACGTTCGACTTCTGAGCGAGAGGGTGGATCCAAAGGGACAGTTCAGGTAGCGGGACGGTCAGTGGCCGGCGAGAAATCTAACCATTCCGACCGATGAAATTGCTATTTAAATCGCTCAGCCCAAAGTTCCAGGCGTTTTGATAAATTGTGAATAGGCTGTCCACTCTCGTCACGCATAGTTTCACTAACACCAGGTCTCCTGCTGCCCGTTTCCCGTATCAGACGGAATAACTTACGATGATTAGTAAGAGCAGCGGCCATTTCCATCTCTGATGTACGATAAGACCACTAGGATTCGCGGTCTCTCTTCAGGATAGCACGAAGTTTTGCCCTGAGCACTTTGCGAGTTTCATTGTGTTCGCTTCCAGCCGGAATATGCCGGCGAGCATCTATAAGTTCCAGAGAGTGTGAAGAGACCCAATGTCCATGTTGGCGATTAGACATACCACATGAGGATTTTCCTACTGCAAATAACGTCTGATGAATATGAGACCAGTGAGCTTCAAATGCATCCAGTGAGCGTTTATCCAACTCGGATGACAGCGTACTTTGATACGCATTCAGAACAGCTGGCTTTGCCAGTTGACCGGTGTCAACGCGCTCACAAATCTTCGAGAGCGTCCGCCAAAGCGCATCCGCAGGTCAGCACATACAAGTGCATGGTCGGTGTTCACACATGTGCTCCAAATCGAGCGACAGTTCTGGACGCAGCCTCTCCATTGGTGACTTATCGCAGTGTGGTCGATTTGCGTCCATAGCTGGTTCGAGGCTGGTGGGCGCCAAGTCAACCGCCGGCGGTTGCTGTGTCTGAAAATAGTACTCGCAAGAAATAAGCGAGCACCCTTACACAAATGAAGTAACCGCTCACCGTTATCATTACAGGAGCCTATACCATGTTGGCCGCCCAGATGCAGCTCATCAGTGAATAATTTGCCAACTTAAACGTTTAGATCCCCGGCCAGCATTGCACTGTCCGAGCTTCTTCTGTGGCTAAGGAGCTCGTTCAGTTGACGATAGAAGTTGTCTTTTACCGAGTCTTCGCTACAGTTTGTCGGTTCATAGGCAGCGATAACGAATAAACACCTGTTAGTCCCTCGCGACTTCGAAGTTTTGAACGAGCCAGCCAATCGGACCGCACACATCCGGCTACTGATTGGAATCCAATCAACCAGCGTAGCTTCACCCCGGGGACTCAGGGCAATACCAACACCGGCTTGGCCGGTGATCGAAGCTGCATCGTCACCGGATAAGGGCAATGAGAAAACACCGCTTGCCTCACCTGAAGGGGATCGCAGAGTGAGTACAGAGCTCGAGTCTTGCAGGGGGGTCTCCGATATGCAGCAGATTTCGATTGTGAAGGTCTCTAATGTTCGGGCAAGTGATGCCTTTTGACCCATCTGAAGCAATGTGCGAACATTGAGGCATGCCAATCTGAAGGAGGATCGAGGGCTCCAAATGGAAGGCGAGGAACCGGAATGGGTCGCTTGCTTGGACATGGGCCTGTTGACAGGGCAGGAATGACGCTCCGCGTTCATCTGTGAGTTGAAACTAAAAGACAAGCAACTACGGAAGCAAGGTGTGGGAGGGCCGAGAATTGGGGGGTTGAAAACAGGGGATATAAGTAAAGCTGGAACGGGACGATGGGGGTGAAAAAGCGTAAGAGGGGGAATAAGAAGACCGGGAGGCTTGAGCAGTAGCATCCAAACCCCTATCCACCCTGCCCGATGCAGCAGATAGGGCACCGTTGATTATCGTCTGTGGTTGCCAGAGCATCAAGAAATTGTTTGAGGAAAGATTCATTGTATTGCGTGGGCATGATACCGTCAGATTTCCAAGACCTAGACAGGGGAACGATTAGGGTTCTCAACCAAAGCCTTTGGTTCAAACACCTGACCGCAAGGCAGCGGGTTTGGCGTTGGGCTACAAGGGGTCCGTTTTAAGGAATAAGGAGCCACCCTCATTCCAACCCCCATCCTGGAGGACCAGGTGGCTGAGTTTGTCTGGCCTCTAACCATTGACCAATCTGTTATGAGTGGCTCTGAAGGTAAAAAAGCACCACCTAGCATAGCTCAATGAATCACTGAGGCACACAAACCATCGCACCACGGTAAGGTCCAGCCTCATTGCGATGGAATTAGTAAAATACCTAGTGACAACTCTGTTAAAATCAACAGCAAAAATGCAGGGAGAATATGCCATGTAGTTAATGTCAGTTAGATTGCACTGATCGCAAAATGTCTCTGCTTCCGATGCTGGACATCTTGTGGAATTGTGGAGAGATTCCAGTAAAATATTTAGTAAGCACCTAAGCATCTTAGCTTACATTTCAAAATTAAACAGTTACTATGTGTCGATTGGAAGATGAACATATATTTTGATGGAGTGCACCACGGTGGATTGTTATAAATGATAAAATTTTCGCCACGGTTGCGATATATAGAGTTCCGCTCGGTACGATGGCAAATGCATCTCGCGATCGCTATAGACCTGTCGTCCACATCCACATAGAGCCTGGTCACTTGAGGCATGCATCTGACTATATAAAAGGGCATTGAGATGCCCAGTAGTGTGTTTCAACACTCGTGGAAAACTTATCCATCATGTTCAAATGATCACAGCCTTAAAACGAACTATGTTAACGCACCACCAAGGCGGGCGCAAGTGAAATCGATGTTGCGAAGCATTTGAAAATGTTTTGGATGCTGATTATGTTAGTATAAGCGATAGACTCCCGAAGCGCATTGTTATTGTTAGCATATCCTTATAGATACATAAGACAGGCACGAAGCGAGAAAAATTGCGATATGTATCAAAAACACGTAAGAGTCTTACAGACTCATATAAAACAAATGAACCATAATTTTTCCTAACTTCTCCATAAGGACCTTGCTTGGGTAATTAAGGAATCAGCTACGCAACTGAATAGTGGTTTATAAAGCTGAGACTTCTACATTCAGAATGGTTTATTTTGCGAAGTATCCTATGAAAATGGAGTATTGTGGTCTCCTGTCTGCGAGCTAATTACAAGTTCACCTGAGGACAAGTGCATGTGTTACAGTTATCAGTGGTTTCTTGGCAGTTGTGCATACGTTTACTGCGTTTTAGCTGTTTTAATAAGGATGTCTGATAATTTTGCCTTTATACTAATACATCACATCTAGGTATTGCGGCGAATTCTGGGCTCTGTTGTGATTTCGATCAACGTATACGTAAATAAAACCTCTAACGTTACGCTACTTTTACAGTTGCTGATTTCTGAATATTTCTGCTTTTAGAAAAAAAACCCACTTTCAGTGCATTATAACTAATGGTTTTGTTTGCAGGCAGCAATTCAAACGGGGTAACGGGCGAAGTATTGCACGCCACAAGAAAGTACAGCGATAAGTTTTTAGATGCACAAATCCTTTTTATTATTAACAACAAGTTAAACATTGCGTATTATCGAAGTACCCTCTACCAGAAAACCTGCGGGCTTTTATGCACGCAAACCATTTGGTGGAGCAGTCAGGCAATACGAAAGCAGAAAACACTGCAAGCAGATCAATAAAGTTTATCACTGCGTTATGCACATGACATCTGGGAACACAAAGAAGTCACCTGGAGCTAGGTCTCAGCTCTAGGTTAAGTACCCCATCTATTGGATGCGTTCGCTGGCCAAAACTTCTACGAGGGTATAGGACTGTGTACTGGTGTTTTGTCACGATAAAGCAAGGTCATACGTGCTCGATTCCTTAAACGACAACTAGTTACGGCACTTGTGGGAGATATTGGTTGGTATACCAGCCACCGGTGACTGTGCGTTACCATACGAGAGGTAGCGTCGATGCATAAGAGACCATGGCAACGAACACAGCGACAATCTGCTTAGCCACGCTTCGCTTATAGCGTAAGATTTGAGGCGGCACCCAAACAACGCTAGTCTAATGAACCGATGGTTGTTTGGTCTCTGGGTCGGAACGGTAAACCCTGATTTCAACACCAATGAGAATCCCCCACGGAGTTTTGGGACATCCACCATCCAGTCTGACTAGCGTGCTGCGGCACCGACTCACCCGGGCTGCTATCTGGTCCTCAATAAGCTGATAGGGTACCCAAGTCGCACAAATATACTTGCGGCCGTGGCTCGCAAGTAAAATGGCGCAGATTGAAGCTGACCAGATCCCAATAGATTTCTTCATCTGCACCGAAGAACCCGGGCGTCCACCTCTAACATAGTTTGCACAGCAGCAGTGTCGTTCGCTGTGGTGACCTCCAAAACTCGAAACACCATGAGAAATCATCTAGGAACAGCTTAGGAACTTGAATTCCGAAAACCATGCAAATACGTTAGTACTTAAAAGCACCTCATCATCAAACCCAACACGCAATCGCTCAATACTTGTGCTTCTTCAATCCTCAGCAAATCGTCGCGCCCCGGGTAACAACGACTTAGTTTCATACTTTCGAGTAAAGTAAATTGAAACTTATGAACTGTGCGCTGCACTGGGCTGAGGGCATGAGCGACTGCGTATTGAAATCACTGCGCATTATACAAAATAGGTAGTATTTCACTACCTTTTGCCAGGGCAATTACACTTAATTATTGTAGTTCGTAAACGAAACTATATTGCTCTGCTCTCCAACAATGCCCTCACATTGTACTAGGCGAATCAAACTGGTTTGGAGTAGCATATTTTTTTCTGCATGTAGAGCATTCTTGCTTTAAAATACTTTTTCATTTGGTGAGATAATGAGTTCCAATTTGGACACTTGATATCAAATATTTCACCTAAATATTTTAGTTATATTTTACGTTAGTATATATTTTTATTGGGAAACCCTCGGTCGTATTTTGCCATTGCTTAAAGGGCGCAGTTTCCCGAGCGCAAATCAGTAAAGCACGTGAAGAGTACGTGCACTCAAACCGCTGCACCAGAACCAGATGGAGCGAAAACCATGGTCAACCCGGCTAATGTCTAACGCACCGAAATCTTATTGATCTACAGAGCAGTGCTGATTTGAAATCGGTTCTCTGGATCTAAAGCGCATTCTGCTAGTGCTTGTTGCACCATGTGATTTCTGCACCCGCGGTTGGTTCACGTTCTTTTCTCAGAATGTACTCCCATCTTTCGCGTACTCGCCCTGTTCGTTTTTCTTTACCGGGATTGGCCTACGCTTTACTCTAGCCGTGTCCGAGACAACAGCTTTGGTGACGGCAATTCACACGACATGTCAATAACTGCAGTGGCAATAATGGTAATCCTGCTCCAACGACTCCCACACTTCAAAGCGGCCCAGAGGTGAAAAATAGAATATTTTTTGCGGCAATTCATATTTATGTCATATATTTCTCTACAGGAAGAAAATGTAGCCGACACAATTGAAAATTACAGCACCTAGTTTCACTGTAAACGTGAAGCAGGGCTGATGTTTTACTCTTGGTTTCTAAAGATATGAGGACTTATTCCAAATCTGACTGAAACTAGGCGAGGCATATCGGTACAGGCTGTTGTTATGAAAAATTAACGTGACTTTACACACACACGATTCTCAAAACTTATCCGGCCAAGGATCAACAGGGAGCCTATTTTAGACGAAAACATACCCTTGCTACTGGAAATTGTTGTTCAGCATTCATCCTTGGGTAATACTCGGTACGAATTCATGAAAAAAGCCGAGCAGGTTTGAAGATCTTAGCACTATATGCTGTTTGAGTCCTTTTTGTGTGCGAGCAGCTCGAACTGTCTAGTAAGAGAGAAAATAACTTTAAGTGTCTGATTTTCGGTTGCGGTTTTCAGTCAAACTTCAACCGTGCTATCGTGACCAGGTTATTGAGCGAGATTGAACTGTCCCTAGCTAATGCCCTAAGCCAGCTAACGACTGTGTCTGCGTTTAGTAAACCTCAAGCACGATAAAACCACTTTGGAGACTTTAGCCTGCAACGCTTATTTAAATTGCACGAATACATACTTAAGGCTGCCCCCGGAAGAGCAGCACATGTCGTAACGAAACCACCACCCGCGTGCTGTCGGTGTGATGAAAGGAATTTGTTAAATTTCTTCCCTTATAAGTAGCACAGATGCTCAGTATGCAACAGATGCTGCCACAGATCAATTAATGCCGAACAAGGAAAAAATGTCTCGAAACATAGCAAATGCGTTGATTTGTCCATCGCTAAAATAGGATCCAGCCAGAAGGTAACGGCGCGCTGGCAACAACTGATGCTAATTTTAAACGCCACCGCAACTACTTGACGACGAGGATTAACGAAAGGTTTCGTTTACAGATCCTTAAGACGGTCAAAATCGTAATCATGTGGAAACGTACCTGGAAGAAACTGGGTTCGATAGGATATATTCGGAATAATAATGCGTCTAGAACTACATCCGGCGGTAAAATCAAATTGTTTATTGAATTCGTTTGTGAAATGGCAGGTTCTGGTACGCGCGATCATGCTACCATTTTCATAGCGGTAAACGCAATATTCTTCGTATTGATTGCATTGATGGTTTGGAACTTTCTGTCATAACAACCAAACAGTTGTGCTCATCAACAACTGCGCAAATGCAGCTAGATTTGAACATATATAAGAAATCATCCCGGTGGAAGTATAGGGGAGAGGGGACACCAGCGAAAATACCGGATGGTTGGCGGCAGCCTTTTCCCCAATTGCCTGTCACTGTGGCCTTCATACGACAGTTACAGGACGCCTGCGCCTACAGAGGGACCATGTGTGGTTTGCGCTGCACCACCCACATCTCCATCCACACACCCCACATCCGTTGTAAACCCGAAGGATTGAGATCGGGAGACATTCAGATTGGAGCTTCCTTTCATCAACCGAGCCAGCCCACATCCCTTCACACGCACACACAATCACGATGCATTTGGTGATTTAATATTACACAAAGTGGTAGCTGGACCGCAGTCCGCTGCACACACAAAGTAGGTGTATGAAAACAATCTCCGAGACTAGCACGGTCAGAGGATCCTGCACCCGTTAACCGTAGCAACAATTCAGTTTCCTAGACACAGTAATCAAGTGGATGGTGCTAGACAAGTAAGCAAGTTGTTAACATGCACTGCAAGCGCAGCCACACAGAGAATGGCAAAAGCAGGCGATCATTTGAACTGATAAGATAAAATAATAGTTTTCTAATGAAGCATTGAGATAGACCAATTTAACACTTCGCGAAATGAGCATATGAAATAAATTGGTTATCGACAAATCCGCAATAAGTTAAATATGTCAAGAGAGATATATTAAATACATCGAGCAGAAATATATTCACGAAATTAAGACCAATCTGTTTTAGCAACGTAAATAAAAAGTAGGAAATGCAGACAGCCATCTAAATGATTTAACCAAGTAACCATTGACAAACTATTTCCCTTGAAATAAAGAGATTTGCACACCAGCACGACGTTAGTAAATCATATGCAACGTTCCTAATTACTCGGCGCCGGTTTCGCTTGCGTTATCAACAGGAGCATTCGCGGTTGGCGTTAACATTAGAGAAAAATAAGGAATAAGAAGAATTTAAATAATGCAACGCATCACGCTAACACGTGGTTAGTAAATCGTGTGCAGCGTACCACAACGCTGCGCTGGTTCTGCCTGCGTTCTCAGCAGCGCCCGCCGTATTTTTGTATCACTGCCTTAGTGGCCTAGCTCGTGGCTGTCTAGGCCTGTCTGACTCAGTTACTCGCGACCGCATTTGTTACAGCACCATGCGCTCGACGTCGATGGAGTACAACCCATCAGCGGCTGTCATTTTGCCCCTGCCATTTCTCCTCTGCGTGCAGAAGGGCTTTCTCTTGCACCTGGATAACTGCCTTCGCGACTTGTCGTGCCACGCACGCCCATCAACCGCCTTCAATAGTAAAGGTCAAGAATTGACATTAGAATGTGTTACGCTCAATCAGATCATCTCCTGGTAATTAAACTATGGTATCCCAGCATGACGCTTCTCCACATTCAGCTGACCATGTAATAGCCGCTTCGGTATGGTCATCGAATCCATACGCCACAGATGACCAAGCGATCTCAGCTGTCTCAGCAGAAGTATGCAGTTCACTGCATACATTTCACTTCTGCGCAATGTATCCTTGTCTGCAAAGATCGCACCAAACGGTGCGCACAATTCGTCGAAACACTGTTGATGAAACCGCTTGAAATATCGCACAACTCATCCGTACATCGTCTACGTTTCGCTGCCGTATGGGAGAAGGGACAGCAACATGGACCTGTAGACCATAATCTTCGTGCCGACGGTAAGCTGTTGGTTATTGCACATTCGGTATTTAAAGTTCCCGTATGCCGCCTCTGTCTTTAACCCGAGGATGCGCAGCTCAATGGGTATCAGCTGGTCAACCGAAACGATTCTCCAAATGTAGCCACACTAGATGGTGGTCACCAGTACATCAGCACCAACGCTGATTCGCGTCACCATGGTAGATTGTACCCCCAGTGAAGGCTGAAAGGGACAGGGAGTTCTGTTTGTGTTGTTGGCCAGCCCGAATTGCGACGTTGTCGAACCTGGAGCAATAGTCATGTGCTGCAACCCCTCCGCACTGTGTGCAAACAGTGCCCAGTCACCAACAAACAGCAGCATACAAAGCGTTGTCTCAGAGACAAGGGTAATCGCACCGAAACGACGGATGTACAGAAGCGCATCACCAATACGGTGGTCCATAAGAACAAAGTAAGCACAAGCAGCATCAAAAGCATAGGACTTCATGGCATGAAGATAAATATTATACAGGGCAGGAGCTGAGATACGGCCTTGCATCACACCAGAGACAAATGCGAATTCTTTCGAGGTCTGTTAATTTAGCTGCACCCTTGCACGCCTATCACTGTGCAGACATGCAATAAAAGTTACATGCTCACTCGGGCAACCAAACTTATCTTACACCAGCGGAAATACCTCGGAGGTTACCGTACCAAATGTTTTGATGAAATCAACAAAAGCGAGTGCAACGGCTGATGTCGTTCTCTGCACTTCTCCTGTAACTGACGAGCTATAAACACTATATCGATGGTGCTACAACCCGAACGGAATCCATCTTGCTCTTCCAACAACTTTGGTTCCACAACCTAACTGACGAGACGGTTAAGTAGGATTCGGACTATCTATTTGCCCACACAACTCGGCAAATTAATACTACAATTATCTGTGGCAAATTGCTTGCTTCCTTTGCCCTTGTACGTGGGTGGTACTAAGGCATGCTTCAGCTCAGGAGGCACGTCCACAAGTGTTGCACCAAGTCAGAAAGCGCAGTCACCAACGCTGATCCGCCGTGTTTCAATACCTCATGTCGGCACCGACACGTCAGCCGTTTCGCAGCAGAGAATATGCTACCTGCGTCTCATCCACTGTCCGAGTGCTTGTCAGCCTTATCTTCACCCTGTTATGCTCCAGGCCGTTCAATGTAGGTGGGTCAATCCACGGACGTTTATGCAAGTGGCTGGCGATATGATTTCGTCCAATCTACATTAAATAAGCTGTCGGGATACATCACCGGAAACCTAAAGAATCATTACAAATCCGTAAAATACATAGGGCTGCTGGCCACTTGAAGCTCGGTTGAACTGGGAGTTAAGTCTAGCAGATGATATAATCTAACCAATCTTAAACAGGCATACGTATAGAAAGCAGGAAAATCATACGATGCGACCAGGAGGTTGTGCGTACTTTAAACACTATTGCTGTGTTTCTTAAAATTGGGCTGCTAGCATCATTAAAGGATATAGTCCGTATGCCTTATACGACATCCTGTTGAGATCTTCGCTGTGGAAGCGCCACATTAACTAACTCCGATGAAGGTGCTATCATGATCCACAGCGCGGCAATGCAACTCTTTGTCTCGATCTTCTAGTATACGCCTTTGAAATGAAATGGCATACTGCGCCGTAACGGTCTGTAACCTAGCTCTGATGAGAGAAACATGCCCCCACAGAAAGGACACAAATTTAGTTTTACGCGAAACCCAGGAAATTCGTTGCATCTTGATCTGGACGGAGGTTGTACTTCGTACATCCAAAAAAACAGTTAGGAGTGTACGGTTTCTCTAGCGCAAACCAGAAAAGCTCGTAAGAATCACCATTCAAACAGCGACACAAAAACCAGAAGGAACGGAGCCCATGGTCAACCCGACTGATGCCTAACACACCGGAATGATATCGGTTGACGGATCAGTGTTGTTTTGGAATAAATTCTCAGGATATAACGCGCATTCTGCTACCGTCAGCTACGCAGTTTGAATCCTACACCGGCGTTTGCTACACGTTCATTTCTCAGAATATATGCCGATTTTTAGCATACACGCCCTGCTCATTCTTCATTGCCGAACGTTGGGCTACACTTTAAACTAGCCGTGTCTGACGACATAATGGAAATTGTTACTTACTACTTGCTTCTGTTAAAGCCAATTGGTAAACATTTTCTTGTTTCTTCTAACACTGTCGCTTTTATTTCTTTCTTAGGGCACACCAATATGTGGAACCACTGAATGCGTTACAACGACCCAACCGGATTGAAGTGTAATTCGGCGAAAGATGAGTATTGTTTAGTAAAATAGAGGTGCGGAATTACGGTTTTACGCTCCCCATTGCCGCACTATGATCTCCTGTATCCGCCAGGCGACATAAACGTTAGCGTTATAAAAATGTTAACTGCCGCGAAATCGTTTCAAAAATCAATGCTTTCCACCTTGGTATGGTAAAATGGCACAATGTGCGAATACATTTACTGCCAGCACCACCCACGCAAGAGCAAGTTATTTGGAAACATATTGATTTGATCTGTAGCTTACACCGCTTCTAGTTATCGGCTATCAATCTATCTTCATACATTTACTTATATTTCAAATGTTACATGGTACACCCATCCTCACAGACAAGCTTGCACCTGACTGCTGTGAGAACGCCTAATACCAATCAGCCTTCTAGAGGGAGGATTTTTGTTGCAGCTGAAAAAATACTGCCAGTATTTACCGCATTAGATTTCGAGGTAATTTAAGCCTCCCCAAGTCAATTTGTTTTACTGACTGTACATTTGCTTTAACGAATTTCTCTGGTGGGTCAGTGCTCCACTTTTCCACATCCATGCTTATTCACTTTCTATGGCATGCAGCTTCCAGAATAAGCTTTGTGTCCGTGTGCCCCATATTTTCTACTTTTCCTATTCATTGCTTCCGAGTTAAATACCAGGCGCAACCCCACAAACATTATCCATGCATTGTAGAATCTCGCTGCTAACGCAGGATGCCACTGGGCTAGAAATTGTAATTTGCGAAATTAGGATACTTTAGTTTAGCACACTATACGCCCGACGGAAAGACGTGTTATTTATATTCATTTATCTTTTAATGTCTTAATTCCCAAATAGATACTTGTCAGAAATACATGCTGTAGGTTCAATAGCGTCCGTGGCTCTGTAATATTATACGGCAACGCAAATGATTAACTTATTTTGCTTCAAATACCAGGAGGGTTTGCTCCCTTACACATTAGAAAATAACTCACAAACTCAAAGGATTGACTAAACTATTAAGAGGCCTAGATTTTATTTACAACGTTCGGAAATCTTGAACGTTTTCAATTAAGCCGCATTACAAAATTATGTTATTTTTAATTTTCGAATTACTGCGATAAGTGAAATATTTCTGGTCTTATAATAGCTCACCACTCAAAAGCGTCGTCAAGAATGATTGCCCACAGCGTACACAAAAATTAAAGTTTCCAGTAGAGTGACAGATTGATTGCCCATTTGAACTATCCGTTTTAAACTTGGACGACCAAGTGCGACGTATTTTGAACGATCTTCAGTTTAGCAGAAAAAGGTTTAAATAAACATGTAACATAAATGCATTTTTCTGTTCGCATTCCCGTCCATACTAGGGGGAATCGCTTTCGCAATGAAGCAGTGCTGAATAACTAATGACCCTAAAGGAATATTTTTCGTAACCTAGTTTCTTTCCAGATGCGTCTGACTAAGACTATCAGAAGCTTAGAATACAGTCACGCTAGGGAAGCTTCAAAATAACTCGCGATACTGGAAGTGCATTGTTAATAAATGTGGCGACTTCTGAACTAGGCCGATGGGGTTAGTGATGCATGTAACTACTTGTTGTCATGTTTCAACGTATTAACACTGAGATTCACCCATGCAATTAGCAACAAACATTTGTTGCAGAAGCATTGAGGCACAATTATTTCGGTGGATATACCGATGATGTACCGACAAAGCATTAGCCAATAGAAATCGTCTCTGGTTACAGCGCATCAAGACACAAGGTCACAGGGTCAAGTACAAGAGAAAAGTAAGCACCAAATGTTTAAGCCACTTTAAATGTGTGAACAATTTTTGGACGTTTGGTAAAAGATATAACAAGCATGGGAGGATAACTCTTGTATTCGAAGAGAAACATAGGTTAGACGGAGCCGGAATTCAATAGAACGGATGGCAGAGTGTTGTGGATCCTGTTCTTTTCGTCCGAACTTGGTGTCGAGGGGTTTTATTTCGAGCGATTATTCGGCCTCTAATGAGTACTTAGCTGGTGGTCCTGATGACAGCTATATTTGTGTGTGGGACATTTGCGTAGGCATACACGGCGAATTTAAATACAATGTCTAAAACCAATAATGTAGCGGAAGCCCTCAATACCGATCAGCCCTACTAAAATGGTAGATGATTTGACCCCACCTGAGATCTGTATTAACTATTTTAATCAATTAGTAAAACTTTTATTATCGATATATGTTCCTTTTATATATTATTGTATACCTTTTGACCGCCTGTGACCGATAAAAGTCTACATATGAAGTATATTCTTATGGTCCTCACTAAATTCGATTTCGACCCACTGGGTTTTAATATTCGAGTTGTGATAACTTTGAACCGTGTGTTTCTTCCTTTTGGCAATTCGGATCTACTTTAGTTCCTATTACATTAGAACATTGTATGGCACAATAAGGTCGCAGCATCCATATGTATCGGCTGACATTAAGAGCAAACGCTGAAGCTGCATTATCTTAGAGCTTGTATGCTATGCTCAACGATTAAACTAGGCACTTTTAAAATGATTAAATATGCGCATTTATTTGATGGCGACTATTTGAACACAGTACATTCAAGGATACCGAAAAGTTGGTCTTATGAATCCCAAAGATTTTATAATGTAATGTGAAGGGTATATCAACTAATGAATTGATCATTTCACGAAGGACAGGTTAATTGGCAAATAAAGTAAGCTAGTTGTCACCGAAACATGAATCAAGCAATTTCTGTCGTTAGCCTGACTTCTTGTTTACCAAGAATTTTCGCAGCTCTATGAAGAGTGTATGAGCATTATATTTACTTTAAAAACATGAAACCCTTTAAAAAGGAAAATAGCATTACAACAAAGAAACTACATGCCTTAATTGCAATTGCTGGTATAATTTTGCAGGAATCAATTGCAGATATCCACAAACATTGGCTAATGATTATGGTCAGTTATTCTTGGAAATTATAAATATTCTGCTACATAATTACTGCATTAGCCTTGATAAACGGACATTTATTGTTAAAGCGACTTAGTTAAAATAACAGCCGCTGTATTAAATTTGTTACATATACTAACGACAATTCATTTGCTACCAGTTCAGTTTAGCGCTACAAGGAATATAGGAATTTCTTTAAAATTGAGAAAGGATACTCTTCTGTTCTTATAGTTAACGGCAACTGGATATTAGACTTTGTTAATATTACTCCCACTGCAAGCAGAACTATGTTAAATGGTACTTAATTATTTTTTGAAGTGGTTAACACATCTAGGTAATTCCTAAGTTTAAGTATTATCCTCCATTATGATAAATATCCTACACATATTGCGTCCAAAATTTGACCCACGGTTTGCACACATTTGCATAAACGCAATGCTGCAGACATTCCGAATTATAATATAGTGACTAGGTAAAATTATATATGTTTAATTATTGCTTGTTAAATTTAGGCGCTTAAATTGGTCGTCCTCTATAGCTAGGACAACACACAGTTATATTCGGTCTTCCTAACAACAATGATCAGTTATGTGACAAGTACATCACCAACATTTTGTAATACTTGCACTAAAAGATTTGCTTAATGGATCAACAGACCTTAAGGACAAGTCTGCAGTTGGTTAGGCCAAATGTACTTTTACTAGTTAGCAGCTATCCATTTTATTTGTTTCGCAATAAACAGGACTTTAATTTAACCACATAAGTTAAAAATTCTTTGGTTTTCTGCGGTTTGTAAGCAGTAAAAGGTTTGCAGCAGTTTTAATTTAAATCAGTACTGGTAGATAAGATGTTACTTTCAGTCTGAAATTTATCAAGGTTTAATTACTCCACACTTTTAAGGCTGAAAAGCACATAATTTGTTTATTTTATGCCAAGTATTAGTAACATATGCGTAAAGATTTTTTCATATTTATAAGAAGTATTTTTTCAGCAACATGATGTATTCGAGCACAAAGTTCTGTTGCTTCAACAATAATGAAACTTACCCTAGAGATGTGTAACGAAACCGTTATATTTGCATCCTTGTTGATTGAACGCATATAGCATTTTGCGATGTGAGTCAACGTAATTTGGATAGTCAATCAAATAAACCGGTATGATAGATTTTAATACGTGCAAGGAGTATTTGCCTGAGCCTTGTGGCGCATTAAGGTAAGCTAGTCGATCACATGTGGAAAACATTTCCGCGTAATCCTCTTGGTAGTATTCCCTTACCTGTTTTAAATGAAGTGAAAATACTTCAACGCATTATCGCTAAAAGGGTAAATGTTGGAACCATCAACAACAAGGTATTTTTTAGATTTTCCTTAACAGCTATTGATTTAAGCTTCCACTGACTGCAGTTGTAATCTAAACAGAATCCACTTATGTAGCATAAATTTGCTTGCTAACAGTAATGGTAGTTATTTAAACGTGGTGAGGTGCACATTTATTCTGTCAACAAAACGAATACTGCTAATGTAAAGCATTAAGATTATCTACGTTATACTAACATTGAATCCTAAATATACAATGGATGTTTAATCAGAACAAAACGTTTATTAAATCATCACAGAGTACCTATAACCAAGTGCACAGTGCGACGCTGCATGTGTAATGGCTTAAGACTAGACAAGTTTTCTAAGTATTACATATTTAGAGTATTGCTTTAGCATTCTTCATGGCTCTAAGCTGACGTAAGCTGACGTTGTAAAAACATGGGTGTGATTTTCCAATCATATATACTGCGTATATTTATCCCACTTTACGGATATATGTAGCGAAACAACACACTAGGTAAAAGAGGCATTAAATACAATGACCCAGTTACTTAGTCATGGGGCTAGTGAATTTAAGATAGACATAGCAGGGTAAACATACGGTTACATTTTTGCCATGGTGTACCCGCTGTGTGTATGAATTACAGCAGACAATAAGAGGCATATTGTTCAGTAAAGCTAACCTCTGGCCATTTCGGTCAGTAGACATGCTTGGGGAATGGGTTTTTGCTGTGAGTACATAAGCTATTCAAAAAGCATTACTGCTGCTAGGGCGTAATTACTGCTTCTTATTTCCCACAAATATTAGCCCAGGCTGAAAGCGCGGATAACAAAAAAACCGAAAAGTTCAACTTGTTAAAAACTATTACCATGTTACCCGGCTAAAACACATCCGGTATTTCAGGTATTTTTGACGTTCATTTCTTAAGAATTGCGTTTAGTTTGATAACTCTTTATTGCTCAAATAATTCTCCGTCTACCATTTCACGCAAGGCTTGCAACAGCGTATGTAATTTAGTACAAACCCGCCTCTCAACATATGAAGTAGTAACCTGCTTCATACATATATTGAAGTGTAGTCGTCTTTTATGCTAAACAACGTGTTCAATTTTGCAACTCATCATAACATGTTGTGATATAGTTTGCATTGTATGGCGAATGAATTAGAAGCGCCTAGCGTGTCCTTACTTGCAGTCACCCTGTTGCCAAAAGCAGCGACGCAAGTGTGGCTTGTTAGAAGAAGCTTTGCGGAGTAGTGATATTTGGCACCAATAAAAATAAACAACTATGTTGTTGTAGACGCCCTTTGCAAAAAGTTAAAAGGATTGCGCTCAGATTTTGCCTATCTTGGTGTTTCTACGGTTAACCTTACGTAGTCTAGCTAGGCCTCTCTTTATAGGTTAGGTTCTACTTCAGTTATTTTTAAATGATATGGGATATTTTTTATATATTTTAAGGTTCATCATTTGGCTAGCCTTTCCTCGTGGTAACGTTGTGTTTGCCAAGCCATTAGTTCCAATCCTCCAATTAGACTAAGTATATTAGTGCTTTCGTCCATATTACTCCGTAAACAGTGCATTGATGCATAATTTCCATTATGTGTGTTCCGGCACGAATACTTGTAGGTGGAATTGCACCTCATAGTATTTGCTTGCACCATCAGTTCCCGCGATACGCATAATTCATTTTGTTATTTTGATTTTCCCCAAACTTATAAATACCTAAAAGATCACAACAGCTTTCTGATATTTCGTAGATACGCCCACGTGTTGCGATGGCTTACTTGAAGTCAAAATAAATTATACTAAGTTTTCCAAGCGTTTTATTCATTGTAACACGCTGTATAGCATCCACTTGTTAAATAATTTTCGTTGTAGCCCGTTTCTATTTTCTCCTGCCAATTTAACCCGTATCCCCGGACACCTGCACTTTTGCTCTATGAGTGGATAGATGTCTTTGTTTATGAGCGGAACCCTGTTCCCAACAGCCCAGTAAATTGTACTTTTCGATGACTCGGCAGTCTTTCTCATCAATGAAAAATGAATTTATACGGGTTAAGAAGCGTTGATTTACAAGTCCCGTTGGATTGTTAGTGGGGATATCAACATAACAATAATGGTAATAATGATAGTAAAACAGTTACTACATCAAATATAAAAACAAGGACTTATATTTTGCTCTGCCGTAGTCCTGCAATCCGCTAGGATTTACAGCACCCGCAGTTAACAACAAATAATTCCATGATAAACTCCAAGTGTAGGTTGGAGAAGAAGGGCTCAGTGACAAAGTGTAAGTGGATGAGTGCATCATCCAACCGTCATTTAAATAGCGTTAGTGCGGTGCAGAGATTACCGATCCTGGAAGAGCGTTCCACGGGGGACAGACACGAATGGAACAGAAATTTCTGCGGCACTCCGGGTGGCTATACATTATAACGAATATCAACGAATGCCCCCTCAGATTTGTACTGTTTCTACATTGCAGTATGATGCGGGTCTCACAAAATCAAGTATACCATAATCAGGTCGCCTCGTATTCTGCGATAGCTTCCACTGAACACCTCTAATCGTTGCAGCTTCTCGTGGTATGAAAGATTGCCCATTCCAATTACGTTTTTAGATGCCCTACGTTGTGCCTGCTCCAGTGCAGTAAGGTCGCGTTTCAGACATGGATTCCGGGCTTGAATTGTGTATTTGACATGGAGACGAACACATGCATTGAGCATTTGTCAAAATATGGAGCTGTTTATTTGTCCAAATGCCCGTAGCAACAGCCCGACGTGTTGGTTCCCAGTCGTCTTGGCCGTTTTGGATTGCATGAAATAACTAAAGTCATCTTAAACCAGCACACCCAACTCACGTTCGAGAGTTGATCGTTGTATTACATATGTACCGAGGCGGTATGAGAAGCTGCTCTGATGCCGGATGGAAAGCACCTTGCACCTAACTGACGTTGAACTGCAGTATGTTTTGGGTTGACAAATGATAAGCCGTATCTAGGTCACTCACAGGCACATGTTGGTCGGTGTTTCCCTGGAACCTGCGCCAGATCTTGATATCGTCAGCAAACGTTAAGAAGCTTGTAGCGATTCGCTGTGTAATGTCATTAATAAACACCAGAAAATTTGTGCCTAGAACTGAGCATTGTGGCACACCTTGCTCGACTTGTATGGGGTCCGATAAAGAGCTCCGAAATCTGAACACTAATTGAAGTTAAAGTAGAAAGTTGGCAATGCAGCTAAAATGAGGGACGCCGATCCCGTAATATCAGGGCTTGAAAAGCATTATCCGATGGTCCAGCCGATCGAAAGCCTTGAAAAAATCCAGTTAGACTCATCAAGGCCTTCTCCAGCGTCAGCTGCCTCGGACCAACTGCTGTGTGCGATTGGTAAATTCGTTTTACACGACCGCTGTCGACGGAAACCGTGCTGCTCAGGCGTGATGATGTTACAGTTTTCCTGATAGTACACCAGTGGTCTGCAACTATAGATTCCATGACCTTGGAGAGTATAGGAAGAAGGAATACTGGGAGGTAGTCGGAGAGATCAGCTCTCCTTCTAAATTCGTAAATCGGAGTTAATATTCCAAGGTAGGACATAGCGTAAAATTGATCCTGGTCTAAGCAGCGCTGGAAAAACTGAACTAAACGTTCAGCTAGCTGGCCTGCTGCTGCTTCCAGTGCCTCTGGAGGAATGCTGTCGACACCCGGCAAACTGTGTTTGCACAGAGTTGTAAGCTTTTGCAATACAGCCACCGATGTAAAAGTGATGTGGAGAAGAGAGGATAAAAGTTTGTATATCGCTTGGTGGTAAGACCATTGAAATGTAGGGGCATATTGCAGCCGCAACGCATTTGCTGTTTCCTCATCCGTGCTTGTTGGGCCATCAGCCGTCCTGAGTGGAGCAAAATCCTTGCCTCAATTTTCTTAGGCTATTGACGTGCTGGTACAGCAGTTTGTGTTTAGCACAAAACGCGTTTGCGATGTTGTGCTGATAGGCGGCTTTTCTTCTCTTAGTAGTTGTGTGAAGTGGCTACGTTAGGCTACTTAGTTGATCCAAATTACCCGTTGCTGGGGCTTCTATGTTCACTCCCAATGCTGCGTTGCATACTGGCATACAGTTTCGAGCTCTGCACCGAACGAAAGAAAACGATGAACACATATTAAAAACATTTGTCTCTGAAGTCGCTGCATTTAGCTGACTGAATTTTGACGAACTCCAGCCAGGCGACTTCCGGGGATTCTTATTCGAGGAACGACCAAGTTGTGGCGCTGAAGAGCTGGGCTAATCTACCCTAGCTTGTGATGATTTGCACCGTCTCATTGTACTTATTCCGATATTCTTCATAGCAAACGCCGTTGAAACTGATCACTACGTGATTAGTGCGACAAAAGGGCAGTCTAAAACCAACACTTCAATCATATGCTCCTCGTTGGTAAGTACAAGATCCAGCACAGATGGCGTGTTACCTGTTCTGAACAGAGTGGGCAAAGTGATGTGTTTGTAAGGAGAAACAGTGGTCACGTGAGCTTACAAGTTTGGCTCCAAATTATTCTCTGATTGTGTACTTTGAAAATACCCATGATAAGAATGTGAGTGTACTTTCGCTATAAAAGTCACCATAAAGCAGCTGCTAGGCGGCTGTCGGTTTCGGGTGTACAGTAAGGGGAAGAAACAGCAAGTGTCATTGCCTATTAACTGCAAGCGGAACCAAAGAGATTCGCGGAACTGCGGGTCTGATTCCTCCACGGCATCATACTGCAGAACACTTCAGTAATACCGGATTACTACTCTTGCATTTGTAGGCCTGTCTTTCTGAAGCAGCGACAAACTTGGCAGCGGAACTTCTGAGTCCGTCATTCCCGTGTGCATCCACGTCTCGTTGATACCAATGACATCATATGACCCGGATGCTTAGCGATCTATCAGTCCGGTCAGTTTATTAAAAAGACCCTAAGCATGCGTATACAAGCAGACCGGTTTCTCGGTCTCTAGAAGCCCACAGAAAAGATGAAGGGGTCAAGTGTGGGAGAATGCTGACCAATAAGAGGTCGGCAGTTACTGCTTTTTTGCTGGGATAATGACACCTCGTTTGCAACTTGATTCGGCCAAAGTGGACCCATCCTTTGTTTACGCATATATCACAGTCAATTAAAACAGCATTCAACTTACGCTTCTAACCATTCGTCGGTATGCCTGCTGCTTCAGATTCTTTAATGTTTGAGCGGTTCAAACCTTCTGCAAGCTTTACCCGAAGTTCATAAGGTAGACTTTACCGAATTCTACGCCGCCGATCCAAAACATCCGTTGTTTGTTACTCTGACTGAACCACAAGTTTTAGGATTCTAGGGCGGCATCATCTATAATTTGGTGAGAGTGTTATCCTGGTGAGCGATAGCGCTATAATATTATCCAAATAAAGTGTTGTACGAATGAACGCTTTCCAGCCTCTTGAACATTGTTAGAAGTAGATGCTGGCACACCATGTTTAAAGATTGTGTTTAGGCGGTGCTGCTTGCTGTGCCTCACTTCGTTGTTGCTTATAGATTGTTGCGCGCTCCAATTGACATCAGGATAGATACGTATCCCACAGGATCCTTGTTTTAGCCCGCTTGTGGAGAGTAAAACCTTTTCTACGTCAGTGGAGAAATCTAGTTTTACTTGAACAAGTTTGTGTTTTCCAGGATGTGGCGAATTCGGATGACGGTGATGCGTAATAAGTTCATGGGCTTGGCTTTAACCCTCATCAACACGCACAATGGGTCCCATTGGTGTTGGTCATTTGATAACATATCCCGCCATGTGATGGTGGTAGGTTTAGGGACACTTGAATATACAACAGCACGGGAATTATTGTTGGATCCCTTTTTCGTTGATCTACAAGGTATGGTACTCGTTTGTGTTAACCTGCTGACTAGTGTTGGTTGTTTGCTGTTTGTCAACACTGTTTGTGTTAAGGTGGTTTATAACAGAATAGACCAAAACGGCGGCATTCCGACCAACCTTTGAAGTAATCGCTGCATATTTAACTGTTGAGCTGGCGGACTTTGTCTAGACAAAATATGTTTGAGCTACAGGTACCGAAGGTTGTTGTTCGGCTGATTCATCATTGTTAATGCTAGATGTCACGTCTAAGAGAATTTGATAAATCGAACGTTTTGGGTGGTGCCTGAGTTACGTTGCCGTGAGTACAGTTTGAGTATCCTAGATGCGGTCTGTTTTCGTCCGACGTCCTACCAAAGTTGCAGAAGACAACGGAGATGGGGACGTTGATGATTACGGTTCAGGAGAAGCGGATTGTGCAGCATTACATTACTTAGAGGCCGATATGCTTCGGTGGTGTCTACTCGCTTCCATTGAATTAATCTTATCATTTATCCTATGCTTGGCTTCTGCGTTTAGCCGGTCGCAATTCTAAGCTAGGCTAAGCAAGCATTTAATGAGTGGGATGGTGGAGCACGCAGTACAGAACCAAACTGCAGCTTGGGAGCTATTAGGCTCTCCTACCTGTTGTGGGGACACGCGTACATTTCGTATGATGCCAGTCAAATTAGTACGACCAAGCCAGACCGATTTTAAATAATCGGTGACACTCTCTTAACCCGTAAATGTCTTTTTCCTGGTGCCTTTCTGGTTTCGCATTTCTGCCATTCAACTTGCTGTTGTTACCTGACCCAGTGGGTTGGTTAGCGTTCTGTACTTTTCCAGCTTTGAGAGCGCAGCATATCGGTCAGTCTAGCTTGGTGGTTGCAAGGTCAACGTGTACTTTGTAATATGACAACTACATGTTTCAATCGTGAACAATAATGGCTACTTCATCGGATTAAGGCTTTAAATCCTTCGATGCGGCTTATTAATCTGGAGCAATTTGGAACTATATGCGTACTTTTGACCAACCTGGACCGGTAATGCAAGCAGACATTGACATTTGCGTTGCTTTCACGCAAGCTTGCGCACGGGATTTTGTCTTGCATAGTGACAGCAATTTAAGCCGAAAGCTGTGGCTAGTCTAAATAACGCATATTTTCATCTACACATCGAACTGCTATTAATCTCAACAGATACCAAAATGCACTATGATAACGAAATATAACTTACCTTCTTGCAGACATCTTCATCAAGTGGACCCGTAAAATACAACGCTACATAATGATGCAAAAATATTATATGAGTTTTGCTGCGTAATTTTTACTCGAATAGTTACTGTCATCATGCGTACAAACTCATATTTATCCTTAAATTACTGTTCTTTATAAAGCGAACCTCCTACTTGAAAACCTGTAGTTATGTATATATATTTCCAGTTTACTCCATATGCTCCTTTAGCGTGTAATTTTGTCGTCATATACGTTTACCATATTCTATTTCTTTCATTAGATATCAGCATTTGGAATGATTGGCTGTTGTTTGACATCCCAGCTGTGGCTGCGCTTGAGTTGCAAGTTGACAAGGTGCCTACCTGTCTATTACCCACTACCTCATCCATACTGGCTCCAGGAGACTGTTGGTCGTTACCGGGGGGGTTTGGGTTTACGGTCCTTGTGGTCTTGCTAGGCTCGAAGTGTGGTTTCATGCACTCAGTATGGAGCGGACTATGGTCCAACCACCGTATTGTGTGCACATGGTTCCCCAAATACACCGTGCTTGCTTTTGCCTGTGAATGAGCGTGGGCCAGCTTTGTTGATTAAACGTGGCTACCATCCACATGCCACCCGAACTTATTCCTTCCGATTTATACTGGAAATGGTGTATGTGAACGAAGCTTGGGTAATAAAGCGCAAGCCATCCATGGTCCCACTGTAGGCGCTGGCGTCCTGTGGCTGGACACAGGGACAGGAAATCCGAAGCCGGATGCCGCCAACCATATATCCAAACAGGAGATCGTAGATTCTATGGAGAATGCAGACATCAATCTCTGCGCTCCAACACGATTTGCCACCGGTGACTTAATTTGAATTATAGAGAGCGCAAGTAAATTACTTATCTCAGTCAAAACTATGGTTTCCTTATTAACTGATATCTGATTATGTGCGCCTCATCTTTTGATCTATGGTTTTCTGTGATGTTTCCTAAAACCTGACAAATGAAAGATATTAGTAACGTTCTGCGCTCTGTTTATATGTAATATATTTAAGGCATAGCAAAAGTGTTTATCTCCCTTATGGAAACAAGTAAACGCACTTGCACTGCGACTTTGTAATTATTTACACTCAAGGTTTGATTTGGTGTTTAAATTCCCAGGGTTTTAGCAACATGCCGATATCCGGCTTGTGATTCAATGAATTTAATCTGGACTCGTGTTTATTTGACCTGTGCCCTCTCCTCAAACTTCGACAGCTGATGTTACAATTGTACTATTATAACCCTAACTGATTTTAATTACATTTCTTTCCACTGTAATCATAAGTTTGTAAAACTCACCGCAATATTCATTTTGCAGGCCTTAAGAAGTGAAATGCAACTTAATTATTGACTTCAACCCCTTAGAATTCCAGGTAACGTAAAAAGAAAATAGGTATTGGAAATAATGCGCATTTTAAACGTACGCTTCAAAGCAAACAGGTTAATCGGTTAGCTTAAACCAAAACGAAACCTGAGCGACAGGACAAATACCTTAGTTAAATACGGGATTGTTTAACTCGGACAAGATACAAGTTTAGTATTTAAACCGCGCGATGTGCAACGGTTATTTCGCCTAAATGCTATCTACTAATCTAATATTATGCAAGCGCGCAAACATGGAGAGTTTCTTCAAAACACTGCTGATTTTGCATTGCTTGGTATTTGCTAATCGGTTTTGTACAGAACAGAATGTTATCAACTTTTTCCTCAGCAATTTATTCGAGTTAAACATTGAATATCAAACCTTGAAATGTTAGACTGGTATTTGTGTAATTGGATAGGCACACGAATATTAATGTTGCCACTTTATTTTTGCATTCCAGACAATTAAAACGTACCTTTTTGAAATAAAGCAAACAAATATGCCACATCATAACTGATGCAGCCATCCATGTTGGAGTTAAATAAGGATTCCGTGCGTAAGGCAATCTCTGCATTGCTCATTGAATCAAGTGGTATTCCGTCTAGTGAATTATTTAAATCCAAGTTCAAAATTATTCCATTTCTGTATGCAAGTTTAACTCGATATACACAGTGGTAAAACGGTCCAGTCCGAATAGCATATGTATACTTGCGTACAAACTGCAATGTAAGGAAACCTTGGCATGATTACCCACTGTCATTGTGTAGCGGCTGGTTTCTACTACCAGTGCTCGAGCAAAATAGGGGATTAGCAGCGCTCCTTAATTCAAGTGCAGCAAAATCATGCTCTGCTGTTAAATTAGATGTAACAGTTATATTACAGCAATTGCATTCTATCGTTAGCAACCTAATCTGCGTTACCGGTGCTACCAAACATGTATGGAACAAGACATGGTATAATTCTGCCAATGCTAACAGTAAATTATACACGGAATAATGCCAAGCCGATATGCGTTCCCTTGAAATCTTAAAGAATTGCGTGAACCTAAGTGTCCGATTTTGTATTATACAGTCAGGTTATAGTTGGCGAGCTTTGTACATAATCTTGTTCAGAGAGATATTTCTTGTTGTATTTTGCATGCCAGTTTGGTTTCTTAATTTAAAGCTTTGTCATCATACAAGCCATCATAATAACTTTATATTGCATAAAAGTTGGTTCTATTTAGACACATGAATTTTGTTTGGCTCTTCAAGAAAACGATTGCTATCCACGTTCGCCAGTACCACTGATGACATGACCCTTAAACGATAGGACTATCCAGCCGTAAATATCCATGTCATTTAACGCCGATATTTATTATCTATCCTACGTCAACTTGTTGAGTTGAAAATGAATGCCAGGCTTCGCGCCGTTATTCCCAGCCTGAAAAATTTTAGAAAATATTAGATACATAATAAGCTTATAGACTTGTGATGCTTTATTCATTCTTTTTCTTTCAGACTTCTAAATAATCTTTGGTGAATCTAAAACTTTGTTTCCAAATCTGCGAATTTAGACGAGAAAAGGAGATTTCCGAATTCTCGTCAGGCATTTAAATTTATGGTGCTTATTACTCAAACGGGTGGTTAGGTGGCAGTTTAAAAAGAGTCAGTGAAGAGCGTCTTGTGCATACAAATAAACCAATAGAGTAAGCAAGAACGCAGCTTCTGATGAGGAACCGAAATTATTATCTATCCAACATTTCAGCTGGTTGGTAAACGAGGTTCATAAATAATGCTATAAAGATGTAGTTGTACACAGGTGCCGATCGAAAGAATATCCCTGTAAGATACTGGGGGTATTCTCCCAATAAAGTATAACCAAGTAACGCTAGATTCAATATATATGTATATATATATGCTTGTGTAAACGCAGTTGACAAAACCTAATTTTGCTCCAAACCAGGTGAACATAAAGCAGTTTTGCGCCCTGCTACTTATTGAAAACATAAATAAGATATTTAATTCAAATGTCCATGACAAATCTTGTTTAGGCTTTTGAGCGCAAGTATTAAATACGATTACCATCAACGTTCTGAGGTAAAGTTCCTTTGGCTACACCGTTGATGATCAATTTGCAATCACAATAGCCAAACCTAGAACAACCCAGCAGTTATATATTTGTAATGTCCTTTAAGTTATCGGTAAACCGTCTGTGCTTCATTATATGATTTGAAAAATGTACATAATTAGATTGTGTATAAAATCTGCATACAAATAGAGGAGATATAATCAGAAATGAAACGCACCCAATTGCATACATCGTGTTGATCATGGTTGCCGACATCACTGATGATTATGGCTGTTTACATAAGAAGTTTAAACAAAACATAGCTCCTATCAATAAGGCACACGTTACCCATAAAAAGTTAAATTATTCATCAGCATGTGATAAATTATCTAGGACACTAATATAATGGAACATAATTTTTATCCACAGCACTACCTTACGTTTTAATTATAACTATGCTGTAACCTTAATGCTTTGTTGAGGAACATTATATATCACTGAATAAATTTCAGTAACTATGTTCTTGCTCACCGTTTTTAGTCAAAATTAAGCAACCTTTACATTTGGTGAAAATCTCATCAGGGTAAAAGTCAGTGCATTCGGGTTTTCAGAAAAAATGTGGTAGAAACGAAAATTTAGTGGGTTAACACTCTGCTTCGTAAATCCCTTGTTTACTGGCCAAGCGAATGCTTTGATTTTATTAGTATAATCGGACGTTTAGATCTAAGTGAGATTAACCCGGGATGAGGTGCTAATGAATTGTTGGCAAGCAGTGTGTTAGGGAATGTAATGGGTTTGCATAAGCGTGCTATACATGGCCAATTCCAATAAATTATAGCAGGATGCAATTAAGTAGCTCAAACAAAGAAAAATCCAATGTGGAGACAAGCAACATCTAGATGCGTAGACTTCACGACGAAACATACAAGATAATAATTGCATTAACGCGCAACATCGTACAAAATATCTTAGGTGTATGTATGATAGAGGCTGTTTGCTATTATAAGCTGCGATTTACATATTGTGTGCTTGAACTTCTAAAAGGTTGCAAAGGAATCTGTATTTAACACCTAGCAAAACATTTATTTCGGGTGCACTGAAACAACCGGACAAATTAAAAGTTATATGAGGATGAAGACTTGTCCTCTGACCCACGGCTTAGGCGCAACATGGCTGCATATCTGTTAACAAATTTCTAATATCATGCGCAGTTTAGCGCCTGCACCAAAAATCACAGGGAAACTGATTTTAAGAGGATTGGATATATGAATCTATTATAAAGCCAGGCAGAGGCTTTATAAATCGTTGTTATATTCAACTAGCGATTTTGAAATTATGCCGCAGTGTTCAAATAAATTGTGCTTTATTTTATCTTCAAAAATCTGTTGCTAGCTATTGCCAAATATTCTACCTAATTTAAACATCGGCCTGGTGTCAACTCATAAAAATCCTTTCAGGTGTAAACACGTTCCCTTTATTCTACTAACATAACAGATATTAACAACATCACCAAAAAGCCAATTTTCCTGCATTTTATTAGGAGTTGTCAGATCAAGTTGGAGTTTTGGTGCAAATGAATATAAAATAAGGTATGAATTTTCTGTTTACTAAATCTTCGCGATCCGGAGCCTGTAGTTACGGACTCCACTGATACACACAGGTTCCCGTTGTGATTAATGATGTGTGCAATAGAACCTAAAGTTCTAAACGAATCCACGGATAGCAGTCTTGAAGTCCGTAATATTTTCATTCTAAGGTAAAAGTAAGAGGTTTGGTCGTTTTCTTCCTCTGTCTGGGTTACAACGGCATCACATCCAATGAGTAGTTGACCATTCAATGAGTGGTGTGCTATATTTAGTAGCTGAAAAAAACGTTGCAGTGTTGTACTCGAGAAGCCATTTACTTTATGGTACTTAAAATAGTGAGTTACAAATACGCATACACTCATTAAACTACCGCATTATACTATTAAGATCCATTGCTGTACCAAATATATTACACAGAAAATGTTATACAGATGAAAAATTAATGTGAGCATTGCTGCTCAGACAGACAAAATATAGACTGTGTATCAAAATGGTTGCGTTTAGATTCATGATGGAACTATTGATAAAACATATGTTTTCCTTTAACTATTTAAGTAACGGTGGTTTGATAATACTTAATTAAAAATGCTTGTTTAATTTAACCAAAACAAATCCAGGTATGCCAACTACAACCTGTCAGGGGTAAAACTAATTTTATGTAGCCGGTGAAAAGCACAAAATAGAGAAGTTCGTATACAACATTCAACACAATGTATGTTAACCATCATAATTTAAACCAGGCATCCTTCTATGTATTTATCATAACAGTTCTTATACGAATTTTGACACACGTTTGATGTTGCCTAAATAGCTAGTGAGATTCCAAATGTTAGATTTACTAAGTATTCTCTCTAGAAGAGTAATTGTTATTTGAAAATCATTGGAATAGTAGAGAGCAGAAGAAGATCCTGCGTCTGCTCCCTCACTTCTCGTTCAAAGCAGGAATATCGCGAGTCGTTGCGAAGCGTTGTTCCACAGCAGACCATCACGATCGCAGCGGAAACAACATAATCCTTGCTTACGCAGTGGATTGAAGTCCAATGGTCGTTTAAGTTCTTCACACTGCCGCTTACTATTGACTCAAGTAGCTTGGTCCAGCTCTTCACCACAAGGATAGACAAGATAACAGCAGAAAGGACTAGGTGCATCCTCGGCTTAAACCGTTATCAGAATTGACGCCGTGTTGATTTATCAACTCTGATTTGAAAGAACTCCTTCTGTTCCTTTCCCATTCTCCTACACAATATGCCTCTAGGATATAATCCATCGTCATGACGACGACGATAATCAATGAAACACGTGTTAATCGTTGGAAGTCGTTCGGTGGACGGCATATTCCGGATGGCTTGGGTCTATTTCGATTCTGGCATCTGAAACCAATCTATGCGGAAACGTTCGAGAATTTTTATGCGAATAAACCGTAGGCGAACCAAATTCGAGAACATGCACATGGAAAGTAGAAATGAGTATAAAAGTCTCACGTGTGAGGCAGGACAAAGAATATCTTATAGCACAGAACACGCTATTAGCTGCTGCTACCCTCCTCTAGGTGTCCTGGATTGTGCGCATTTCAGGAGACCAAAGTACACTAAGTTGTTTCGAACAAGCAGCGTTTTTAAACAAGAAATCACCAAGGAGATAAACACGAAGTGGTACGGAGCACCGGTAGCAAGGACAGATCATTTATCATAATTGATTGGCAATTGCAACTCCAGTGCCCAGCTGCGTAGCCGAACTAGTGTCGCTTGCAGTCAGTCATCCTCCTCGAATTTGAACATCTCTAGCAATAGCTTTAACTCCCTAGTATATAGCAATCAGTCCCCTAGGAGCTCTGTTGTGTAGCCATTGATGAATACTTCCAAAAGTTTAGGACAGAAGACGAAGCATTGCGGAACTCCACTGGTCATCAGGAGAGGCTCAAAGTAAGTTTTATCTTTATTTACCTATTTATCTAAACTTAGCTTTATATATCTACGTGTATGTATCTATATTTACAGCAATTCCAAAAATTGACGATCCAAGAGAAAATCTCCCAATGAACAACAATTCCTAAACGTTTAAGTAAAGGCCGTTCGTGCGGGACATTATCAAAGGCTTTTCTACAGTCGACAAAGACGACGTCCAGGTGATTACCGATATCCAAGTATTTAGCCTATTTTTCTCCGGCAACAAGCCGGTTGAGAACACACGAGCATGCACTCCGGAAGCCACGCTGCGCGGGTGAGACGACATTCTTGTTATATAGTTGGTGATTCAAGGCTGTCCTGAGACTTCTGTCCACGATTTTAAAAAATACGTACGTTAAACCAATCGGGTCATAGATTCCACGATCCGACCTTTGTTTACATGCTTAACGATACCAAATTTCTAAGCAAGTAGGAAACGTCCTGCATCAAGGGATCGCTGAAAAACTTGGCAAAGTATTTCAGCGATATACCCAGCTACCGTTTTGCTATACCGAGACTGAAGCGCATCAGGACCCGGTGAAAAAGTCTGATTTAACTCCAGAAGCAGTTTCGTAACTGAAGTAGTGCGGATTTCGACGTGCGCTACGATGATGTGAGACCTAAGGACAAGGCTATTGGGCAATGGTTCTCCAAAGGAGAAGACAGAGGAATAATAAGCGGTCAGGTGTTGAGCCTTTGCGTCCTTTGCATGAAGCATAATGTCATCTTTTGGGAAACGATGGCCGGTGTTCTTGTGTCAGCTAGGCTATTGCGCTTCAGATAAGAAAAAAGAAGTTTGGGTTCGGTTATCACACCATGTTAACTTAACATGCTACTATATGTAAAGCTATGCCTTGCGTGGTAGAAAATAAAAGTTTATATATTTATTTCTATGGCAGCAAGTGCGATGTATTCACTCGGCGCAAAGATAGCACTGCACCGCCGTTGCTCTGGAAGTAACGCCTTATCCGCAATCCATGCACGTAGATGCCATGATTTAGGCAGTTCATCTATCCGTTTTCGCCTTATTCTGTTGATGTGTAGCATTATGAGAAAGAAGCCCGAAGAGGTCGGCTATCTGCAGTCAGTGCTAGTCGTTTCTTCCTGAAGATAAGCTCACAATTGCTTTTGTATCTATAAAAGGTACTTTCACATATTACCGCAATTATCGTTGCTTAAATTGTATAATGTAAATGCCTTATGTGCTATGGTATACAAAATAAATATATTGTCTATAGAACCGGGATTCTAACCAACACATTATGGAGAGGGTGATTTGGCAGGCTAGACTAAAAGTTGGCTATGTTCATGGTGAAGGTGAAAAGGTGTAAACTAAAGATGAACATGGTAATTACGTCTATTTGGTAAGGTTAATGGGTGGTAAGTTAACTCTTCGGTTCTTGTTCAAATAGATAACAATGTGTTGTAAGTCACTGTGGCGCCGCGTTAGACGTCGTCATGATGGTGGACGATGTGGCTACCTTCGGTCGTTTGATATGAACAACAATGAACAATGAATTTATAAGGGTTAAGAAGCGTTGCTTTGCAAGTCCCGTTGGATAGTTGGTGGGGATATCAACTCAACCATAATGGTGATAAATATAGTAACATATTTAATACTTTAAATAAGAAACAAGGACTTATCGTTTGCTTCGCTGTAGGCCTGCGATCCTCTTAGTTTCACAGCACCCACAGTTAACAACAAATTATTCCATGGTATACTCCAAGTGTAGGATGGAGACGTAGTGTTAAGTAACAAATTGTAAGTGGATGAGTGCATCCTCCAACCGTTTTCTAAATACTGATATTGTCGGTGCAGAGACGACCGATCCTGGGAGATCGTTCCATGAGTGAGAGACACGAATGGAACAGAATTTTCTGCGGCACTCCAGACGACTGTATTGTTCTGCGAGTTTTAATGAGTCGCCCCTCAGGTTTGTATTGCTGCTGAGTAGCGGTAAAGGGCGGCACACATGATGTGGGTCTCGCAGAATCAAGTATGCCATAATCAGGTCGCATCGTATACTGCGATAGCTTCTGCAGAACACCCCCAATCGCTGCAACCTCTCCTGGTATGAAAGATTGCGCATTCCAATTACGTTCTTAGATACCAGGCGTTGTGGCTGTTCCAGTGCATTAAAGTCGTGTTTCAGCCATGGATGCCAGGCTTGAATTGCGTATTCGACATGGGGGCGAACATACACACTGAGCATTTGTCGAAATATGGAGCGGTTTATTTGTTCAAACGCCCGCCACAACAGCCCGACATGTTGGTTCCCGGTCTTTGAGGCCTTTTCGGAATGCCTGGAGCAACCCAAGTCATCTTGAAACTGGACACATAAGTCATGTTGGAAAGTTGATTGTTGTAGTATATTCGTTCCGAGTCGGTAAAAGTAGCTGCTCTGATGTCTGGTGGAAAGCACTTTGCATTTACTGACGTTGAAATGCAATAAGTTTTGGGTCGACCATTGATACACCGCATCTAAATCACTCTGAAGCACATGTTGGCCGGCGTTTGCCTGGTTCCTGAAGTTTGGGGCGATTCCTGTGCAAGGTCATTAATAAACACCGAAAACAAACGTGGACCTAGAATCGAGCCTTGCGACACACCACACTCAACTTGTATGGGGTTCGATAAAGAGCTCCGAACTCCGACCACTAGTTGCCGTTGAAGTAGAAAGTTGGCGATCCAGCTTAACAGAGGGTCGCCGATCCCGTAATGCTACAGCTTGGAGAGTAGTATCCGATGGTATAGACGATCGAATGTCTTGGAAAAATCCAGGTAGATCACATCAACACCTCCAGCTTTAGCTGCCTCGGTCCAACTACTGCGTGCAATTAGTAAATTCGTTGTACATGACCGCTGTCGACGGAAACCGTGCTTTTCAGGATTGATGATATAGCAGTTTTCCAGATAGCACACCAGTGCTTCGGCAACTATGGATTCCATGACCTTGGAGAGTATAGGAAGAAGGGTTACTGGGCGGTAGTTGGAGGGGTCAGTTCTGCTTCTACCTTTGTGAATCGGCTTTATTATTCCAAGCTTCCACATGGCGGCATCTTGATTCTGGTCTAAGCAGCACTGAGAAAACTTAGCTACAGGTCCTGCCAGTTGCCTTGCTGCTGCTCCTAATGCCTCTGTATGAACGTTGTCGACGCTGCGAGCTGTGTTTGCGTGGACAAGTCAGGTTTTGCAATACAGCCTCCGCGGTAAGTGGTGCGGGTTAGTCATGGCACGAAGAAGATAAAGCTTGGTAGATTGCCTGGTGGCAAGACCCTTTGAAAGGTGGGAGCGCATTGCATCTGCAACGCGTTTGCTGCTTTCACAGCCGTTCTTGTTGGGCCATCAGCCGTCCTGATTGGATGAAATACTTGCTTCACCTTTCGCAGGCTGTTAACGTGCTTGTACAGCAGCTAAGGGTTATCAATGAAGGTTTTTGCGATGTTCTGCTGATAGGCGGCTTTGTCTTCTCTTAACAGTTGAGTGCAGTGGTTACGTTGGGCTAGGTAGTTGTCCTAATTTTATAGTGCTGGAGCTTCTCTGTACACTCGCCATGCTGCGTTGCGTACTGTCATCCATATCGAGTTCTGCTCGCAACGAAACAAACTTATTTGCACTTATTGCAAGCTTTTATCTCTGAAGCCTGTGCAATCAGCTGACTGAATTTGTTGACGAACTCGAGCCAGGCAACTTCCGGGGGTTCTTCTTCAAGGAAAGACCATGTTGTGGCGCTGACTAGCTGGGCGAGTCGGTCGTACCTTGTGATGGTTCGCACAGTATCATCGTTATCATTCCGATATTCTGCATAGCAGACGAAGTTGCAACTGATGACTGCGTGATCACTGCGACCCAACAGGCAGTCTAAAACCAACGCAGCAATCATATGCTCCTCGTTGGTAAGCACAGGATCCAGTACAGATGGCCTGTTACCAGTTCTGAACCGAGTGGGTAAAGTGATGTGATTGTAAATAAGCACAGTAGTTACTAGATCTTGTAGATCGGTTTTGAATTGTTTTCCGATCTTGGCAGTGGCCTCTAAACAATGTACGTTGAAATCACCCATGATAAGAATGTGAGTGTACGTTTGTTATAAACTGCACCTTAAAGCAGCTGCTAGGTGGTAGTCGGTTTCGGGTGTTGAGTTAGGGGTGCGGTACACCAAGACAATAAGCCAAGCGTCCCTGCCTTTTAACTGCAACCGGTACCAAATAGAGTCGGGGAACTGCGAGTCCGAATCCTCCACGGCTTCGCACTGTAAGTCGTTTCGGTAACACAGGATTACCCCTTCTCATTTTGTGAGCCTTTCGTTCCGGATCAGCGACATGCCGGGTAGCGACACTTCAGCGTCCGTCATTCCCGTGTGCATCCATGTCTCGGTGATACCAATGACATCATACGACCCGGAAGCTTGGTGATGTTTCAGTTTGGCCAGTTTGTTAGAAAGACCCTGAGCATTGGTTTACAAGTAGGCCAGTTTCTCGGTCTCTTGGAGTCTGCAGTGGGGTAAAGCGGTCACGTGTGTGAGAAGGCTGACCGATGGGAGTCGGCAGTTACTCGTTTTTTTGTTGGGTCATGATACCTCGTTTGCAACTTGATTCGGCAAAGGTGCGTTCCAACCTTCGTTTAGGTCTCCGTCAGATTCAATTAAAGCAGCAGTCAAATTATGCTTTTGTACATTCGTCGGTATGCTTGCTGCTTCAGTTGCTTTAATGTTTGAGCTATGCAAATTGTTTGCTACCCTTAACCGAATTTCGGAAGGAAGATGCTTCCGATTTCTCCGCCATCGATCCAAAACATCCTTTGCTTGTTACTCTGACTGAACCACAAGTTTAAGGATTCAAGGACTGCATCCTCTATAATTTGGTGAGTAAGGTATCCTGGTGAGCGATCGTGCCACAACATTATCCAAAGTAAGTATTTCACGAATGAACCGCCATTGTTCTAAATCGTGCTTTCCGGTCTCTTGAACACCGTTAGAAGGATGTTCTGGCACGCCATGTAGGACGAGTGTGTTTAGGCGGTCTTGCTTGCTGTGCCCCTCTTCGGTGTTTCGTTTTGGTTGTCGCGCTCTCCAAGGGACATCAGGATAGATACGTATCCCCCAGGATCCGTGTTTTAGCGCACTTGTAGAGTGCAAAACATTTTCTACGTCGGTGGAGGATTCTAGAGTTACTCGAATAAGACTGTGTTCGCCATAGTGTGGCGAGTTCGGATGACCGAGCAATTCGTAACAAGCTTATGAGCTTGGCTTTGATACTCATCTGCATACATAATGAGTTCCATTGGTCTTGGTCGTCTGCTAACTTATCCCGCAATGTGATGGCGGTAGATTCAGGGACATTTGAGCATACAGAAGTCCGGGCACTGTTGTTGGATCTTTCTTTCGTCGGTCTACAAGGTATGGTACCCATTTGTCCTGACTTGTTGACAAGTGATTGTTTGCTGTCTCTCCCTCTATTCGCGTTATCGGTGTTTACAATGGCAGAGGACGCAACGGCGTCCTCTCGCTTGATCCTTGCAGCAATCTCTGCATACGTAACCGATGTTATGGGCTGTTTAGTCTCGACAAGAAATATTTGAGCTACAGGTACCAAGGGTTGGCGTTTGGCTGTTTCATCTTTGTTAATGCTAGATGTCAGGTCTAGAGGAATTTGCTTAACCAGACGTTTTGAGTGGTGCCTGATTTTCGTTTCGTTGAGTACTGTTTGACTCTCGTAGGTACAGTCATTTTTCGCCCCGCGTTCTACCAAATTTGGAGAGGACAATGGAGATGGACAGGTGGCTGGGTGCGGTTTAGGGGAAGTGGATTGTTCAGCATTCCGTTGCTTAGAAGCCGCTAGTCTTCTGTGGTGCATACTCGCTTGCATTGAAGTAATCTTATTGTGTATCCTCTGCTCTGCTTCTGCGGTTAACCGGTCGCATTTCCCAGCTAGGATAAGCAAACACTTAACGAGAGGAATGGTGAAACACGCAGCAGAGAACCAAAATGCATCTTGGTAGCTATTTCGCTCCCGTACCTGTTTTCCGGACACACTTGCACATTTCGTATGGTACCATTCCAAACAGTGCGAGCAAGCCAGGTCGATTTTTACTACTCGATGACATTCTCCTAACCCGCAAATATCCTCCGCTTGGAGTCTCTTCGGTTTCGCATTTTTGCCATTCACTTTGGTGTCGTTACCTGACCCAGTGTGTTGGTTGGCGTTCTGTATTTTACAGCTTTGAGAGCGGCGCACATTGGTCAGGCGAGCGTGGTGATTGCAAGGTCAAATGGGCGGTCGTCGTGGTCGCGCGGCCTGTGTGATGGGTTATGCAGCCGCAATGGCTGACAAGTTCACAAGAAATGGTGAGTGACTTGAACCTGAACAGAGCGCCGAACACTATGACAGATCACAAATGCTTTCACAGCTGTGTTGAGAAACACTGGATGGGAATACGCTTAGGCTTTTCGATCTGCCTCGAGAATTCTGTATCGAATGGTGTCACACAGAAAAGCAATCGGCTCAATATGATTTAAACGCTTGCGTTTAATCACGGATGCTAATAAAAACGGTTAGTGATGGTACAGCCTCTATTCGTGGAAGATGTTTCCACGTATGATGGGTCACTGTGTAGGGCTGGTAAATCCGGTTCGAATGAGCGTACAGTGACAAGGCTGCGATAAGATGGAGAGAGGATAGAGGGGAATAATCCAAATGAACCAGGAGCAAGCACGTCAAGCTGTGTGAGGATGACCGTACATTTATTAACATGGAGGAGGCTGTGAAGCACTTTTAATTGGCGACTGTGACATCATTTAACATGCGGCAAGTGGTGGCTAGTTTTGCTCAAAATTAATTTGAATACTTATTTCTTAGGGACGGTGTGGAACTTTACTCTATTTCAGCAGTTACAGGATCGCTGTCATCATCACGAATGTCTTTTTCCACGTGCAATCATACCTTCACACTGTCCCGGCGCGGAGTCTTGTGTTAACTTCATTGCTGGTCACTTGCTTGCTGTGGAATTCCGCGGGAAGAAACCTGTCTTTTCTCTTTGTTTGTGGTCCCCGAAGTCATGGCTGAGTACTCGCCTTTGACCACTGGACACTAAGCAGCTGTTTCACGCCGCTTTCTTGCCGTCATTCGCTTGTCAAAGGCGTACTTACTTTGCTTTCTCCTTGTGATTTTTGCAGTGTAGTTGAACTTGTCTGCGTGATTTGGTTTCTTGTTCGTTGTGCCTCTGCTCTTTCGTAAAGTAGTTACTGTCACATCCTTGTACTTCACGTGGGCTTTGTAAAGCCTGTTGAGCTTTGGTAAGCCCATTGCAATACCTAAGTTTCACACTTGATCTTTCAGGCTGGTGCTCTGGTCCATTGTATAGATGGCAAACGTAAACCAGCTTAAAACTCTGTTACTTATTTCCTAGAAGTACTACATTTTCCGATAGGTTGCTGTCGAGCTGGTTATTGAATGCTGTCCAAACTCGTGGTGTCCTTCGCCCGACGACCCTGTTTATCTTTGGCAAAGCGAAGTGTCCCATTTTGGTTAAAACGCGTCCGGATGCACGCACTGCGAAATGCGTTGCCGCTGGTTTCACGACGATTGTACTGGCTTGCATCCAATGCAGTATGCTTTTATTTCTATTTTCGAGTGCACGTTGCACAGTGGCGTTGACTGCTGTGTGCGTAGAATTGAGCGCCACACCCCAGTAATCAGCAGTCCTGTGTGTATATAAAGCATGATCACTCTGATGTGTTTGCTAGAGAGGAAGTTTGATGGGTTTGTGACGTGTTTGGACCGCTCAGGCCACCATCATGAGGCAGTGGAAGGTACTTGCAAGTTGCAAGACTTGGCGTCTGTTTCACACAGTCCACTGTTAGTAAACCCATTAGCAATGACCTCGCTAGCAATGAATGTTCAGATAGCGTGATTAGATTGTCTGTTAGCGAGGCAGGCAACCGGGATACTGCCCTTGTCAAAGTAAGTGGAAGCGGGTTCAAAAAGTTACCCAAGCGGAGGTAGGAGGTCCGTCGGTTTCCCAATCATTCTTCCACTCCATTTCTACGACTACTGTCTCAGCTCAGGTGGACTCATCTACGATATTGGCGTCTAGAAAAGGATTCGCTTATGCAAAACGGCCAAGACCACGGAGCGTTCGGTAAATACATCGCGTCGCTGACACTCGTATACTGCTTGCAGTTTTATCATCCGGATTGCCACAGAGTTATCCATTCTTCCAAAAGAGCGGGTGCTGGATGGTCTTCAGTTTAAAATATGCATTTAAATGCACTGGAATCTGGAGAGCAGGTGGGAGAGCCATTGTCAGCTCCATCGGTTACGAATACGAATCCAGGTGGACCAGTCGAGTTCAAGAAATTGAGGATGCAGATGTAGTAGTTACTTACCGCATGCTCATTCATTAGGCACGCTACATTGATCAGAGTAATCCAGGCGTTAGTGGGACATCAAGAGACAGCGCAGGGGCACTAATAAACAGTTAGAAACGCCGAAAGGCTCGTTGGGCAAAACACTTGCAAGGTCGTTTCGGGTGGCCTCATTATTCCAGACCTCTTCTTACCTACCTGAAGACGGACGAGCCATGGAATGTTTGTTTGGTGGCTCCATCGGAGGCGCTGATCCGGAATGCGCTCACAGCTCTCAATCGGTTTCATACTGCTGGCCCCGCTTTGAGTCACTACTCCGAGCGGTCGCAAAAAGTGTCCTCCTGAGTTATTCGCCCTGAAATCCTCGGATTTATTCTCACAGTGACCTACGTCCTATCATTCGATTGGGCTCCGCGTGCTCCTCCTATCACTGTTCACCTTTTGGATCTGTCATTTCTGAATCAGCAGCAAACTATGCTTTTGCAATTTGGAAGTCAATCGTGCTTGAATTTTGTCGGACAATTTATTTTTCCTCTCGTCGAACAAGAACTCTGGTGGTCTTATTTTAAAGATTTTTTTGAGTGTCACCCGAGCATCTTATTACCACTCCTTCTAGTCGCTGTACAAAGCGATAGTTGTCAATTTGATCCACCTTTTGTGCAGCCACTGTCGTCAATAAACAGTATTTTCCAAGTCGTTCTGCCTTGCCTCAGTCCTACGTTGCAGCGCTACCTATCCACATAACTTCTGGATCAATAGCCCGCACGTCGCATATCTACCCTAAGGAACGGCTGACTCATCTGGATGCCACACGTCTGACCCCCCGGACCTCAAACCAGCGCCGATCGCCGCGCAACGAAAACTGAAGCGAAGTCATACACGGTGCGTCACTCTCTATCCTCTTGCTACCCCTGTTGTAGTGTACACATCCAGTTACTCCATTCCATCTTGTTAGTGGTGAATCCTTACACCATATCACCATCATCTGCGGTCATTCCCACTTCGCTGGCTCATTAGTGACCATGACCACATAATTCAGTAGAATAATCCATTCTAAGCTGGTGGTAATTGAGAGATCTACAACATAGATTCTGAACTCTCTTTTGCTATCTAATCCCTTTTGGAATTGGTGCAAGTCAAAAGAACAAAGTACACGCCTCAAGTGGATGTAGCCCATACGAAAATCAATGGTGACCTATGTGTAAAAACTGTCAAGTCTGGTCCAGTTTGCTTTAACTATCAAAAAGCGTACCACTCAAAGTGTCTAGGGATGAGTGCACTCGAAACTGGACAATGCAGCAGTAAAACCGAAGCAATTTGGTTCTGCCAGATGCGCAAATCCATTCCTGTCGTTAGTTGTGTAATTTTCCCAATGAAAAAGTGTGAAAAGTTGGCGGAAACAGTTGAGCAACTGTGGAACGCTCGGAACGCAGCTGTGAAAGTAAACGACGCTATACTTGAAACTGAACGGACACCTACAAACTCCCCGTTTAGGCCGAGGAAGAGGACCAGGCATCCCAACCCCACCATCGCGTCTCAGTCTCCAACGGCCCCTAGCCTCATGACTCCATTAAGTGAAAAAATCGTTTACAACCCACTTGCTACTACGTCCTCCAAGGGTGTAATAACTAGTAATTCAGTTGACATACTCGACACACCAAACTCCAGCAAGCCTACGGTAAAAAATAACTTGAGATCCTACGCAGCGGTCGCTTCTAGGAAAACGCCGTCAAATGCACCTGTAACTCCACTTATCAGAGAGGTCAAAACTGTGCATCAACATGGATAACTATCGCCAGTGCGGTTCACAAATCCACAAAAAGCTAAAGAATCTAGTGCTGTTAAGTCGCAAACCACAAGGCGGAATCATGGTGCCTTAAGTCTTGTGTGCACTAACGTTCCTGAATCCAAATCCAACACAATAAAGGGCAAACTGATAGACGATCGTAATCAGTGGGATTCCATCTGTAGTGCCATCAGCATGCGCGCTAAACCCACTACGATGAGCCGCATCGCAAGACACCCAAACAACTTACACTACGGTGAACCTCGACTACTTCGAGTAACACTACATTCCGCGAAGAAACGGAATCCATTCTGCTCGCTGCAAATCGACATCACAGAGCATCGAACGGAATATGAATCTTACCGGGTATTCCTTGGAAATAACGTTCAAAGAATATGAACAATCAACAGGGAAGCAGAAAACACGCGCTGAAAACCGTCATTATTTATGGCGTCCCCGAGTCTCAAGCTTCACCTCCTGAAGAAGCTCAGGCACATAACCTGGAGCACTGGCGATACATTCGTGAGGCGTTGTCTTTAGAAAATGTCATTGCTACCTCCCTGACCAGGATTCCCGTGTCACCAAATTACAAAGGGTGTGGTCCTAGGTTGCTGAAGTTGGTCTTACCGTCTGAGCTAACTTTATAGACAGTTCTAGAGAACTGGGGTAAATTCAGGAACAAGCTAACGACAGAAATTCGAATTAAAGCGGCAGGTTTACGACCAGAGGCTACTGGTTACTCCATGGAGAGAACCAACACAGTAGAAACAACCGTTGTTGCAGAGTTTACCACAGAGACTGATCTGACTGCCATCATCGCATCCAGAGAGGCCCTGCAGGAGGTGAGTGACCATCAGGATCATCATGAACCTGATCACACGGTGCAGAGAGTTATCCCAAGTCATTCTCGCTAGCCTAAGACAATTCCAAAAAACTAGTAGCAGCCGACCTCAAGAGGGTCGGCCAAGTTTCAAACCTGTTTCTATATCCAAAAATAATTTTCTAACCTATGAATCACTCTCCCGTTTTTATACCAACGTACAAGGTCTTTTAAGCAAACTGACGGAGCTTCGCCTGCGTCAGGCCTCGATGCCAAGCGACCTCGTTACGATAACCGAGACCTGGTTGAATGAAGCGATCACTGATGCAGTAATCGCACTACCTGGTATGTCTATTCTACGTAACGATCGACTAAGTAGAGGAGGTGGAGTAGTATTTTATTATCGCAGCGAACTACACATTGATCTCATCGATGACTCAGAGGTTCAGATTATCAGTGCGCTTTGGTGTCGTCTTCAATTTAGCCGTGGGGACACATGTTTGTTGGGTGTGGTGTATCGCCCTCTGTCGGCTACTTTGGAAATGGACAACTGCCTAGCCTCCACAATGAAGACCATTCTCTCGCAGTCGTACAGCCACATTCTCCTGGTTGGCGACTTCAATATTCGTACCATAGACACCCCAGCCTGTATCAACGAACACTTCAAAATGGAAGTACAGGAGATAATCAGTGGGCTACCACTGTACAACTACATCACATCTCCCACAAGATTCAGGGCGGGAAACAAACCGGGTGTCCTGGATCTTGTATTCACAAATGAGGAGCTTATGATCGAAACGATATCGATAGAGTGTCCTTTAGGCCGTAGCGATCATGCAACCCTCATGTTCAAGTACATCTGTTATGCAGAGTATTCCTCAGAAAACACCGAGGAATGTCAGCTCATTAAGGATTACGGCGCTCTACTCAAACTTATAAATGCTACAAACTGGGCATTTCTAGCAGAACGATCCCCCGATATCGCCTGGTCTGAATTTGCTCACCAGTTTAACACGTTAGTAACTAGTGCTTCTAGAAAAAGACCTTCGCGAGCGAAGACAGTAAAATCATTCATACGCAGCAGGACACGCAAGTGTATCGTCACGAGGAATTTACTCTGGCGAAGATACAAGGAGTCACCGAGTGCCGAAACATGGGAAGCCTACACTATCCAAAGGAATCACTGCGTAAACCTGGTACGCGAAGATAAAATACAGCACCAACAGAATCTAGCTGAGAAAATTCTCTCAAACCCCAAGCTCCTGTACAGACACGTTAACACGCTTCACAAAGCACAGAGAAGAATTCCTGCTTTACACACATTGTGTGGACTTGCACAAACCGCAACCGAGGCGGCCAACGCGCTATGTCAGCAATTCACCCCGAACTTCCAGAGCACGACATCGCCGCATACACTATTCCCAATGGTTGTACCACCGCCAGGAATTAGCCACATCACGTTTATGACTGCAGACGTTATGAAAAGGCTAATTGCCCTGCGCGAGCATACCTCTCCCGGTGTTGATAATATTCGTCCAAAAGCGTTGAAATTGGCTGCAGTAAACCTGGCGGACCCCCTCTGCAAGTTCTTCCAACGATGCCTCGATGAGATGCGCGTGTCAACAATGTGGAAGCAAGGCATCGTCACTCCCATCCATAAGGGGGGAAGTCGTACAGATCCGGCCAACTATCGCCCGATAACACTACTTCCGGTGCTCTCCAAAATCATGGAAGCGATTGTCGCCGAAGCGCTGATGAACTTCTTGGAAGAACGCAATATCAAAGCACAAGAACAACATGGGTTTCGCAAGAACCGATCTTGCTCTTCAAACTTGCTGCTTGCCAGATCCAGTTGGACTGAGACCGTTGACAGCGGCGTAGTTGTTGGTGCAGTATATCTGGACTTCTGAAAGGCTTTCGACCGTCTGAACCACCGTATCCTCCTTCACAAGCTGCAGTGTTGTGGAATTGGTGACCCAATCCTCGGTTGGATAGCTAACTTCTTGCTTCAACGACATCTGAATGTAAGAGTTCGCGGCGTCATCTCTGACCCAATCGACGTTAAGTGCGGAGTGCCCCAGAACTCAATACTTGGTCCACGACTATTCCTGATTTACATAAACGAACTAGCGACAGTTATCAACTCCAACTCCTTACTCTTCGCTGATGATCTCAAGATATGGCGAGCCATTAGAACAACCAGCGACAATGCAGCACTTCAGGATGATCTTGACAGGGTCTACGAATGGTCGAATCAGAACCTGGTCAGTTTAACGCTACAAAGTGCAAGATGTTGAGCATACGCCATAAAGCCACTTGCGAATACAGACTGGGGATCAAATATTGCCGCGCACTACAACGGAATGCGATCTAGGAATGGTAGTGCAGGAAGATCTGGGCTGTTCTCGTCAGGCCGAGAAAGCCTCCAAAAAGCTAACCAAAACCTTGGCCTTTTGCGGAGGGCATTCGGGCGCTTCGATCCTTCCATCTTTTCCCAGATGCTGAACGCCTACATTCGGTCTCATTCTGGGTACGCCATTCACGCTTTGCAGCCATGGCAAAAGCAAGACCTTATCGCTCTTGAACTGCCACAACGAAGGGCGACCAAGAACGTAAAGGGCCTGTTTCATCTCCCTTACCGATTGAGGCTGAAAACCCTCGGGGTCTACAGTGGACAATATCGACGCCTGCGTGGCGACTTGATAATATGATCCTGAGGAATCCAAACCATTGTTGTCGTCACCTACTAAAGCTGAATAGCAATACAACACTCAGAGGACACCAGCTAAAGCTGGCCACACACTACAGCCGGTTGGAATGTCGCCGGAATTTCTTTTCCGTTCGTGTATGCGAACACTGGAATGCTCTTCCCACATACGTTGTTTCTTCCCCCACGCTATCGGTATTCAAAAGACGTCTGGATGACTCACTTATCCACCTATATTACGCTATATAATCAGAGATGTCCACGTCAAACAAACGCGAAAAAACGGTGCTCATTCTCAGCTTTTGTACTTCACTATTTACACACTGCTGTTGTGGAATGTAGTTTCGGATATATTACAGCTGCATTCATCAATTTCCCCCAGTCCAAGAAAGCGGCGCAGGAGTAAGCGTTGGTCGTTTCTCTTGTTCTTAATACATACCTTACCCATATTACTTCCCATATTACTCTACAGTAACAATTCAGTACACATTCTACAACGTTTCTATGAATAAGGAGCACTTGAATTCACTAGACGCTTAAACTGACGATTTACACTTATGTTTACTTTCACTTCAACCATTCTACTGGACTTGTAAAGAAATCGCTTTTTTACCTGTAGTATATCATTGTTCATTGTTCATTATTCCCTTCCAGTTGCATTACTAAAGGATGGAGGTGAGTTCCTCTGCAAAGCGCTAACCTAGCAATTCAAACATAACTGGAAGGATGAGAATGCTCCGGCTAACTGAGCGAATCTTTTATAGAGGCAATACACAAAATGGGCAGTAATACGAACAGTGCTGGCCACAAAGCTATTAGCCTAACGTCAATTGTGGCAAAGTAACTGGCCTCGGATCCTGTTTACCGCCTCAGGAATGAAGAGGAAACTCGGGTTAAGTTAGATCAAGTAGGTTTCCGCCCTGGACAAGGCTGTATGGAACATATATTCACCCTACGGCAGTTGCTAGAGCGGCGCCACCCATTGCGCAGACTGACAATAGCGGTGTTCCTCGATCTCAAGAGCGAGTACGATCCAGTCGTTCGATGCATCCTGTTCGTAATAATTGCGCGGAAATGTGCTCCCTTAAAATATGGGAACCAGTTACTTGCTAAACGCGCGAACAATACAGGTGGCGTCAGGGTTTACGGTGACTTGACAGGAAGCTTTCTGTCAACAAGTGACGTTTGTCAGGTTTGTCCGTTTTCCTCCATTTTGTTCAATATCTTCGTGCGCTCCATCATCGATTGCTCTCTTGCATAATCTCAACGGGTGTGCGTTTAGGTCTCGCCCGGTAAAAGGTTAGTTGATCTTGATTATGCGGACCATGTCGTCTTGCATTTGATGGTATTAGGGTGGCTCAGTCAACCATGAATAGCCACTTTTGTGTGGTCCCAATATTCGGTAAGCGCTTGGCACCCTCAAATTACAAAATGTTGCTGCAGGACCATCAGAGAGTTGGTAACCCCTTGACACTTGATAACCAGGCGCTCAAAATGATTGATCGATTTACTTACCTTAGTAGCTGCATCAGTAGCGATGGGCGCATGGAAACCGAAGTTCACGCATATAAAAAGCCAGGGCTGCCTTCTTGAACCTGCGATATCTTTGTCGACAGAACGACGTTCCCCACATTCTGAAAGGTCGCAGTTACAAGGGAACAGTTTGGGTCGCCCTGCTCTACTGGTGTGATACCTGGTCGCTACGGTCCGAAAATCCCAGTCGCCTTCAAATCCTCGATGGTTGTTGACTGCAGAGCATTTCTGGTGCCGACTGACAGCAGCGAGTCCGCCACGATGAGGTGCGTAGACCATTATTATGTATTGCTAACCAAGTTAGATCCTGAGAACAACAGAGAGCACAGGAAAGTTGCGCTAGCCTGGAACATAATAGGCAGGCCTGATCACCGCTTACCCAGGAGGGCCATTTTTAGTCTGCCACAAGTAGTGTGGCACTAGTCTCGAGGTGGACAGAATTTGTCTTGGCAGCAGGAAATGAAGTCACTAACGATCAAACACGGCGCCGTTTGTCCGTCTCTTCTTCGAGACTTGTGTCCACTTGACTCGCTTTATGCTGGGCTAGATGCTTTACAGGATCTGACTCGCGGACGACACCAGTGGCGCGTCTACTGACATCTCCTAGTCGGATAGCATGTTTAAAGTGTGTTTGATGCGGCGTTATCTGCCGGGTAATAGTTATTTATTTCTCGGGGCAGCGAAAGTCACAAGGAAGCTGTCTCGCCTACGCCGCCTCATTTTTGCAGGCTAGCCAACTGTTTGTGACAGAATATTGATAACATAAGGTGTAGGCTCCTTGAACCTGATGGTTTGCTTAGCGCATTAATGTTTTCAAGCAAGTCCTCCTTCACTCCCTCATGGTATTCTTTATTCCATAGGTCATCGTAGTAATATGGTATCGAAGCACCTGTTAAACTGGCTGATGTACTGTTGTTGTTATCGTTGTTCGCCTGCATTACTTCGTTGATCTGCCCACTGGATTCATAATGGACAAACCCGCCCCCATTTTAAACTTATATTTGCTAAATGCGTTGACATTGCCAGGGCCATTGTATGCGACTAACCTATCGGCGCTAGTGACCACGCTTGTCTGTCGTCCAAGTGTGTTTTTAGTCGTATTATAATAATCGTAAAGACGGTTATACCATGCCAATAATCGAGATCGTTTTTGGAGGAGGCTTAGCGGAAGGGAGAAGAACGCGCAACAAAACATCACTTATGTCGGCTCATAGCCATGTCAAAAAGTGCATCCAGCCAAACTTGTCTATCAGTCTTATGTCCTCAACCAAGGTGAACATAGTCTCTAACCGGATAGGCGCATTGAGGAAGAACTGACAGTGTCACCTGAAGGGGATCGGATAGTGAGAAGATAGTTCGGTTCTTGTAGACTGGTTTCAGATCGGCAACAGATATCGATACAGAGGGTCTGTGATTTTCGGGCAGGTGCAGCCTGTTGATCGATCTGTAACAATATGTGTACCCTGAGGCATGTCATTCTGAGAATAGATAGGGCTGCAAATAGTAGCCGATTAACTAACCTTTGAGGAAAGTTTCATGGTATTGTGGGGACAAGATACTTTCATTTAGCCTAGACAGGAGAACGATTATTGTTCTCAACCAAAGCAGTTGGTTCAAAACCGGATTGCACGGCAGCCAATTCGACATTGAACTGCCAGGAGTCCATTTTAGGGAAAAGGTAGCCACCCCAATTTCAATCCCAAGCTGGAGGGCCAAAAGGCTTAGTTTGTCTGGCTTCTAGCCATTGACCAGTCTGGTATGACTGGCTATTAAGTTGCGTACATGCATCACCCACACAGCTCCTACAGCGTTCCAGAAGCACAATATTGATAGGAGACTGCGTGATATGATCCTGTCAGTGAAGTGCTGCTTGTAAAACGCTGCACTAAGACCGGTCGTCCTGTATGGATAACAGACCAGGTCAGTTCGCGACGAGGATATTTAATGCTCAGCGGTATTAGGCCACCCAGGTTTGCGGATTACTGTTCAAGTCTGGTGGTGACATCCGGTGATCATTGTTGACGTCCGTAAGCTGTATTATGACAACAAGCCTTCCTGTTTCTCTCAGGATTGTTTGTAAAATCCGAGTCACTGATGTCAACTGGCCCATGTTTACCATATGCCTCTTGACCGGCTTCCTCGGCGTGCATTATACACAGTGGCTGATCCCTGGCGTACATGCAAAAACAAATTGGCCGAGAGACAAACAGGCTACCGCATGTCTTATCCGTAGAGCTACGACTTGGCATAGTCTGCATCTATGGCTGGAGACCGTATCAGATGTGGCGCAGTCAGTGACGTTCCTGCGTTCGATTTATTTCACGTGGTTGTTAATTCCCGTTCCATCCTTGTTAATTTAATGTACTTCTTGCTTTTATTTTTGATTTGCATGATATTTACGTTCATGTCAACTACCTTGAGGTTATTCGCCATTGTTATTCTCCATATGGGATTAGCGTCTCTCGCTTCTACGGTACCTCGGTGCTCGGATCATACTTCATCGACTGAAGTAAACTGACAGTGCCAAACCTCATGTTGGCTTGCGCCTTACAGTTCCGGCCTACATTGATTGAACCCAATGTTCCATAGGCCCTACAACGGGCACAAGATGGACAATGGAAATCCTCTGTATTGTGACAGTTACCAACAAATGTAGTTCCCAAAGCTTACGTGTTTTGTGCTCTTCGCAAGTTCCGGACCCGCCACAGAAAAGTACCATGTGGTCGGCCTGCTCCAAGTAAAGAAGTCGATCAGCTGGAACAAGTTCCACAACTTGCACACATTGTCTTTTGAACGCAGCCTCCAGTATCCAGGTCAAATGGTTGATCTACGAGGCTTCCGAAGTAACAAGACATGGGCCTTCTACACCAGTAGTAGACAGGCGCCGCTTTGCCACGTGTTATCCCGGTAGTCCATTGCCTCCGAATAAAGTTAGGCACACACTTGGTTGTCAAATTTGGAGCCACTTGAATGTCAAATGGCACCCAACTACAATGATTCACTGCGTATCTTTTCAGCATCAAGCCTGGTAAGTGCGCAGCATAAATGCACGTGGCTTTTAGACAGCCAGAAGACATGGGCCGCCCTGACTCTTTGTTTGGTGGTGCAACTTCGCCTCCAAAAATCAAAAGCCATTGTTCTTGGTGTAAGTTGCACCTCATTATTTTCCCATATCCTATACATTTAGACCGATACCACACATGTGTGAACCCCGTCCATAGTTTCGCTGTAACATACTGCTCCACGGTAATATTAGCTATTTCATATTTTGCGCCTTTCACTAGTAAGCGCAAACCCTTCACTCCTGTCGCTACAGTCATCAAGTTGACATACGCCGCCCTATTCAATTGTTTCGCAGTGCTACAGTACATCCATTTACTTTACCGAATAATTTTTTCCTGTTATCCAACTCCGGTAAGTGACTAGACTTTAGTGATGCAGCTATTATTCAGCCAGTGGAGATGTCTCGTTCCGTCCATCTTTTGCAATAAAAAACCGTAGATAATGTTGCTTGTCCACTTCGGTTAGTGTGCAGCCTCATATCAAGTGCCTGTATGCAATTGCAATCCTGTCTCGGAGAGTGTGATGCCCCCACATTATACGGCGCAGAAACCATTTCTCAGTGTTTACACTTGTAGGTTACGCGTGATTTACACGCTCACACGCAAACTGGGGAATATTTGTGAATGGTTTGCAACTTATACCCCATTAATGCATCCTGCTCCTTTATTTCGAGTACCTAGTTACGTTACCCTTTGTTTGTCATACAACCTGTTAGCATATCGTGGTGATACCACTGTACTTGACTTACATGGGTGAAAACTATCGTCCCGCGTATACCTTTGCAGCATTCATGCTTCGCCTCAAGCACGCACCTTTAAAAAGTCTACGCCAATTGCTGTGAAGTACAACTTCCGCTGGTCCGTAAAACTAGTGAATAGCAGTAATCGTGTGTAAAAGAAATGGACGCCGTCCCATGTCGGAAATCAACTGCAAGTGAGATTGTCTGACCACAATGTCCACAATTGTTGGCTTAGTCTCTTCAAAATCGCACTCGTCCCTGTGCACCCTCGTCAAAGGATGCGAGATGGCACGGCAATGAAAAATATCCACGTGCTTCTCACCAAACATACCGACATTTTTATTTCCAGACAATCTACTCCCAGAAAATTCTTTGGTAAGAAATCCACCCTGACAGCCTCGATGTGCACAGCATCGCTACCTCATAAATCTGTAAGTCAACCTTGCGTTACATATACCTATTGTTCATGTGTGTCTGTTACACAACTTGGCATAAACCATTTCTCAGTGCTTCCGCGTTGTGTATCAAGAGGGCATAGAAAGCTCCCCATGATGACGTGGATATATGGAACCGTTGCAGACGTCCGAGGTGCATTGGCTGAGATTTTTCGTTGGCATTACCATTATTAGTCATTATGCAGCGAGGAAGATTTCAAACATTCACATGCAATGGCACAAAACATGAACTGCCATGCGCCCAACACAACCCTAGTATCAATGGCGTTAATAAAACCCGTTCCATGTATGGTTCTTTAAGCACCACTTTAGCCCATGTTGGTAGCTTAGCACGTAGCGAGAATGACGTCTGCAATGGGTTTCCGTATGCGCCTAATAAATACTCGTGATGCAGGCACGACGTGCGTATAGATACTTTGTCAGTGGCTATTGCGATGCCACTGTTGTGGGACCTACCCAGCCTTTATACGCCCTTCATGAAGGTGTAATATTGATGCAGCTGCCATGGGACATATATGGGCACAGTAAACAACATTCACGGAGGCGTATGGAGCCAATAGTAGCGGTTTTGTTAGAGGTGATATTGATGACACCGATGTGCCGCCAACCTGGGCTGAATAACCGCTGGTCTTGAACACATGTGACATCAACAACATCGGCTCTGCTATTCGACATAATGAAACCAATAATATGGGACAAATATAGCATAAATACGAAGGCGTCTTGAAGGAATGTGGAGCAAATAGTTGAGGCTTTGCTCGTGGTACTATGGATACTAGTGTCATGGGGCCTACATGGGCTAAGTAATCACCGTTCATGGAGGCAAGCGGAGCCCAAACAGTGGTTTTGATACCGGCAGTAATAACGAATCTGTGGCACATACATAAGCTTATGCTAGCGAAGCGAATAATGGATACATGTTCATTGGCGCTGGTATGATTGCCGTTTTTCCCACAGGCGAAGCGATGCACTACGCCTTGCAGCTTCTCCTCGACTCAATAGGGGAACTTTCCAAGCCCCACATCAATTAACAATAAGTTCACCGGCCACATCTCTGACAGTAGTCTCACTTCCCGTCCAGGACTGCAAATGTGGTACCGCGTACCTGAGTGATACGAGGCTGAAAGAATTGTGGTTCCGTCCTCACTAGGGCAGACGACTCAACCGTCTACTCCCAACCTTCGGGCCGCCTACGGCACACTCATCCCTACTGACGTCCATCGTTCTTTAACCCGTAACTTTGGTCTCCTGAGAATATTCCTCTGGGTGTTCATAGTTGTCGACGTTCTGATTGTGGTCCTCACCATAGACTTCCTCAGACAATTGACCTCCTGGTCCATGCGAAACAAATGAGGATAGTAGACCATGAAATGCAACAGCGTAACTAGCATCAACGCCGGGATCTCAGTCATCACTCCAGTATACGTTCGTTCACAGATCTCACCCAATTACGCCGAATATTTCTCTCACTATTCTAAGATCCTTCAGACAATGAACGCAGCTCGGCTCGTCGCCACTGAAATCACGAACCATGTTCGAACGGTAGTCCAACCTGTCTCATCGCGCCCGCAACATCTTTTGCCGATGAACCTCAGGTCTAGCTAGGTGGTGTTTGAGCACATGCTCATAATCGGAATAGCCCGTCATTCACATAGTCTTAGGTCCGCTCCACTCTAGATAGTCTCAAAGAAATCTAGTGAATGGCGTCCATGCGGGGAATACAGGGCACTAGATAAGCTTACGTGCACCGTTAGGTTCCCCATCCCAAACTTGCAGAACTTTACTGCATGGCTTCCAGATAAGACGGCCGTTAGCTAAATCGACCTTGACCGTGCCTTTCATCAGATATATGTCGACGAAGCTAACACGTCTAACACAGCTGACTTCACTCCCTTCGGCTTGTTCGAAATTTTATGAATGCCTTTTTAACTGTGCAATATCGCACGGACATTTCAACCCTTCATGCACGACGTCACCCGTGGCCTAGATTTCGCCTAACCCTATCTAGATGAATTCTAGTGGCTAGTTCGTCTGACAAACAGCGTCTAGCTCATCTGCAGTCCCTCTTCCAGTAGTTGACCAAACCGGACGTCACCGCCAAACCGACTGTGCGAACTAGGCAAGTCCTCTTTAGAATTCCCAGGCCACCTCTTCTCACCAGCTAGCATCATGCTCATTACGCAGTAGTCGGTTCCATCAAAGACTTCTCATCCCGGGTTCATCTTATCAACTAAGTCGATTTTGTTTTTAATATAACTACTAACGTCAATACATCTCTAGCTGCGCTCAATGCATACAGCCAATGACTGACCTCCTTAAAAGAAACAAACATTCGTCTGCTATCCCCGACACAGCACACGGCTTTCACAGAGCTCTAGGTTGCTATCTGTAACGGAGCTCTTCTTGCACACTCCATACCATCTGCTCCATGTTTCTTAATGCTGATATTTCAGACGATGCGTTTGGAGCTGTTGTACGACGACACGTTGGTGGGAAGTGGCAGCCGCTCAGTTTCTTCTCCAAAAGCTTTAAACCAGCGGCCTCAAGATACATCAGTTCGATGGAGAACTGATTGCCAAGTACTTAACTATTCGTCACTTCCAAAACACATTAGGTTGGGCTTGCACAGTCTACACGGACCGCAAGCCTCTCATTTTCCTCTATGATTCCTCGTATGACAAATATTCATCATAGGACAATAGATACATTGACATTGTCACGGAGTTCACTGCTGACATGTGTCGTGTCTCATGTGTTGCCAACGTCGCTGACGCTTTCTCTCTCTTGCATCAACCTCACTCCTCACTCTTTGCCTACTGTAGATCTCGCCGCTAAAACACCGGCTCTGGATCAAGACGAACAGTTCCAATGCATCGTGTTCTTCACTTCACTGCATGTGCCACCCGTTCCTCTCCAAACTACGTACGAAACTATCCATGGTGACACTTCCACAGGTTGTTCAAGACCCATCGTACTTGCCTGTTTTAGACGCACATCTTCGACATCTTTCACTCACCGTTTCATCCTGGTACTTAGACCTCGTTAAAACTGGTCATCGAGTTCTTATTATAGTCAAGCTTATACAATTATGTTCGTAAATTGCCTCAAGCTTATCTTCACAGCTAGCGATTTCAAGCACATCAACATACCCGTGGTCCTTCTGGCTCATTCCCTGTCCCGGATTCGCGGTTTTCGCGTGTACGCTTAGACATGGTAGGACACTTGCGTCGCTCTCGCGGATCCGTAAACATACTGACATGTGTCGACCGTTTTACTAAATGGCCAGAAGCCATTCCTGTACCAGACTGCGCGGCCGAAACAATCAATCGTGCGTCTTTGGATTGTTGGGTGTCCCAATAAGGTTGAGCAACTAGCATCACTACTAACAACGGAACGCCTTTCGAATATTCGCAATTCAATACGTTCTGCAACTGCTTAGGCCGCCTTTGTATACACACAATAGCAAAACACCCGGTGGCGAATGACCTAGTCGACAGCTTTCATCGACAGTTTAAGTCATTGCTTTGTGCTACTTTTGATCTCGACTGAAGCGAAAACAGGGCGTTACTACTTTCAGGTATCCGCAACAGCACCGAAGCTGAACTGTATTGCGCAGCAACAGAGGTAGTCTACGGCAAGATGCGTAGGCCGCCAGGAGAGATAAAGTTGCCTCACTCGCTAACCCGTATGTCATCGTCAAGCCTCGCAGCCTCCCATACATAACGCATGCGTACGCTGAGCCCGACCGCTCTTCGTGAGCCGACCAGCGATAAGCAAATACACGAGGAACTCTCCAACTACACACACGTTTTCTTTTGCACAGACGCTATGTAACCCCCCTTTTAGTCTCCCTACACCGGCCCCTACGGAGTTCTCCAAGAAAGTCCTAAGCAGTTAACCTTAGACCAGGATGGTCACCAAACTACCGTGTCCATCGGTTGGCTTAATGTGGAAATTTTCGACGCTCCGCCCCCAACTTTACCTGGTACAGCGGCAAGTGTAAATACACCAGGAACTACAACTTCCGCGCCTGGCACCTTAGACCTCTTTGTTACCCTTGACCCCTCGCCAACCCATCCCAACCCCAAGCGACTGACCGGCGCAGTAAACAGCCCAAACGTCAAATCCTTTAATCAGATTTTGTTAACCATTGTTAGGTTACTTGACATGTGTATATTCCACTTTCATGGTAAGCGTGTGTTTCATTCACAAACCTTTTGCAAACACAAAAGCAATCTAAAAATAATTTTTTTACAAAAAGAGACCAAAAGTTTACACCACTTTGTTTAGCCTATTAGACATTGTCGTCCATACGGTAACACGCTGCCCATCACGACCATGACCCATCTCCCCGAGTATTACATTCCAGAACTCAAGTCCCCTGAGAAACAGCGGAATTCCTTGACCCACCAGCTTAGGGACTCCAGGATCCTAATCCTTGCTCCAAACGAAGGTGGCTCTCCACTATCCGTGCCACAATGACCGGTCTGCGCCCAAACACGACATCCGGGATTCTTAGTAGGACGAGGATCGTTATGGCCATGGACTCGGAGTGCGGTGCGCGTAATGCCCCTCCCAAGCTTACCGCCGAGCCGCAGCGGTCGGAATGGCCTTCCGACAACTTTTCTGGACTAGTTACCCTTTGTGCAATCCGACTAGTCCGCTCTGACGGCCCACAGGTAATGCAGTCTTTTACAAACCCAAATAAAACTTGTGAAATAACAAATAAACAGAACGTAACGAACTCCACGCGCTTCTTCTCTCTCCAGGTGCGCCTACTGTACTACCGCAATACTTCTCATCCTAAATTTGTCTCCCACCTGACAGCTCTAGCGATGGCTTTACTCATTCAGCCTTCTAGCAGGGGACCCAGTAGTAAACATAAAAGATTACGCTTTCAGTATTTGTGACAATTGACTTTTGTGCCATACGCTCCCTAATTGTTTTAATGGCGGCTCGTCTGGTTTATTTCCGAACTTTGTTATTTGTAGGCCAACTTGCTCCCTGCTCTTACCATTTTGCTTCCAGTTCATTGCAGCTCTTTGCAGCACAGTTCCGGCTCACCTATGTGCTCACTTCGGAATAATGGTTATCCGTTTTGGTTCCCACTGGTTCTCGTCGCAACCGGGATTGATTTTTCGCTCCACATCCTCTTATAAATTACTTTTGCAAACATCAATATACATATAATTATTCATCGTTTCGCATAAATATGTGTACATTTCATGACAAGGCCTCCTGTATATATATATATATATATATACATCACTTTATGCGCTTTTATAAGCTTGTATTTGCAATCATTTATACAATATCGTTACCAAGGTGCCGTTATACATATGTATAAGGATTTGACGATATCTAAACATACCTGTATACCTACCACATTTTTCTCTTGTATAAATTCTACGGCATACTGTTGTGCTTCTGTCATCCTAGCCATAGGTGCATGTATTACATACCAGGCAATTTCCATTTGTTTTTCCGTCATTACCGTTATTAGGCAATATGCAAACACACAAGGCAGCATGTCATTATGCACAGATGCATTTACAACCTCTAACTTTCAGATACTATGCGTCAATCGACAACATGGTACTTCACTTGCATTTCAATTATTTCTGTCAGCCTTTTAGACGCTAATTTAATCCTTTCATTTTCTATAGATCTTCCAGATACTGAAGTTACGATTTGCTCCATTAAATTGCATCTTTCAAAATAATATATTTTTCCGCCTCCTTCGCTGCTCAGGTTCAATATTCAACCAAACTGGTGTCGCATATCAACATAATTGCAGAGGTCCTAACTTTCGTTTCCCCACTCCCATGTTGTGGCAAATGTTTCTTCAGAAGAATTCATCACAAACGATCGATTGCGGCACACAATGTGGCGTAAGTCAACATCCATTGCCATTAACATTCCGGTATTTGCATTCACATTGACCTGAAATAGGCTTACGTTTAGTATAAAATAAAGTTATGTCACCGTTGAGCAGTCTCTTTACATATTTTTACTTAGCTACATTTATGCTAGCTTTGGAAATTCCGGGGACTTGTTTCAATGATTACAGTAAACAAATTCACTTCTAACGTCACATCACCGTGTTTATTCATAACCGCATGTAATACATCACATTTTATTATTGCGACCGCATCAGATTGTGGTTTACTTTTGCGATTTCCATATTGACGCCAGCTTTTCCATTTACCTTTTCCCGTAATCACGTCCCCGCCATTGGCCAGAGCCCATTTCCCATCCTTTATACCATCTTGAATTACTTTACGTAGCACAAAAACAATTTCGCTTTATGCAGGAAATAATTTACATGGTTATTATTGCCTAGTCTTTGAACAAAAACTAACCGTGTTGCAGGTTCCATTGCGTGCGTTACCTGGATAAAAAGCTTTGAAATCAAAGGTTGTTTCTGAATCATTTTAAAAAAGAAACATTCTTTTGTATTGTGAATTAGCAAAATAAAAGCATTGGAATACGTACTTATAAAGTCTTCTTGCTAAAAATGGTGGCCGGCGGCATATTTTTTAGACAGTATACGGAAATTGCTTACTAAAAGTGCATGTGACCAAGAAGAATTAGAGCAAGTGTTGCTCTAACGAGATCAAGTTTTATTAGTTTTGTCAAATGACTGCTGTAGACAAATCTACTATAGTTAATTTCATAGATATGGCTAGGTTTGCAGATAAAATTGATGCCAAATACAGATGGCTGCTTGCAAATCTATGCAGGATGTGGGTGTAGGCTTAATACAAATTATTTATATTTATATATGAATGCTTAATCCTGTTTGTTGCTTCGCCACTAAGTCCACCATATTTACACCATATTTATTTTCTTTTGCCATTGGGTAAATTACTGGATAATAAAATTGTTTATCAATAGCTCTACGTAATTTACATGCATTTTTAACCTCTCTCACCTAAGGTGGGAACTCTTTTCATCCACTCTGTCCCTGTTATGGTGTGGCAGAAATTATGGTCATCGTTTAACCGCGAATTAACCAAACCGGTTTTTGCTGCATAAGGCATATCCTCACTGTATCCCACTAAATTTTCACCAAGTACGACAATGCGGAAGACGATGACGTATATGTTTGGTTCTACCTCCAAAGTATTGCGAACAAAGCAGCTCTGAAATGTACCATCCCTCCACAATCCTCGTGCTTTGGCTTTCAGCTGGGGGAAACAAGGAAGGCCAAATAGTTACGTTTATAGGAACCAGTAAGCCACCTAAAACCATCATAGAGCAATAAAGCTTACCAGATCACAAGCAGCTGCATTATTTAAACTCGATACGTTTGTTTGCATTTGAACTTCAGCAACTGGGAAATAAACAATGTCAACAAAATATGGTATCTGGATGAGATAATCGTATTATCAACGAAGTTGTTAATCTCTCAACACGTATCCATGCAACTGAGTTTCCAACTATTTAAAAGGAGTGTTTAACCAAATCTACTGATCTGTTAATCGCACACTTTCAAGTTCTGAGTAAATTTCTAACTTAATTCGGAAGTCGTTTTACTTCATACCCTTGGCTATTAGGCAGGTCGGCCACAAATTAAGTAGAAATAAAAGTTAAAATGGCTCAGGGTTAGGTAACATTTTGTGAAAGATTAAACCGTTATACTGACCTTTTATTAATCTTCGACCTGATAATCAGCAACAGTGTCAGGTCTGCTAGCTATTTAAAACCCTCGGAGCGATTGCCTTATTGAGGCAACATTTATTATATTGTTGCGTTTAAAGATATTTAGTGACCTTCAAAATTATTAAGTCCTACCGTTCTACAAGTAACTCTTTTTGAAAAGCTGTCTGGCAAAATAAATTCCTGAACCTACCGCAAGATTTATTTGAACGCCAATACTTTTCCTTGATGCTAATCATTTAGTTCTCTTATGTGGTACGTGAAACTGGGGTTTCAAAAACCTGATATCTGTTCTGTGTCTGTTTACCCCTTGGTGTATTAAATCACTACTGATTGCATAGTAAACGTTCTCTTCGCTGTCACAAAGTTTTACGTCTTCGTCTTCTTCACCTAGCACAGCAACCATACATTCATATGAATCGGAATAACTCTCCGTGGTTAGTGGACATATTTTTACGGAAGTATTTCCTACAGAAAGTGATTTGTGCGCGCTTCGTGCTTCTATCCAGACGCGCCACCTTGTTGTCTTTAACATTTTTCGCTGCTACGATACTGTGATCGAGCAAGGTTTCTCCGCGCTATCTGCTGATCTTAGAATTACATCAACGGGATCATTTCTAACGTACCTACAACTCAATCTGTGGTTTTAATTGCATTCTCCCATCGCCGGCACCTTCCGCTGTCAGCCACCCATTACAAGCCACTTCCAAGGGCTTTGTTCTACAGGAACCATTGTGGATCAATAAGCCAGCCAAACTCCGTGTACGTGTGTCCTTGTCATGCACACTCGCCTACGGCAACCGACGTCTACAGTGCGACCCAGACAAAGAAGGCGAGGGTCACTTGCCCCCTACCTCATGTGACCAGACAAGGGCACGTTCGTTTTACAACAATGGCCCTCAATTAATTAAATCCCCCTAACCGTAAATGTAAGAACCAGAAGTGTATACGAACAGTTAATAGAGGCATTATTTGTGAATTTTGCGGCTTTCTCTTCCATCCCCTATGTGTTGGACCTACTCAACTACAATACATGAAACAAATCAACCTGACTGATTCGCTTTGGCTTTACCAAACATGCAGAGTAATCCCAAAAGTCAAATGTATAATATCACTCAAGAAAAGTGCGAAAATCCGACTGAAAAATCCAGCAGATGGCGAGCTTCAAGGCTTTGCCATTAGAATCTAACAACACCGATCATGCTCTACAACAAATCCCTCTGCGTTTTGTACCTAAATCGAAGGTTAGAGTCACGCTTGCTAACCGCCAGACGGCATCTGCGCTACCTACTTCGATAGTTACCAACCCTTTAAGTAAGCAAGACACATCCAGCGTGACTGCTATTAACTCATCGCTAGAGGTCATATCTCACTAGTTGGTCACAACACCGAAACTGGCAGTCCTGAGCCGGGTAACATACGCATCGATCGCCTTGCTAAAAGACCTAAAGAGACACCCGTACGTCCATTTACTGGACCAAGCAGGAGCGGTGCGACGCCGTTTTCACAACGATTTCAGTGCCTGCCAAACGATCCAAGTTAACCGCCACAACGCTCAAACCAACGTTCACTAAACAAAACCACATTGCGTTAACGGTCTTGTGCACTAACGTTCCTGAGTCCTGATCTGGCACAATACATGGTAAGTTGGTAGATAATCGCAACCATCTGTGATACGATTGTTGTTCGGGTTGACCCAAATGGGCTAGATCGTGTAGCGCATCACCCAAATTCAGTGCACTACGGCGAACCCCGATTACTTCGAGTAACTTTAAATGCAACTGAGGAGACAGTGATAGTCCTACTCTCAGGAGTTCATCTTCGCAACTCATCGCGCGGGGTACGCATGCTACCCGAGATTTCTTGGAAAGTACGGGCAAAGGATAAATAAAACCATGGCAGCCTTTCTACGTACGAAAGCAAAAGAAACAGCATTTGTTCGTCATATTCCTGAACTAATGGGCTCTCCCGAGCACGAAGTGCAAACACATGATCGAGAGCAATGTTACTGCATCCGCGAAGCACTGTCTCTGGACCACCTTAGGGCTAAATCATTAATGAGAATTCCTTCATCTGCTAACTTCAAGGGCTGCGGTCCAAAATTATTGAAAGTCGTGCTACATCCCGATGGAATGACAGAAGTCCTATTGGATAACTTGGTGAATCATCGCTCCGGGTCGCCTACCGAGGTTAGACTAGAGATAGCAGGTACACGGCCACTAGTCATCAGTACCTCATTGAAGCATGCAACCCCAATAAAATATTTGCCTCCACAATCCTGCAGAGTTGTAGACAACATGGCATTAGCGACACCTGACGGGATAGAGAGACACATTAGGTAACATCTCGATCTGCGATACTCCATGCTACCATGCAGCCTGACTGAAATTCAAGAACCAAAGACCGACGCATTAAACAATTAGTGACCGACCGTCGAACGATCGGGTTAAAATTTAACACGAATTTGTTGCCCAACAATACACATCTAACATCAAAAACACTATCATGTTTGTATATTAACGTTCATGGTCTTCTTAGTAAGTTGGTTGAACTTAGGGAACGCCAGGCGTCATAAAGGCGGATTCTCATTATGATTCCGGAGACCTGGTTACGCCTTGAAGTTACAGGTTTTAAAGTCAGGTTAACTGGCATGTCACCGCTTATGAATGACAGAGGTGGATGAGGTGATTGTTTAATACTATTTGACATGGCTAACCTCCGATGTGAAGTTACTAACCACCCAGAGATCCGTGCCGCAGATTCGTATTGGTGCCGGCTATGGTTACGGAACAAAGGTACATGTCTTACAGCTGGGATTTACCGTGCACCAAATTATAGGTGTGAAATGGACTCCAAACTAAACCACGTTCTTCAGGTTGATTTGAGCAAGACATGCATTCACATTATAATCGCAGGCGAATTTAGTGTGCATGATCTAGGAAATAGCGGCGACCGAGAGCATGCCGTTCAAAGCCCATTTACATTAGGTCATTTCCAGCTAACCTCCGTACAGCCACGTGATTACTCCCACTAGATTTCGAACTTAAAACAATCCGACGATACTCGATCGTGTGCTCAGCAATGAAGAAGTTATGATAAACAGAATAATTATAAGCAAACCACTGGGTCGCATTGATAATGTGACTCTAATGCTTAACTATTTATATTACGGGAAATATCCTGAGGGAGATGACGAGAAAGAATATACGGTCATCCATTACAATGTGCTATCCGCGTTTGTTAAGTTTTCTTGGACCTTCTTAATAGAAAGCCCCCAGAAAGCGCCTGGGACACTTTTAAAAGGACATTCACTGCATTGGTAACGCACGCGTCTGAGCAGGAATCTTTACATTGTCAAAGGAGAAAGAAGTCATCTCTGGGGAGCAACACCCACAAATGCATAATTTTGAGAGCCTTAGCATGGAGATCTCACAAGGACTCCCCGAATTCCGAAACCTTGACCGTCTGTGCGGTACAGGGTGCGTCCTCTATGAGTTTGTTTAGCAAGGACATGCTGAAGCATCAGCAGGAGTTAATGTAAATTATGCACGAACCGCAAATTCTTATACAGGCATGGTAATGGCCTTTCGTACGGTGCAACGCGGAATTCCAGCACTGCTCACGACTGACGAATGCACGCGATCAGCAACGGATGTAGCCGACCTCTTACGGTTTCATTATCACCGACCAGCCAAGCTTGACCATCCTTTTGCTCTCTGACCGATTCTAGACATCCGAGATGAAACGACATTGGCTATGCAGACCCAACAGCGTGTTTACATATTCTTGAATGCCTTGCTCGACCACTTGAAGCTTTATATATAAACCCAATTGCATCTTGAACTCTTCCTTTTCTGATGACACCGAATATTTATATTCCCACCTCCTTTGGGCGGACTAATATCGACACCCTGACCTAGCAATTTTCGTCTGAACGGTGTCCCGCTTTCTGACTTCTCCCGAACTTCCGAGGTATAACTGATCTAAGCACTGCCGACCCAACGCTTTGTAACCGACACCTCAAGAGCATTTCTGGTCATCTACACACATATTATTCTATCGTCTTTCAACCCTAACTTGTCTGTTTTAGCCGAAGCTCTATGTTAGTAGTCCAACCTTATTAATAGGTAATAGTCCTCATGAGCCGATATTCTAGCATCCTCTGGATATTCCCCTGCTTTCTGAGTACCAAGACCACAGCAATTAAGTTTCGGCAGACCCAACACTCTGGTTACATTACTACAAAAGCGTCGGTAGTGTTTCCACATTTCATCTATAAGACTTTGTACATCCCAACCCAATCATTTCCCTTTCCGCGCTCTCAGTTTCATTCCTCTTTTAATTGGACGGATATCTTTTAGTGCATGCCACTAAGCTAGTCTCATCTGATCCATATCCTGCACTCTGTCAGGCTCCAAACATGCAAGACATAGAGGATTTTGACACTGCATACCAAACACTCTGCTGCTTTCCTCTCGGTATCCTTTCTCGACTGGTAGACCATTTATTCATATAGGCACATCCCTCCCGAACTCTCCCATTCCTGATGAAACTCACCACCATTATTCCCACCTTACTTGGACGGCGCAATTTCGCAGGCACGGTCCGCTGCCTTCTGACTTCTCACACATTTCTGAGAGGTAAATGATTTAGGTGCTGCCGACTCAACGCTCCGCAACGCACACCAAGTGCGTTGATGGTCATTTTTATCCTTATAATTATATTCCCTTTCAAACTTAACTTGTCTATTTCTATTGATGCTCACTGCTTTTACTTTCAAATTAGTTACACGGCCTAACCTTAATGAGCCGACAATCTAAGCTCGTCGTATCGGTCTTCTGCTTGCTGCACTCACTTAGACTTTTGCGACACAAATGGTACGGAGCTGCATGCAATACGGACCGTTCATATTACTTCTTTGTATCCGCCTAGCGGTGTCACCCCACTCTGATATTCCAGCTGCATTCTTTGAATCTTTATCATTCTCATCCTTTGCTCTAAGCACATTCGTTCTTATTATTTATAGTCACATAGTAGCTGCGCTTTTTGACCTATCTTTTCCTATTCTGCTTCGATATTTGATCTGTACATTGCCGCAAGACAAACATTTCGCCTACTGCTCCGCTTTTACCCCTACGTATTATCGGTCTTTTTGCCAGAAACCTACCTGCGTCGGCCTGATTTAAACTTCTTCCAACCACACCTAATTCGAACTAACTATCTTCACGACAACGCGCCGTTGACACCCATTATTAAAAAGCCACATCGTCTGCTGACTACGTAGGATTCCAGCGATATGGCTTATTAGTCTTCACCGGCGTTCCTCTCCATCGAACAATTTAAAAATAACTGACTTTCTTTAGGCCTTAACCGACATAGGTCGACTTCATCCTGAATCCCAACGCGTCGCTGAGCTCATCTCCGAGCGATATGTTCTTCCCAAGTCTAGCGCACCTCGTCCGCCTTCATCTGCTGTCTGCCAAATGGAGCTACTCACTATGAATCCAAACAAACCGTTATCTTTTACTTTTTCTCATCCCTAATGTAGAACGTGTATTCCAAGTGTTACCCATTTGCGTCTGCTGGCATCTCTTCGTTTGGAATGCATGTATTTGAGATATTTAGTTACTAAGGTTACATGACATAGGGTTACATAAATTCAGTTACTGTTAAAACTGATCATGTAGTTGACTTCGTTTGGATACATTCCTTTCGACTGTTTTTGTGGCTAAAGTTGCTGTTGACATTTTCCGAGTGTGTCTCGGATTCCTCGTCAAGTACCCGAGGAATAGCCCATCGCTGCGACCCCAAAACCACACTACGAGACATATTGTTCCCTTACAATGATATGGATAGCAGATTCTTCGTAGTTATGACAACTAACCGACCGGACAAGTTATTCCTTCTCTTGGAAGGATACAATTATCCGGATGTCTTAACAAACTGATTTAAGCTAGCCTGATAATAGCTCACACAAATATTTCTTACTCGGAGCTCTCCCGTTGACATTTAATATCTACGCGTATACAAGGATCTTTCATCTGCTTTTGGAAGGCAGATTCTCCTGCTGATCCAATGTCGTTGGAAATTGGACAAATCCTGATTGGGTGCTGACACACAAAGGCAAGAACAAGTTGGTTCGACCATCTTTCTCTTCCGGAAAATACGTTTTACTTACCAACTCGTTAGAGCCATTCGCATTGTTTTCATCGTCCACTTGGCTAGGGATGTAGATATCGTGTATCAATTTTGCAATATAACCCGGGAGAATCCTTGATCTCTTGTTCTGGAAAACTTGCGAAACTTTAGAGCCCAAACAATTGGGTTCGGTCCACTTCAGCGCCACGAAAACTATTCCACTCGATATTTTATCGGATATCCCCTGGAGATATTACTTGGTTGTTACATTGAAAGACACAATATAGTCAAAAATTGTTCATTTCAAGACCTACCCAACAAAATGGGCTCAGCCATACTGTCAGGACAGAACGGGACCCAGGGACGAAATAGGTACTCGCTCAACAGGCGTCAGCTAACGGAATAATGGGATGTAACTGGATTGCGAATAACCAAGCAAATAACCGCTTAACAAGGAGCCTATACATCTATGCCATCTAAATGGATCGGCGGCGGTGTTCCAGGACGCGTTGTATTTTCGTCTTGCAAGCCTTCTCCCTATACATAGCCACAGATGTCTGCTTAACTACACTGCGATAGGGCGGATATGACTCGCCACCATATAAAGTCACAGCCCACACACACACTGACAAGCCGACAAACGTCACATTCCACCATTCTTGTAACCTACATTACCCTGACATTTCTACATCTGCATATTCCATCGTCACTTCCCTTTCTACCATTACACAGTTGATCTTTGCGTTAGGTACAAACGTATATGGTGTATCGTCACAGCACACGCTTTCGCTCTTCCATTACCTTCTAATTGATCATCTGGAATTATTAGTCTATTCTTAGCAGATGTATTACTGCTATATAAGGCGGACAGCTTATGTTCCTGCAATCGTGTCCAGCCCTCATTACAAACCTATACCTTTTATATTTGCGCCCTTGGTACAGTTTCAACCGTAGACGTCTGAGCTATTTTAAACTGGCATTGCTTTATTTGCCATAAACGTCTGTACAGTTGCAACAACCTGATAACGCATCCGTGGCGTGACTCGCACGGTCGAGACCAAAATATGTATTTATTTGCTTAAGTAGACCTCAGGGCCAAACATTATGAACAAAATCAAGTTCGAACGTTGCGCAAGCAGGCTCAATGCGAAGCCAAGTTACTCGGAAGCTGCAGCCCCAGCAGTTGACACAGTTTCTAGTCGTCCGTCATCATGACGCAGATTGCTGCTTGGCGGGCGGTAGCACAGTTATGCCACATAGGATGCTAATGAAATCAGTCTGATAGCAACACAACGTGACTACAGCTGGCTAGAACTGAAACCTAAATGACCCCTTGCAGGTTTGGAAGTTGTCCAGACAAGTGGAGTGTGTTAGCTCAGGTATGGGAAGCCGGAGATTATAACATGTTACCTATAAGATTAACTATGTACTTTTCAAACTACCCTTCGGTTAGCAGCCTTCGGTGTTTTGTGTCTTTCCAGGCTTAGTGAGCAACGCAGATAGCAGATGGGAGGGTAAGGTAACAACGCTGAACAGCCTGGCTTCCGCAGGATATAATGCCATGTTGTATACATTCACCTACGTTTTTAACTTACTTGCCGCAGTTCGAGACATGTAATTATATGGCAGATCGTCTATGTGCTCTGATTTGCTGCAGCTAACCGGAGCCAAAATTCGGTGCCTTTATGGCATGAACAGCTTTTCCTGGCCTTGGAAACAAGGGTACCACTGCTCGGTGTTTCGCGCGTTAGCCACACTTACTCTGTTACACAGTGATATGCTGAACATCTGGCCACCTCGAGCACGGGAACAGTTATGGTAGATGTCTTTAGGAATGCGTCACGCACCTTCAAGTGCAAACCTCCTATTAGTGCGCAGCCAATAGAACGACTGTAAGAATCTAGCGCTGTGGGATCTAACTTTCGCTGGCTGCGAACCATATCTTACACAATACGTACAAGTACATGCAGCTTTGCATATGATTATGCACTGCGTCATCCGCAAGAAAACTGTCGTACAGCTACTGCAACTTTGTTAGCTGGTTGCCGGGCACTACATCTACTGATTAAATGTCTGAAAGTACCAAGCGATTCAAGATGTTATCTGTCATTGATCGATAAATAAACTAAACTACAACCCAATAACTTACAACGCACTTGTCGCTCGGAGCTCAGGAGACAATTACCTGTGGACCCATACAATGCCTTAGACATCAGGGTATGGTGCATTCATAATGGAAGTGGCATTGTTGCCACGATTTCTTAGATAGGGTGCGATAAAAGGATTATAGATGCCCCTATTATTAGATTGTCATTAACTGTGGAAAATTGTTCTTGAACTGTATGTCTAGCGTTGATAATCTATTGCCCTTCTTTTCAAAAGGGTTTGTTCCCCTTCGAGGTAATTAGACGGTTTGGTCGAACTTCTCCGCGTATACAGCCAGCTTTACCTAAGTGTTGTAATCTCTTAGAATTATATTCGGGCGCTGACTAAAGAACTGCAAGTAGAGGTTCCGTATGATTAGGTCAAAGCATCTTGCCTTAGGAATCAAGACGGCCAACATATTTGTGAACATGGCATCAACTTTCATCTTGTTCACGCTAAAATACTGTGCATTGACGTTGGCGTTGCCTTATCCGGACAAAAGGTTAGGATGAAAACTGTGTTACTGGACGGTGTCAGTTTAGCTAAACAGTTACCTATGCAGCCCATGTTTACCCAACCAACCACAACCACACAGCTGACGTCACTTAACCCTTCTCATACTATCCACGCGATCAACCGCAATTGCAGTGGCACATATTCAAACTTGTATGACAGATACACGCAGGCATTCCCACGTACATGAATGAACTTCCAGCTACAATGTTTATGGCTAACATGCACAATGTGTTATACCTTCCCAGAAATTTAGTTGTACCTTTAACATCGTCATGCCTACATAGGAGTGCCACGCCTTGCCCAAAAATAAAAATTTATTTATTTCTTTATTTACAAAGGTGACACGTGCGCTTAGTTATTTTAAGTATGTCAGTAATGCATTTCCGTTTGCTTTGTGGTGACCAAATGCTAACCTGCGGCAGCTTACCTAACAAGTTTGGTCCGGATTTGTCTTGGCTAATGAGCTCCGCTAGTCTATCTGGTCAACGCGGATATTTTATTTGGCTGTACATTTCACCGGCCCATGGCACTAGAGTGGAAGTTTGACTGCCACGTCAAGGCATCGAGCCCTATTTTTAAGTCGAAACCTAACCTTTTCTTGATTAATTCTATCCATCGTAACTAGCTTTCATTTTCCGTAATTTACCTCCTTCCTTTTTCCTTTGTTTAAAATAGCTGTGCTTATTTTAAACACTCAATTTCTCTGCATCTCTCTTGCTTACTTTACGTGACTCGCATATCAGGGAATGCCAGTGAAGCAATTGTGAGCAGTACTTGGTTGAATGGGGTGCGAATCCGTGTTTTGTTTTTAGACCCATCAAGAGTATGTAAACTAATGGTCAAACGAACAACTTAAGAGGAAACAGTTACGGTATCCTGTATTTTTAGACACAAGTATGGTGCACTGAACGTTAAATAGTGTCAGAGCAGCCGTTAAAGCGAAATAAAATCAAATTTATTGCATGTATAGGCAATGTAAGTAAGGCAAGTGACACAAAGTGCAGCAACAGATGACAGTCCCCAGACGGAAGGCACCATTTCAGATTGCCAACACAAGAGAAAAGGAGCATCAATCGCGTTCATAACTATCTTCATCTTTTAGAATAGGTTACAAAGGATTCTGACGAACGAAAGCGTTTTTAGTTGCAATCCGGCAACATTAAACCGCCTCAACAAAGGCTCTAAAACTCTCCGGTATCACTCACAATTCTTCGTTGAGGCCAACCTCGGCAGGGCTTTGGTGCGCACTGTATGGTTTTGGGCGCATAAATGATGATTGTATGACCCCGTGGTCCTAGGCTGTTACAGCCCATCAGGCGAAAACATGGAAAATGTAAGCACAATATAGCCACTTCATGTGGAAAATATTCGCCACTTTTTGTTAATTGTTCTTTTGATTGTTAATGCTGGGATCAGGCAGGGATCGTTCTTAAAGCTGTTTAGATACTGTCTGTGACTTAACAAATGTTGTGCGTGATACTAAACGGTTTTAGTACCACAGACTTTGCGTTCAAAGGGACTTCATTATACAATTGACTGTTTTAGCATGCAGGCAAAGCTTGCACCAGGTCTTGCTGTAGATAGTTGCGTTGCATGCTACGAGATATACCCATCTAGTTAGTCACGATTTCATTTGTTGACAAGTACCTCTGTTGGGCTGGCTACCCTATCCCGGCGAAATTTGTCCCAGCAGCAAAACGTATCTGGTCGCATCCTCCGGTAACATTTAGCACTCGCTACTGGTAGGCGTTTACATAACATTCCGGTCTATTTGGATCAAGTTACTCACTATCCCCATCTTCGAATACTTCAGCATAATATATGGAAATATAAGATAGTGACAGAATTGCTGTGGAGAACATACAGAGATCAATTACTAAACCTCTTATTGGTAACTACTCTGCCATGAGTTATCGAGACGTTGCCATGAACTTCATCTCGAACCACTTTGGATTCGACGGTTGAAGCATATCTTTTTGCTGCTTCTCAAAATGTTATATATAAAGGCTTATTCCAACTTGCCTACACTCAATTTACAACATTACTCAACTTGAGCGCTTCGCAACAAACCTTTTACATTGAACATACCGAAGGCTAGAACGAACGTCCGCTATAAATTCTTCCTGGTCAGATAGAGCTATCTGTGCGATAAACCACCAATAACACTCAGGTCATGTAACAATTTGGCAATATTTGGTCGCAGACTCGTCAGTTACCTTGATCTAACTACTCTAAGCTCTATATTCACATGGAAAAATTCCCTCGATGAGCTATTCCAAGATGGGCCCAAAAACCTATTAACCCCAATGTTTTCATAACTAGGCTTTGGCCTCCACCATGCGACAGAATGTTAGTAAATGAAACGCATATCCCAATACTCCACCCATGCATGTCATCCATGCAAGAGCGTGGATACATCTGCACAAATTGAACTGAGCCGCTGTAGACACAGTTTCTCTCCACAAGGGAAATTTACGTTTTATTATTATTTTTATCCTTATTATAATATATACACCGCCGCTGTCTACGTTGCCAAGGAGCCACGCTTCGTTTACCCACACGGTTATCCCCAATCACGTTGTGAATATTGACAGCATGATACCATGTACAGCCTTTCATTGAAATATACATACGACAGGTTACAATACCGCACGCTACGTAAAAATGCACTAAGAACATCACTTAGATTGGTAATGAAACGTTTGCAACAACGTTGAAAACCACCTTCTGCACAACCTGAGCTACCAAAAGACCCTGTTATTTGGAGAGCCATTTCGAAGTAGACGTTGTGTTGTTTTGATTTTGACGCGATTGGCGAGTAGTATTGTTAGGCCGATAAGAGGTAATTTCTATCTTCAGTAGTTGCGTTCCCAGCGATCGAATTGACCAAGTTTCACTATACTGCCAGTCAAGGTCTAGAATGTGTTATCGCGTCGCTCTCCAATCCCACAACGTATACAACAAAACAGTCATTGTATATTTCATTATCGGTTAGTCCAAGCGTTGCGCGCGTGACCCGGTAGTTTAACTGGTAGAGTTTTAGACTAATATACTGATTGCCCGAGTTCGTGGTCTGGTGAGTCTACATGATGAAATCAAACAAAATGGAACAGCATTGTGGTGCGCTTTTTCAGGGGTAAATTCAAATTTACGCCTTCTTTCCTAGTATACATATTTTCCTATCTGAATTTTTCTCATTGAATGTACACATGAGGTTTGTTTGGAGAACTTTCTTTGCTTTTGGTTTAACATCTTTATAGAAGTAAACATAATAATGGCCCCTTTCCGGGAGCAGACACCATATCTCAATGCATACACTTCGCAGTTCCATAGCGCTGGCTACACATACTTACTAAAACTTTAAACTTTTCAATGGTTTAAACGTCCCTATTAATACCACTATCTCAACTAGGCAGTTTGGACTTTCTGGTTGCAATATTAGCATGTGCAGTAAATCATCGCATATACGCACCGGCGCCTAAAACACGGCGCACTCTTCCATCATAATATTTCCAATATGACAACTTGCATTACATACTATTTCTTAGGCTGGCATCAAATATACAGTGGTGCACACCAATATTTCGCCTACATCATTTAGTTACTTTCATACTACGTCATGCACCCAAATAATTTTCTTTTTGCGTCTAAGTATATGAGAACTAAATATGTGTCCCCCATTATGACAATGCGCTGGTGCTGTTAGTTATATTATGTATTTTGCCTGTTCAAATGGACAAACAGTTATCCATTAAACTCTACTCAAACATGTCATCTTCTTTTGAATTATCTTAATATAACTTTGTGTTTACATTTGCCTCCTCATCGTGACATATGCCGCTTTATATAAGCATAAATAGGATATATTATATATGTGTGTATAATTATAAATGATCAATTATTTGATTACATTTCCAATATATAATTTTTCGCATTCCACTTAGGAACTTAGTATCTACTAAGAGTAAACGAGTTTTATTAAACACCACCATTAATAAAATGAGTACAACTAAATCGGTACGTTTAGCTAGGTATTGGCATGTATGGAGACACTTATTATTCTTGTAAATTTTTCATTCAAACATATTCACAGTTACGGCTATTTAAATATGCATGTTATATGGTCTTATTGGGGAGTTACCATTGATATGAACGTCAGCTTCACCATCCTCAGTCATTAATACTAATATTTATAGCACACATTGTTAGAAATTATTCATTCCATAGATATTTACATCAATCATTGCAGGCTTAAAAATGTTCTTCCAAATGTATGACTTACCTGTTACCTTCAAGATTTATTTTGTTCATATTTATGTCTCTCATTGGACATGCATATTATTATTCTATGCTCTTACATAGTTAGCGGCACCTGGTTCCTAATTTATTTGTCACGGTAGCCTATATGGAACCACCCCAAGACGCCTGCTCCTAAAGAGGGACCACGGATGGCTTGCGCTGCACAGGACAGGCCTGGCAATCAGGCATGTGCGGGTGCACTTTCGCTTATCAAGAGGGACTATTAGAATTGGGAATTCTTCTTCTCAATCTCAACACTTAGTATCCAAGTCTTTTCGTGCTTGGTTAGGTTGGAGGGTAGGTTGGAATTAATGCTTTGCGTGTATCGTAGGCCGTCCTTTACGCGAATGGATGACAAGGAGCTTAGTTAGCTGCTCAAAAAGCATTGGTAACTGCACTGAGGGTTGTGGTCATTAGGGACTTAAATCTTTCGCATACATGTTGTGTCCGTGCAACGAGCAAGATGGATACTCTGGAGCGAGAACTGGTAGAATTGGTGCATGATAATGCTTATGTCCATCATGTTAAGTTCCCGAGGAGGAGGCGAATTGGTTGTATTCCATCAACGCTAAACGGTTTGATAATCAGATTTGGTCACTTGTCAGACGTACACGCTGTGACTCCCATCGGTATGAATGATCACTTTGTAATTACTTTCCCGTCAAACTCAAAGCCTTTTACAGCAAAACGTCGACTCATGAATAACTTGAGCCTTTACTGACCTCATTCAGTTACGGGTCCGAGCACTGCAGGTAGACTGGTTTCCTAAACCCCAACAGTCTAACTTAGAGCACCGTCGGAGCTTAATACATATGGGTTTGTCCAGTTGTCATATGGGTTTACTCCCTTGAGGAAGCCAACAAATGGTCCCAAGTGCCGTTAATGACGCCATAAAAAAGACAGAACGATTCAGCGGCGGAATAATACTTGGAAGAAGTTTCAGGCATGTTTAGGGTTTATACACTGGCTGCCTAACAAAAGATGCCGCAAATTAGCAGTCAAATTGCAAAGAATAGCGCAGTATTGGTTTGAGCTTCGAGTTGTTCAGGATGTGAGAAGGAGCACAAGTTGTATTACAAATACCTTCAGTCAACGAATTCTTTGCGAGGTGGAGTTGGTAGCCTGACCATGGAGAGCGGATTTCCTGCTATTTATGACATTTCACCGTATAATTTAGCGGGTATAGGTCTGCTTATATGCGTACTCAAAAGCTTGCGATCAGCGTACAGGAATGAACTTCTAAGAACTGTTGAACACTAAGGCAAAACAACTGGCACTACATCCTGAGCACAAGATGTATTAGTATATATGCTATTTCCTTTCATTTCGATTTGGCGTGCACTCCGGTTTTAAATGAACGAAAATACTTGCAGAACTGATGTATGAAGGCGAACCAGCTAGGAGAGGGTTATTAGTTGAAATTCGTTTATCCGGTTTTAGCTTACTAACAGGAGCATGCAAATAAGTTAAAAAGCAATGTCGCAGTTTAACTATCAAGATTTAATCCTCTCATGAATAACTAAAGCAATATATTCTTTAGTATGGAAATATTATCGCGCAATTAAGTAAAGTCTTGTTGTTCTAGTCTATTGAATAGCAAAAAAATTATGAAAACGTTGTAATTTTAAAACGCATTATTTTCTTTGTATCATCATCCATAGTTGATTATTTTTCACATCACCTATTAAAAGCTTAAATTAAATAACCAGTATTCGGTAAAGGGAGGCGTAAAATAATTAATTTCTTCGGGCGCAGTAACGCAGTTTATAATTCTTTTAAAATGAAAGCGAATAGTTATTTTTTATCTCGCTGAGTCGTCCTTAAAACCTCCGGGGCCTGTAGGCATATTTATAGAGTACTCATTGTGAATATTATCTAATTTTCCCTAACTGTTAAATGCGAGTGAAGCAATTTCACTATTACATGAATTTTGCGGTGCCTAATGCAGATTTTAGAGAACATTGTCAGACATAATGGAGTTTCTCCTGGGTTACAACTATCGGTGCTCATTATGTGTAATAAATAAAACTTACCAAAACTTCCGCTTGAAGCTGTATATAATGCAACGCCGAATAGCAATAAGTAATGGAAGTGAACCATTATTCCTCCTCAACCAAACTACTAAGCCAACAGATGTTTTATAGTAGGTCTACAAATATTAATTACCATCGTTTAAAGAACGACGCACACATATACATAATTAAATTACTAAAGAACTAGACACAGAGCATATTTGCACAGATATAGGAAAACCTTCACAATGTTTGGAATGCATGCCGCCTGAAATGGTCTAGAAATGTGGAAAGTTATTTTGCATATTTACTCAGCGTCTTGTGAATGCTTAGGAACACGCGCTTAATTAGGTATTCTGGCTCTTAGCATTGATTGATTAAGCGCGAGGACAATGGTGCCACCAGCCAAACCGAGCCTACACAAAAAACACTGTGCCCACTTGCTAAACACATTTAATGTGTTGTTCTAAGAATTAATTGGGATTGGAAAGAACTAGAAGCACCCCAGACCTACTAACTTTCCTCAACTTATAAACCCATTCGAATAACGTACGCGTTAACATTATCAAGACGTGCGTAGATCGTAATAGACAGGAAGGCTAAAATGCAAAATATATTATTCATAGGCTACTCGGTTATTTATTTCCAACTTAATTGTAATAGATGGAGCTAGCCAGCGCGTGCAACCGACCTACACCCGTTTGCGAGCTGGAGCCCGTGACCAAGTCCACCGAAAATGGCCTAGTGTGACGTGAACGGTTAATTAGCCTATACGTAATAGTTGATGACACCTCTGATAATACAGAAACCGAATTCGCAGGCAAACAAAAGATGAAACGTTAAAATCCTTCTAGTCGATTATTGATGACCTCTTACCATTTGGTTTTCAATGAGGGCACTTCCATAGGCCTTCCATCAAGAGTACAGAAATTGCATTCCAGGGAAGAGAAATAACACTTTGACGAAACGATATTTCCGATAATCAGGGTACGGTCCTCCCTATGGACATTTCTTGCTTCCGCCGCTGTTAAAATACAGTTTTGGGTGGTTGCAATAATGGCGCTTGTTTTCAGTCGAGGCGGACTATTAGGAACCGCTAGGTTCTTTGTATATCTCTAATGAATGAGCAAAATACAGAAGTTATCGATATATAGTCACCTTCAAGATTATCCGTTAGTTTGTATTTCACATAACGGCAATCCATGTTAAGCAAAAGCATGTATGCAGGCAAGTATACGTCACTTAAGGAATCATTTGCGTTTAGGATTAGTCCAAATGATGGCCAGAAGTCATGGCTGCTGTGGTAAGCAAATTTGGTGGATAACAAGAGCAAGGATTTAGTCCAAAGTGGATGTTTCTTTAAAGTATTTGCATGGATTTCTTCGGTGCTTTATTAAGTAGCTTTCGGTTTTGCATTTGACGGTTTACTCGCCGCTGTCAAGCCAACATAATATGTTAACTTAGAGGAAGCGGACACAATTTTAACCCCCACAGCACCTGAAAAAACTGTACCTGGTTCCTTTAGATCGGCTCCTAATCATTAATTAACAAAAACCAACGTCATATGTAGAAAGGATACTTACATGCAAACGGTGTTAGATTTAAATGGAATCTGGAAACAAGTTAAAAAATGACTAATAAGCAACTAGCAAAAATTGGTACTGCGGTAAATACATAGTATCGGTAATTACTGGAAAAATGTTGCGGTGGTCTGATAAGGTAAATCATACATGTTTCTCCGTGGTGATATTAAGTTGCGTATGCCTGGCAGTTTTATACAGACAACAGTAATCCGAGTTATTAAGCCACTCGTCTGCACTTTTGGCAGAAAAGTTGCTAATATTGCGTGCGACCAAAACGGAGTGTACCTATTGAGGACGAAAAGTCGTGTGGATAGCGCGATTGTGATGTATTAAATTGCAGCTTGGTAAATTATATTAACAGCCAAAGAAACAGAAATGGTTAATGCTTTATGCGTAGTACTGGTTCAGCACATAACCAGAGTATGAGGTAAACATGCGTTGGTGTGCCCAAAATAACACAAACTATGGCGTCTATTTTGATGGTTTGAAACTAAGTTTGAGCAAGGTTAGAGAAGAATTTACCTTGGGCATAATGTTTCTATACAGTTTTGCTACCGGCACTTTAATTTAGACTAGCTTTTGCTTTGTCTAAACTTAATTATTGTGAAACAAAGGATCCAGATGTTTGCCGCAAATCGGAATTCATAGAAAAGCAACTTCATACCTAACAAGACGTTCCCAATGCAGCACTTAACACGACTGAATTCGTTTTCCTTAATCAGATCTGCGCCCTTTCTGTATTTATATAACCTCAGCATGGTATTGTTTTCGTTTCTTATAGATCAGTTGAGATCGATTTACCCTAAGTCTCCGAGTCAAAAATCACTCCATTATTTTGTTACCCGGAATAAACATTATAGGGCAAGTAATCAAAATGTAGACTATGCGTAGCACTAGAATAATGGAAGTTTTATGAATATGTCGCGAGAGCTTTTCAACTAGTATGCCACCATTTCGCAAAGTTGGCCAAGAATTGTGTCCGTGAATACTGATATTTATGTCTTCATCTTCAATCGCAATCATTAAATGCACGCAAGATGGATAGTTGTGTAAGCGTGGGGCCAAACAGTGCACTACAATATATTCCCTTATTGTTTGCGTATTCACCTTCAGCTGAGCGAATTCGTAAGGCGGCATATAATAAGGCGTACCTGTCCTTTGCTAGTACGCTACTATAAAAGTAAGTCATGGCTTGTTTCCGGAAGAAACGGAAACATCGTAGAAATTAAAGGAACGAGCATTCTGCTTACCATCATGGCCTGTGAGTTAAAGGAGCGCACTAGTCGTGCCCATAACGTGATCATAGTAAAGTTTCCGCCGAATTATGTTTAATGCATTATTGTAAATAAGGGTATAGGTAGACGCTTGTGTAAACCAACGCTGTAAGATCTAAAAATCAGTCGAAATTACCCCACGTTCCTCATCTTTAAGCATCAAAATCTAGCGTATAATTTCACTGACAAAATATTTGTATCACCAGGGAGCAAAAATGTGCATATAATCACCACGACTGATAAAGAGTCAGTAAAACGAATTTTCCTAACTCGTTTCAATGTCAACGTTCGCAAAAGCTATGTAAAGTTCAAATATCAAAGCACTTGAAACAGCAAACCTACCGAAGATAATATAGGAGCTCCACTTGACTATTGCCTTATTGGAGGCTGACGCACTACCAACTGAAGATTGGCACGCACATTGTCGGAATCAAGTTTCAGACGAGGTCTCATTATCCCATCCAAAATCGAAGAAATGCCGAGATCCAACAGTAAAAATTTTCCAACAAATGAACGCTTTAGTCCTCTGTGGGCTCCTAGCGACAGAGAAACTGGTCCGCTTTTATACCAATGCTCAGGGTCTTTTTAATTAATTGGCCAACCTGATATATCACTAAGCTTCCGGGTTATATGGGGTCATCGGTATCAGTGAGACTTGGTTGCACACGCGAATGACGGACGCTAAATCTTCGCTACCGGGCATATCGATCATCAGGAACGATAGTTTCATAAGAGAAGGAGATGTAATTCTGTATCATCGAAGCGACTTAGAGTGCGAAGCCGGGGAGGATTCAGAGTTGCAGTCCTCCGATTCTCTTTGGTGCGGCTTGCATTTAAAAAGCGGAGACATTTGCCTTATTGTCTTGGTGAACCGCCACTTAACGATACCCCCGAAACCAAGTGCCACTTTGCGGCTGCTTTAAGATGCCGTCTAAAGGGAAAGTACACTCACATCTTTATCATGGTTTCTTACAACGTTCATTATGTAGAAACGCTTGCCAGGATGTGAGTACAATTCAAAAATGATGTGCAGAAGTTCGTAACTACAGTTCCTCTTTGCAGGTACATCAATGCCCACTCAGCTCAGGACAGATAAATGGGCATCCGTGCTGGATCATGAGATTACCAAACCCGATTACATGATTGATGTATTGGCTATAAACTGCCCGTTGGTTCGTAATCATCTCGCAGTCATGGTCTCAAGTTCCTCCGCTGTGCGGAGTATCGGAATGCAAACCATCACAAGCTACGATCGACCAGCTGAGGTCGGCAGCACTGCGACTTGGTCGTTCCTTGCCAAAGAAACCCCAGAAATTGCCTGGCTCATTTTCGACAACAAATTTCAGTCATTTGATTGCAGGCTGCCGAGATAAGAGTTTGCAATATGCGTAACTCAGTTGCATTAGTAAGGAGCAGAACTCGAAATTGGAGGACGGTACATAAAGCAGCATGGCGAGTGTACAGCGAAGCTCCAGCAAGCGAAAATTGGGACAAATACATAGCATAACGTAACCACTGCCCTCAAGTGCTAAGAGAAGACAAAGCCACATATAAGCAGAACATCGCAAAAAAACTTCAGTGCTAATCATAAACTGCTGTTCAAACACCTCAATAGCCTACGAAAGATGCGGCAAGCATTTCTTCCACCTGTCACGCCTGATAGCCCAACAAGAAAGGTTGCTCAAGTAGCAAACGCGTTGAGGATGCAATATGCCCCCACATTTCAGAGGGTCATGTGACCAAGCGATCTTCCAAATTTGGCATCTCCTAGCCAGGAGGAACTCACATCAGTTATACCGCAGAAACTGTATTGCAAAGCTCACGTCTCTACGCAAACACAGCTAGCCGGGTGTTGACACTATTCGTCCATAGGTAGTGGAAGCAGCATCAAGCCAACTAGCAGGACGTTAAGCTTAGTTTTACCCTGGCTACTTAGAAGGGAACAAAGATCGCGCCATGTGGAAGCTCGCAATTATAACTACGATTACTCAAGGCATAACTGAACTCTTAACTACAGCCCAGTATCCCTTCTACCCATACTCTCCAATGTTATGGAATCCATTGTTGCCCATGCACTTGTGTGTTATCTGGAAAACTGTAACAGCATTACGAATGAGAAGTACGGCTTCCGTCGACAGCGGTCATGCACAACGAATTTTCTATTGGCACACAGTTGTTGGACCGAGTCAGCTGACGCTGGAGTAGGCGTTCAGCTGATATAACTGGATTTTTCGAAGGCTTTTGACCGGCTAGTCCATTGGACATTACTTTCCATGCTCTAGCAATACGGGTTGGGAGACCCTCTTTTACGCTTGATTGCCAACTTGCTATTCAGTGGCAAATATCGAGCAGATTTCCCTTTTCTTTGCCAATGATCTACACATGTTGAATACGCAATTCAAGCCTGGCATCCATGGCTGAAACACGAACTTAATGCACTGGAGCAGCCACAAGATCGGGCATCTGAGAACGTAATTGGAATGCGCAATCTTTCCTGCCAGGAAAGCGCTGCAACGATTGGTGGTGTTCAGTGGAAGCTATCACAGAATATGAGGCGACCTGCCAATGACATACTTGGTTCTGTGAGACCCACATTATCTGCGTCGCCCATTAGTGGGATTCAGCACTAATACAACCCTGAGGGTGCAATCATTAAAACTCGCAGAACAGTATAGCCGACTGGAGTGCCGCAGATGTTTCTTTTCAAATCGTGTCTGTCACCTGTGTAACGCACTGCCAGAATCGGTCGTTTGTGCACCGACACTAATGGTAGTTGAAAGACGGTTGAATAAAACACTCATCCACGTACACTTTTATACTTTGCGTTACGTCTCCATCGTATGGCTGGAGTTTTAATGATGATCACAAGCTCTGGCGGGCCATCAAACCAATGGGTAACCGAGTAGCGCTTTCGGATACCGTTGCTTGTGTAAAACAATCGGCCACTCAGAAACTACATTAATTATACTCCACCAAGTAGAAGACATTGAGCTTACGCCATCTGTCAACTTGGAATTACAGGCTGGAAGATAAAGCTTTGCAGCGTGCTACTTCTGGATGAGAACTAGGTGCGATAGCGAAATATCACCCTGGATGTATATGTCAAGCCAAAAGGGCATCCAAAAAAGCCATCCAATACCATCGCCATTCAGGGAGGTCTTTCGGGTGTTTCGACCGTTTAATCCCCAATTCAACGCTTAGTGGCTACGCTAAGCCCCGTTAAGAATACGCCATCCAACACTGGCAGCATTCGCACCAGCACGACCTCATCGCACTTGAACTACCACAAAGAACGAGGACCAAGAATGAAATTGTATGTTCTATACCCATTACCAACTGAAGTTGAAAACTATTGGAGCTACCGTTGCTCGCGTGACCATTTGTAAATGACATGTTTGCAACTAAGAAACCCAAACCATGCTTGTATTCATCTTCTTGGGACGAATCAAAATAGCAAACTCAGAGATCATCAGCTAAAGTCGACCACACGGTATAGCCGCTTGGAATGTCGCCAGAATTTTGTTTCACTTCGTGTGTGCAACCATGGAACACCCTTCGCTGTTACATTGTTGCTTTCCCAACACTAACGGTAATCAAAACGTCTAGACGGTACACGCAATCATTTGCATTACGCCATATAATCTACTATATTCAGGCGACAATCTAGCACTACAAATCAATGCGCACATCTTAATTTGTAGCACATAACTTATTAAACGCTGCTATTGTGGAAACTAGATTTACGTATCCGATGGACTCAAGAAAGCTGAACACAAATAAATGTTATCATTTCCTTTATTCTCTATTTTCTAGGTTTTACTTCAAATATAACCGCTCCCCATATTGTTTGTTTGCGCACACAGTCTTCTGTTAAATTGCCGTTGTAGGGCAGTGCAATTAAATCTGTAGTTGCTCAAAACGACGATTCACTTATCCATTGATCCATTGTTTTACTGCAACTATCCTACGGGGATTTTCAACCACCTGCTTATTTACCCGTGATAAATCATTTTTCATTTTTGCTTATCAATAAGCTCCACTGAACTGTTTGCAAAAGTCATTCCGATCCACGTGACAGTACGTAAGATTAAAGTACCACAAGTTTTCTCAGAAATGTGACACATGCATGGCAATGGCCTGCACTTGCGATGATGGAATATCTTGTTTTAATGGGTTGCGTATCCAATGTATTTCTGCTGTACTTTTGCCACAACTGGACCACACGCAGTATGTTCACTATACTTTGTAAAGCACAGAAGATAATTTAAAACAGGCAGCACAGGCTAGATAGATGTAATTGTCTTAACATAATTAAATAATGGAGCGACATTTTAGCATGGTGGGACGTTCGGATTATCAGCTTAACACTTTATTCTCGAGCCACCGAATTGTGGACAATGCTTGTCATAGTGTCATTTGACCAAATGCGGTTCATGTCAGGGAAAATGTATAAATCGACAGGGGAGAGAAATTCCAATCTGGAATCCGAATCCCTTTGATGTGAATTCCCTCTAATCAGGTCAATAAAACTGTAACTAACAGATAACCATTAATTTTCTACTGCTTGCAATCATCCGCCCCGCGACCAGGTTAGTACAGGTTCGCAGTTTAGGTTGATATAGCGGACTTGTGAATTTGATCCGGACATGCTAATTGTTGGCTGAAGCGAAAGCTCTTATATTCCTGAGACTAAGAAAATATGTTCCACTTCATGCTTTATCGTAGCCCACGTTACGCCTAGGTATCATGGCCAATTTGCACAACGATTTCATCCAAATAGCATATTATGGACTCTTCTGAAGAGAGTTGCTGTTATACCTTTACGTTGCAAAACAGTATATATATATATATATATAAATATATAACTATATATATATATAATATGCGTGTCACGGCCCACCCGAACAGAATTGTATAGCGTAAGCACATAATTGATTTAATAAATACAAGTATTTATGCCACCTGTTTACACATTGTACTTTCCAAGTCACTCTACAGTAGCAAGCTGAGGTTCAAGTAAGTTAAGTACATCATATATGTGACTGCTTAGCTGGCTGCTCCACACAGTCTGAACCATTGATAGCGCTAGATCCATCACACCTGGCCCAGTTAGCAAGGCATCCGCATCTAAGTAGACGCGAGAAGAAGATTTTGACTTTTGGGACTTTATCCGCAGCGTTCAATACTATAGCTGCAGGTTAGGCTACTAATCAAACCGCAGCATATTATATTTGCTTTCTCCTTTCCAGTGGATGCCCGCAGTTATATTGTCTCCCAATTTTGATATTACATCACGTTGCATGGACCTTAAACAGGTGAGGAATATGGAGCAATCCATAGATATACCCTGCAGCCCTAATACGCAAAAGCTGAAATATAATGACATCGTGCCTTTGCCGTAGTTGCTCTGTGTGAATGGCACATAACAAATTCAACCTCATCTCCATGTCAGCAAGCTACGTAATCAGGGAACAACCGAGCTACATAAGCAGGCGCGATAAGAGGCAAATGTCCTGACAAGCCTCCTTGCTGTGCACTTGTATCATTTGGAACAGCCATGGTTATCCTGTAGTATTTATGAGAAGCAATATGATAGAATGATTCCTAAGCATGAAATCCCTACTTTTGCTGACTCAATCTTTGTCTAGGAAGAATATACCTGTCAACAAGAACTTGGCGTAAACGATCCCATCATTCAATCAGGTTAATGTTATCATGGTGGAGGTCCATAGCACATCGGGATTTAAGGTGATCGATCCACAGTTAGCTTTTAGGCTACGGATATCAGAAATATATCTACTGACGTACAACTAAGAGTAAAGCTGAAGCCGATTTTTGTAAAAAAATGTCGTCATCGGTTCCAGTGAAAGAGCGACCCCAGGCAAAACATGTGTTTGAGTTCAATATAAATGCTATCTAAGAAGAAGTAAACATTAAGCGATGCAGGTTTAAACGATACCATGAAAAAATGATGGCTTTTTTCGTTACCAAATTTAACTTTAAAAATGAACGGCACATTCCTCCAGCGTGTTTGGCAAGTCCAACTGAGTGGTCTAATCAATTTGTAACATAGGAGCGCATAAAATGTGTAAAGTTACAAGTTTTGTACAACGGATCCAAAACCGTTTATTTACTGTTTGTCTTCATTACCATAAACGTTACATATATGAGTTCATACGAAAGGGTAAACTGCGAGCAATGCGAAGAGTTGCGAATTGAGGCTGGATGCGCATTAACAGCGAGGAGTGCAAGGCGTTGCAGAGTAGTAAGGATAGGTGTGTGACTGGGTATTTCCGGATGAATCGCTGCGTCACACAGGATGAGTATCATCCCAGGTTTGTGAGAGAAGATAACTGATACTGGCTATAGGATGGCTCGCAATAAATGGAGCTGGATGCCCGTTTATAACAAATTGGATAGATATTTAATAATGTAAAACCTATGTGAACACCAGTGGATATGAGTCTAAGGCGTTGCGTCGCGTAGGGTCAATTAGTCGTCTTATCTTGCTGAGGCGAGCGATGCACTTACATTTTATTTTAGATGCATCTGCTGTGTTGAAGACATTGGAAGCACAAGCATGGCATCGCGTTGGTAGTTGGCTGATAGCGATAACCTTGATGTCGAAGAAGCGATAACATTTTCGATTGAGAGTACTTCAAGAAGAAACGTCATGTATCCAAGTCACGCGCCTTGACCTCTAATTCGCTTAGGGTCTGGAGCTCGTGAACACCGTGAGAAGAGATAGACTTTTGCGTCTTGTTGCTTACGGATGTCATCCGGATCTTGTTTGCGTTGTTGGCGTCCGCTCAAAGAAACATCTGGAAATATTCGAACAGTGCATATGATGGTACGTAGGCTAGTGGATAAAAAGGGAATCATCTCTGTATCAGTAGCTGACGGAAGTGTTACCTGGAGTAACCGCGGTTTACCTTAGTGTACTGAGTTTGGGTGCCGGACGAGACGCATCATACTAAGTGGTTTAGCTTGAACCCGTATTCGTGGACACAGGGAGTCCCAATGTTTTTCATCGTCTATTATCTTATATTTTATGAATTTCGCCCCCGATTCCGTCATATTGGAGCATAAATCTGTCAGAGAATTATGGTAGTGTTTCATGTTCTCTTTTTTGGATGGAACAGTGGCTGATTTATTCGGTTGGACAAATGATAGGGTCTTGAGTCCCGTGGTGGTATTGGCAGTAGGAACTCGTTTGGAAGCGGGCAAAGTTGCATTGGGGTTGCCTCCGTCATGTGCGTAGCAACATCGGACTCGTAGGTTGTCGGCCCTCTAACAATGTTTAGTTTGGCGGGTGACTATGTTGAAGAATGTGTGGCAAGCGCATCCTTAGGAGCAGACGCTAGTGTTGGTGTGGCTAAATCTGAACCGTTACTCCTTTGTTGCGCTGTATTGGAGTTTGTTTGTTGAACACCGATTTCGAGGCACTGATTTGTCTGGTTCATGTGAGACATTTTTCACGGCTGCTGCCTGCTCTACAATCGTTGCCAACACAGTTATAATTCTGACGAGTGTAAAAGACGTACACTCAGTGCAGAACCAGGGAGAATCAGTCGTACTATTAAGCTTTTTGTCCGGTTGAGATGAAGGTGAGCACACCGAGAATGGTAGTCTTTTCGGCAGTTTCTGTATTCTATTTCAAATCGCACAAGTTTTACATAGCTGTCTACGCCACAGTTAGCTTTTATTTCGGAAGCTTTAAGCTTAGCTTTCCGTGGGCAACCAGTACGTGCTATTGTGACTCTCAAATCTGCGGAAACCGTTTGTTGCAACGTCTGCACTGGTATGCTGAATCCAAACGTCGTCAGTCAAGCAGGTTGTCTGGCAGACAACCTTTCGATTGCTGTCGAACAAATCCAAGATGGTAGACACAGACGGCATTTGGGCCAATCAGTGAGTTCTCCGACAGTAGTCGGAGAATATACATCAAGTTAGCACCAATGGAAAAATACACCAAATTCAAAGTAATGGTGCAACATTCACATATAACCAACATGTATAACACAATTTTTCCAAAGCAAAGATAGAACGCAACACAGAGAAACAATAATCCGCGGCGGCCGTGTATACAGCATTGGTACGTAACCTCTATTTTACCGCATAGGTACGTAACATCTGTCCGCCAAGTTGTAGAGCAGAGATGCACCTACAGACGAACGAGCATGATAATTAGCCTTGATGTAAAAGCCGTCATTGACTCGGTTGACCAGGCCAGCTTGTTGCACAGTCGCTCCATAACGGGCCTGCTGGCAAGTTTCATTTGCATTACGCAACCGCTCTAACATGATTCCCGAGGCCGTGTGACCCTCTAGGAGCAAAATTATCTTCAATTCCCCACCTTAATCGGCGTGCTCCCAGGTCATCCTATATCGCACTTCCTCTACGGTTTTGTGCTCCAAATGATCAGCAATAACTCGTTTTGTTCACAGCCTTCCGGATTAAAGTTCTACAAAGTGGCCGACTGACAAACGATATGCAAACGATATGTCTCTCCTTGTATTTGACGTGGTTGCTATGTAAACACTGTGGGAAATACTGACGTGAATCGCTGCACACTTCGGCATGTGCTTTGCACAATCAAAGTGTGCAGTACTGTTGTTGGACTGCACGGACACACCTCCATTCTAGCTATCACCGCACAGTCACTGGACGTGAGCAGTCGGTTCACTTACGTTGGTAGTTGTGTCAGCTCTGTTGGTCACCTCACTGAGAAGTTACTTCGCGCATCAGCAAGGATGGTGTGGAATTGCAGAGCCTCAACCATCTACGAACATGAGGAATAACAAACTGTCAGTGGAATACTGGATGTATACCCCTGCGCTAAGGTCGGTATTAGTGTATGGAGTAGAGATCTCACCAGTTCGCGGTGAAAACATTAAGCGTTTGGCCGCCTTCGACTAATGGTGCTTGTGGAGTACTGTCCACGTCCGGTAATAACACCGGGAGAGCAATGCTGATGCCTACCTGTTGGTTTTGGCAGAAATCATGCTGGTGACTCACTCGAGTGTTGGTTGCATCTTAATCGCTTACGTTGGATAGGCCGTGTCCTTAATATTCCGGTTGACCGACGTCTTCGGCGTGCATTATACGCCATGGACGCACCAATTTGGGCGGAACCTTGGGGTCGCTAGTCGATGACGAGGCATAGAGGGATGAAGAATTTGACCGAGAAACTTTGTCATACAGGTGCGTGTAGTCTTCGTGAATGCGGATTCCAGGATGATCCACAGTAATGTTTGGAGATATTATCAGACATGGAGCAGTTGCGCCGTCAGTGAGGTTCCCGGATTCATTTCTTGCATCTGGTTGTTTAGCTACGTTCCATACTACTTAGGCTATCGCAGATCCTAGTTGCTTCTATTTGTTTTACACACACTTTGCATTCATCCGCAATAACTTGTCGGTCCTATTTGTTATCATTCTTGCGATATGCTTATTGGCATCGGGATCCGTTGCAGTTCGGTGCTGGAATCATAGTTCTTCAACTGAATTAAACTGAACTTATTTTATGTGCTTGTCTAACTTTTTGAGTTACGCTGAATCACATACATGCGGTTGTGGGGCATCATAAATGCAGTTATCTCTGGCTGTCCTTACGCTTGCATCCCAACTTTGCCTTCAATTCAAACCCTTAGTTTTACCCACATGTTTAGATCAATGTATGGCCGTAACTGCACGGAGCCAAGTGTTTTAAGTACATGGTCAGAAGTTGCTCTCTTCTTCCGGATTCCTTGCGTCACCAGATTTTTCTCGGCGTCATTCACCACTCAGCTCCTTTCAGTCGCTAGCAAGTGCTAATCCAATCCGTTCCCTTCTCATCCGTTTAATAATTCCGTGAGACGTTTTCTATTCCTCCTTACATTACACATTGGTAAGGAGATATTTACATGGGCCTTAGTCTAATCCGTCCTTTCAACATGTTCTCTTTGAACTGCTAAAGGTTATGCGCGTGAACATAATTTGATTCTGCGCAAGATTACATAGCAAATCGTTTGAATATGCTGCAGGTTTCATATTCGGTTGCTCCGCTTAAGTAGGTTGATCTAAACGAAAACCTACCCGTAAAATGTTTCAGAAGGAACTAACAAGAATTCCATTGACGTTCTACCTGTAATTCCAAAAAGTATTTAGGATGTGCAGGAACTTCAACTTCTTTGCACCAGGATTAAGTTGTCCGCAGATATAACGCTGATTATTATCGCATTCGATTGGCCAAACTGATTCGAACATGTGGCATTTTGCATATATTATTGCCTCAATTTAAATTCCTAGAACGAGCGTCAGAGTAAATCATCATATTCTGGCTTTTCCGCAGCTAGACGGATTTGTATAGTTGCACAAAATCTTCAGAATTTTGGCGTTTTATCCTTCAAAATCCAGCATTTCTTTCTAACTCCTTTACTTATCTCGTGAAGAATTTCCATGAAATTAGAAGTTAAGAATTGCGCGAAGAAAATTCACTCCGATACCTGTCATCAGATATCTACAAGTATAGATCACAATTGGAAAACAGATTGGCCATTGAATATTGAATCTAAATTAGGAAGAATACCGAAGTCCACACCAACTACTGTATATTACCGAATTGTTGCTGATAATTTATGGGCAACCTTTTATTTCGGTAGACGTCAAACTTGTAAAGAAACAAGTACGTTTCCTTTTTGTTGCTTTTTAATGGGTTCGGCTAATAAAGGGATTTACGACTTTGGACAAATTCGATATTGCATTTATACCGTCGGCTATCGAAATGTCGGCTTTTATTCCTTATTGACTTGGCATGGCTTGCTCTCACCACTCATCGGTGCGCTTCAAGTATTCGCATCTCGTATATACCCGTTCAGCTGCTTTAAGTGCATCAGTTGATGGCATGTGTAACTTTTTGAGTTTAACCTCTCACTCACAAATTTTGTTAAACAATGGAAATTGTGTAAGCAAAACAGATGGTAAGAATGCTCTTTTTGATACATTGATTCAAGGAACTACATGTACATAACTACTACTAAATCTAACAGTTTTGTGCAACTTGCGGTTGGCTGATTGCCTTGTGCTTAATTTAGGTGCAAAACTATCCACGTTTCAGTAAGTTCCGTTGCAAATCTGATTAAGAACTGAATGAATGAACAGTAAAGGACAGCTGCTGGCGTAACAGAGTCAGTCATTTGGGTTAGCGTACAGCTGCATCCAAAAGAATCACCTCACCATTCAGCATGTGGTTTTGAATCACGGCTTCAACCAGATGAGCAAACTCCTCCGGCTTGCCATTGCGTCGGGGATCGCGTCGGGACGTGCACGAATTCATCTCAGATGATACACTGGCAAACATAGGGATTTTGAACATGCCTGTAGGTCCGAGAGAAAACGTTTCAGAAGAGTTAACTACAACACCTTGTGTGTAAAAATCTATCCGCGAAGTTGTAAACTAACAAGTATTGAAAAATATGCCATCTTACAATAGTGTACAACGTGCTGCTGCAGCCAAGAACTGAAGACCCCGATGTACAAAATGGTTGTATTCAGTTGGGCGTCGATGGTTTACGTGTATTAGCTAAGCAGAATTGTTAACGATGTAGGTAAATTCCTCCAGTTCGTTCAAACTCTAATTTGTAGAAACTTAGTTGTAGTTTAGCCGCAGTGAATTAACACGTGGGATTAAATTATTTAAATCTAACGGAACAAACGTAGTAAGTATCGGACAATGGTGTTTCTTTACGTAATCTCGTTCGTATTTTACTCACCGGCAAATTAAAAATATGTCAAGGAAATCATGAAACGACGTACACAATTAAACTAATGTACTTTTCACTTGCGCGAAGAAGGATAGTTTCTGCTCTTCTAACATACCCTAGACGCAAGTATTCTGCTTGAAAATAGTAAATACGAGCAGAACTAGGGCGGCACTTGTGCAAATTGCCTTGCTAACTGTAAGCTCAGAAAAGCAGGAATAATTATCATACCATTTGTATTGGGATGCCATAAATTGCTTATGAATCAGGTTATAGGTGACAAAAAGATCCATTTTAACCACGGGTTGCATTGAAACTGCCATCCTAATAGAGTTGTTGTATTTTTCTGGCAAGGCATTATATTTAGCGGCTAGCAGTTTTCCGAGGATTAACTCGGCAATGCCAAAAACTGCAATGTATGAGACGAGCTGTAGACACTGTTCCAAACGGCAATTAATCACATGGAATTCGTCTAACTGTTATCATTTTAACTCTTAACATATCCGTGGAGCCGATCAAAAGTAGTTATTTCAGGAAGATTTGCGAGCAATAGTTTTGATGATTGCTTTCCGAAGACATTTTGATGCACTCTGTGTGAATGGACGACGAAAGCAATCGCAATGTCGAACACGATTCATACTGTAATGAAGAGCAACCCAATCACTAGGACCGTATCTGAAGCATTTGAAATATGGATTTTGGCAACTCAGAAACACTAAACTACCCCTCACGTATTGACGTTGATTTACCTCCTAAGGTAGGAATAGCAGGCTTTGAATCAGGGACTTCTACTCATTTATGCACCAGGTGATGACGGGAAACGGTTAACATGTTGAGTGCCATTTTGATGCAATCGTCATATGCATAAATTGCATCACACCATCTCAATGTGAACAGCGATTCCCATTAAAATGAACCTTGGTTACTTTGAGCCATGGAACTGAAACTGAAGTTGCAGATGGAAAGTGGGAGTTGTTTGCTCGAAAATGTTCAACTCCACAGCCAATGCGGAACGTTTCTGATCACAACAGTTAGAGATAGCAGGGACTCGAACCCCGAGCCTTTGGGATGATATCTGACATTTCGTAACTTAAACGACTATGACACAGCAAACAACGATGCCATAACGTTTAGTGACGGCTTTAAAGTTCTGAAAGCACACGTTGTGTGATTGACTAGTACATTCAGTCAAAAATACTTTTAACGCACCCTTGAGGCTCCTTTGTTATTCGACATGTTCCTGGTATTCCGGGTGCAGTAGACCATCATAGCACACACTCGAGTTGGAGTAGTCAGTCCTCTCTGGTTTGTGTTTACTTACAAGGTGCTCATCATTTCATCCAACCCTGTGACCTGGCATATTACTCAGTGCTACGAGAACTAGTATTCACTTTACTTTTCGGGTACATGCTAGTTTCACTAGTGCGGTCTCACTTGATGGTTATCGTTAGGGCATTCATGAAACACTCAACACGGAAGGAGCCGTGCCACGTCTCTGTACTAGTGCATACTGGAAATGAAACAAATGAATACTCTGGTCATCGAAGCTCCGCAACTGCTTTAGTGCATTGTGACCACGGCGGAGCTTTCTCTTCCCATCCAGCAGGATATTGGATAAGGGTTACATTCGCCCAGTCAAGATTATTCTTCGGTGCATCTGACACACTTTTGTTGCTTAGCTCACTCGGCAAGCGGTACGCAATGCAAATATTCCATAAAAGCCTTCAAACCTAGCTGTCAGATTATCGCAAATCATTGTCTATGGAGAGCTCTGACAGAACAGTCAGAGTTGAATTCGCGATCTTGAAGACTGCAACGGCAATATTGTACGAAGTCCGGGTGCGTTTACTCGAGGGCAGGTTAAATTAAGAACCCATCAATCGCAGCAATTATGCTTTGCTTTTACACAAATTGCTAGTTAATCATTTCAACGTGTGCACTGATGTACTGACGCGAGAAAGTAATAAAGTGGCAATGCTGGTCAATTAAATAGCAATAAATATAATTACTGGATAGGGAAAAACAGCCACCTATATTGAGTACATGGTACTCTAACATTCAGATTTGTGACCTCTTGTAGTGTTTCCCATTGGCTATACTGCTCTCCTGTCATTTTTCCTTGGACTGCTTCAGCAAGACTATAGCATATTGGTACGGTCTATAAAGCACATTGCTAGATGCAGCGGTTTGTCTAGAAATACATTAGTTGATTTGATTATTTATAGACATCTTGATGCCTGCAATGAGATTTCTTCTAACCTACTAACTGATGGATTTCATCCACTTCACAATGACTATTCCAAATCGCTTTCATTCCCTTCTACGCGTTCAAAATTCAGAAGTTTGTTTTCTCGCACGTCATCATTTGTACTACTGTTTTGCCTTATCTCTCATGATGGCTTGTTGACCCAGCGAAAGTCACCAACATGCTGCGCGAGGGCTTGTTGGATTTACAGCTCTGCTTTATCCACTTTTCTACCCAAGCACACATATTAATCTTATCATCCAGGTGTCCGCAGTGATAATGCAAATGCTAAAGGTGCAGCCATTAGGTTACATAAAGCTTATTTTTGACGGCTTGAATTGAACATCATGACATTTTTTACATTGATTGGTAGTGTATTCTGAACTGACCAGTTTGAAATCATGTTGACGTCAACTTGGATCTTTTTGCAGTCATTCGTTTGATTGATCGCTTGCCAAAAATTTTGTTAATTCGCAGACTATTAAATCGGAAGTAGTTTCCCTCGCTTGAGTGTTGATGAAAAACAAGAATAGTCGGGGACCGAGCACCAAGCATTGTGGTACGCCGCACTGCATCTCAATTGCTTCGGACACGGATACTCGTGCACTTAATTAAAACCAACATTTGTGCAGCAAATCGCCTATCCAACTTCTTATTTTGCCACCTATGTCATAGAGCTGAAGTTTATGAAGGATACTTCAGTGGTCTAAGCAAGCAAATGGCTTTGAGAAGTCCAGGTAAATAATCTCGACACCTGCTTCACCATCAACTGCTTTAGTCAAAGTATTTCGTGTAACTTTCAGGTTCGTAGTGTATGAGCTCTTTCGTAGGAAGCCATGTTGATCTGTTGCTATCATGTAAATTTTCAGCTATTGCATGAATGCGTCGGTGAGGATAGATTTCAAAACATTGGAAAGCACAGTGCGTAGCGTTATAGGACGATAATTAGCTGGGTCAGTGCGATTATCTCCATCATGAATAGTAGTGATGACCCCTCACTTCCGTTTTATTGGAATATGCTTCTCCTCCATATAGCGCTAATAGTATATAGCCAGAGGTTCCGTCAGATAACTAGCTGCTGCCTGCAAAGCCTTCGGTCGAATGCGTTCGACACCAGGAGAGCTGTGGATGCGCAAGGACAACAGTAGAGATTATGTATGTTGTGGTCAATACCCCGTGCCTTCTGGATCATGCAGGCCTACATATTAGTAGAACCGTTATCAGCTTTCATATTGCCCCATTTAAAATACTGTGCACAAGCATGTTAGCGCAGCCTCTCCCTGGTAAAATTTGGAGTTAAAAAGGTGTATTACGGGTTTGGGGCCAGTTTGGTTGTGGAGTTAGAAAAGCAAACTTGCCACGAGCGTCAACTTAATTTGCGTATGCAAGCAATGTACTTTCATTAACTTAGTGGTGACCAGAGGCTAACTCACGGTCTCTTAACTGGCATGTGTGGACCGAATTGTCTCGCCTATTAGGTTCCGATAAATTGTTTAATTGTCGCGGGTATTTTTTAAAGCTGTACGTTCCGCCGCCTGATAAGATTAAAGAAGCAAGTTGACTGGCACTCCTGTTACGTGCCTGGTACTTCCAGCCGCGTCAAGGTGAAGAACTTACACCGGCCCTGCACACAAGCGTTCTGCTCACAATTTCGAGGCAACGTACAAATTGCTACTTGCAAAAACTCACCCGCTCACTTAATTGATCACCTGATAGGCTATACTGAAGCAGGTCATTTCCTTTGCCCCAGCTATCAACCACAATCATATCATCTTTTATCGCAGTAATTGTATTACGTTTTCTATATCCTCGTCCACTTCGCGTGAGCTTCCGTTCTAAATTAATGACAGTCACAGTAAGATTAATTGAATTAGAACGCTTGCTGCTCTCAACAAATTTTGGCCCCCGGATGAACGGTATATTTTCCGATCTTTATTTATGGCGCCCTTCTTCCCTCGAGTATCATCAGTGGAGGATCCTCATCTGGCTTGTTGTTACTGAGCAATGCTTTCTTTGCTTGATTTTCTAGTTTCTTATGACAATAAAAGTTTGCTGCAGCCTCGGACGTTTCCATCATTTTAAGCGATGCGTGTTGTACTGCACTCCATTGTTATGCGGCTTTGCGAAAGTGGGATGATATCAGTGGTTTTTAGATCAGGCTGTGATGACGCTGGTATTTTTGTGTCAACGTCGTCGGCATCAGGCACTCTTCTTCCACAAGGTCGTCTGAGTATGTATCGTGGAATCTTTCCTCGCTAAATGACATTAACTGCCTACTGAATACACATTGATTAACCGGATACAACCACAGAGAAGCGTTAGTCGACCATCGCAATAGTAATCAAATCTGTCAACTATTTGAAAAGATCCATCACTCCATCTAGCCAAAAATATTCTGCGCATCCACTATACGGCGGGTTTCATGACCGATAGCGTATCGGAAAATGCCCACCTGGTATGGTCTCGGATATCCTTCAAACTGGCTAAACTCCGCGAATTCCATCCAATTTGCTTTTCTTAATTTTTATTTGCTAGGTGGCGCGTTTTCCGTTACCTATAGAGCAGTCGGCAGTAACATCGACAACTGTCCACTATAAGCCAGAGGAGTGCGGCGCGCCAGCTACATCTCCTCTGTCACCAAGTTGCGTGCCTGGTTCTGCCAGCCGGGTCAAGATAAAGCAAACACAGAGGCTTAGCGCACTAGCGCTCTATTTACAATTTATACGTTCTGTTCACTTAGCTTGGGGGTTATAATCTTACTTGTCTACTCAGTCGATCGCACTGAGACAAACGAATGCTCAAGCTTCTGGTTTCCGCCATCAGCACAAATACTAGTCATCGAGCGCAGTTTGATAAATTGAAAGCCTTTGCTTTTTCTGAATAACTCCTACTCCCCTACACTGAATTTCTTTTCCGTAAGTTCCAAAATGTATTTGTATTATCTTTTGGTACAAAGAAATTTCCGTATTTAAACACTTATTATCTCTGCATATCCCTTGCTTAATTTACGTCACTAGCAATTAAGGGAATGCCAGTGAAGAAATGTAAGCATTAATCTGTTAAATATGGTACGTAACATAAAAACTAATGCGAAATCAATCGGTTTATTCTGGAATGCCTAGGGTATTATACTTTGGTTGCAGACACAGTAAAATGTGCACTAAAAAATGAAGTGTATCAAAGTGGCCACAAGACTGAAGGATGCTCACATTTGAAGAAGACGTAGACAAGGTAAATAAGGCAAATGTCTTAAAGGTACTCTAACTGTTATTATAAACTGTTAAAATACTCGACAGTGGCCACACTTATGGCATTTTTATTTTACATAATTATGCAAAATAGAGCATCGATTGCGTTCAAAAAGACATCCATCTTTTAAATTGGATTGTGCAGGATTCTACAAGACGAAAGCATTTTGGTTGCAATGGCACAAGCTAAATCCGTCTCAAAAATGTTTTAAATACTCTCCGCTCTCACCTTCTGTTTTCCGCCGATACCAACCTCGGCAAGATTGCTGTGCGCTCTGCTTGCTATTGTGCGCTTAACTGAGAATTTTAAGACTACGTTACAGGATGCCGTTATAAAACTGGGCACGCAACTGCTAATTCATGCATAAAATGTTTGACTCATTTAAGTATTCGTTAGTATACATGTTAGTTTTAGGATTATGCAAGGATGGCAAGTATACTTGTCTAGATACTGTCTGCCACGCCATAACAGGTTTTGCGCGATACAGAACTGTTTTAATACAACCGTCTTTGCCTTGATAGCTACTTCATTATTGGATTAGGGGTTATAGCACGCCAGCAAGGCGTATGCATTATTGCATGAAGTCATGCTGTGGATAGTCTTGCTGCATGATACAAATTAACCTAAGGCGTTAGTCATAAGTCCTTCTGTTGACCACTTCTTTGGTTGGGCTGACTACCCTATCCCGGCAAACGTTTTTCTTACCATCAGTAAGTACCAGGTCTCATACCACGGTAACACTAAGCAATTGTTACATGTACGTGTTTACATGAACTTCCTGTTTACTTGAACCTTATGCATTAAAAATATGTTGCGCACCTTATCTATCAATACATGGTCATGCCTCCATGGGCGTGCTTCGCATAGTCGAGAATAAATTGTTTATTTGGTTATTTACGCTAGTACTCCTAAACAGTTAGCATGCCACCTGCAGTGAACCTTTACACTGACCTCCTAAATGCCATAAACGTGAAATACAAGTCTGGCTGCCTTTTATTAAGCATATATCCGCAACTTCTACTTCATTACCATGCAAACCTTTGGAGTTGCTCGCGCGTGCACTTCCAGTTGCCAAGTCAGTCCCAAAGCCCCTTCCATACAACTTGATGACAAGGTATAAACGGAGTCTTTTCGAGCCAAATACCAATAAACTAAAACGCTGTCGAGCATGCTGTAACCTGCCACAGACAAACACCTTGCCTACACATCATTTGGTCCTTTAGTCTACAAGTAGACATTGTCCGGCACGTTTGTGGTTTGCCTTTCCCCATTGCCTCTACCCACAAGATTATGACGAAGCACGTAGTGGAAATTATGAGTATGATCCACATTACAGCCTTTTGCTAAGACTTACCTACAATAAGTTAAAATACTACAAGCTACGTACCAACGAACTAAGGATATCACCTGGATTATTAGTGAATCGATTGCATCAAAATGGCCAAACGCCATTGAAACAACCTAAGCTGTCAGAAGACTATATTGTTTGGAGGGCTATTTTGAAGTAATGGTTGCGTAATTGTATCATTACGCGCCATCTCTAGGTAGACTGCGATTCCCTTAGGACGTTTTGGAGGCCAAACACAAGCTCTATCTTATTCAGCTACCATCTTAATTATCGAAGATACTAAGATTGTGGGTTTTCGTTTGGCAAGCATTCTTCATATAAAAAGCCACAAATGTCAGTTTAACAACACTGCGAAGTGGCGGATGTGACACTCCACTGAATAAAGTCACTGCTCAATTTCAGACTGGCCAGTCGAGTAGATTCACATTTCATTCTTTCCTTGACAGGTACGAGTATGGCATACGCTCTGTCTACATATACCTTTTTCTCTACACTTATGTTGTCCCTTTTTGTGCAGTGCGCGTGCTTGAACCCAAAGTATCGTCATGCGTTGACGACTTTATTTTTCCCGGTTACTTACTCAATATCCGCAGCCTTTACAACATTCGGCCAACGCTTATTACACACATAGCAACGCGGCTGATGCGAAACATAACTAATTGTAAATTTTGATCATGCCTGCTATGGCGTGCCTCGATAAATTTGAGAATAAACCATTTATTTATTTATTTATTTATAATGCAAACTTCGTTCAATACGGAGATTGCGCCTCGCAATTCGATCACATAACGTGCTTTAACATGGTCGTTAATGCTTCTGTAAATGTTGTGCCAATCGTTGCCTTCCGTTAACGGGCAGTCAAAGTAGTAGAGTTTCTGGCAACATTTCTAATTGTCCTGGGTTTGTGATCGTCTATCTGCAAGTGATGCGTTCAAACAAAATATGAAAACGTCGGAATGTACACTTTTCCGAAGGCAACGCCCAAGTTCCATCTACTTTCATAGATTAGCTAATTTTAAGTCTGGGTTTATGTGGTTGCAAGTAATCCAACGATTTGTTTGAATACTTGAGTTTTCATTGCGCTTGATATTTTTATAAAAGTAAACATAACGTCTGTAAAGAAACAGAGCGTCACATTAACAAATCAACAAGAAGGTATCGTCGAGCCAAGACTAGATTGCCATTGTAGTTTCCTCTTCTACATACATTCCCATTTCGAGTAATATCGTATAGCAGCCATTCCACATACGTATATTCACGCCACACATATAGGCGCCTTATGCTGGGTACCTCATCATCGACAGTGACAGTGCCACCCAGCTCCCTACGAGATGCAACGAAAACACACATTTTATCTAGCTCCTATTCTTACCGGATTTCTGTCCAGTCTCCTACGAAGTATCTCCCCTTGTAATCAAACCCCTCTGTCCCTTACGGCATACGTACACCACGGACACAGAAGCTCTCGGAGCGTTCAACCGAACGCCTCCAATACAACTGCGCCTTGCAAGTTAAGTGTTGCATTATGTCACATACAAAAACAGGAGCGTTTTAAATTGTTAAAAATGCATTCCCATCAGTATAGCCATCTCAGATAGGCGGTTTGGAAATTCTAGTAAAGGTATTACTTTGCATGTGCAGTAATTCACCGCGAAACTTCTATAACACTGCGCTCACTTCCCTTCTGGTACAATTGACCTGGTAATCGGTGTTAATTTCTATTTCATAGCCTGGGATCTAACTTACACTTGTGTACACAATTATTTTGCCTACATCATTTTACTACCTTGGTAAAAGGTCATGCATCCAGAAAATTATTATCCGTACCTAATTACATGATAGTATATATATATATATAGCTGCTCTCCGGTTTTGACAATGAGTGACTGCTCTCATTTATATTAAGCATTTTTGCCTATGCAAATAAACGTATGTGCTCACCTTAGTTTTTACCCATGGTACGCTAGATCCTTCGGCATTTTCACTAAGATTCGATCGTGTTTTATTATCCTCCCAATATATAAATATGTCGCATTATATACGTAGATATAATGATTTGTGTATGTATGTTGGTACATAGAAATGTGCGTGATAAGTTTCTTGACTTCGGGCAATGGCTTTGCTATATTCTGCTAATGCTTACCTTGTTAAATAATTCAGGTGTATGTCTGAATAAGCTTCTTTTTGCATCGCTTAAGCAGATTGTGTTGAAATACTTCAAGTGTTTCGCAGTTGTAGCAAGTTGTTCAAACATTTTAGTCTGACCTCTTGAAATTACAATGGATTTGTTGTCAATCAATTTATATCATGTTCACAGCAAAGAGTTAATTCGATAAATATGTAAACTTTCTTTTATAAGCAGAATAATCCAAATCCAGAAGCTACAAATTTTTAAGTTTTTGCTCCTAACTGGGCTTTTTAACATCTCTGGATTGGTCACGTTGCAAAGTATTGGTCAATTGATTATTGTACTCTCCACTTGATGTGGACGCCATGATTTGTCAACCAAGACCGAAGGAATAAACACCGAAACTTCTAGCATGCAAACCCTACCTTTCTTCAATAGGTGGTTAGCATGTTGTTCTGGAGTAACTCAAAATATCTTGACTGCGACAGCGCTTGGACAATGCTGCGCTACAAAATGAACCTGCTCATGAAACCCGTGGTACCAAACAAAACAAAAGAGCCCCCCACAAGTGCTCCTCCCTGAATTGATCTAAAAATACGGCTTTTAATGCCTAAAAGAAAGCAACTATGGAACCCTTCCATATTTACCGAATTGGCATCGAAACATTCCAACTACCAGAGGATCAGGAACTTATATATTACAACATGAGGGATAAGAGGCGACAATATGAACAGTGCCTAGCAAAACAGTCTGTGTCTAGAGCTGAACATTTCGCGTTTCTATTTCGAAAAGACCGATGTCGGCTGTGGGATAACCGCTTTGTCATCCAGTACAACAAATGCCGTTCTATACAAATACGGCAAAAAAGCAGATCAACTGGCCAGGCACTACTCAACTGGTTACACATTGGAGAACACACCACCCAAGAAACTCGATGCCTCAAAGCTCAGCCGCCTTTAGTACATCGAATACAATGCGTAAACATTTGCGAAAATGTTACTGGAGCTAGGTCTTATTATTCATCTCGTCATTACGCGTTGCATCCTCACTTCCTAAAGTCAATGGCAACTTACTTTGTCACACCCACCTGCCAGATTTTCAGCCCTTTCTAAACGCTACGCGTCTACATACCGACTGAAAACTAGGAATATGATACGAAAGCACAAAAGTGGAAATCCTCTTGACCCCAAGAACTATGGCGCAACCTGTCTGACATGGATATTTTTCACGTTCATGCAAAAGACTATCCAACGGGCTCTACAGAAGCACTGTTCTAACCAAAAATCAACTCGACTACACAGTGGGGCTTTCATTAGTGATGCTGCTGCACTACCAATCTACTAATGACAATGGAAAATGGGCAAGAATATTAGATGCCTGCAACCGCCTAGATTTTGTCTTCGTTAACTTCCACAAGACGTTTGATAGTGACACACATCAGAGGTTACTGTGCAAGCCCCGGGAAACTTGTGTCACTGGACGCCTGTACGCGTGGGTCGCTGGTTTATTGGGAGACAGAACCATGAATGTGCAAATAAATGGAACCTTTATCAGTCATTGCTACCGACTAACAAATCCCTCAAATGATTGGTTTTTGGACTTGAATTTTTCAAGCTGTGCCTCAATAACCTTCCCGAAACGCTTTAAACCGAATGCCTGATTTGTGCTTATGACCTAGAGCTTTATTCAGAGTTCCCGGGCATTGATACCATTTTAAAATACAGGTCAGGCTGGATCTACTAACGACTGGTCCACCAAGCGTGTTTTACCTTGCAACTTTGCCAAGTGCATTGTCCTCCTGATTAGGGCGTCTGATCCACTTGGAAAATGGTATATTGAAAAATACCTTCTTAAGGAAGACCTAGGTGTAATTATTGCCTTAGACCTTTAAACTAACAAGGGCACACTATGTATGGTGGCCGCCGCTAACAGGCTGTGAAGTAAAATAAAAAGGTCATTCTCGGATGACATCAAATTTCTTCAGGCTAGTAGTTACATCACACGTACGACTATTCTCAAGTTGGGTCTAAAGACCGCGTTTTCGCTTTCAAAACTGAAATGTACTCTACTAAAAAGTGTCCCGAGATGAGGGTTAATTTTTGTCTTCAGATTTCGGTATTTCCCCACCCTTTCCGACTCTATGAAATAAACCACTTCTCCCTGGACTAGCATCGCAGCACTAGATACCTTATCTTCACCAGGTGCATACTTAGAGGTGCACTTGGAAATAAACTTTGGCGGTTATTTCTACTCAACGTAGAAAGCCCAACATTGGGTCAAAACTGGAAGGTATTTTAACCGGTAGTGCTTTGAATTCGCCCTTTCTACTCGGGTGGTAAGCGACTGAAAAAACCTGTTAAAAACCGTAGCCAGCGCACGAATTGAACAAAAGATCCTCAGCTGCGCAAGATGCATGGACAGCACTGTTTTGCTGCCACTTTCTTAATCATTTGAAGACTGTTGGGGAGTTAAAGCACACTGGTACCTCGAGCTGATCTGGAGGCGACGGGACGTAGAACTTCCCTTCGGCTCTCTACAAATCATTAAATCATTAGAACATGGACTATTATTTGCTATGGTTAGTTCAAGGTATTGGCTGTTGTTTGACATCCTCGGTGTGGCTGGGCCTTATACGCATGTTCACAAACTGCCTCTCTGTCTAGCACCGTCTGCCTCGATTACTGGCTAGTGAATCATTTCTCGGGAGGACGGGGTTAACTGTCCCTCCGGCCCTGCTAAGCGCAAACATTGGTCTCATCAAGTGTTGACCTGACTACGGTCCAGCCACCGCATTGTGTGCGATTGCTTCCCAAATACAACATATCCATGATTTCATGGAAAGAATTGTGAGCCGGCCCTGTTAGTGAAACATGGCTGTCATCGCATGCCCCTGGTCTTATTTATTCGGTTTTACACTGAATATATGTGTATAGATGGAGCTGTGGTTGGTGCTGCGCAAGCCACCCATGGTTTATCTGTAGTCGTAGGCGTTCTGTGACTATCCTATGGAAGTCAGAGTGGCAGGCAAATCCGGAACCGCATGCTGCTAACTTGTGCCGTTACATATCCCATATATATGTTTTCATATATAAATGTGGATCTTGATGTATACTAACAAATAAGAATTTTAGTATATACTTTCGTTAGACAAATGAGCATAAATGTGTGTCTACGCAAATATACGCATTAGCACGTACGGTCAAATATTATATTTCTTTTGAATATTTCATCCAGCAAATACCGAAGGGACATCTGTTAAAGTATTTCTCTTTTATGAACTTCTCGGTACAGTTACCACTATCTTTAAATCATTCTCACTATCAGCAATTGTAAATCCTAATATTTACCGAGCGTTAGTTTTTAAAAATTGGTCCCTATGTGAGTATTTGCAACAATTACTACCGCCACCGAAACTTTCTCTAAATTAAACGACCTATTTATTACTGTCAAATATTTATTGGATCCCAACTTATCTCTCCTATTTCAAACTCATATTATGTTTATACATTATTATATGGCTGACTCCTTCCGGTTTCGGATTTTCCTACCAATGTGGCCAGCCACCATACAGCTGCGCCTACATAGGGCCGTGGACGGCTTGCGCTGCACCACCCACAGCTCCAACCACATACTCTATCTCCAGTGTACAATCAAAGGAATAAGACCGGGTAATACGTTGATAGAAGCCAAGTTTCATCAACGCAGCCGGCCTACACTCCATCAGAAACAAGCACAAGCACGCTGTATTTGGTACTCGGCCGCACACATGTCGGTGGCTGGACCGTTGTCCGCTCCACACTCTAGTTCATGGAACCACTTTTCGAGTCTAGCACGGCCACAAGGACCGTGCAACCCATCCCGTTCATCAACGACCATCTCCTGGAACCAGTATGGATGAGGTGTGTCTTAGACATGTAGCCACTTTGTCCAAATGCACATAAAGCGCAGCCACACCGACGATATCAAGCAATAGCCAATCAGTTGTAATAACAGTGTCAAATAAAATATATCATTTAAAGCCTACAGCTATGCAGACATAATTTTTCACTAAATTATCATATAAGTTGGTTAGTATTAAATCCGCGATAATTACCTGATGACTAGAAGTTAGACAAAAATGTTACAACACACAATTAAGTTAACGAAGACACGCGCAATTAACGTAACTAAGATGTGCAAGTTAATAGAAGCTTATTCTGGTAGGCATAACAAAGAAACGAAAGTGGAAAGAAATGTATCCAGCTTAAAAGGACTTAGTTAAGTGTAAGTTAGTTTAGCCCAACTGAGGTGGGGTAGTATCAGGAATGCAACATTAGTTTCAGCATTTACATTCATTAAATTTCCAGATATATGTGTTTCATGTAAGCCTGCTCATTTCTTCGCTGGCATGCACAGGTTTTTCACCTTTGCCATAAGACTTTGAAAGCAACCTCGTCATACCGACAAGAACTAGGAATCATTACACACTCACGTTTTTAAGCGCAATGCATTATATCAATTGCCTGTGTTTCAGGAATTCATATACTATAATACACCTGAAGGTCCTTACAATTCTCACAATTATCTATATATAAACTCCTTGAACATTTTACTTTCCCCCTTTATTTTATTATACAATTGCTTTTTATTTTAAGTAATTATGTCGTTTCAAATCATCATTTGGCAGATCTACGGCTGCACACACCCGTACTCAAAAGCCTGCGATCAGCGTACTGGACTGAAACCATACGACGGATGAACACAAAGGTGAAACAACTGGCTCTACACCCTAAGCACAACGTGTATTATCCGTATGCTACGTCATATTTTTTGAGTGTCAACACTGATCCCCAGACCGCTTTTCTCGATCTTTGGCTAGAAAGTTTGCATCCTTCATTAGTTGGTGCAGTGCACATCTTTCGTACGTAAATTTGTCAAATTTATTTGTTTTTGCGATTTTGAATTTGTCTATGGTGTACTGCGTTGGTGTCCGTACATTTTACTCCGGTATTTGTATGATGCACTTATCCTTCATTTTATCGCCTTTACCATCACATCGGCTAAACTATCAGTAATGAAGAAGCTGACATCCTGTGGAACTTGTTGCAAAATAGTTGGGCATAAGCCAATGCTGTTACATGCCTCATGTGTGGTGTGAATTTCCACAATTGGTGAATTGGTTTGTATTTAGATTATTTTAAAATACTGTGTGAGATCCAGCATGAATTTTCAAAATATGCCAAGCCACCGTGCAGTCACAAACAGCCAATAATTCGCGTCAGCCTACATGACAGGCTAAAAATACCATCGGATGAAGCCTCATGGGTTCATCCAAGCAAGCGGAAACTTAGCCACTCTAAGTCCGAAGGATCCTACCCGTCCTCCGGCTTCAGGCTATCCAGACCGATGTCCACCCGTTTTTGGGGCCTCAGCTGGCATGCCGGTGTGGCGTATTACGGACACTAACATACAGGTCTGCGAAAACGGAGCCGTTGAAAGACAATGGAGAATACAGCGCAGCGAAACTGACAAGTGCCAGTAATCGAAGGCGTTGTAACCTTATGATATTTCACGCTCTTCAGTCGACAGTCGTTATGTAAACGACATTGATTTTCCACAAACTGATTAATAGGCTTCTCGTTATGAATGATACGGGTTGCGGGTGAAGCAAATCACCCGTCTTGGAAAGAGGGAGGAAGGAAATTCCCGGTCTGCGAGTCACGCTTTTTGATGCGACTAGGCCGAGACTGATATTATCCCGCCACTGTAGGCTAAGAGGTCTAAAGATCCATCTTCGTTTCGATGTTGATCCGCCGGACAGAAAAAAACTAAAGTCCGCTGTTATGGAGTTAAAACGGTGAACGTATAGTAAGGAAGCAAATCACCACGTTGTAAATTTTCAGGTAGTTCCTCGGGTCTGTCCAACCGGGAACCGTTCGACGGCTCTTCATGCGCCTCTGTCGGTTCCTAAAGCAGTCTGCGCGTAGACTTCACAAATGTTTGTAGTTTAATAAAAAACGTGGAAATGTATTTCACTTCATTCTCTCACGTTGTCCGGACGTAATAGGACTGTTTGAAACCTGGTTAAATTCTGAGGTCACCACCCAGGAAGTCCAGATCAGTGACTACTCGTGCTTCCGCTGCAATAGACTCTCAAAAGTTTGAGACGGTATTCTGTTATACATTTGGTACTCGCTGTGCGGAATACTGTTACACCCCTAAGGTAGCGAAGATGGTTTGTGCAAGCGGTTATGATGCTCAGTCCTTCTGACACAGGGTGAATTGTTTGTGGATGCAGTCTGTCGCAGTCCGCGAATTCGAAATCTGGATTGGTTACTGCTTGCCAGATGCTATACTAGTCGGCCCCGCTTTCTGCTTATGGGTCATGTTAAGTATTCTCGAATATGATAGAATTGGTTTTAACTTCTCCCCGGGCACCGTGAAGTCGAAGCGTAGTTTCCAAAGAATATATTCGAAACCATGCAGCCCAACGATTTTGCTTACCGACTCGCGTGACACCACATTTCGCTCAATCGTGCTTAGACTACTACTAACGAGTTGCGAGCAACGTGTATTTGAAATGCAGGTTCTGTAGCCTCTAGCAGTTAATGAACTTTCAATTTTGGGTTAATAAGTCTAGTGCTGCTTTTGCCCTAATCTCGTCTACCAGAGACCTACTACAATTGGTGGAAGACCTACCTCAATTGTTTAAATCGAGTCGCCAGTGAAGTAGACTTGTCGCTGCCGCATTATTCTTCCATCGAAACCAGTTGTTCTGTTATAAAGGAGCGTGTGTAGTCCTTGTTTATTCGTTACGTATTATTAAATTAGCGGAAAACTAGGGAAGGTTCGACATAGCGTGTATCCAATTGGTTAGACGGCGACGCGTAGTGTGGAAAGAAGTCCTCGTGTCTGGCTCTGCCGACAATTATGAGGCGTATAAAAGGCAATGGAATAAATGTAACAGCGCAAAAGCGCGAAACCGTTAGCAGTTCGCAAAAGAGGTTGCAATCTTAGAGACCACTCCCAATAAGATTTTTCTTACTGAAGGGGCGATTGCGGCTCACAAGTGACGTGGCTCTCATAGAGAGCAAGTACGGAGAGACTCTGCCCCGCAGCACTGAACCTACATCCGCATAGGCGGAGCACTTTGTTTCCGTATATACGAATGTTCATGTGCCTCTGCTCAGTTCGAGTTGTGTAGCCCCTACTGAAATCTAAGGCCTTGGTTGCTGTGTAGAGGCTATCCGCAGTAATCTTGCCAGTCTTGATGGCACAAAACCCGCCCGACCTGATGGAATTAATCTGCTAAGTTTAAAGTCATTATCGGCCATCATCTCGTCAGCTACGACAGAGCTGTTAAATAGATCGCTGTCCAAAATGTGCATTGCCGAAGAACTGAAAATAATCCGTAGTGAAGCCGATTTCAACAGCTGGTGACCCACGCAATATAGACAATTACCGGTCGATTTGCCTTACCTCTTCTTTTACAAGGTTATCCAGATGATTGTGAAAAGGCTTCTTTTCTAAACGCTGCATTCGAAAGATATAACGATAGCACAATTTGGCATAATTTCGGGCTGCCCATGCATCACTTAATTGCTGATGACGCGGCCGAATGTTTGCAAGCGCTGAATCGGGAGAAGTTAGTGGAAGTCATTTACCTCAGTTTCAGTAAATTTTTCCGAAACATAAATTATGAGCTCCTGCCCTGCAAGCTAGGGAGTGTGGCTTTTGTGGCGCGTAACAGCAGTGGATCACTAACTTTCATATGGGGAAAATACAGTGAGTTAATCTTCATAATCACCCAATGCAGTGGTACCCGTCAATTAGCGGGTTACTCCAAGGCACAGTACTGAGACCAATCCATATCAACAGAGTACCAATGCTTCTTTTGTTTCCATACTCATTATTTTCGGACGAACTGAAGATTTGAAGGATAGTTAATTCTACCGGCGACGGTGTCGTCCTTCAGCAGGACCGCTACTGCCTATTACACTGGCCTGCAGAAGTTAGCCTAACGGTCAACACGGCCAAGTCTTCCTTTATCAGACTTAGGTGGGGTAGTAATATGCATTCGTACATTCTGACCGGCCACACACTGCAACACACCAATTTCGTAAAGGATCTAAGCGTACATACACGCTATAAAAACCGAAGTCTGGCGACAACACGAACAGACTTTACGCAAACAGACTAAGCCTGCTTTAGGCACTTAGCCACAGCTTCTGCACTTGGTCTGAAGAAATTGCCACCTGTCTGCTTGCTTCCACAATAAGACCGCTGCTTGAGTAAGGATAAGCCGCCTATTGCCCGGTCACAGTAGGTGAGGTGCAGAGACTTTAACGGGTCCAGCGTGTAACTAACTGGCTCATCCCCAGTTTGCGGTGTAAGCATTACGAGCAGCAAGGATGGACCCAACGTTTTTATAATCTATCATATCATCAGTTTCTAAATGAACTCATTAAGACGCAACCTATCATGCACCTGGGCCAATTTCCTACGTTCTAGCTAAATCCGCATGTTCGCGTTACAACAGCACAAGCGGATACCTGTACAAACTAGTGGTTCGGGATTTAAATCACAACGCTCATCGTCCTTGGTTTGAGTGTCCAGAGGTGAAATACTGAAACAAATTGTTGGGGACGCTATTCGAGATAAAATCGGTGTCCGCATGTAACAGTTTGCTTGACCCCACCTTTGCGGACTACCGGTATAAAGAACGTATCGCACAAGGATAAGATTTAATGCATCTTGCCTGGAATTATACTGCCGCAATTAACAAAAGGCTTGGTGCTTAATCTACTGAAATGCATAACTATGGCAATAGAATTAATTAAAATCGCATGGATTCGGTTATGTTACCATTCCCATTTGACCATGTTCACAGTACCTAATAAAATCTTAATTTAATCATCCACCACTCCTTAAAGCAAGGTGTTCAAAATTCGAAGGCAATGGATAATTCTTTTAGCACTAGTAAGAATATATGTCTTTATCTTGCTGAGTCGGCCAAATACCTCCGGAGCCTGTAGCCTCGTTGATGGAGTAGTGCTTGTGAAAATACTAAACGTTATCTTGAAATCTGTTAAATACTAGAAAAACATTTGCACAACTACATGAATTATAAGAACGCTGTGCCTATTGCGGATTTCAGAGAACTTTGTCAACAATAATGGAATTTCTCTTGGATTAAAATGATAGAAGCACATTACGTGTTATAAAACAACCAGACCAAAATCTTCGCCTAAATTTGGATGTAATCTAATGCTGAACAGCATTAGGAAAGGGAGATTAGCCATTATGCTTCTTCAACCAAACTAGTAAATCCAACAGAAGTGTTTTATATTGGACTCCCAAAACTATTTAAGATAATTTGAAAGAAGTGATCCTCTATATACATAATGAAATAATTAAAAAATAGAGAGAGCAGATTTGCATAGAAAATAGATAACCTTGGCAAATTTTGGAACGCATCCCGCTTGTAAAGATCTCGAAAATATGAGAGTTTTGTTGCATATTTAATCAGCCTGTAGTTAATTCTTACGAATAATTCCGAATTATATATTCTGCTTTTTGGCGTTGGTTTATTAATCGTTGCGACGGTGGCGCCCCCACGCAACATAAAGTGACTCACAAAGCTGTGGGCCCTTTATATACACAAATATAATACAGTGTTCTTAGAACTGATAAGGTTTGGAATAGACTACGACCACCTCTGAGCTAGTAACTTAGCTTAAATGATAAACCTATGGCGTTTAATAGAGGTTTCAAAGCGCTACATTGTCCAAGACATACGTAGATCGTAACAGACAGGAAGGCTAGACGGTGGGTGCAAGCTGGAGGCCGGAGGAAGGCGGATCATAAGGTGGGTGGCTGGTTGGCGGATAAACCCGCTCTGGTAAAATTGAAAACTAAAGGTGGAGAAAAACAAGTGTTAGAACGACGAAAGCTTCTACTCCAGAATTGACGACCTCTTAAACTTTGGTTGCAAAATAGGCTTTTCCGGAGGCCTTACAGCAAGAAAAATAAATACATAATGTGTCAGATTTATGTCGTAACGACGCTTCGCTGCCGCGCTACCAACACCAGTCGCCCGCAGGTTGAGTATACCCCGACGATGCTTACCCCTACGCGGATTCGAAACGGTGAACTTATGTTTGCGAACTAAACGCGCTGACCACTCGGTCACCGGCCCACTTTTCAGAAAGAATTTACAGAAATCGCGATTGTTGTATGCGTCCGGTCTAGGGTTCCGATTGCTTCTGTTTCTCGGGCCTACATGAGTCATAGTAGCTCGAGGGGGCTGAAATGCAAATGAGGTACTTTGTATGGGGATGGACAATCGCCAAGTAAATGTCGAAGCTAAATGATGGTGTGCTTGTATCACATATCGTGGCTAGCTGGGCTGTATTGTCATGGCAAGGATAGTATTCTGAGCGCAAAGCAACTAGTTGGAAGGCGAGAAAGTGTACAATTTTCTACTAAACGACCAACAACAAAGACTAAATAGAGAGGCAACTAGTAGAGGAAACGTCGCTCACAATATAGGCTGCGCTCGATGATAACTTATCTGTTAGCTCGCTACGAAGACATTGGAGCGCTACACATTCAACGGTTTTGGAATAAAAGATGGAAGAAATGTTGATTCAAGCGAGCAGAGTACAACTCTTCTATGGATATTTATGACTTCCACCGTAGTTAACACATCGTTTTTGGATGGTTGCGATGCTGGCGGATTTTGTTTTTAGTCACAATGGATAATGAGGAACCGTGTGGTTCTTTGAGGATCTCTGTTGAATGAGGTAAATAAAGGAATATAGTCACAAGCTCATCTGGATTGATAAAATTTAACATAATGTTGTCCCTTGTTAAGTACAATTAAAATATAAAAAGGCAACTAAATGACACATACGGAAACCACTTTGGTAAAGATTACTTCACATGAAGCCGCGAGGTCAACGCTTGTATGCAAGCAACTTTGGAGGCTTACTAGCGCAACATATGTATTTCAAGTGGACTTGTATTGCAAGTATTTGCAAGGTTCTTTGCGAGCATAAAACAAGCAGCTATCTGTATTGCATTGCTATGAATCAATCGCCGCTTTCAAGCTAACATAATGTGTTAACTTTGACGAAGCGGACAGCAATTTTAACCCTATCAGACCCAAAAACCCTGATCTTAACTGTTGGATTTAGCTGGGTTTCTGAAGTTGAAAGAAATAAGCCAACATGACAGGAACTTGTTGCTTGCGTACAAACTAGTGAGTAGATTTTCATGCAACGTGGAAACCATGTAGAAAGTATGGACTGGGCGAAGTACTGGAAACTAGGTACTGCGGTGAATTGGCTGAGTCGAAATTTACAGAAATGTCGCTGCAGCCGCCTGATACTGTAAGAAGCTACACGTTTAGCTGCAGCGGCATTGAGTTGCGGATGCCAAGCAGTACTGTACAGATAGCAGCAACCTACGCTTTTGAGCCACTGCTCGGTGTTTGTTGGTACTGGAATAGCTAGTATTGTCTGCAACCAAAACAGACGGTACTCAATATCTAAGAAACATCGTGTGGAAAGCGGCACTTTTGCAGCCTTAAATTGCAGGTATGGTAAACTGCCTTTAGGGGTGACCGAAGGAAGTCATAAATACGTCAGAGATGCCTGAATTTATTTTCTTCTCAGAGTTCTACTCTTAGCAACTGTAACATGCGTGTATGCCAGTGGTCCAAATGAATTACCTTAGGTATTAAGACCGCAACTGCGATGAATGTGAGTGAGCTGTTAGCCCATGATGCTTAGATATCATGAAGCCAAAATGATGGTGTTGTAAAGTTAGAGTAGATCAGGGAGAGGCTTTATATGCCTCATCTCTGTCAGAATCAATATGATGAGCACGCGCTCAGCTGAAGCTGAACAGAAGTCCTATATTTTCTACACGAATACAGTTTTGATGTATTAACTTATAACAGAAGTATATTTTTTAAGTGAATGAGTCGCAATCATGTAGTTTGGTGTTTGAGATGACCGCACTTCTGTAGGCAACTAAACATTACCTTCAGTGGGGTAGGTAAAATCGCCGCTGAGTCAAATCGAGCAGTATGCGATCTGAAGTTTTCAAATCGCTGCAGTTGATGTTGTAATAGTCTAAGTGTGAATAAGCATGACTCCTATACAGTTATGGTCGTGCCTCGGCTGTTTATCTGGCTGCCTATGTAGAAGGCTAATTTTCCTGCCTTCACAATTTAATATTCCATTTCTCTGCAAAGTTGCGGCTCATAGAACGCCGTATAATTAACCTATAGCTATCTTATTGATTTGAAAGGGTATGCCATTTATAGTAAAGGTGTAACCCAGTATGGAACTTTTATATGTTGTGACACGTGATGTATTAGCGAAGAAATGCATTTGCCACTGCTGACACCATGATTCTAAAGCATTCAGGTTACCGCGCATTTCATCAGAAGCGGATATTTTCACTCTCGGGGAAAGATACCTACGACCCTTATATCGTCAGCGAAGAGGAATGGGCGGCCATGGCCCAGGCTGTCATAAATGTTGTTCACAAGAAAATTACAGGACGGGTCCAAGGACGCTCCATTTTACGAGTCCATTAGCAACCGTGCCAGGAGTGGATTCGATCTGTGCAATATTATAAGTTGCGTGCGCCCAATCAGGTGTGATTCTAGCCATTAGAGTAGAGGATTACCTAGACCGTAAGCTGACATCTTCGCCGACAATAAAGGAGACGCAGAGAGCACTTGCTCAGCTGCGAAACGGTAAGTGTGCCGGGGCCGACGGGATCCCGCCTGAAGTAATGAAACACAGGGGACCCGCGTTGTTGACTGCGCAGGCACCATTTGGTGCAACGTATAGGGATTGAGGAGGAGGTGCCTCCTGAGCTGAAGGATGCCTTTGTGCTACCACTGTAGAAGGGCAAAGGGAGCAAGCAATGTTGCACGAATTATCGTGGCATCAACTTGTTGAGTTATGTGGGCATGGTGATTGCCCGAATCCTGCTCAACCGCCTGGTCCACAAGGTTGTAGAACCTCAATTGGCGGAAGAGCAATGCGGATTCCATTCGGGTGGCAACACTATAGATATGGTGTTTGCGGTTTGTCAGTTGCAAGAGAAGTGCAGATAACGACATCAGCCATTGTACTCGCTTTTTGTTGATTTCACCAAGGCATTTGATACGGTGAACCGCGAGGCACTGTGGCTGGTGTTGGGTAAGTTTGGTTGCCCGCGTAAGTTTGTAAGTGTAATTGAATGTCTGCGCAGTGGTATGCGAGCGAGGGTGCAGCTGAGTGGAGAGACCTCGGATGACTTTGCAGTTGTCTCTGGTGTGGAGCAACGGCTGTGTCTTAGCTCCTGCCCTGTTTAATATATATCTTCATACGAAGTTGTCCTGTGTTTTGATGCCGCTTGTGCTTACGGTGTTCGTGTGGAACAGCGTATTGATGGTGGTTTGCTGAACATCCGTCGTTTTGGTGGGAGAACCGTAGTCTGTGAGACAACTATCCGTATGTTGCTGTTTGCTGACGACTGTGCGTTATTTTCACACAGCGCGGATGAGTTGCAGCACATGACTATTGCTCTGGCTTCGACAGCGGCAAAATTCGGGCTCACCATCAACACAAGCAAAACTGTCTGTCTCTTTCAGCCTTCACCGGAGGTGCAATCTTCAATATTGCTGCGAATCAGCATTGGTGCTGAAGTATTAGAAACCACCTCCCGCTTTTGTTACCTTAGGAGTGTGATGTCTGCTGATCAGCAGCTACACAATGAGCTGCGTATCCGCGTGTCGAAGGCAGCGGCGGCATTCGGGAAGCTTGAGTACCGGGTGTAGAACGACAATCAGCTTAGCGTTGGCACCAAGCTGATGGTGTACAAATCCATGGTGCTGTCCGTTCTTCTATACGGCAGTGAAACGTGGACGATGTACCGTCGGGATATGCGATATCTCAAGCGGTTCCATTAGCAGCGTCTGCGACGGATTTTGCACGTCGGCTGGGGCGACAGAGTTGCAGACACGGAAGTGTTGCGCGGAAGTGGGATGTATGCAGTGGACTGCATACTTTTATTGAGACACCTGAGGTGGATCGGTCATGTGAGCCGTATGGATTCGACGCGAATACCCAAGCAGCTATTATATGGTCAGCTGAGTATTGGGAAGCGGCACGTGGGGGAACCAATGTTACGATACCAGGGCATGATTAATGTGAGCCTCTCACGTTCTAAACTTGATTGCAGATCATGAGACTTGAAGGCGGTTGATTGGCATTCATGGCGCGATCTGATCACGAAGACAGTTGCCGAGGTGCAGGAGAAAGCCCTCATGCATGCAGAGAAGAAGAGGCAAGTGCGGAAGCCGCAAGCACCGATGGGTTGTTCTCCATCGACATCAAGCGCATGGTGCTGTAGAACATTCGGTCGAGAGTGCCTTAGTCAGGCAAGCTTAGTGAGCCATAAGCGTGGTCACTAGGGACCACTACCGAGGTGACGACGGGTCCCTCAGAGAACGTAGGCAGAACCGGCGAAACGTTTGTAGGTAAGCTGCATTCGATTTCCTAACCGCGTGCTTGCATGCTAAGTTTCTTTATTTCAGGTGGTGGGTTTTCAATTTTGCCTAAATGCTTTTCTTTCTCATATAATTGTCCATCTGTACTATATTCCATTAACTTGCACACCTCGCTTAAGCCAATTGTATTCCATTTCCGTAGCATTTTTGTATCCGTGGCATTCCGTAAAGTATACTTGCTGACCTCGTGAACTTATCTAGGATTTGTTTGTAAACAACTTATTTCATATGCTCAGTAACTTAAGGTTTATATCACAGTTTCCTTATGCAATAATCCGGTTTTTTCTTTGTCCCTCCCTCTCTGTCAAATGAGTGGATATTGTTTGATATCCCCGATGTGGTTGCGCTTGCTGTGCATGTTGACAAGGTGCCTACCTGTCTATTACCCACTATCTCGTCCATACTGGCTCCAGGAGACAGTTGGTCGTTGCTGGAGGGGACGGGGTGCACGGTTCTTGTGGCCGTGTTAGGCTCGAAGGGTGGTTCCATGCACTTAGTGTGGAGCGGACTACGGTCCAGCCACCGCCTTGTGTGCGGTTGATTCCCAAATACAGTGTGCTTGTGTTTGCTGTGAAGGAGTGTGGGCCGGCTCCGTTGATGAAACGTGGTTCCCATCCGCATGCATCCCGGTCTTATTCCTTCGAGTTTACATTGGATAAGGAGTGTGTGGATGGAGCTGTGTGTGGTCCAGCGTAAGCCACCCATGGTCCCTCTGTAGGCGCAGGCGTCCTGTGGCTGGCCAGAGTGACAGGCAAATCCGAAACCGGATGCCGCCAACCAAGCTGGCATCTTATGTAATGATGTATATGGGGGAACCTAACGAGTGCATTTCGCATCTCTACTTAAATTTTATTTACTGCCAAATCCAGATCAAGTCCCTTCAAGTCAATGTATGCATTTTGCATCCAGGTATGTATTTTTCAATAGGTTACACTATTACCGCGGTTGATTATGTATATGCAATTACTGTTAGAGAAAAAATAAAACGCGTAAATTCATTAGCACTTCTCACTCCAAATATGTTGCATCCTACTGATAGTTTTGGTAGAGTCGACTAGCAAGTTGGGCAGGTACGGTGGCAAAAGTTGCGGTGCCATGCATAACGTGAAAATAAAATCTTAAATGTGGAAAAGATAGAGGAAGTAGATAATCTTTGTGATAGGTTACAAGGTAGCAGATAAAGAAGATTATTGAGAATTATGGAGTTAAAGCTGGTACAAGCGTCTAGGTACTTCTTGAAAATAATGTCCTGATGGAACTCTCTAGTAATATGCTGCATCAAGAAATATGCTTTATGGACCATAAAATCAAGTTTTAGTCTATTGGTATAAACAAAGGGTAGTTAAAGAATTACCTTCGAGCCAGTGCGGCAGTATACGGGCAGTCACAAATCTAATTATCAGATCACGTGGTACTAGAAGTTGTTTAAGCAATAGTGCATTAAGAAAACGATCAACTGCCTTAAAGAAACATTCCAAAAACGTGAATAAACCAAGCTGTTTTGGGATACAAAACCTCGAAAATTATACTGAAAATCTGGTTGGTAATTGACCACAAACCACCAATGGAGAAGTGGCCTCCAAAACAACGTAACTTCTCAGTTTGAAGAAACAAGCTTGTTAAGTCATGACATTTATTAGAGCTCCAAATCAGTAAGCTGATGAGGACAAAATCACGGGTTAATCTAGATCATTTTGAAAAATAGCAAGCTTAAAATTGGTTAGAGTTCCGCACTCTAACACGACATAGTCAACATACTTGCCTTTAATAAAGATAGATAATACGGGGAGGTAAGCCATCTAGAAAAAGTAGTGTGCATATGGGGACGGCTGTCTGCAAAACATCTGCCTGAGAGAGATACAATGCCTTCGCGCCTATTAATCTGGACGAAATGAGTGCGGTTGATAAAGTGGTCGCTAAACACGAGGCAATAACTTGTTGGAACCCAAATTGCACGCAGCTGGTTGAGCAAGACTGATCAGTTAATGGTACCAAAAGCATCTCCTTAGTCTATAAACATGAGGCAAAGTGCCCGGTATTTTTTCATTCCGTGCAGATGCTACGAAATGTACAAGGTGGACCACTGCATCCAGGGTGTTGCGACCATGTTTGTAAGCAAACTGGTATATATCGTGTGCATTGGTGCTTTTGCAAATCTGAGAAGCAAGCAGTTTATCGAACACTTACAATATTACCAATATACATGCGATTAGACGGTACTTTGGAAAAACCTTCTTTGGCCGCGGTGTTAGTCTAACAAAGCTTTAAATGTTACGGTTGGTGCCGTCCGCAATACATGGACTAGAAATTGCGGCCAAAGTGTCCGCAAAATAATCTGCACAGTGCTTTAGAACAAGCGGTAATAATACATTGCAGTCAGTAGGCTTATTTAACTACAACATTTTGATTTCTCGGAAAGCATTAAGCTTGCCACATGTGATCACCTGACCTAAGTTGGTGAAGTAGGACAACGAATAAATACCCTGTAGAGAAGAACAAAATTAACCGTTGATGTGCACATTCACGTTCTCAATGCGTTTAAGGGTACTTAGCCTACAAAGGTGGTTCGGAAGTCCTCATACATCATGAAAATCGTGAGAGTTCAGCGCTCTTACAATGTGTAGATGCTTTAATATTTTTTTTATCTCGGATTGGACTGCCAAGGTGAATATTTTAACTGGCTCACCCATTTCGTATTTATAGGCGTATTCTTTTTGTTTATTGTTACTTTAGCAGCACGGAAGCAAATCCATCCAACAGTATGGAGATGGTGTCAACAGGGCAGTAAAGAGGGAAGCAAAATTTATTGTACATGTAATCACAGTGTTGCATTCCTAAAAGAGATTTGCTTTTGAATACGGAGAAGTTTGTTTAGGCAAACGTCGTTTAAACTTTCGTAATGTTTTCCGTCAAGCAGCCTTTGTGCATGTCGATTTTGGATAACTTCTTTCGCTGAGACATATTTGATCTTACAGGACATGACTGAGCATACATACAGAAAGTAGTGATCTGAGTTGCCAAGAGGAACCCTTATTAATTTAGGAAATAAGTGCATGTTATAAGTAGAGAAAATAAGCTAACAGTGGGTTCAGTCTAGTTTCAAAATTCAGCATATTTATTAGAACGAGAGGTGGGATAAAGGCTGTCACTCTTGTTTAACTCAAAAATAGTACAGAGAAAGTTCTCAATAGTTGGCAGTAACGCTGTGTGAAAGCAGTCTAGCAAGTTCTGCAACACAGACAGTGATGTGTCAAAGGGTATCTATATACCATTTCAATGAATACAGAACACCAAACACTCAAAAACTGGTTTACATTCAATTGCATCTCAGCAAACCTTTGAAGTTGAGTATTTAAACACCAAGACCATCGGTTTAAACCAGGGTTCGTTCAGTAACTGATAATACTCTTTTCACAAATAGGTGGTTTTCCAAGTCTATCCCTGCTTAAGGTAACCACTGAGATAAATAACCTCACCCACAACGTAAGGATTGAGCAGAATTGCTTGGACCATCGCAACACTTGTATACGTAAGTTCCTTACGCATTGTAATGGCAGTAAATTCAGCGATTTTACCAAGGAGAGAGAGCACATGGCTTTAGAGAATCAGCGGTATATTTTCTCTATTTACAGGATAGCTTCTGAGGCCCAAATGCCAAGCTGCGCGATGTTTTCGCATTTTACCAAATTGTATTTTAAACATCCTCTTGGTGGTCTTTTTGACAGTTTTACTGCCTTTAACATAAGGTCTGCTGCGGGAGGCACTTTAAAACGATTCCATAAATTCGTTAGGGTAGCATGTATTTGACGAATTAAACAAATTGCCGTGAACAGCCCAATAACAGAAATAAATGCGCAATAAATATCGTAATAAACCGTACTCCAAGGAGAAGAAACAGCAAAAGCCATTTTGAAGCCCCGCTAATTAGACATCCGAATTAATTGCGCCGGTGACAGGGTAATGGAAATCAAGCTGACTGGTTGCACAGGATGCAATGCTTAGAAATCCATGCTGCGAAATACTAACGTGTCCTTCTGTATATGGCATGTCCACGAAAGCCCGTTTAACCTGCTTTTTATCATGAGTAAGATAATCGATGCGTGGTTAATGGGTCGGTAGAATTTTATATCTAGTATGCAACCATTTTTATTGATCTGTGTGATGACAGAGTATTTCCATGCCTCAAAATATTGATCCTTCTCCATAGAGAGTGTGAACAGCTGTAAGTAAATTATCGGGAGACCATCGCCTCCGTTCTTATATAAAATGGGTGAAATTCCGTCGGTACTATGTTTCGCTAACGGTTTAATTGTTACGTTCCAGGACGAGTAAATTTTAAGTAAAGTTGCACCGGAGAGCGCGAGTTGTTAGTGTTCATGTTTAGCTCACTAGTGGCTGGGAACATTTATACACATTGTGAAGCTTTGAATTAGGAGCTGAGTACATTCTATATAAGTTGTGGGTCCTCAAGTATTTCATTAGGCCCAACACGTATGGAAGCGATCTTTACCCAGTAATGATGGGTGCGAGGACGCAGCGGCTACCTAAGTTGCTTTGCTTTTTTCCCACTAGATATGCTCACACCTCCTCGGTATATATTATCAGTATAATCTGTCTAATAGCTGACTCGTAATCTCGGTTGGTCTCAGGAAATTGCAAAGTTGGAATTGTTGTTGTAGGAGCGTCGCAGTCGGCGCACTCTGATGTGCATCAGGTTGCCTCACACGTTTTGCTGAGTGTTTTTAGAGGAGATAAAGGAAGCAGGAGATCCAGACAGTAGTGCAGTACCCTGTAAAACATTGCAGTGCATGTCACCAAGAAGTCGGACAGAAATACTTCGTCCTAATTACTTAGACTGTCGAGGATGTGTCATTTTATTTAGTTCAACCGGACGTAGGTCTCCATATTATATGTTCTAGTACAAGAGATGGCCTAGATTTTCAGGTGCAGTGAGCTATATAGGACTCTGTGGTAGTTTCCTGAGAAATCTTCACTTAAAGATACATTTAATTAGAGTGAACCATAAGTCTAATAAATGATTGGTCCGCCCGGAGCCGAAAAAGATTGCACTTAGCTTCCGAAATTTGTATAGGCTATATGGGTTCTATACTTGTTTGGGGAAGTAAGCGGAAGCCACTGCATAACAGACGGGTTGAAATCCCATGCAACGAGCTTGCATACACATGGGTAGCTTGAGGTTTACTTGCAATTAGCTATATGGCCTTATCGTTCACATGGGATGAATCAGGATTCTTGTAAATTCATTCAAGTAGTAATGTGGATCATTCGGTATAGAACTACTAGCCATATATCTAGCGATACGTCACTTACGACAGGTCCTACTAGGTTGTTTCCTTACAGCCTTCACCGAACACAGAACTTAGACTTTCCCCCGCTGCTCCACTACCGACCGATACTATTCTAGACAGTCGCTTTACCTTTCAACGGCGATGCACACACTGTGTTACCCCGAGCCCTGAAAGACGCTGTTGAGAAGACGTACCACAGCTCGTTAGAGCATAGTTTCTTACTATATGCCACTGCTTGCTAGGCCCTGGAAAGATAAACTGCAGTCGTTGGCTGCAACCATACTTGTGTGTCAATACAGGTGCACGTGTGTGCACGAAACGTCGGTCGTACGTCGAGGCGTTTATCCCAGAGTATCCGCGGGTATATACCAATCTGGTTCTACAGAGGTGAAAAGAAGTCTCTAACATATCCTTTTTGCCACACCATAAATTTGGCCAAGCTGGATCAGAGAGCGACTGCAATTGATCTACTTATTGCCTGAACTATACATATGATTTGTCCGCAAGCAATTGCTCTCGATTACAGAGTCCATATACTGTGCTAGTTGAAAATTGAGTTATGTGTTCAAAAGAAATATATACGCTACATTTTGTTACCTTTTCAAAAAGGCCCTATTACTTAACTAGGTGAGTACTATTATTGTAGTCTATATTATTTCTCTTCGAGTGTAATTATCTACTATTTCATTGGTTGATAGAATATATTATTCACAGCCAAAGGTATTGAATTTAGCGTTCAGAATGATGGTGATTAACCTCAGCTAATTACGGCAGTTCCACATCCACTCCAACATTCAAGCAAATGGTTCTGGTGGGCATTTACCCGAATAGACTTTTGAACAACAATTACCTCTCTAGTTTTATTTATGAAATATGAATTGGGAATATTTGGCCTGCTATAGCTCAACGTACACTGTGATCCAGTCAAACAATTAGACCAAAGGAGGACTTACCGTTAAATGAATTAAGATCTAATTCAGCGGAAATGGTTTAATAGGCAATTCCTCGAAATCGTGCAAAAGACTGCGAAATGGCATTTTTTGCATGAGATGGTTGCTTGTAGCCAAAGGGATCAACTGCACTCATCACCTGCATGAAAGTTCACCGTGGATAGCTAGACGATGTCTGTACCACTCGGACAAGCGTCCCATAGAACAAGAAGCCAGCCTCTATTACCTCGAAAATGTTACTAACCTACACCATTCATCATCCACGGCTATTTCCAATTACGGACCGACTTTAACAACTAATGGCGGATCCTGACTTAGCCAGTAGGTCAATCAATGGAGAACATAGGATCACTAGATCATTGGATGATAGAGAGTAATAGGAAGGTTCTTATTCAGCTCCTTCACTTACCGGTCGTTGGGAAGGCAGCCTGAGTCAATGCGGAACAACATCACGCAGAGAACCACTGAAATGCAGTGGAAACAGCTGGATCCCAGCAAACTGGAATGATAATTCAGCAGATTTGTGACACCTTCCTCGGTCTCGGCATCCATGATATACTCCGGAAGCTAGTTTAAGCCATTCATGAAGAGAGTGATTAAAGCCAAGTTCGATCGCACTCGATTCCTCCTTATTTTAAATCTTTTTAAATGTGGCCGCTTGTAAAGCTCTCTGTGTAGATAAAAAGGAATTCCGATAATTTCATTCTCACCTCGCTCACAAGAATGCTTCGGTGAAGGTCAGATCTTAGCGATAGAAAACGGTAATCCAGGAAAATGTGGTTTGATTGTTTGAGTCGAAGACAATAGTAAACTCCCATGGCTAAGGAACCGATTTGCATCCGCGCCGAGGTCTGAATGATTACCTTCAGTTCGCCTAACAATGTCTCCTTCACATACTTCTTACCTGGAGCACTCCTGTTGAAATCCGAAGGCAGATTCTCATGCTAATACAATGTAATTCCCGATTGGACAAATCCCCATTCATTGCTGATATTCACTAAGGCAAGAACACCGGGGTTCGGCTAGTTTCTGCTACTGGATATTTGCTTTTGCTCACCACTTATCCGGTGTATTTCACAATCCCCTTTGACTGTTCGGTTGGTCGTGGTTGCTAATATTTCCAATATAGTTTACTAGTTATGACGGGAGGATTTCCTGTTTGGTTTTCTTGACAATACCCTATCCTTGAGGGCTTTAACAAAAGTACAACATAATTCATTAGATATCCCTTTGGAGACTTCACGTGGTTCGGCAGATGATCAACACATTAGGTGCAAAAATTATTCCACTCATGACCTACGAATCGGGCCCAGCTATACGGTCGGGTCAGAACAGTACCCTGGAACGAAATAGACACTCGCCTAACGCATCAGCCAATGGACAAATGGGACGCAACTTGACTGCGAATAACCGAGCAAATAAACGATCACCAAGAAGCATAGCCAATTGAAACTTGCCAAGCAATGGATCGGCGGCCGTGTTTCAGGATGCGCTGGGTTTTCGCCAGGCAAGCCTTCTCCCTAAATGGCGAGAAATATCCGCATAACAACACTGCGATGCGTCGCATTTGACCCGCCAGTCGAATAAAGCCACAGACGTATGCATCACGTTTCAATATTCTTGAAACCTTCGTTACACTGGCACTTCCAAATTTGCTTATGCTGTCGTCTCTGCTTTTTTACAAGATCACTCTTGATCTTGGAGTTACTTGCACACAAAATCAGTATGGTACCACATCTATCTCGATATTGCTTTTCAATCATCTATTATATCATCCGGGATTCGTTATCTATTATTGGCTGATGTATGACTGCAATATATGGCAGACTGGTTGTATGTTTACAGAAGTGTCCAGGTCTCACGACAGCCCAATTGTTCATTTTACATTTGCATGATGATACAGTTCAACTCATTTATTTTATAGGCTTACATATCCTAACGATACATAACGGTATAAAATGTACTCGAATCATTCGACACTATACTTCGAGTCAGGATCTTTGAACATATTCTGGAATGGTATTCTGCCATTGGAAGTTCAGGGTAAATATCGTCACCTTAAACGGTACTGCTCACTTCATTGTCGTATGCATCAATTATTCCGTCGTACTTACTTCTATATATGCCATTACTTATGCAGCATATTTTGAATATTCGGAAGATAAGTTCAGATGGAATGACCAGCCAAGTTGCTTTAACCCCGCTGCCATTGTAACAGAGTCAACCGCGTTCACACTACCACTCCGTCAACACTAAAACCTAGACGATGATATCCATTCAATCTACCTGGCCTGAAGTTCAGTTTTACAGGGCATATTGACACAGACGTCTAGTGGCATTAAGATCGCCCAATGTCCATTGGGAATTAAAGCCATGGACGGCTTCAGTTCATGGCACCGTTTCTCCACCTTCTCCGTTCGATGTGCCCTAAAGGTATCCAAATCCAGCATCGACGGTTTTGTCAAAGAGGCACCGCTTTGCATTCCACAAACTATCCAGCCAGTTTTAGTGCCACTGTCGTCCATCCATCCGTCCTCGTCAGCCTGCACAAACATGTTGCTTGGGAACGTTGCTGCTTTAGGCAGAGTCTTACGCCTAAAAAGGATGAAAGGTGATAAACGGGGATCATCCGCCATAACCTTAAAACAACTGTAAACCGTGTCATCTCGTTTTCTGGTGTATTTACAAAAACTGTTAGAACCTTACTGCACCACCATGTGATTTGAAGGCATATCAAACCACACGGGCGTCTCGTCTATATCTCCTATTTGAGGCAGTTTAATTTGTATCACTGCCCAGCTGAATCACAAAAGTTTAAATAGATTCAACTTTACATTCCGATTCCTTCGGCCAGTTTCGCGCGGATACATAGTCACATGTTAAATCGGTTCATGAAACGATTGCGCCATGGGGAGAAAGCAAACCAATATCCGAATTTGATGGCGGAAATCCCGCGCTTGTTAAATTTGTGCGCATTTTGATCCGAATGTTCGTTCGGATAGCAATTAATCCAATGTGCCGTTATTTCAAATCCAACTGTGCTAACTTTTCCTCCAGTGCAGGAAACAGCGTTCTTCTACGGTGTGTTGCTCTCTTGCCTATACACAAAGTGACAATTCTGACTTCTTTCGCCATTCTCCTACCTGCTTTTCAAGCACCGTTAAATAGCGTGCAGCAATAAAATTAGCAGCTTGCTCAGCAACCGCGATAACTTGTAATATAAAGCCCGCAACAAATGCACGTTGTTTCTGTCTAGATATCTTTTTACGTTTCCATGTCTCTGGATGATCACACGAAATATGGTCACATCCCCACTCAGCTACATCGTGTGACGTCGCGTTAGCGCTATTTTGTTTACCGCATCCCAGCGTTTAAACATTATGTTATGCTAGTCAATCTGGTGCATAAAAGTGCGATGTCATCCAGAAAGCACTGATCGTAAATTTGCCTCTATTCTACTGCTTCACTGCGCTTCAGATGTGTGAGGCCCTCGACGATACGAGGCGGTGGCTGACATACTATTTCACATTGCACCATAATGTAGGCTGTCTTACATGTTTCCTGTGACTTAGCACCTAGTCAATACACTGTCAATAGCGGTTAAAAATCTGTGCTTAGATCTCTAAGCCCCAGTAACCGCGATCCTAACGAATTTGGTGGCCGGATAGGACGAAGCGTTAAGCAGTTTGCGCTTGAGCACACTCAAGTGAGAACAGGTAGTAATGCAGTCAGCATTGTGAGAAACGCTTTTGTTTTTTGCTGATTTTTGGTGGTCGGCTAATATACAGAAGTAAGATACTGGACAAATTTGACGGTGTTAATTAATACTGTCGGCTTATATACGGATCGGCTTATACGAGGTATTATACGGTACTTCGTTTTTATTCAGTGTATATGCTACCACTTCTCCGCAAAACCACGCCTTCACATTTATAGTTGTACGGCGTCATTGAGTTTGTAGAAACCAGCATTGTTGTAGCCTACACTTTGTGGATGGTGAACAACCATAAGACGTTGCGGCCAAAGTTTTTAGAGGTGGCTGCAACTGTTTTGAAGACATTTGAAGATGGGTTAAATGTTCGGAGGGTCAAATATTAAACCAATTAATTCAGCGCTGCCCAATAGTGGAAGTGCACAAAAATACTAGAGAGCAGCCTCAGATGTGGGAAACGTTGCTCGAGGTGAAGCTGTAGCAAAACGTGTTGAAGACAAAGCAAACGGATGACTTTTCTCCGTTACGCTTCCCATGGATTCCGTCACATCGATAGTCAGTCAGAACAGACAGCTGCGTGAGTCTGATGTGATGCAAAAAATGTTTGTCTGTCGTGTTATTACTTTCACCGTCTTAGCTTATTTATTCACTTGAGATTGGGGCAATCGCCTTATTCAGTGACGGGGTACATCATCACTACTACCGTGAGCAATAAATTGGCCCGCCAAATTAACTGATGTGGTAAGCAGAATAAGTACTGCCTCTCTGGAAACCTTTTCACACGCACTGTTGACGGTGAGTATATAACACAGGCTTTACTAATGTACTTTTAGAGGCGATACTCCGATGATCCTTTACAGTGGACTCGGAAGCAATCACAAACCATCGAATTAGCCGTTAGATAAAGCATACTGACAACAAAAATAAAGCAGCAAGAAATAGTCGAATGCAACACAGCCAATCGGATTCTACTACTTCTGTATAATTAACATAACTAATTACGCAGGACGTACACAATCAGCTCCAAGTCCAGCTGTGTTACTGGCAATGAAAAGTTTTAGTAGTGGAATGTAGCTCCAATAAGATGAATCGACGGGAAATATGAATTATAGAATGTGCTCGTTACTATCTCCTTGCATGGCGTAGAGCACAAAAGTATGTCGCATTTATAAGGGAATATTAGGTATAAGTTTCCGACGCGGAAATTTTCTCCGAGAGTAAATCTGACACTATCAAACATGTTCCGTTTCGGCTTATTTGGGACTCAGAGGACTGTCAATGGACTATCAGGACTGTAAAATGATTTTCAAGGTTCTTTTGGAAACAGTCAGCGGGACAGTAGCAGGTCTAGTGTACTTGCGGGATTACCCTTTTTTGTCATTCCTTGCTAAGAAATAGTACCCATGTGAGGTATCGGCGTGTGATAAATTCGCGGAACCTCAAATCTAATAAAAATAGCAAGAAAATGGTCTCTGCTTCCTAAAGGGTTTTCCACTCTATACGTGCAGCCCTCTCTCGCTTGACCCCGGCCTCTTCCGACTAGTGTACTTCAAATGTAGGCCCACTTCTAGTATACAATCTACCTGCCTATTACCCACTTAGCAAATTTGGAGGCGATATGCTTGAGGAGGTACAAGTTCATGGACCCAAATCCGTTCGTCATGTGTGGGACTTGTTCTATTCTCTTTGACTCAAACAAGTGAATCGCTTTTTGCTGGTTTACCAGTTTCTCTCGCTGAGACCTGAGCTATACGGATAATATACTTAGAGGACGGTTGAGTATTTAATTACAGGAATTCTTTTATGTCAACAAAGGGAGCTCGACAAGATGACACAGTTTTAAACTGTTCAAACCGAGGATGCATCGAGTGCCATCCAAACTTAATCACTCGCGTCATAAATGCCATTAACCGCCTTCCGGAGTCCAAAGTCTATGTCGACACCTAGGAAGGTTTTAATCATTGGTTGGATTCATATTTTAGTTTGTAGGGATCCATTTGTTTCCAATGCACCTTCAGTGGTACTCTCTGCGACCTTGTTCCGCAATGACCCACGTTGTCTTCCCAACGACCGGAAAGTAACGGAGCTTATTATGGACGTTCCTATTGCTCTGTACCATCCAATGATTTGATGATCCAATGATCTCCGTTGGCTGACCGATTGGCTAAGTCAGGATCCGCCATTAGTTGTTAAAGTCGGTCCATAAGTGAGAAGAGCCGTGGAACCTGTTGATGAATAGTGCTTGTAAGTAAATTTTCGTGATAGTAATGGATAGCTTCTTATTCTATAGGACGCTTGTCCGGGTGGTGCAGACGTCCTCTAGCTATCTACAGTGGACATGTCATGCAGGTGATGAGTGCAATTGATCCGTTTGGCTAAATATATCCAGATCATGTAAAAATACCATGCCTCCGTCCAATGCGTTATCCCTAGGAAATACCTATTAATTTTTTGCCCGCCACATATGATCTTAAGACTTCCATGTTAAGTTCTCATAAAGTGTAATTTGCTGGGTGAATCACGGTGCACGCTGAGTTTAAGAAAGCCAGATATTACCATTTTATACATAAACTAGAAATGTGATTTTGGTAATAAATTATTTTTGAATAAAGACTCATAAGGCCCATAGTTTTAAAAATGGAATAGTAGTAGCATTTCTATAAATAGATAAATAAATGTGATTTGTACTTTGAAAGAAATCCTCAATAATCACAACTGTACCTAACATACCCTAACAACCAATGGAAAAATATGTAACAAACACTCGATAAGAAAGTAGATGGACTGACATAATCACAATCAAATAGTTAAGTAACACTGCTGGTTGGTCAAGGTACAAATGAACCGCATATATTTCTTTTAACCACCCAACTCAGGTTTCAAGTGGCGAAGGTATGGACTCTGTAATCGAGACCAATTATTTGCGGAAGCATCATGTTTAGCGTTCAGCCAATGAGTTGTTAATTTTGCTGTGGTTCTCTGATGCCGCTTTGTCGTATACAAGGTGTGGTAAAATCGAACTATTATAAGACATCATTTCGTCTATGCAGAACCAAACTGGTATATGCTCGCGGATACTCTGGGATGTGCGCCTGGAATTGTGACTGAGGTTTCGTGCACCATACGTGCACGAGTTTTGATACCTAAGCCTAGATCGAGTCAACAAATATATTTTATCCTTTAATGACCTAGCCAACAGCCGCATATAGTAAGAAACTGCTCTCAAACGAGCTGCGGTATATGTCTTTCTCAACAGCCTCTTTCAGGACTCGGGATGACACAGCGTGTGCATCGCCATTGAAGGATAAAGCATAAAAGGTTCTTTCTTCTGCGCAGTGCTCCTGGGTGACTTAGGTTTATGTGTATTCGAATGTTTCCGGATAGCTTCGTCACGGTATGCATTTTCTATTTGGGCAAGGTTGATTTTCTGCAGTTCCTCATTGACCGCATCTGATGTGCTGATATTGTGCGCTCTGAAGGAAGGCGATGGCATCAACTCCGTCCGTACTGTACAAGTATCACACTGTGAAAGCTGGTATACTGTCCACTCCATGTGCTCTTCCAGTGTACCCTTATAATGTTTCGGGTCACTTTTATATCATGAAACATAAGCTGATCTTTGAAGTCTTGATAACAGGAGAAGCGAAGATACTCATGTGCACCGCTAAAAACTTTCAGCAATTGCCTGGCTTGATTTTCCGAGTTGCAAACTAGGTGCATATCATCTATACAGCATACTTTGATTGCAGTCCGTTTAAGGCAAGAATGTAAACATAGAGCGCGGGGAGGATAGAACAGGTTTACTTGTCTTCATGGACAAGTAATAACGCCATAAAATGCCATCGAGTAAACTCCAGTTCAATGGGATATAAGAACGTTCTTGCAGAAATTTGAGACACAGAAACCAAATGTTAGCTAGCCACTGAGAATCTGTAAAGCTGTACTGAACATTACAAGTGAATCACGACAGAAAAATCTGTCACCCAATGAATCCGTTTAATTCTGAGATTATATGTAATTTAACAGAAACTTTGGCAGTACGAAGCAAGCTAAACCCGTTTGTTGAAACCCCGTAAAATTGGCATCTCTCCAGAATGGCGATAAGGAAACCCAATATGAACAACAAGTGTATTCTGGAGAAAGATGCATTTTTCTTCATATCCAGGAGATATGATAAAGTGTTAAAGCTAGCTGGCTATTGAGAATGGACTGGTCAGTTCTATAGGGTCAGCCATCTTGAGTTGACCAATGTAACAATAGAAATATCGGGAGAAACGAGCAACGGACAACAGGAAACCAAACAGACATGCAGAGAGAAATGAACTGAAAAGCACTATGGAAAGACTGATGGCATATAACGGTGCTTAGCAGTATGATGCTCTGAAGCATATGCAAGTTTAATTTGAGTGTTTATTTTGGACTACACCATGTTATGGACCGCGATCGCGTTGAACTGAACCTTAGTTACTGCGAGCACTGGGACCGTAGCAAAAGCAGATAGGAACTGGGTGTTGCCCGCGGACAACACCAGGTTAGAAATGATAGTAGCTATATTCAAAAGGGAGATCAAGCAGAGCAGGATCTCTAGGTGTGAAAAACGTTTACATTGCATCTGCAGAGCCTAGACCGTTTTCATATCCGTTAACTTGGGAATATTCAGAGATAAGTAAACTGGTCAGGTGAACCTAAGTCAGGGCGTGACATTGAGCGCTGGCAGTCGGATTAATAAAGAAATGAAAAAGAGAAGCGCGCTTAGGAAACGATAAGTTTCGGATAGATATAGCTTTATTGATAAGGAGTGGAAAAGCCGACGAGTCTCTCGAGCTAATGCGGACAGATCCTTTGCTCTTTCGAATACTGGCCGGTAAATTCACAGTAGCCTGATGCGGGAGAGAAAATTGTTGAAGTAAAATGAGCTGTTGTATTTATTCTGGCTGTCTGCTTGATAACAGCAGCAAGCTGTCGACTTCGGTTGGGCGCGGTATATCCGCGCGTTTTGAACGGGTGCTGTTAACGTGGATCTTGGGCAGTTTGATTTGTTGACTCGAGTAGATATAATTTTTGGATGGTTGGCGAGACCTGGTCGGAGCAACAATACCGGGTAACCCGCGAAATGCCGAGTATTATGCTAATATTCATTGTTTCCATTTGAAGTCGTTTTGGTTTCAAGCGAACAAATTGGTACTCCGGTTCAGTTGCGTCTGAGCGTTTAGGATACCGAATTATTTTGGACTGCCGCAGTTTAGAAAATTTTTTAGAGATGCTGCAATCAAAAGCCTGTGTTGCGGAATGCACCATCCCGTAGAAACTGAACCTTAACGTGGCGCGACAGTTTGTGTACATCTGACACGTTGAGCTATAATAGTACGTGATGCCTCCCGACCCCTTGACAGCTACTCCTAAAAGTTGGTCAGTGGTGTGATATCTGAAAAACTCCGTCTCCTGGTCCCCTAGGTTGAGGGTTTAAAATGGGATGACGTCCATGTCTGTAAAACTAAATCATTGCCAACTCCTCACTGCCTTTTTGAGGAGCTTTTGTGCCAAGGGCTATGGTTGAGTATCCTAGTCGTCCTCGAGTCTAGGTCTGGGCGCCCTGGCAAAATTACAGCCCAAGTACAACCATGATATTTTCTTTAAAGATGAACTTCATCCTGCCTTGTGGGTCGCGCAGGTTATCAATGGTCGGCTCATCTGCTGCACATAGAAGGGAGGATATACGAAAACATGCTACTGCTAGTGTCTCCTTGCTTCCATTTCCACCCGTTGCGCTTAATACCTTCCAGTCCCCCATTGCTAACTTTCCGGCCATAATTCCTAATTTAACGGAAGGCAACTGAAGTGGATGTATCTGCAGCCACCTTTCCACAGCCCACTCGGACGCCTATCGGCAACATTCCCTGATAAGGATACGCTGTCCAGTTTTAATGGAGGCGTCCAACCTTCGCAATCTAAGACCAATAGGTTACAGTCTGCACCTGCACGCACCTCGGACACACTGGGTATTGATATGCATGGTGTGCCCGAAACTAGGAGCAGTGACTATAATGGGGTTATTGAATTAACTGCACTCGGCTTCTCTCCTTATTGACTGCACGCATCCGGAGACGCGGACTTAGCACGCGCGAGTCATACTGATTTACGCCTCATTTTAATATTTATGGCTGAGCCATCGTTGGTTGATTGGATTCCGGTAAACAACCATTTATTTGCAGTCCAGTTGACGACATCAACTAAGGTTGATTCACGAAGTATACAAAAAGCTGTTTGTTTGTGGTTTGCGCTTCTGCTGCTACTGACTGCAATTCAAATGCTGTCAAGGACACATTCTAACACGAACGGCACGCGCTACCAAGCCGTGCTACTTGTTCAGGTATTATAGAACTTGCAGGGGATATGAACGTAAAAGTCGTTCGTATGGGCTCTTCAGAAGCTCAACTAAGTGTTAATTATGTGCTCAAACCCGAGCTGACTGACAACGGCGTGGACCTGCTGCAAATGTGTCCGGAGCACCAGTTGTCTCTTAGTAGTATTGCTTTAGGCACACTGGGTACAGAAGTACCACTTGCCGTCCTGCGGTAGCTGGTCAGCGATGGAACCAACTTGACCACATTGCCATAAGTTACAGGTGGCATGGTTGCATTCTGGGTTTCCGCCAGTGCTAGAATACCTGCGTCAACTTTGATCATGTATTAGTGCGCCGTCGTTTCTCCATGAATTTAACCGGGAGGCGTACAAAGAATATACTCCGGTCGGTAACTGAGAAATTATATTAGCCCTCGGTCATGCAAACTTATTAAGACGCACAGCGTACCGAAAATTCGGTGTCTTGTCCTAATGACTCTAGAATAGCTTCTCGGCTGCCATGCACGACGCAGGCGCAACTGATTGTCGCACCAGTCACTGGATATCCGAGAGGTCAGTGCAATCGGTGGAATCAAGAAGAAACCTCCCGACTGGCTCCGAGGACAATGTGGCCAGACCGGCCGTTATGCGGGAAAAAAGCGGAGCCTACGTGCTGACAAAGAATACTGGAGAACCTCAAGGTTTTTAAGAAATGGGGAAAGCAGGAACAGTAGACAATTATTGCAGGCTCCTCTAGCTGATCCCTTTTACTGATCCCACGAAAGTAAGCGTCAGTGAGACAACCAGAAACAACGCGGGTGCACTGAGAAACAATAAGAAGCGCGGTATGGCTCGTTAAGCGGGACACTTTCATGATCCGTTCAGCTAGCCCACTGCACCCGCACCTAATCAACTCTGGTGGTGAAGGACGAATCATGGACAGTTACCTTATAGCCTCCGTCGGCGGCCGTGGTGAGGAACGCGATAACAGCCTCCGATCTTTTTCGTGCCGCTGGCCTGGATTGTTTCGAACCTGCATTATTTATGGATGGAAATGAGGACCTGCGCTAATCACTGACCTCCATATTCAAACTTATCTGAAAGGCAGATTGCTTTCCAGCTAACTGGATCGAAACGGTTATAAAGGTAACACACAAGAAATGCAGTCGCACAGGCTGTTCTAACAATTAAGGTGGTAGTCTTACGCTAGTCGTGACAAAATCACTGTGGAACGGAAATCTCCGTTTAGGGTAGAGCAGGCAGGTTTGCGCCCAGGACGTGGCTGTACAGACCATCCATTCTCTGCGGCAAATGCTAAAGCAGCGCCACACATATCACAGACCGACGTTAGCTGCGTTCCTCGATTACAAATGTTTCGGTTCACTCTATCAATCCATTCGGTTGGAAATACTCGCGCGGTAAGCTGTGCCCACGAAATAGGTGGACATCATACTTGCTGTATACTCGAAAACAACAAACCGCGTCCGTGTCTACGGTGACCTATCAAATAGCTTTATCTCACAAGTGGCTTCCATCCAGGTCCTTGTGAAATGTTAGTTTATCTTTGTTATGTGGACAATATATTCTTGCTTTTCGACAATGTTTCGGCGTACCATCAACAAGGAATAGGCTGTCTAGTGTAGTCATATTATTTGGTACGCGCATCGCACCTTCGAAGTTCACAACATTGCTACAGAAACACTATACAGCATTTGACCCCTCACTCCTTGCTAATGAGGAACTCGAGGTGGTTGGTCAATACACTTACCTTGGCAGTTGCATCAGTGACGATGGGCGCATAGACACTGAAGTCAGTCCACGCATTGCGAAGGCCAGAACTGCCTTCTTGCACCTGCTTCATAGTTGGCGACAGAATGGAGTTTTCATACGTCTGAAAAGCCTTGTATACGAGGCCTCAGTGAGGGACGTTTTGCTCTATGGTTGTGAAACTTGACCTCTTTGGTCTGAAGATATGCGGCGCCTTCAAATTTTTGAGCATCGTTGTCAACGAAACATTGCCGATATCGGATGGCCCCAGTGTGTCAGAAATGTTGATGTGCCTGGACGATTATTATTTAGTGATACTAATGTTCGCGCCCTAGTATGACCGATAGCCCTGATTAAGGCATTAGCTTGGGCATGTGCTGCGTATGTCCGGTCACCACTTACTTAGAGCGGCTTTGTTTAATCTGCCAGTTGTAGTGTGGCGCAAGACTCGAAGTGGATAGAAGTTGTCTTGGCAGCGGGAAATTAAGTCACCGACGACCAAAATGAGTGCCGTTGGTCCGTCTCGTATTCCGGGCCATGTAGCGTTTTTTCCAAGTGCTGGGCTCACAATTTTAAACATGACGGGACACGTGTGTCCGCGAATCTTTTGTATGCTTCCAGCGGGGCAACAGTGTATAGGCAACTTGCACATGTTTGAAAGAATATTCAGCGGATTTTCTAGAGGAACGCATTTATATACGTTAAAGAACATAGCGTTGTAGTTGCGATTCATGCGCCTGTTAATATTATTTGCAAATGTGGTCAGCCAATCGCCTGCCTCACCTAGTTCTCATGCTTTTGTGTTTGGCTGTATACCGCATTTATGTAGCAGTAACAAGACTTTAGTTAGGGTCTGGTTGATAGTGGTTATTTATTATTTTATTGAGTTGACGGGTTTTGTAAATTAGTGCATTGTAACAGGGCTTCAGTCAGAAGATTGAGGATCGCAACTTTACAACCGTGTATCAGAATGGGAATAGAGTAAGCAGTTTGTGATGCAGGTATTTTAATCCCACCAGCGTTTGGCCCTGGGGCAGGGCGTTTGTAATTCATGTTGGTATGACATCCATCAGGTGGTGTGGATGTGCGTTGAGGAGACATAACTGCTGCGGCCGTAGCCTTCGGAAGTGTTGAAGGCACCCCCTAATTTTGACGCGCTTCACAGAAGCATGGCGTATTTATTTTTATGTACGAAAACTAAATGAACGCAAGCTGAAAATGAGGAGCAATGGGACAAATATAATACACTTGAGTACGTAAAAACGTTCTGGATGTCTTGTCCAAGTTTGAAAATACAACTCCGCAGTAAAATTGTCTTCATTTGTGGTAACACAAATGCGACAGCGAGGCTTTGGAATGCAATTGGAAGAAATGCGAAATACCACGCTGTAAAATTGCTTTAGAGTAATGGGAAACAGCTGGTCGTAATCTGGAGGCGATAATTTTTGCCGTACTGGCCGCCATCAAGGAAGATTAGGAAATACATTGTGAAGACTTCCTAACGTTGTTAAAACCTTTTTTATTTTAGGGATATGAGAAATGGTGGTACTCTTTTGTGCGAAGTATGGCAAGGTGTTTGTTTTAGACCACAGCTGTTCTTTCCGTTTTGCTGCAATGGCTGTGAATGCCACTGCTTTTGTTCGTGATATATTTCGCCCGTAGTATAAAGCATTTGAGGAATTCGTGGATGCTTTAAATCGTTTTCAACTGCAGAAGGCCACAATTTCTACCGAGATAACGTTTTAACAGCTGCGTCGTAATAGAAGAATACATGTCTACAAATGTCTGAAGGAATAAGGCACGAATAGGTAATGTATCGTCTTGTGTGTAGTAATAGGTAAGCTAATGTTGAGAGTAATATTGGGTGGTTTCAAGTTTTGTACACGCTGTTGAGGTATATCAGCCTGGGTTATGAGGTGAGCATATTCAAAAATATTAAGGGCATTTACAATTATATGAGTACGTAGAGTCTGGTGCATAATCACAAATTCAACCTCGGGGAATCCAAGTTGATATGTTAGTCAACGGCGCTTGCCTCCCGAATTGGAGCGGCAGGTGGTTGATTGAATGCAACCTTACCGTACTACAGGAGAACTGCGGGGCAATGTACTGGTAAGGTATAGCCAACGACTAAATAGACAGGACCTGTGTTCCATCGTGTAATATTTGGTTGGCAATTCTAAAAGAAACGATATCAAATTGGTAACCAATTTCTTGAATAAGAATGGCATCATGCGTTTGGAAGGGGGTAACTCACACGCGTGGTTCCTATTTCTATTCCTGCATCGGTTACTTTCCTAGTAGCAAAACACAGCGGCGTACTTCTTGCAGATGTCACCCATCAATGGCTTTTGGTTTTAGTTACATCATGTGACACTGTATGTTGTTTGACTGTTTCCGCCTATGTCGCACTGTGTCAAACGCCTTGATACCCAAGGAAACGGCTGGTAGCTTCTTGATGTTTGCCCAAGCGATGCCAGTAAGATTATACAGTGAAGTCACTAGGGCTAGCTAGGTGCCTGGTGCAAACGAAGGCATTTAATTTGCTGTACCTAAGGACCATGGTAGTTTTTGTCGGTTCATGGCCTACAGAACATTCCGCACGGGTGCGAGTATTCGTCGAATAACAAGGAGACTGACCACAATTTGTTAAAGCAATGGATGCACAGGTTGTTTACAGTAGTAACACATTGCAGCTTAAGATGATTTTTAGTGCTATACTATTTAGAAGCAAGGTGTCTTCCAGATGCCACTGCCGGACGTGGTCTCCATTCACAGGGAGTTGGAGCTAGCATGGATAGCCCAAACTGCGTCGGTGGGGTGCGTTCGCGACCAACCGAGTGGTGAATGATAATAAGCATTTAAAGATCGGGTTATGCAAGGGAACATTCCAGGTAAAACTATTTGACACATTTGTTCGGAAAGCATACGATGCGGATTCACGTTTGACCACGTCACTATCGAAATTGTCAATGTCTAGTTCACGCGTTGTTACAGGCACAGAGCATCTTAGATAGCTAGTATCTTACTTATCTAATGCAGTTCGCATATATATGCGTCATATTTTCTTCGAGACGTTGCTAGAAATACGAATTGATGGTATTGAGTTTGATGTGTTAGTTAAAGGAGACTGCATGCCGACCGATATTATGCATGAATGGATAACGTGCGCTTTCTCATTCCGAAGTTATTAGGATATGCCATGTTTGAATATTATGCGGTGTCGGGTATGGCAACCGCCTACATAGTACCGCTTATGCAAAATAATCTGACGGTCGTGGCGGGAAGCTCAACATCCTATCGCTGGTTGCTAAACTTTATCACTTGGACTTCAGCCTATGCATCGCCATCAGCCCCTATGCCGGCGGCATTGAGGTGCATGGAAAAATGATCCCGTATCAACGGCTTGTTCGTTTACTTAGCGCTTGCCAAGGTCAATGTAATGCCGCTTTCAATGAGGCGAAACATATTCTCCCCATAGCCCGAATATAATACTACGTAGACATGGCGAAAGTTGGAAACTACCTACCTGACGAAGTTGAAAGGCCTGAAGACTTATCCCTCCGTGTCCGTTTCAAAACTATTAAAAGGAAGCGGGCGCTAGCGTTTAATTTTAGAACTACCGATGCGGTCCACGGAAGCGCATTCCTACTGTGGTTTCCGTAGCCTACAAGACCAATAAGAAAGGCTCCAGAGCAGCGCATAACACGCCAAGCTGCGTTAAGGAAAACGTATGCCAAACTAGCGATACCAAAGATGAACCAAGAGCAAGCGGCGACGTGGTTGATGCGTTCTAATTGTCAAATTTGGCTGCATTAATATGTGCAGTGTACCCCGCCGATAAGGTGCACTATACGTGCACCACTTCCATGTCATCTTTTTCTCAGCAACTATCTTTGTACATGCTCTTCAGGACGAAAAGCCGGCCATTTCAGGGCCACCCTCTGATACCCTTGCTGCATATTTTCCCTTATCGTAGAGGTGACGAGCTTGTCTCGTAATCTTGCGGCGCCGTTTTTAATCCGCCTGGTGGTGGGCGTTCTCGCAGTTAACTCAGTCCGTGAGCGACTGTTAGTGTTCGCACGTCAGCGGAACGCCGTTACGCGGTACAGATGACTCTATAAATCTGTAATTAACGCTTCCCGAAAGCTGGTATTTACAGGCGGGTACATACCAAATGAGAGCCAGTGGGCGACTCTACCAACGAGCATTGTATATTAGGATATACATGTTTGACTTCAGTACTCTATCCTAAGTGTTATGATGTGTAGACTGAATGCCAAGCATACGTGCGCACTTTGTATGGGGCGACGCAGCTATTTGTAAGCCACATTTTTACCGTGGTGCGTATGATTACTTAACTCTACTTTCACGTTCTATACATGTGTTTACCTATGATCACTTTGCGGATGTCCGTAAAAACTGCACATAATAGCCTGCATTAACAGGTCCGTTTATAATTCCTTCATGTTCCTCTGACATCGATTCGAATATAGCCGGTTCCTCAATGCTCCACTGTGTTGCCAAGACAAGTGCTCAATGCGCTCGACGCATGCGCGAGCATTTTGCATGTGCCTGAGAAAACATCGCACAAAATCTCTAAGGAACCATTATTGGTACACTCTTAGGCTTGACAGGACAGGTTAGGTAATGAGATATTTTAGTGCTAACTAGTGGTGGTCAGTGGAAGTGTGTGATCACTTAGCTCTATTATTCTTAGTAATATTTCTTCGACACCTGAAATTAAGCCGGCCGCATCTGGTAACTATTGCCGATCGGTTTGAAGGAGTTGTCACGTAGCTCCATTCCACATGGTAGCGTCAAAGTGCAAAATAATATTAAGCATGCCAGAATTGTATACTAGCGGCTGTCACCGTAATTTATTTCTCCCTTAGCTCTAGTGAAAGTAGTCGTATTATTGTGCTATCCCAAACTGAGGCAGCCAGATCTGTTAACTATTGACGGTCAGCCTATGTGAGTACTGCTGTACCTCCATTGCAAAGTAGTGCTTCAAGTGCGACAACAGATTGAGCCGACCACATCTACAAACTTGTGACCGACAGCACGTGTGATAGGTTTAGCGAATTTGTTGAATGCAGCGCTTATGCCGCTTTGACGAATACTTTCAAGTAACATGTTTTTGCTATCCATATGTAGCAAAATAACAGTTTCCGCTGAATTATGGCAATCACCTAAGTTAGATTATTTTAATATGCTTTTATTAAATCCTTTTCTGTTCTGAAAATGTTGCAATTCCGTTCACTTACCTTCTCCGAAATATTATTAATGTTTAAGTGAGTACTTCCTGTTTCGCAATCCCCGCACTTTACTTGATTTTAAACAGTGCTTATTCAATCGATCAGTTGGGGATAATTAATATAGATTTATAACAACTTTACACATTATGTAACCTTTAACTCATTAGCATTACAGATAATAAGCCAAATGCATGCTTTTTAACTATTAGTCCCCCAATGTTAATAAGATAATCCTTGTCAATCATGTCAGTAATCTTGTTTATAATCCCTGCATATTTATTTATTAAACTACCTTCGTAAACAACTTACATGGAAGCATTTTACATCAAAATTAATTGGACTACATATTCAAACCACTATTGACAACACGAAATACTACTTAGAAATTGCAAAATGTCCCGGATTTTCAATTTTTGTAATTATTGTGCGTATTGCTGCTTTTTAACCTTCATTTTGCTCTTCCGATAAAAACACACTAATTGCTGCATGAAACGCCGTATAAATATGCTCATAATTGCGTCCGTGTATTTCCGTGTTAACCTGTCCCGATTGCTTTTGTTCATACGGTCTAGTATTCTGAGGACTTCTGTGTCCAGTGTGTACCTAGGTCGTAACAGATATAGGAAGTTGTAATGGAAAGCGCATACCTCGTAGGTAGCTGGATATTCATTTCCCATCCACCTAGTAAGAGACAACAGTAAACCAAACGTGGTTAAAGAGGAAGCATGCATGGCCGACGACGCAAGGTAGGATCTACTTACTTTATAAATCACTTCAATGTCAAGGGCACATGTTAACACGCGGCTGGTCTACTCTCCGCTGAGGTACAACCGAAGAGCACGGTGTGCTATGTTCAATATTCCACGACAAGCATAGTGGTCACAGATAAGTTAATTAACCCCTCAAGAAAAACGATTCGGCTTCAGGGACTGCTTGTTGGAAATAACAAAGTCGCCAAATATGTAGTATGCGTGGGGTCTAGGATTAAGTGGAGTTTGGTGTCTAGCATCTACGTAGGCCTTAATAGACTTGGGGAACTGCAGTGGAAAGCAAATATCTCGCAGGTGGATGGTTGTTCATATCACAAGCATATAGTAAGATACCAAAGCAAACCAAAAATGAGAATAAAGAGGAAGCATGAAAGGGAATTTATGCCAGGGACGATCTACTTAATTTGGGCGACTTTACTAGGTCACGCTCGGATCCGCTGCACTGAATACAATAGAGTAAAAATCTGACCGGACCCGAAATCATTGATGAAGGTGATAAAAATGATAATGCAAATAAGTTGGACAGGTTTAATGAGGATGCGAAGCATCAAATGAGGCAAATGTATATATAATATATATGTTTGCGTGTGGTGTAGGTACAAGGTCTTATGTATTTATGCTGGGTTTTAACTAATATATATTACGTACACGTTAATGAATACTTTTGCTAAGAATAACGTAAATAAGGAACCATTTTGTTCGTTTATGTAAGTATCTTATTATTAGTTAAGCATATTGTACTAAAGAATCACGTTGGATTGTATACAAGACTCGAAATGTAGAACATATCTCTTTAACATGTACTTATATCGTTCTAATATTTATAAAGATAGATGATCTATATAAGGTTAAAGGTTGCAATTACATTTCGTGAAATATGTTTTGTACGTTATAATTCGTTATCCTTTAGGCTCCTTTAAACCTTCTATTCTGCTGTACTACGTTTCGCTCTTGTATGCTCTTATCTAAACACTCAATAAAACCGAAGCCTATACCATTTCTTCCATAAGAAAAACATTTCGATTACTCATATATTATTCTATTTTCTTCACATGGTGTCAACACAGTAGTCAACAATCACACAACTGTAACCATGATGTGTCAAGCTACTGCGGTTCAAAAAGCTAATTTAGCGCTTTGCATTCATTCAACCGTTGTCCGCAGTAAAAGCTACCTTCTCAAGTTCCCGTACTTGGTGATTTGATGTCACCAGTCGCATTACGCGGAGAAGAATAGGAAAGGACTTGATGAAGATCATTCTAAGAAGATTTGCTGTTGTAACACGTGGTCGCTCATGGACACTGCTTAAGGCGAGGAGGAGGCCCTGGTTCCAGCATGATGTTATTTTGTTCATCATGTGATGATGCAATGAAACAATTAACCAGAGCCAGTCGTCAAAGTACAGAGTGAGCAGAGTCTAAAAGACTGTTGGACCCCTAGCTGCTAAGGAAGCACTGACTGTATTGTTTCCGCAGCCATCGTGTTATTCTAATGTTAAAATAAATCGCAATTATCCACGACATCCCTACTTTGGATTAGAAGTGATAGAGCTGATACAGGAGTATATTTCGGCTGTCTACTGTTCCAAGGAACTTTAATGGTTAATCCTTGCGTTTCTCGATATAAAACAGGTTATACGTGACTATTTGGCAGTTCCAAATTTCATGGTACACCGCTCATTTCGTTGGATTGGCACATTTGAGATGGAACTTTAAAGCATGTGTATTCAGACGGACCGTTCTAGGCATAATCAGCTCGTCCCATATATTCTTTCCTCGGTCGGGACTCAGGTTCAGACGATTATACTCGGTCAACTCATTGAATCAAATTATGAAAAGAGAGGCAAGGGAATTTAAGGGATTGACAACCAAACACAGAGCACAATTTGAACAAATCAATGGTATTAAGTTTAGAGATTCCAATCCAACTACTGTGCTACTCGTGATTCAGCGCATCGCCGTTCTTTTATGCTTTGGCAGTGAGGGGATAAAAAAGCCGTTGTTTGCATTTCTTTCTGAGCCATTGTCGGGATTGCTGCAAAAGTTTCTAGATAATCCTCTAAAAAATATGCAGCAAAGAATACACTGAGTTCAAAGGTCTTCCGCAGCGTATCATACATATAGACGATAGCAAGTTTACACCGATAATAATCGAGTATCAAATTTGCCATAAGTCCCCTGGACGATGTGAACATAAAGCGGAGGAAATCGCGCAATTTCTTAAAGAACAGCAGCAATAAAGGCTTCGCCTGCCTGAGATCGCTCCACGGAATATCCAGGAATAGACGGATGGAACATAAGCCCATCCAGGGGCGAGCTGTTTCTAACAGGACAGTTTCTGCTTCATCGGCAGAAGTCAGCACAACTCGAAGTTATGACACATTGTAGTGTTATGAGTTTGCGTGGCGGGTAACGCGTCTCTCATTTACGGGATTAGTTACATCCTCTATAGTATCACATATGAAGTTACACTGGTTCACGTCATCCAGTTATCTTTATTTTAAGTAATATGGCGTCCGTTCTGGTACTTTGGTGTAGATTACTTTTGGTATCCTACGTGTAATTCTGCTTGTAGTCAAGCGCCTAGGTTGTCTGTATACAGTCAATGGAATGTATTAAGCTAAAGCTTCAAATGTTGATATATTATTGGTCCTAAGGAGTGTCTGAAGATCTAGTTTCCGGTCAATATTGACAGCAACCAAATTTAAACAACCACTGGTGACAACATTCTTCTTAATTTTCGGAATTGTTCAGAGACTGGGTTAGGCTCCGACCCTGCTTATTGCAATCGGACTGGTTGTTTAAGGCATATTTGCGCAACTGACCCTATTGATACTTAATGTCACAGATGACGCATATTTAGTTCACTGCTTAGCGTTTATCTTCAGGTTAATGTGGTGCTGGATGAAAATGGCCAATATTTACTGTCTGTCACGCTTTCTAAAATTATTTGTGATCCTCATATTTGCAAACATTGCCACTAGTCTTTCGTACTTCTGCGATAGTTCGAGTACAGCCCACACCAATGGGACGACTATACATAGTGAAGAGAACCACAATGAATCTGGTTTACTACTGCGTAGCTTCAACTGGTTCACTATGAGCTTGAAACATTTGTGATGCAACTGGCCTTAGCAAGTGATACATTAGATTTCAAATCGTACAATATTAAGGCATGAAGCAAGGCCACGAACTACCGTCTATTTGGATGCGGTCACATGAGCTTCTGATTGGGCGGCACAAGCTTTTGCGACGATCGGTGATATTCCTATCAAGGTATGAGCGATGATGTTTTCCTGCGGGTCGCATGTTTGCTGGTATTTTCAACTTGTTCAAAGTCTTCCAGAGCTGTGATTCTGCA
>OX104064.1:183063089-183079476 GCA_944474145.2 Dicrocoelium dendriticum
TCCAACTTTATAACACCATCATTTTAGCTTCCTAATATCTAAGCACCATGGGCTAACAGCTCACTCACATTCATCGCGGTTGCAGTCTTAACACCTAAGGTAATTCATTCGGACCAGTCGTACACACGCATGTTACAAATGCTAAGAGTAGAACTCTGAGTATAAAATAAATTCAGGCATCTCTGATTTGTTTATGACTTCCTTCGGTCACCCCTAAAGGCAATTTACTATATCTGCAATTTAAGACTGCAAAAGCGCCGCTTTCAACATGATGTTTCTTAGTTACTGAGTACCGACTGTTTTGGTTGCAGACAATACTAGGTATTCCAGTACCAACAAACGCCGAGCAGTAGCTCAAAAGCATAGGTTGCCGTTGTCTGTACAGTGCTGCTTGGCATCCGCAAATTAATGCCGCCGCAGCTAAACGTGTAGCTTCTTACAGTATCAGGCGGCTACAGCGACATTTCTGTAAATCTTGATTCAGCCACTTCACCGCAGTACCTAGTTTCCAGTACTTCGGCTAGTCCATATTTTCTACATTGTCTCCAAGTTGCATGAAAATATACTCACTACTTTGCACGCAACCAACAAGTTCCTGTCATGTTGGCTTATTTCTTTAAACTTCGGAAACCCAGCTAAAGCCAAAAGTTAAGATCAGGGTTTTAGGTCTGATAGGGTTAAAAAAGGGTGTCCGCTTCGTCAAAGTTAATAGCTTATGTTAGCATGAAGGCGGCGATTGAATCATTTCATCGCAATACAAATAACTGCTTGTTTTATCCTCGCAAAGAACCCTGCAAATGTTTGCAATAAAGATCCGCTTTAAATACAAATGTTACGCCTGTAAGCCTCCAAAGTATCTTGCAAACAAGCATTGACCTCTAGGCTTCATGTGAAATAATCTTGACCAAAGTGGTTCCCGTATGTGTCATTTAGTTGCCTTATTATGTTTTGATTTTACTTAACAAGGTACAACATTATATTAAATTTTATCAATCCGGAAGAGCTTGTGATTATATTCCTTTATTTAGCTCATTTAACAGAGAGCATCAAAGGACCACACGGTTCCTCATTATCCAATGTGACTAAAAATAAAATCCGCCAGCATCGCAACCATCCAAAAACGATGTGTTAACTACGGCGGAAGTCATAAATATCCATAAGCAGAATTGTACTCTGCTCGTTTGAATCAACAATTCTTCCATGTGTTCTTTCAAATCCGTTGAATGTGTAGCGCGCCAGTGTCTTCATAGCAAGCTAACAGGTAAGTTGTCATCGAGCGCAGCCTATATTGTGAGCGTCGTTTCCTCTACTAGTTGCCTCACTATTTGGTCTTTGTTGTTGTTGGTTTAGCAAAAATTTGTACGCTTTCGCGCCTTCCAACTAGTTGCCGTGCGCTCAGAATTCTATCCTTGCCATGATAATACCACCCAGCTAGCCACGATATTTGATACAAGCACACCATCCATCTAGCTTCGACATTTACTAGGTGATTGTCCATCCGCATACAAAGTATCTCATTTGCATTTCAGCCCCCTCGAGCTACTATGACCCATGTAGGCCCCAGAAACAGAAGCTCTAGGAACCCTCGACCGGATGCATACAACAATCGCGATGTCTGTATCTTCTTTCTGTAAAGTCAGTCAGTGGCCGAGTGGTCTGCGCGTTTAGTTTACAAACATAACTTAACCGCTTCGAATCCGCGTAGGTGTGGACATCCTCGGGGTATACTTAACCTGCGCGCGACTGGTGTTGGTAGCGCGGCAGCAAAGCGTCATTACGACGTAAATCTGACACATTAATTATTTATTTTTCTTGCTGTAAGGCCTCCGGAAAAGCCAATTTTGCAAACCAAAGTGTACGAGGTCGTCAATTCTAGAGTAGAAGGCTTTGTCGTTCTATCACTTATTTGTCTCCACCTTTTGTTTTCAATTTTACCAGAGCGGGTTTATACGCCTACCAGCCACCCACCTTATGATCTGCCTTCCTCCGGCCTCCAGTTCGCACCCACCGTCTATCCTTCCTTTCTATTACGACCTACGTACATCTTGGACAATGTAGCGCTTTAAAACCTCTGTTAAATGCAATAGGTTTATCATTTAAGCCAAGTTACTAGCTCTGGGGTGGTCGCAATCTATTCCAAACCTTATCAGATCTAAGAACACTATATTAAATTTGTGTATAGAAAGGGCCCACAGCCTTGTGAATCACTTTATGTTGCGCGGTGGCACCACTGTCGTAGCGATTAATAAACCAATGCCAAAAAGCAGAATATATAATTCGGAAAGTATTCGTAAGAATAAACTGCACGCTGATTATATATGCAACATAACTCTCATCTTTTTGAGATCTTTACAAGCAGGATACGTTCCAAACATTGCCAAGCTTATCTATTTACTATGCTAATCTGCTCTCACTATATTTTTAATACTTTAATTATGTATATATAGGATCTCTTCTTTAAAATTATGTTAAATATTTTTGGAAGTCGAATATAAAGCACTTCTGTTAGCTTTAGTAGTTTGATTGAAGAAGCATAATGGTTAACTTCCATTTCCTACTGCTGTTCAGCATTAGATTATATCCAAATTTGAGCGATGATTTTGGTAAGGTTATTTTATAACACGTAATGCGCATCTATATTTCTAATCTAAGGAAAATTCCATTATTGTTGACAAAGGTCTCGGAAATCCGCAATAGGCACAGCGTTCTTATAATTAATGTAGTTGTGCAAATGCCTTTCTAGTATCTAACAGATATTAAGATAACTTTTAATATTTTCACAATCACTACTCCATCAACGAGGCTACAGGAGCCGGAGGTTTTTGGCCGACTCAGCAAGATGAGGACATACTTGTTTACTAGTGCTAAAAGAATTATCAACTGCCTTACGGCACCGGAAGAAATTATAATTTTGAACTCCTTGCATTACGGAGTGGTGGGTAGTTAAATTAATATTTTATTAGATACTGTGAACATAGTCAAATGGGAATGATAACATAACGAAATCCATGCGATTTTAATTAATACTATTGCCATAGTTATGCATTTCAGTAGACTAACACACCAAGTCTTTAGTTAATTGCGGCAGTATAATTCCAGGCAAGATGCCTTACATCTTATCCTTGTGCGATACGTTCTTTATACCGGTAGTCCGCAAAGGTGGCGTTAAGCAAACTCTTACATACGGACACCGATTTCATCTCGAATAGCGTCCCCAACAATTTGTTTCAATATTTCACCACTGGACGCTCAAAGCAAGAAGGATGAGCGTTGTGGTTTAAATCCCGTACCACTAGTTTGTCCCGGTATCCGCTTGTACTGTTGCGACGCGAAAGTGTAGCTTTAGCTTCAACATAGGGAAGTGGCCCAGGTGCATGATAGGTTGCGTCCTAATGAGTTCATTTAGAAGCTGGTGATATAACAGATTATAAAACCGTAGGGTCCTTCCTTGCTCCTCGTAATGCTTACCCCGTAAACTGGGGATGAGCCAGGTAGTTACATGCTGGACCCGTTCCAGTCTGTGCACCTCACCTACTTTGATCGAGCAATAGGCGGCTTGCCCTTACTCAAGCACCGATATTACTATGAAAGCAAACAGACAGGTGACAATTTCTTCAGACCAAGTGTAGAAGCTGCGGCTAGGTGCCTAAAGCAGGCTTAGTCTGTTTGCGTATAGTTTGTTCGTGTTGTCACAAGACTTCGGTTTTTATAGCGTGTATGTACGCTTAGATCCTTTAAGAAATTGGTGTGTTGCAGTATGTGGCCGGCCAGGATGTACGCACGCATATTACTACCCCACTTTAGCCTGATAAAGGAAGACTTGGCCTTGTTGACCGTTAGGCTAACTTCTGCAGGCCACTGTGATAGTCCGTCGCGGTCCTGCTGAATGGCGACACCGTCGCCGGTAGAATTAACTATCCTTCAAATCTTCAGATCATCCGAAAATAATGTGCATGGAGACCAAAGAAGCAGTGGTACTTTGTTGATGGGGATTGGTCTCAATACTGTGCCTTGGAGTAAGCCGCTAGTGGGCGGGTACCATTGCATTAGATGGTTATGAAGATTAACTCGCTGTATTTTCCCCATAAGAAAGTCAGTGATCCACAGCTGTTATGCGCCACCAAAACCACACATCCATAGCTTGCAGAGCAGGACCTCCTAATTTATGTTTTGGAAAGCTTTATTGAAGTTAAGGTAAATAACTTCCACTGACCTCCCGATTCAGCGCTTGCAAACATTCGGCCGCGTCATCAGCAGGTAAGTGATGCATGGGCGCCCCTAAATGAAGCCAAATAGTGCTATCGTTATATCTTTCGAATTCAACAGTTGGAAAAGAAAAGTTTGCACAATCTTCCCGAGTACCATTGTAAAAAGACAGGTAAGACAAATCGACCGGTAACTGTCTATATTGCGTGGGTCACCAGTTGTTGAAATCGGCTTCACTACCGAGTATTTCCAGTTGCTCGGCAATGCACACTTTGGACAGCGATCTGTTTAACAGATCTGTCACAGCTGACGAGATGATGGCCGATAATGACTTTGAATTTAGCGGGTGAATTCCATCGGGTCCGGCGGGTTTTGTGCCATCAAGTCTGGCAAGTATACTGCGGATAGCCTCTACACCGCAACCAAGGCCTTCGAATTCAGTAGAGGCTACACACCTCGAGCTGAGCAGAAGCACATGAACATTTGTATATACGGAAGCGAAGTGCTCTGCCAATGCGGATGCACGTTCAGTGCTGCCGGTCAGAGTCTGTCCGTACTTGCCCTCTAAGAGAGCTACGTCACTTGTGAGCCTCAATCGCCGCTTATTGGGAGTCGTCTTCGCTAAGATTGAGAGCTCTTTTGCAAACTGCTAACGGTTTCGCTCTTGCGCTGTTACATCGATTCCATTGCCTTTTATACGCCTCATAACTGTCGGCAGAGCCAGACATGATGACGTTTTTCCACACTACGCGTCGCCGTCGAGCCAATTGGATATACTCCGCTCTGTCGGACCAATGCTGTTTCACTTGCCTAGCTTTCTGCTAATTTGAGAATACCTAACGAGTAAACAACGATTGCACACGCTCTTTTAAAACAGACCAACAGGTATCAACAGATGAATACTGCGGCAGCGAAACGTCTACTTCACTGGCGACTCGATTTAAACCACGGATTTCGGCAAAGGCAGCACTAGAGTGATTAACACAAAATTGAGAGTTCACTATCTGCTAGAGGCTACAGAACCTACATTCTCAAACACGCGTTGCTCGCAACTCGTTAGCAGTAGTCTAGGCACGACGGAGCGAAATATGGTGTTACGCGCATGAGCAAGCAAAATTGTTGTGCTGCACGGTTTCAAATACAATCACTGAAAACTACGCTTCGAATTCATAGTGTCCGGGGAGAAGTTAAACACTAATCCACCGTATTCGAGAATAGTTAACATGACCCATAAGCAGAAAGCGGGGCCGACTCATGTAGCATCTGGCATGCAGTAACCAATCCAGATCTCGAATTCGCGGAATGCGACAGGCCGCATTTACAGACAGTTCACCCTGTCTCAGACGGACTGAGCATCACAACCGCTTGCGCAAGCCAACTTCGCTACCTTAGGCATGTAACAGTCTCCCGCACAGCGAGGACCAAAGGTATAACAGAACACCGCCCCAAACTTTTGAGAGTCTGTTGCAGTGGAAGCACGAGTAGTCACTGATCTGGACTTCCTGGGGGGTGACCACAGGATTTAACCAGGTTTCAAACAGTCTTAGCACGTCCGGACGACGTGAGAGAATGAAGTGAAATACATTTCCACGTTTGTTCATTAAACTACAAGCATTTGTGAAGGCTACGCGCAGGCTGCGTTAGGAACCGGCAGAGGCGCATGAAGAGCCGTCGAGCTGTTGATCCGGGTTGGGCGGACCCGAGGAACTACCTGAAAATTTACAACGTGGAGATTTGCTTCCTTACTATAGGTCCGCCGTTTTAACTCCATAACAGCGGACTTTAGTTTTTCTTTGTCCGGCGGATCAAAATCGAAATGAAGATGGATCTTTAGACCTCTTAGCCTACAGTGACGGGATACTATCAGCCTCGACCTTGTCGCATCAAAATCGTGACTCGCAGACCTGGATTTTCCCTCCTCACTCTTTCCAAGACGGGTGATTTGCTTCACCCGCAACCCGTATCATTCATGACGAGAAGCCTATTAATCAGACTGCAGAAAAGCTATGTCGTTTTCATAACAACTGTCGACTGAAGAGCGTGAAATATCATAAGGTTACAACGCCGCGGACTGCTGGCAATTGTCAGTTTTGCTACGCTGCATTCTCCATTGTCGTTCAACGGCTCCGTTATCGCAGACCTGTATGTTAGTGTCTGTAATACGCTACACAGGCATGTCAGTTGAGGCCCCAACAATGGGTGGGCATCAGTCTGGATAGCCTGAAGCCGGAGGGCAGGTAGGATCCTTCGGACGTAGTGTGGCTAAGTTTCCGCTTGCTAGGATGAACCAACGAGGCTCCATCCGATTGAATTTGTAGCCCGTCATGTAGGCTCGCGCGACTTCTTGGCTGCTTGTGACTGCACTGTGGCTTGGCATATTTTTGCAAACTCATGCTGGATTTCACGCAGTATTTTAAAATAACCTAAATAGAAACCAATTCACCAAGTGTGGAAATTCACCCCACACATGAGGCATGTAACAGCAATGACTTATGCCCAACTATTTTGCAACAAGTGCCACAGGAAGTCAGCTTCTTCCTCACTGATAATTTAGCCGTTGTGACGGTAAAGGCGATAAAGTGAGGGATAAATACAACATGAAAATACCGAAGTAAAATATGCCGACATCAATGCAATACACCATAAATAAATTCAAAATCGCAAAAGCAAATACATTTGACAAATATACGCACGAAAGATGTGCACTGCACCAACTAATGAAGGATGCAAACTTTCCAACCAAAAGATCGAGTAAAGCGGTCCGGAGATCACTGTTCGCACTCCAAAAACGTGGCGTACCATACAAAAAATACACGTTGTGCTCAGGGTGTAGAGCCAGTTGTTTCGCCTTTGTGTTCAGTCGTCGAATGGGTTCAGTCCAGTACGCTGATCGCAGGCTTTTGAGTACGGGTGTATGCAGCCATATATCCGCCGAATGGTGCTTTGAAACGACATAATTACTTAAAATAAAAAAGCAATTATATAATAAATTAAAAGCGGATAGTAAACTGTCCAAGGTATTTCTATATAGATAACTGTGTTAATTTAAAGAACCCTCAGGTGTATTATAGAATATGAATTCCTGAAACACAGGCACATAATATAAGGCATTGCACTTAAAAACGTGAGTGTGTAATGATTCCTAATTCTTGTCCGTATGACTAGGTTGCTTCCGAAGCCTTATGGCACAGGTGCAAAACCTGTGCATGCCAGCGAAGAAATAAGTAGGCTTAAATGAAACACATACATCTGGAAGTTTAATGAATGTAAATGCTGAAACTAATGTTGCATTCCTGATACTACCCCACCTCAGTTGGGCTAAACTAACTTACACTTAAACTAAGTCCTTTTAAGCTGGATACATTTCTTTCCACTTTCGTTTCTTTGTTGTGCTTACCAGAATAAGCTTCTATTAACTTGCACATCTTAGTTACGTTAATTGCGCGTATCTTCGTTAACTTAATTGTGTGTTGTAAGATTTTTATCTAACTTCTAGACATCTTGCAATTATCGCGGATTCAATACTAACCAACTTATCTCACATGATAACTTAGCGAAAAATTATGTCTGCATAGCTGTAGGCTTTAAATGATATATTTTATTTGACACTGTTATTACAACTGATTGGCTATTGCTTGATATCGTCGGTGTGGCTGCGCTTAATGTGCGTTTGGACAAAGTGGCTACATGTCTAAGACAGACCTCATCCATACTGGTTCCAGGAGATGGTCGTTGATGAACGGGATGGGTTGCACGGTCCTTGTGGCCGTGCTAGACTCGAATAGTGGTTCCATGAACTTAGTGTGGAGAGGACTACGGTCAAGCCACCGCCATATGTGCGACCGATTACCAAATACAGCTTGTTTGTGTTTGTTTCTGATGGAGTGTAGGTCGGCTGCGTTGATGAAACGTGGCTTCTATCCACATACTACCCGGTCTTATTCCTTCGATTGTACACTGGAGATAGGGTATGTGGTTGGAGCTGTGGGTGGTGCAGCGCAAGCCGTCCACGTCCCCATGTAGGCGCAGCTGTATTGTGGCTGGCGACATTGATAGGAAAATCCGAAACCGGAAGGAGTCAACCATATAATAATGTATAAGGATAATATGAATTTGAAATAGGAGACATAAGTTGAGATCCGATAAATATTTGACAGTTATAAATAACTCCTTTACTTTAGAGAAAGTTTCGGTGGCGGTAGTAATTGTTGCAAATACTCAAGTAAGGAACATTTTTAAAAACTAATGCGTGATAAATATTAGGATTAACAATTGATGATGGTGAGAATGATGGTAATGATAATGGTAACTGTACCGAGAAGCCCATAAAAGAGAAATATTTAAATAGATGTACCTTTGATATTTGCTGAATGAAATATTCATGCTAACAGGTATATTTACGTAGACATACATTTGTGCTCATTTGTCTAACGAACGTATATGCTAAAATTCCTATTTGTTAGTATACATCGAGATCCTCATTTATATATGAAAACATATATATCGGATACATAACAGCGCAAGTTAGCAGCATGTGGTTCCGGATTTGCCTGCCACTGTGGCTTCCATAGGATAGCCACAGAAAGCCTACGACTACAGATAAACCATGGGTGGCTTGCGCAGCACCAACCACAGCTCCATCCATACACATATATTCAGTGTAAAACCGAGTAAATAAGACCAGGGGCATGCGATGGCAGCCATGTTTCATTAACGGGGCCGGGTCAAAATCCTTTCCATGAAATCAAGGATATGTTGTATTTAGGAAGCAATCGCACACAATGCGGTGGCTGGACCGTAGTCAGCTCAACACTTTATGGAACCAATTTTTGAGCTTAGCAGGGCCAGAGGGACGGTTAAACCCGTCCTCCTGAGAAACGGTTCACTAGCCAGTAATCGGGGTAGAAGGTGCTAGACAGAGAGGCAGTTTGTCAACATGCACATTAGGCGCAGCCACACCGGGGATGTCAAACAACAGCCAATTCCTTGAACTAACAATAGCAAATAATAGTCCATGTTCTATTGATTTAATGATTTGTAGAGAGCAGAAGGGAAGTACTACGTCCCTTCGCCTCCAGATCAGCAAGAGTTACCAGTGTGCCTTAACGTCCGAGCAGTATTCAAGTGATTAGAAAAGTCGCAGCAAAACAGTGCTGTACATGCATCTTGCGCAGCTGAGGATCCTTTGTTCAATTTGTGCTCTGGCTACGGTTTTTGGCAGGCTTTTTCAGTCGTTTACCACCCGAGTAGAAAGGGCGACGTTGAAGCGGATTCAAAGCATTTTCGGTTAAAATACCTTCCAGTTGTGACCCAATGTTGCGCTTTCTACGTCGAGCAAAAATAACCGCCAAAATTTATTTCCAAGTTCACCTCTAAGTATGCACCTGGTGAAGATAAGGTCTCTAGGGCGGCGATGCTAGTCCAGGGAGAAGTGGTTTATCTCATGGAGTCGGAAAGAGTGGGGGATCTCTTGAAATCTGAAGACAAAACTTGACCCTCATTTCGGAACCCTATCTAGTAGAGTACCTTTCAGCTTTGAAAGCGGAAACGCAGCCTGTAGACCCTACTTGAGAATAGTCGTACGTGTGATGTAACTAATAGCCTGAAGATCTTTGATGTCATCCGAGAATGACCTTTTTATTGTACCTCACAGCCTGTTAGCGGCGGCCAGTTTCCTTAGTATGCCCTTTTTAGTTTAAAGGTCTAAGGAAATAATTACACCTAGGTCTTCCTTAAGAAGGAATTTTTCAATATACCAAGTTCCAAGTGGATCAGACGCCCTAATCGGGAGGACAATGCACTTGGTAAATTTGAAAGGTAAACCACACTTGGTGGACCAGTCGTTAGTAGATCCAGCCTGACCTGTATTTTACAATGGTATCAATGCCCGGGAACTCTGAATAAAGCTCTAGGTCATAAGCACAAATCAGGCATTCGGCTTAAAGCGTTTCGGGAAGGTTATTGATGCACAGCTTGAAAAGTTCAAGTCCCAAGACCGATCATTTGAGGGATTTGTTAGTCGGTAGCAATGACTGAAAAAGGTTCCATTTATTTGCACATGCATGGTTCTGTCTCCCCATAAACCAGCGACCCACGCGTATAGGCGCCCACTGACACAAGTTTTCCGGGGCTTGTACAGTAATCGCTGATGTGTGACACCATCAAACGTCTTGCGGAAGTTAACGAGACAAGTACTAGGCGGTTACCGGCATCTCATGTTCTTTCCCATTTTCCATTGTCATTAGTAGATTGGTAGTGCAGCAGCATCACTAATGAAAGCCACGCTGTGTAGTCGAGTTGATTTTTGGTAAGAACAGTGATTCTGCAGAACCCGTGGGATAGTCTTTGCATGAAAGTGAAAAATATCCATGTCAGACAGGTTGCGTCATAGTTCTTGTGGTCAAGAGGAGTTCCGCTTTTGTGCTTTCGTATTATATTCCCAGTTTTCAGTCGGTATGTACACGCGTAACGTTTAGAAAGGCCTGAAAGTTCTGGCAGGTGGGTGTGACAAAGTAAGTTGCAATGGAATTTAGGAAGTGAGGATGCAACGCGTTATGACGAGATGAAGAATAAGACCAGCAACATTTTCGCAACTGTTTACGCATTGAATTTTGATGTACTAAAGACGGCTGAGATCTGAGGCATCGAGTTTGTTGAGTGGTGTGTTCTCCAATGCGTAACCAGATGAGTAATGCCTGGCCAGCGGATCTGCTTTTTGCCGTATTTGTATAGAACGGCATTTGTTGTACTGGATGACAAAGCGGTTAGCCCACAGCCGACATCGGTCTTTTCGAAATAGTAACGTGAAATGTCCAGCTCTAGATACAGACTGTTTTGCTAGGCACTGCTCATATTGTCGCCTCTTATCCCTCCTTTCAATGTACATAAGTTCCTGAGCCTCTGGTCGTTGGAATGTTCCGAGGCCAATTCAGTAAATATGGAACGGTTCCATAGTTGCTTTCGCTGAGGCATTAAAAGCCGTATTTTCCGATCAATCCAGGGAGGAGCTCTTGTGTGGGGCTCTTTTGTTGAGTTTGTTACCACTAATTTCATGAGCGGGTTCATTTTGTGGCTCAGCATTTTCCAAACGCTGTCGAGGTCAAGATCTTTTGGGTTACTCCAGAACAACATGCTAACCACCTATTGAAGAAAGGTAGGGTTTGCATGCTAGAAGTTTCGGTGTTTATTCCTTCGGTCTTGGTTGACAAATCATGGCGTCCACATTAAGTGGAGGGTACAGTAATAAATTGACCAATAATTTGCAATGTGACCAATCCAGAGATGTTAGAAAGCCCAGTTAGGAGCAACAACTGAAAAATTTGAAGCTTCTGGATTTGGATTATTCTGCTTATTAAATAAAGTGTACAGATATATCGACTTAACACTTCGCCATATGTGAACATGATATAAATTGGTTGACAACAAATCCATTGTAATTTCAAGAGGTCAGATTAAGACATTTCAAAACTTGCTACGTCCGCGAAACAGTTGAAGTATTTCAACATAATCTGCTTAAGCGATGTAAAAAGAAGCTTATTCAGACAGACACTTAAATGATTTAACAAGGTAAGAATTAACAGAATATAGCAAATCAGTCACCCGAAGTAAAGAAACTTATCACGCACATATATGTACAAAAATACCTAAATACTCCATTATATATACGTATATAAAGCGACATATTTCTATATAGGGAAGCAAATAAAAACACGATCGAATCTAAGTGAAAATGCTAAAGGATATAGCTTGCCATGGGTAGAAACTAATGTCAACACATAGGTTCATTTGCATAGGCAAAAAAGGCTTAATAGAAATGATAGCAGTCACTCATTGTCAGAACCGGAGAGCAGCCATATATATATGTATAGCTGTAGTGTAATTAGGCATGGATAGTAATTTTCTGGATGCATGACCTTTTAGCAAAGTATTCAAATGATGTAGGCGAAATAATGGTGTACACAAGTGTAAGTTAGATCCCAGGCTCTGAAATAGAAATTAACACTGGTTACCATGTCAATGGTACTAGAAGGGAAGTGAGGGCAGTGTTGTAGAAGTTTCGCGGTGAATTACTGCACATGCAAAATAATACTTCGACTAGAAATTCCAAACCGCCTATTTGAGATGGCGATACTGATGGAAATGTATTTTTAACCATTTAAACCGCTCCCGTTTTTGTATGTGCCATTATGCAACACACTGAACTCGCAAGGCGCAAACATTTAAAAATGCTGCTTTTTGCTGCAAGGCGCAGTTGTTTTTGTAGGCGTTCGGTTGAGCACTCCGAGAGCTTCTGTGTCCGGGGTGTACGTAGGCCATAAGGGACAGAGGGGCTTGAATGCAAAGGAGATACTTCGTAGGAGACTGGACAAAGATTCGGTAAGAGTAGGAGCTAGATAAAATGTGTGTTTGCGTTGCATCTCGAAGCGAGCTGGACGGTACTGTCAATGTCGATGATGAGGTACCGAGCATAAGGCGCCTGCATTTGTGGCGTGAATATCCGTGTGAGGGATGGCTGCTGTACGACATTACTCGAAATGGGAATGTATGTAGAAGAGGAAACTACAATGGCAATCTAGTCTACGCTCGACGATATCCTTCCTGTTGATTTGTTACTGTGACGCTCTGTTTCATTACAGATATTATGTTTACTTTTGTAAACGTATCAAGCCAAATGAAAACACAAGTATTCAAACAAATCGTTCGATTACTTGCAACCACAAAAACCCAGACATAAAATTATCTAATCTATGAAAGTAGATGGAACTTGGGCGTTGCCTTCGGAAAAATGTACATTCCGACGATTTCATATTTTGTTTGAACGCATCACTTAGATAGACGATCACAAACCCAGGACAATTAGAAATGTTGCCAGAAACTCTACTACTTTGACTGCCGGTTAACGGTAGGCAACGATTGGCAAAACATTTCCTGAAGCATTAACGACCATGTTAAAGCACGTTATGTGATCGAATTGCGAGGCGCAGTCTCCATATTGAATGTGGTTTGCATTACAAATAAATAAATAAGTGGTTTATTCTCAAATTTATCGAGGCACACCATAACAGGCATGATCCAAATTTACAATCAGTTATGTTTCGCAGCAGACACGTTGCTATGTATGTAATCAGCAGTGGCCGAAAGTTGTACAGGCTGCGGAGATTGAGGAAGTAACCATGAAAAATAAAGTCGTCAGTGCATGACGATGCCTTGGGTTCAAGCACGCGTAGTGCACAAAAACAGGACAATATAAGTGTAGGGAAAAAGGTATATGTAGACAGAGCGTATGTTATTCTCGTACATGTCAAGAAAAGATTGAAATGCAAATCTAGTCCACTGGCCAGTATGTAATTGCGCAGTGACTTTATTCAGTGGAGAGTCACATACGCCAATTCGCAGTGTTGTTAAACGAACATTTGTGGTTTTTGTATGGTGAATGCTTGTTAAGCGAAAACGCACAATTTTAGTATCTTCGGTAATTAAGATGGTAGCTGAATAAGATAGAGCTTGTGTTTGGCCTCCAAAACGTCCTAAGGGAATCGCAGTCTACCTAGAGATGGCACGTAACAATACAATCACGCAACTATTAATTCAAAATAGCCATCCAAACAATATAGTCTTCTGACAGCTTAGGTTGTTCCAATGGCGTTTGGCCATTTTGATGCAAACGATTCACTACTAATCCATGGGATATCCTTAGTTCGTTGGTACTTAGCGTGTGGTATTTTAACTTATTGTAGGTAAGCCTTAGCAACAGGCTGTAATGTGGATCATACTCTCACTATCCACTACGTGCTTCGCCATAACCTTGTGGGTAGAGGCAATGGAAGCAGGCAAACCGCAAACGTGCCGGACTATGTCTACTTGTAGACTAAAAGGCCAAATGATGTGTAGGCATGGTGTTTGTCTGTGGCAGGTTACAGCATGCTCGACAGCGTTTTAGTTGGTTGGTATTTGGCTCGAAATGACCCCGTTTATACCCTGTCATCAAGTTGTATGGAAATGGCTTTGGGACTGACGTGGCAACTGAAAGTGCACGCGCGCGCACCTCCAAAGGTTTGCATAGTAATGTTAAATGCTTTCTCTAAACGTACCTTAAGCGACGTAATTAACTGTACATATGTTCATCTTGTAGTTCTACTAAAGATGCAGTGTGCTTGAGTGGAAACTAATCTTTGCATTAAAATTTCATGCGAATAAAGTATGGAATTTACTCGAAACTTGGAATTGTGCACAAAACCTATTGGTACAGTTTTTATGTACTTATTCCAAAATGCTGGTTACTCAGTTGCAGGGATAAGTATGGAGTTAATAACAACATCGTAGTTGGGCATTATTTATAAGTTTTTCAATCCAGATACTAGTAACATATTTTGTCGACCTTTGGTTTTCCTAGTTACTGGAGTCCGAATGCAAACCAACATATCGGCTTTATATTGTGCAACTGCTTGTGAGCTGGTAAGCTGTTTTTGCCCTTGAGGTTGTATACAGTTTGATACAAAAGCAACTATTTAACTTTAATTGTTTAACCACCAACTGAAAGCCAAAGCACTAGGATTGTGGACGGATGGTACATTTCAGAGCTGCTTGGTTCTCACTACCTTGGAGGTAGCACAAAAACATACGACCTAGTCTTCCGCATTGTCGTAGTTGGTGAAAAGTTAGTGGGCTACAGTGAAGATATGCATTATTTTGCAAAGGCAGCTTTGATCAATTCGCGGTTAAACGAAGACCACAATTTCTGCCAAAGCATAACAGGGACAGATTGGATGAAAGCAGTTCCAACATTTGGTGAGTAAAGTTAATCATAGATTTAAACAAATATAACTTTCTGTGAGCCAATTTATAATCTAGCAACATTTCCCATAGTAAAGGACCATAAATGTTATACATATTGTAGAATTTTAAGTAAGGCCACAACAGCACTAATCATATTAATAAATAGATTTAATGCTACTTTGTAATAAGCATTCACGTATCGTCTCATGGATCTGCAAGCAACTATCATTAGTCGGCATCGTTTGCATTTTAAAAGATGCGATATCCATGACTGAAATGTAGCAGTTACCTGCAGCAGTTAGTGGAAAAACATGCGTAAGTTAGGTCTTTTTGAAGTAACAATTGATGTTATTCTTAATAGTCTGGTCTTGGTTTCAGATAATAATTTACTTACCCAACTCAAAATAATGTATTCGGCAAACATTTAGTAAGCTGAGGTTAAAAATTGGCATACCAATTATTTCATTGCTTTATTCCACAACAGTATTTTAACGTGCATTATTAAATATATATTTGGGAAAAAGATTTGCTTTCAAAGCAGTTTATCCCGGTTTCGCAAGCAGTGCAAATTGCAGCACGGTTAGTTTTATTATAAATACAAGAAAACAACTATCAGGGGAATGTTTTGCTGCATTTTTCGACATTGTTGATAGTGTCACGGAAAATAAGCCCTTGTGATATAAAGAAAGTAGTTAACTTTATAAAATAGCAAACGATATCTATACGCCATACAATTTATGCAGCATTAATTAACGTACTTAGTAACAATACATAATTTTGCTGCAAATCTTGTGCAATTAAGTTCAGTGAGTTACCCACGTCACGTTATTAGATGGAGAGCCTAGTAAAGCTAACATCTCAAAACTCACTCGCAAGGTAAGCCAAATAAACGTTGGTCAAAACTTGAATAAAACAAGTGGGAGACATACTATAAAGGTAATTAAATACTTTTGGTTTTTGTGTAAGCATTTTTTTGTTAGGTGCTACTGCGGTTGCATTAAATAAAAGCTTTCCCTTTATTTGTTGTGCATGACACAATTGAATTTTATATGTAATATTAACAACCATGTTAAATTAAATACAAACTATTCATCGCTTTCGAAATATGTATTCAATATGGTAGCATATATCAAATTATCAATATTTCTATCAGGATTTTAAACGCAACTGCTTTAATGCATATGTTACTACACCTGTATTAAAGGGAACGGCATTTACACGTTAATTATCTGCATGCCTCTTTACATTTAATGAATTTCAAAGCAGAGAAACAATATATTCCCCCAAAAGTATCGCCATCATTTTGCGTCTAAACATCAATGCTCACGTCAGGTTTAAGCCTCTATGTGTGATAAATTTTCTACATCAACAGTTCTTAGCGATAGTCTAGTGGGTGTATGCGTGT
>OX104064.1:183079973-183130385 GCA_944474145.2 Dicrocoelium dendriticum
GCTCTAGGTGGGGCAGGGTTGAGCTGCTAGATCGTTCACCCGGAAAACTAAGTTACTTAACGTTACGGACACAACATGTACAATAGCTAATATGATGACCAGTCCACAGCGGTGGATGCCAATTCGTCAGATGAAAATTGTAGTTAGCTTTCGGTTGCGACCTAAATATTTATGTTTGGTGAGAGAAAAGGAAAATTCTTCAATGGCATTTTTGTGTAAATAGCGTAGAAGCTGCAATGAGGAGGTAAAGACAATCAAAAAAGCTAAATCCGAAAAGTGGAGTGCACACGCACTAAAATCCACTGTAATCATGTATTTTAGTCATCCAAGCCTAGTTGGGACTTTGGACACAAATACTTATGCTGCAGTCCTTCATTTTTGAGTTTGGTCGACACAACTGCATCACCGGATGAAGTGGTCAAACATTATTGGCGGTTTTATGTTTCCTGAGAGGCTCAGCGTCAGGGTTCAAGTAGGTCAATTTACCGAAATTTCTACAATTCGACGACTTCAAGAGATAACATTGGGGGTATTGGTGCAGCATACTCGCAGATAGTTTGTCAGTTGGCACAACTCCTACTATATACAGCTACATATTTACACATGATTGCCCAAATCAGTGGGCTCTGCAGCAGCCCATAACTCTCGCGAAATGCATATGACCATTATCATAAGTCACTCGTATCTGTTGATTTCGTGAAATATGTAGTAGCTTAGTCCCGTACTTTGCCTCCACCAAATTATCCTTGGCGAAGTGAAATCTGGTCCACATCCGTGAAAGTTTCTTGCTGAAACCATAACATTTTTCCAGCTTGGTTCCAGATTTTTATTGCGTACAGACTGATTCTTTAAACTCATCCGTCCACTGAGTTTTCGGTAGGTTCCTATCACATAAATCAACACAACACAACGTTATAGCTTTGTTTGGCATGGTTTCAGCCTAGGTCGACCGCGACATCATCTTTGGCAGATAGTTCCTCTTTCAGTCTGTATGCTCGATGGCACAAGTAATGAACTGAAGCCAATAGGTAAATTGTGCAACATGCAGTATCGTGTCTTTCTTCGTCATCAGCCATGATAGAGGTTTGCAGTTAGCGATGAATTGCAACACATTAGCTTAGTGGTATATTCTTCAATTCTTCAAAGCCCTCACGGTGACATGGCATTTATCCTACAATGTCTCATTTTATTTATTTACGCCCGCTGGCACTCCATGGCATATTCTATTACCACAGCAGATTGGAAGGGAACCGCGCCGGTTGCTGTGTTACTTGATTTGAGGGCCACAGTGAACCTCCACTCGGCTTGTGTACGCATATAGATGATGGATTATATGCTCCACCAGAATTAGGTGGTTGGAGGACCGCTCCGTTTGGAAGACCAAATCAATGGTTCGTCTATTTTGAGCAGTTTAACGGGCTGATCAGCTTTTCTAAACTGGGTACAAACTACGAAACATGTGCTACTAATCCCAGGAATAATGGTAACTGTCATTTGAAATTTGTAACTGCGAGATTCTTGATCATCTCGCTTTGCTCAGGAAGTGCTTGTGCTCATTTGTTCTTCATAATGCGACGGAGGCACTCTACATGATACTAGACGAATTGTGACTTCTGCGAATTAGCTTTAACCCAGCCTTCTCTATTCATTTTTGTACAGCTACCAGGCTGGCACCATATTCTTCTGTTGACTCAAAGAACAGAATGCGACCAACTCCATAAACCAAAACTCATTGAAAGGTCTCTTAGGATCACGATTAGCAGGCACCTGAATGCCGCAGAAGCATTGCAAAGATTAAACGGCATCCCCAAATATGAGTATGACTGGACGTTCACAATGAAAGCTGTTTTGGGACGGTCTGTTACTGCCATGGGAAGCTGCCAATATCCCTAACGGAGAACTAGCATCGAAATCTTTTTGGCGTTGTGAAGATTAGAAGAAATTCCCTTCATCGGGTGCCATCAGGAATATGTCCTTCACTTCATTATGTTTAGCTATCTGAATACAATAGAGAATGTGTAGGCCCTGCCTGCCTTTTCCGTCAGTAAGACAGGTGATGAGTACGAGATAGGCATTTAATTCTCCAAACTAGCCACATGATTCGGCGCCTCGGTCCATTCGTTTTGTTGCATTTTTACTTAAGCTGGATTGCACGCTATCACTGGGATTAAAAGCATCCAGTGTCCTATCCACTGTCAGAACACTTAGCTATTTTCATTCACAATGGTGAATTAGTGCGCATACCTCCGTAGCCCATCCCACATCGAGCGAAATAGGCCATCCTGGAAAGCACTAATGTTGGACGTACCAAGAGGCAGGAAAATTATAACATTTAGTCCACAGGAACACAGTTGGACAAGCTGCACGCATGCGCGCCATATCGGTCATGTTTCCGTACCAAAGTGCAACAAAAATGGGGAATAACATGTCACATTTGCCAGTCGTTTGTTGACCAACCCAGGGTCATTGTCTGATTACCAAGAGCAGTAAATATAATACAATAGCTGCAATTATTATAATCCCTGAGCTGCTCTAAGGTACTTGCTTTGCCTAATCTCGGTTGCGTTATTCGGCTTGAGGTTACTCATAAAGGTACAGACAAAGGCATTTCTGTCTGCCTTAATGAAAATTCGACAAAACCCTTTGCTTTCTCCTCTGCCCCGTTTCAGTTCCATGTTTGCTGTCCGCTTTCCACTAAAATTGTTTAAGATTGAAGATCTCAAACCGTATAGTAAGAGCTCGAGAAGCTTTTGCTAACCTGTGCCACTAGTGGCGTCTGCGCTACATCACTCTTACCCTGAAGAGTAGAGTGTACAAATGCAACGGTACCTTCGACCTTACTAAAAGATTGTGAAACCTGGCTCATTAGATCAACCGAGATGAAGAGGTTGGTTACGTTCGACCACCGGTGCCTTCGTAATTTAGCACACATCTGGTGGGAACAACAAATAAGCAACGAGCGTGTTCGATGCTTTGTTTACTGCACTGGCAAAGGGAAGGAACAGCTCAGCACCGTTAGTTCACCTATCAGGCTCCGGTGGCTCGGCCACGTGTTATGCACGCCAGCCCACCGACTGCCGCGCCGTGCTTTGATTGCGCGCCGCGGGTATGGATGGAAGAAGAGAAGAGGTGGTCTAGCGATGATTTGGTCGAGAGGAATGAAGGCCCTCACTGTGAAGCTGGCCACGGTTAGAGAGCCTCAGCTCCCAGGTTGGGGTCCGAAAGACCATGAAGACCTCTGGCTGTATATACTTGCTGATATGGTTAGGAACCAAATACAGTGGCTTTTCTGCTGTGACTTCCTTCGCCTCACCTCATCCCTCTTAGACACTCCCTCCAACTACAATTTCATTATTCAAAGTTTATTTAGTATGCATAGTCATTTTTGCTACATACAAACCGGATGGTAGCTTAACGGAACGATGCCCAGCCGTTACCGATTGCTCAGCTGAATTGCTTCCGTTGTGTTTTCCCCATTGTTTCTTGTATGTATTGCGGCCCAGTTGCTAAGGTGTTTCCCACCTCTAGCTAACATGTATCCTGTTAATGATGATGATTATGTGGGGCTTGCATTGCGCTCTCTGATCTCGTCCATTGCTTCACTCGTTTCTCTCCTCGCTCATTCTATTGGCCATCCGTGCTCCTACCTGATCGTTAGCTTCTGCTGATCAGCAATGAGCGCCTTGGCCCTAGGTTTGTCTACAAGTTTTTCCCACCTCATTTCTTATATTCTTTAAGATTTGACTCGGAATGTGTTGCTCAAAATGATAGTGGAAATAGGTGTAATATTTAAGTAACCTTATATAAATAGCGCCGGAAAAATGCGTGCAAATCTGCCGCTTACACGACTGTGCCATGATACTTTTAGTACACATATATAGTTACTTTTATGCGCTGTCAAAACGCGGTATTAGAAGCTGGGTTACGGAGAATAAAAGTAAGTTTTAAATTCTTACAGCTAGTCGCCGGACAATTATTGTCTACCTCAAGGCTTTGCAAAGCCTTCAAATTTGGCTGTGCTCTACGATTCTTCTCTTTAGAGTTTATCAACCCACACCTTCTCACCTGTTACCATTTCTCTGTGGACGCTTGTTTTAATTTATCGCTCGCAAATCTACCCATGCAGTATTTTTAAATCCCTGCGTAGTTCTACGTTCGTAACCGGTGCATTTTCGAAAGGTTGTGTTATTAGAAACAAATTGAATCGAATTCCTAAGAACTGTAATCACTGTGTTAGAAAACTTTGATCAGGATGAACGGTTGCTCTCTGAAGGAATGGAATTTAGAGATTTATGCTTCCTAGTATTGCTTAGCACCAACATCCGCTTGGACATTAGAAACTTAAATGAACTATCAGAACATTGTTTTCTCAAGTTTCCCCAGCTTGTAATCATTATGTTGCAAGAAAGTTGGCTTCACGAATAAGTGGATTATTCAGTCGTATCTGTTGGATATTGTATTTACCATCGGGTTGATCTCCTATGCACGTACGAAAACCGACTTGGTGGAGTAGTTAGTTACAACAATCCGCCTTGATATATTGCAACAACACGTGTTTTTTGTTTCTTATCACAATTTCTCAATTGTTCAGTCATATTATATAAGCCGAGGTGTTTGAATGGCTACCGCTCAATATGGTTGGCTAATTTCTACATATCTTCCTATCTACACAAACAAAAATCTGAGAATTTATATGAAAAATTTACTGCTGCTGTCATAGAACATATTGATCGTTCTCCGTGCATCTTCGGCAGAGATTTTAACAAATGTGACACTAATTTTCTCATCGCACACGGGTTGCAAAACATCGTCTCGCTGCCCACCAGGTTAAACGCACCCTTATACCCTGTGTTTGTTAATACTGTGTAGTGTTTCATCGTAAGGGCTTGGGCTCCAATCGGTAATTCTGATCCCCCAACTATCAAGATATCACTTGTCATCTATAGCAAGAATAACTACCAGCAACTCACGCGCTGTAGTGATTAAAGGGTCAGATGGGAACAATGCACTCCACAGAATCTCGACAGTCTTCGCAACATGATGGCGTCAAGGGAATTAAGTTTGTTCCCTGACCCTGATGTATCCAGGTGCCGTGATAATTTGATAATTTATTTAAACTGCAGGTTTGATATATGTTGCTCATTGGAACCTATTTACGTCCGCGCTGACAGGTTTTCCTCCCTTACCTGGAGCGGCTACATGAAATAAGGAGAAACTTTTAAGGAAAGGGACGGCACCTCATTAAGACTTCTCACAGTTCGTATCACCGCTGAACTATACAGTCTTAACACAGTGTATGTCCAGCCAGTTCTTGGGAACGTCAATTATCGTGAAAACTAGATAATGCCGAAAACGTTTAGTGCAGTTACTCAAAGTTTGTTTTATTTTGATATTAGACGTAAAGAAATTGAATCAGGTGTTCTCTAAGTGTAATAATCCTACAATTTCCTGTGCCCAAGTGCAAGAGTCTGATGAATTACTGTCTCCCGTTGACAGTGCAACGATAAATAAGCTACGTAAACGAATAGGTTCCTGTAAAGCTATCGGGCCGGACATAGTAGCTATTATCAAAAAATGTGTCGACATTTTGGCTATACCTCACGCGAGTATATAAGCAATGCCTTTTCATCAAGGCAAAATAGCTGACTGTTAGCGTAACGTAAACATTACACCGGTACCGAAAAAAATGATCCAACAAATATCGACTTATCGCGTGCAATTCCGTTGCTTTGAAGGTTCTGGAGAAACTCATCATCGAAATGATGCTATCCAGTACAAACTGTAAGGAGCCCTCCAGTTTGCCTATTGTAGTTCGAGGCCTACCCTAGATGCTGTGGTGTACCTCGTACATTCTCCAATGTCATCAATTCACTATAAGTATTAAGCAAATCGGAGGTGTTTGCTTAGCTGCAGCAATGTATTTGTTTGTTAAAACCACGAATTACTGCTAAAAGACCTACTTAGGCAAGGAGCTTATCCCTCCCTATTTATTAAGTGATTATTTTGTTTCACGCACTCTGATTACCCGACTCAGTGGCAGATATACCTCCTTACTGCTCACCAATGTACGTGTCCTTCAGGAAGCCATTCTGTCGACCTTTCTCTTCTAATTATGTGGGTTCTATGCAAGCATCAAGTGAAGCGACTCTGATAAAATATGCGGACGATATCTTCCTAAGCATCAATTACCAAAGCGCTGAATGTTCATTCAGACTACAAGCGCTTATGGACGATCTTAACTGCTGATCCAAATCCCGGGATCTCTGTTAATGCTTCAGCGTACCATGACATCCTTCCTCCATTACACAATGGATCCAGTTAAGAGGAGCTCCTTACACGGTGCGACAAGTTAAATTTGGTGACGACGGATTAGTATTTCACTTCGATAAAATATCAGCGTGTAAGGGTGAGTAACGATATATTTAGACGGTTCAAATAACTGCAAATTCACAAACAGAGCATGTTAACCTCGATCAATCAAGCAGCTGCCCCAGTGACCAGAACAAACAAGCCCAAGGACAACCCGGCTGATACGTAACGCATCGAAGAAGATATCGATATATCGACCAGTGTTTGTCTGAAATTAATACTTAAGATATATATCTTATCCGGCAAGTACAGGCTGTATTGTGTGAAGTCTTCACCCATCTTTTGTTCACATCCTATTCTTAGAACAAACTCCAGTTGTTCGCCTATTCGTACAGCTCCGTCTCTATTGCTGTAGAAGTGCATACATTATAATCTAGCGGTGTTAGACACAATAGTTACTCATGTTTGGTACACGTTCACTTTCTGATTGCTTTTGCAAGAAACTACGTTTATGATTTTTCTTGTTTCTTCTAAGGCCGTCGTTTTTATTGTTTTCCATGAGCGCAACAATAAATGGACAACGGAATGCACGTAAGCGATCCAAGCGGCTTGGAGTGAAATTGATCGGGAAATGAATACTGCTACACAATAATAATCTGCATAATGGCGGCTTTGCGCGCCAACTCGTCACACAAATATTGCGTGCAGAAGCCAGATGAAATTCACGTATACCTAAAGGAGCTTACGCAAGCGCTATGGCAACATGAAGACTAGCTTTCTAAAACGGTTAAGTGCTACAGAAGACATTTTAAAATCATTGCTTCCTTGCTTGTAATGGCAAATGTGAACAAGCGACAGTAACATTTAATGTATTACTAATCATGCAAAGGTATAAGGTTTGTGTACGTAATGATTGGCTCCCAAGTAGCACAGCATCTAGCCCCAGACAATGAATGCACCCATGCTTATTTACTTTTATTTAATGGGTTAGATTTTGCACCTAGCAGCGCTAACAGCCTCGCACCTGATTATTGTAACAACGCCTTCCAAAAATCAGCCTTCTAGAGAGGCGCTAATTTATCGCACCTTAAATAATACTCTATGTTTTATCAACCTTGGAATTTAATATATAAAATATAAATAAGGGTAATCGCGAATACATCGAGGCCTCTAAACATATATCTGTTTTACTGAAGGTGTTTACTTTTTGACGAATTGCTCTGGTAGGTCTGTGATTCACCGTTCTTTGCCCATGCGAAATCAGTTCCTCTTACTTGAAGCATCAAAAATATGCGTTTTCTTAAGCGTCCTCATATTATAAAGTCTTCCCTTTCAATATTACTTACTACCATACCTGCAACCAACTAACATAACTTACGTATGCATTTCAGGCGCTCGCCGATAACACACAGGATGCTGTGAGGCTGACAATCAGAATTTGCTAAAATAGAATACTTCTGTTAGACATATAAACATTTTAATTTTGTTCATTTATCGTTAGATATATATACATATATTTTCTCAATCTGTTCCTTACCACGAATACATAATAATGTTTCAATAGTATATGTGACCTGTATAATATTACACTGCAGCTCGCACTATTAAATTTGTTTTGTTAAGTTAATAAGTGTTACGTTGCACTTTAAAATACCACACATTCTCTAAGTATGGAGTGCACTATTAGGTAACCTAAACATTATTTGCAAACGCAAAGCTAGGGTCTTTACATTAAGCCGCTTTACAATATATGTCATTTTAACTTTTCCATTTACAGTGCTCACGATTCAAAATTATTGCCAAGAATGTATGCCCGCGGCGAACAAATCACAAAACTTTTCTGTAGAGTGAAGATTGAATTGCCTGCTTAAGTTTCATTTCTGTCCTTCACCGACCACTTGTGACGCAATTTAAACAAATTTCAGTTGGTCAGAAAAAGGCTTCAGTCCGTGTGATATGGAGGCAATTTTGCTGATTGCAAATTACCTCAATACTCAGCGGGAAGCTTTTTCCATTTGCAGTAAGACAGAGCTGAATATGTTTTTGCCCACGCAATATATTTCGAGTGAATCAATATTGTATCAAAGGCGGCTATCTGAGATGGTCAGATTCTGAAAACACAGTCACTTTGCGGCAACTTAACAATCATTCGCGCTCCTATAAGTATTTTTTAATAACTGTGCAAACTTTCCAAGTAAACCACTGGTGTAAAGAACGTTGTTATTAGTTGATGTGATATTCCAAAGTATTAAAATTACCACCTACCCGAGCAATTGCACAAAACAACATCCGTCGCAAAAGCATTAATATATAAACTTTTGTTAGATGTACGAAGGTGCCATAGTCAACCAAATTCGACTCAGAATACAGCGCATCAAATACCCAAAGCCTCAATGTGAAGTATAATAGAAACATGATCACTAAATAATTAACTAATGCCTTCTGTGTGGAATTTAGTTGGGCAACGGGTAAATATTTAGCCAGCTAGAGTAGATGACGGCTGATTATGAAAATAAGGGTTAAATGACGTAGAAATGCAGCAGAAAAAATGGCAGTGTGCTGAATATTTATTTCTCGTCACTAGAAATGTTTGACAAGGGAATCAATTTAGAGCCATTACACGGCCTCTACTGAGCACTTATCGTGTGGTTTTGCTCGCAGGCACAGGTGTTCCTTTGACACCTGCAAATGCACTAATGGCTAAATTGTAACTACTGCGTCTTTAAACTACCATCATTTGCCTTGCGAATTCACCAGCTGACATTCATATCGGATCTTTCGGAATGGCAATATCTTATTGTTTATATTCTATGCCGAGTGATTGAGCAAGCCAATTTTCTAAGATTAAGTAAACAAGTGCATTTATTTTAAGGCAAGTAAAGTTAAGAAGAGCTCTATAGCTGGATACCGACAGGTTGACTTAATTACACCTTACGCTTTGTATGGAAATGTGAATCCAAAAGCAAAAAATATACAAGTCATATCTCAAAGGACAGATAAAGTGAAAAATTAAAAAAGCCATATCTTTCCAGGAAGCAAATCTCATTGCTTTCTGCCGCTTCTCTGCTTTCTTCTTTCCCAAGCAATTTGCTGCTCTGTGAAGTGAACAGTAGCATTCTGTTATCTTCAATACCGTCAAGCGTGAAACAAATTTATATAGCAAGTAAGTTTAAGACAAGGGAAATAAAAAGCTTTCTCGCGATTGCGTGCATAAATTTGCTAAGTATTAAATATACTTATCAAGAGACGTAGGGTAATCATGGTCTGGCAGTTATGGAAATTTAGGTATTATAATGCTGACCGTTAGGATGGCCAAAACCAACTCAATTGTTAACCGTTTAACTGATTTCGCTAACTTGACAGCTGATGAGTACAATTAGTTAAATGATCATTCACCAATTATTTGCGACTAATTTAGGTAAGCACTACAAGGAATTTTATCAAATCGGTCAACATTGAAATAGTGGATTTTCCTTGTAGCAGTCAATGTATACTGGACATTAAAACTTGTAGAAAATATTTGCGCTGTCTAAACGATAAACTATCCGGTATATAATTTTGTTTAAATCTGGAGTGTTTAAAAGGCTTGCTTAATCCTTATCTCCAAATGTTATCAAATTTAGCTTAAATATCCTGCATCATTTATGTCCAAGCGTTAACCCAGCAGTTGCACGGTTTCTTTGCACTCACTGCTGCTGACTTTCCGAAATATAATTTTGTGACAATGCAATATATGGCTCAACTCTTATATTTTGATTTTAATCAGTTGCTTTGGTCGTTCCTTACGCCTACTAAAACACACATCAAACCCATCCGATTATTCTGACAACAAAAATAGTTTATGCGGCATTTGAAGGATCCAAATTTTGAAATTCTTCCTTATAACCTTTATTTATCAGATCGGCATATTATATGGAAAAAGTGCTGCACAGAATCAGATCAACTGGAATTTTCTTAGTTTTAGTTACCAGAATTACTTGTCCGTACTAAACATGGTTACGCTTTATCACAATGCGTAACAGGGAAAAATTGTGTTTCGGTAGCCCTATGGAAGAAATTGGGTAGAACAGTGTTAATTACAATCAGCCATCAGGAGTTCCAATTCCGGTTCAGCCTGCAGTGTATCAAGCTTTAATATCTCCATATGTGTAAGGGTAAGAAACACATGGTTTATATTTTTCATTTCTTACTAGTAATTTATAAATAATTAATTTCATATTTATGGGAAGTATATTGTGGGCAACACTATATATCCGCGCACAAAGCGCTGTAGCTTCAAGTATAACGCAACTAACCCTATAGACTTGCAACGCAGCCGTTATGTTTGCATCCTTGCGCATTGAATGCATTTATCATTCTAAGATGTGCGTCTACATAATTTTAATAGTCAATCAAATAAACCGGTTTGATTTATGTTATTACGCGCAAGGAGTAATCGCCTGAACCATGTGGCGGATTAACGTAATATTGTCGATCGCAAGTGGAAAATATTTCCAAGTAATATTCTTGGTAGTATTTACTTACCTGTTAAAATGAAGTGAGAATACGTTAAAGCCTTATGGTTAAAAGTTTAAAAGGTTGGAAATCACTATACCATGGTAATTGTTAGATTTGCCATGTACAGATATTGGCCTAATCTTCTAATATCGTGCGTTTGTAAAATAAACTAAATGCATTCATGTGACATAAATTTGATTGCTTACAGATATAGTACACAGTTTAATGTCTTTGGATGTAACATTCAAATCAATGTCAACGAAACCACACATTCTAATAAAAAAGACAAACACGAAATAATTTGGGCTATTAGCTAAATTTACATTTGTTATTGATGACTAATTAGAGCAAAACTGTATTGAAATCCCCACAAAGTACATATAACCGAGTCCAGAAAAGCCCGTCTAAGGCGACCAGTCATGAGACCGAAACAAATTGTTCACCTTGAACATATGGTCACCATGGACAGATTCTTGCTTAGGATATTAATGTTGAGAGAATAAGTTTTGCATGATTTTTCTAGTCGCCGTAAACATTATAAACAAGTGGACTCGATGGCAGATTGGAATGTATAAAAACAATGCTATATATACAACAGTTTCGAAGTAAACATCTTTGTTAAATATTAAAACTTGAAATACAACATTGACATTCTGCACAGCAGTACAAAGTTCTGCTTTCCTAACTGAATTTTTAAAATTTATCTACTATCAGTTAGTGTAGCATATGCAACGAAATAACACACCATGTCAAAGAGGGCACTAAATACAATGATCCAACTGCTTAGCTATTAGGCATGTGAATATGAGCTGGATCTAGTACAGAAAAAGTATGGTTCAGTTTTTGCCTTGGTGTACCCACCGTGTATGAATTGCTGTTGGGTAGATCAATAAGAGGCACATTGTTCACCAAAGCCAGCGTTTGCATATTTTGATCAGGCGACCTGCATGGTAAATATGTTTTTGCTGTGGTTACCTCATCTATTCCCAAAGCACTGCTGCAACTTAGAAAAAGTCGTGCCTGTTATTTTGGTTAAAGGCAAGCCCGTTGTTCAAAACGCTGATAAAAATTTCGGAAAACGTCAATTTACTAACCAGTATTGCCGTGGCAATCGGCTGAAACATATACGGATAGTATAATTTACCATATTTCATGTATCAGCGGTTCCGTTAATAAATTAAATTTCTCAAATACATTTCGCCGTACATTCACAGGCATCTGATACTATGCAATGTTTCTGTGAGTAAAAAAGCCAACCTCCTAGGAAATGAAGCAGTGTCCTGCTACCTAATTTTCATAACTGTCTTCCTCTTTCCACTTATACACTTTCTCAATTGATGCAGCTAATCACATATTTTTATGATTTAGATTACACTGTATAGTGATTTACTTAGAAACGCTCAGCTTGTAGTTACTGGCCGTCGTCCTGTTTCCAAAGGTGCCAAGAAAATACGGCTTATTTGAATTTACCTTGCGGTATAGTGATATTTGGAATCTAGAAATGAAACCATCTAGATTGATGTAGAGTAAGAACAGTGCTAAGGTTTGTTTAGTTTGCTGCTATCACTGTTAACCTTCTGTAGTCTAGCTAGGTAAATCCAAATACGTTAGGTACAAGGGTAGTTAAATATAATTTGAAATGGCTTCGTTTTTAATTCTTGTTAGGATTCAGCATTTGGATCTCTTTGTGATACGTTTGTGTTTGCCAAACAATTAGTTCTACTTATCCAACTAAACTGAATATACTAGGGGGTTGGTCCAGATGGCTTCATATACAGGCAGTTGATGCAACTTTCCACTAGTTTCTTTGCTGCACGAAGGTCATTCTATAACAGTTCATTTCATTTCATTTTCTTGCATTATCGGTCCTCTTGTTGGTCGGATAATTTGTTTTATCTTGATTTTTTCCGTACCTTGCAAGTGCTTTAACTACACTAACGCTTTCTAATTCGTTTTAAATAGCTCAGGCGTTAGGATGATTTTCTGAAGTCAAGATAAGTGTGCGAAAATTTTGGGCGTTTTAATCCGTTTAAATTTGCTGAAAAGTTGTCCTATTTTTCTTTCCTTAGTTGCAACCTTCATCTGTATGGTTGAGTTAGTTAAACATTTTCTTTTACGCACCTGAAGTTTTGGACCGTGCGACAAGAGTTCTTATTGTTTACGAGCGGATCCATGTTCTCATCAGCTTGGTGGATTGTGGTTTCACGATGCTTCAGCAGCATCGTAGACCAAGTTTACCTTGGGCTGATTTCTCGCCTTAAGATATGAAATGCTTTGATGACCCGTATAAACCTGTAGCGAATGTAGAATGACAAGCGTGCTTGTGGCTGACATTGACTGAAAATAAAAGAACACAGTGCTGTTTGCCTTTCTTTTTCTTGGGGCTTTACGCATAAGACATTACTTATATTCGTGACACAATTCCGGAGCAGAATTTTGCAGCTCGACGAATTGCGAAACATTGTTATCTACGCGTCGAGCTGCTAGTACTATCTATAGATACCCAAATCCATATTATAATAAAAGATACCTTAACTTTTGGCATACATATTCATCAAGTGAACTCGACAAATACATTACTGAATAATAGAGAACGTTTATTGTATGAATTATAGTGCTATATTTTGCTCTAAAAGTATACTTCATCTTGAGTGCAAAATACTGGCCTTGTAAAATAACTCATTTCTTCAACTTAGTATGTCCTAGAGAAAAATGTAGTTTAAAAGTTATGTCCAATGGGAAGACTATGCATTATATGGATTTTGCATAAATCTATCACTCCGCTTCAACAACACGTTATCATTGGTGATCTACATTGTCTTACAGACAGTACAATTTAATTAATTAGCTCAGACAAAATATGGTTTTGTTATCAACTGGTAACTGTATACATGCGCCTTCTCATGTGAACGAAAGTTGTTTTCTTTAAAATATCTACAACAATCTTTACAAATAAAAACTTTTGCAACGTTCCCTCGTCTGGATCAACGCATTCATTTTAAGGTATCATCGACATAGGATGTCCTTTGAAGAAAGTAGTAAAGATTGTACTACGCCTTTGCTTCTTCTTCTCAACATTTTAGGGTTTATGGTATCTGCCGGTACGGGGTTTCCCATTTAATGAATCGCAAGTGCTTGCGAATGATTTCAAGAAATGTTGTTAAAAGTATACTGCTCTCTTCCTTACTGATTTTAACCGCATACTGTTATAATAATTGCATTTATGTAACACTCACCGTAGTATTCGTTTTGTATGCCTTGGAATGGAAAAAATTAACTTAATTATTTTCCTCAAGTGGCATCAGAATTACAATGCAAGTTACCCGAATGACATTATTGGGATAAAACGCTTTTTAAGGGACGCTGCATTGCCAAGAAGTTAAACATTTTGCCTACACCAAAACTGAAAAGGCGATATAGGGCGTTGTTCCTCAATAATTTCCTTGCAGCGGCGGGGCCAATTTTGAAAACTTTACCGCGGTCTGCCAAAGTGTGCATTGATTGTTTCTCTTTAAGCATTTTTAATTTATTTATTTCGCTTTACTTATATTTACAAATGCCTTAAAATAAATTACCTTTTCACTAAAAGGGAACATTACTTGGTTAAGCAAGTTAACTCACTAGAAAGCTTAGTTAATAAGAACACTTATGTTGTATCACTGTAGCGAGCCTGTTCACTCCAGAGTAACAGAAGGCAATGACACCTGAAGTCTTTCGCAATTGTCTAGTACATTGCGTTGTTTTGATCTGGTTGCAGTCACTACCGAAAACTCGCTCCACACCGATAAGATTTTTGAAACAGCGATACGCATTTGGGGGCTGTGGTGGCTATCCGTGTGTTATCCGGCATGACCTTAATCCAGAACACCGGCAGTTGTCTTGTTTGCAAGCAGTTTTAAGGCTGCCGTGATTTGCAATCTCGAGCAGCTGATATTCCCCTTATTTACCCAAGTTAGATTCGTCTGGTTTTTTGACAAATGTATGGCGGGTCGTTGATTTATCTGTTCCTTGGTCTTTTGTGCTTTGGCAGCAGCGCTACTACTCTTTTAAAGGCAAACAGAGGTAGACGTGCACCAACTGGGCGAACGGATACTGAGGGTCAGTCTTGCAAAATGCCTCTGTTCACTCGCTGTCTCCACAACTGCTGCTAATTTGTGTATCAACGTGAGAAGTTATCTTTTTCTTCTGAAGGAATGTAGCGAGTCATTGAGCAGGCAATATATGTCAAACACGTAAGCCGGATTTGCGACCCATAACATATCACTAAACTGTGTTGCAGGGGTGACCTCTGTTCTTATCTTAATTTTCGCAAAATGGACGAAGAAAGAGCAAAACGGAAAACACATAATAGACTTTCACAAAGTGTTATGAAACATGCGAGATTACCAATAAAATAAAGGAGCGACGCACTGCTTTTTCTCACCAAAGCTACAACGCCACTGCCACTCGCAACTGCTCAGGTTAACATCTCGTCCATGGAATGTAGCATAATCCCGAAAGAATTAAATTACGGACCTTGGCCAGTGGGGTTGGGAGCACGTAAATATTTACGTAGGAAGCATCTGCAGGTTTATTCTATAAGACGAATGACATAAATTTGCTTTTTTTCTAAGTGGCATCTATTTATTTTAGTATGCAGGCACTCAAACATAAATTTATTCCTCAAAGCAATGCTAATGTTGCACTGTTTGTAGTTAATAATCGCTTTTCCACGCAGTATAATCATTAACTATTTTCGTTTCAAAGTTTTCGTTTAGTAAATGCACAGTAAATTATTTTACGAAAGCAGAATAATTCGACTGTTATACATTTAATTATATTAGCACAGATAAATTAGCTTGTAAGCTTGCAATTGTGTTTGCAAGCAATAAAGTGGTACCTTTTTGTAATACAACACATAATCTTCCGGATCGTAATAGATGAATCCAGCCATGTTGAATTCAAACAAAGATTCCGTAAGAACGGTAATCTGAGCGTTGTTTATTAAGTCAAGTGGTATTCCATCCAGTGTTTTCCTTAGATACAATTTCAAAATTATTACACTTCTGTGTGCAAGGAAAACTAGATATGCACAGCTGTAAACAGGTTCATTCAGAATAGCAAATGTATAATTGCCTACAAACTGCAGTGCAAGACGTCGTTTGTAAGAATTCTCTATGACAGATTATGTTTGACAGCTTGTTTGTTCCAGCTTATGCTCGAGCAAAAGGTGATAATAACAGCTTTGAGTTATCCGATTTCAGCAAACTTTTACCCTGTTCTTATATTTGAAAACAGCTTTTAAATTGCAGCAATTGCGTTACTGCGTTAGCAACTAAAGCAGCGTAAATGGTATTACGGATAATTTATGGAACATAGCTTGTCAGTATTCCGCCAAGTTCGGCACTGCAAATACACACGAAAATATTATAAGTTTATTAGCGTTCTCTTGGAATGTAAAAGAACTGCGCTCACATAGGTTTTGGAATTTGTAGTTTAATGTCAGTTGGCGAGTCTTGTAAATATTCTTCTTAAGAGTGCTATTTGTCATTTTATTTTTTATTCCAGCTAGTAAGCATAATTTAATATTTGTCTTTATGAAAGCCACACCAATCTTTTTCCTTTCCAAAAAAGTGATTTAAAACTGGACACAATGTTTTGTTTATCGCCTCAAAACAGTGATTGATCTCCACGTTTTCCAAGGAGTGTGATAGACTGGCGCAGATTTTAGATCCGGCAATCACTATAAGAGCTGTCCTAATAAAACCAGACAATTCAATGCCACTAACTTGATGCATAGCAGCAGAACAAGGCAACCAGGACGAACGTAAGGCCATCGATGCTGAGTTAGGTACCACGACACGAAGGGTAGCTCCTAATGATGCATTCGCAGCACATGCTTTAATAAGTCCACACGACATATCCAATCCTATAGCAGGACGAAGGAGATGCGCGTCCATTGTTGCCGCCCACACAACAGAAGCGGCGCCAGCCGTAGACTCGGCTGCCACCAAACCAGTTTTAGTGTTTTCGTCACTGCTGTGAGATCAAGGATAACATCTGTCGTCTCACGTAAGAAAGCAGCCAGCGTTGTTTTAAAATGCAGTGCAACACACAACATCAGAATTCTCTAGTAGATGCCCCAATGTACCTCAAACTGAAGCACACTCCATCAAAGGCAAACGGATAGACGACCGAAAACAGTTGAACACCATTTAGTAACCAATAGAAGTCCAAGCTAATTCGGCCAGTATGGTGCGCCTCGTTCGTCATCCAAACTATGTGCATTGCAATGCACCGTTACCCAAAGGCAACGCTGCTGTCAGAAAATGATGCAGAAGCAGTTCTCGCGTTAGCTTCTCGCCTCCGTACAAACCTTAGCACTGTTCAAAATTTTCTAGATGTTCATTGGAGCAAACATCAGAAACGCAAACAAATTCCGGTTAACGTTTTTAAACAACTTCCCAAAATCGCTCCTTGTCCACGGTGTCCCCGAGCTTCAGATTTCAGTCGAGCTAGAGGCCAAAGTGCATGGCTGGGACGAACGGCGCTTCATCCGTGAAATGCACTCGAAAATGCGATGGTCCAATTAAAATTGGAGTCGACCTTATAGATTGAAAGGAAGGTTGTAATCTAAACCAATGGCAGAAAATGTGACCCAACTGTGACGTAAAATGCACGAAATGCAGTCATCCAAAATGTGTACAAAGTCCATGGAAACCAAGCCACAGAAAAAGTAAAATTGAACAAGCAATTCACATGTGCAACCTTGTCACCAAAAAGCTCAGAACCGGGCACTGTCAAGATTTTCCGGCAGCTGAAGAAGGTCAAGGTAATCAATCGATTGCTGTACTCTACACAATAGCACGGAATGGCCATAGGGCCTGCTTCGTCATTATTACAGAAAGCGACTGGCAGCTGCATAGCAACCATCGGCATGTACCATGACCCGAAACCATCATCCACATGCAAACTTCTAACCCCAGACGCCCTCACCTGTTGTATACCACAGAACAATGTCTTCTCAGCGAACTTCTGAAGTTCAGATTAGCTAGGTGACAACGCCTTGAGACTTACTCATGGTCACTGAAATATGGTTGAACACAGAGATCACGGGTACAAATATTGCTCTGCCCGGCAAGCTTTCCCTATGAAATGTTTGACCCAGCAGTTGGGGGAGGGGGCGGAGCTCTCCTGTATTTCTCTTCTGACCTGTATGTTGATATCATTAACGATCCAGATACGGAAGCAGACAATTATTGTTGATGCCGCATGTATCCTTAACGTAGTGATATGTGTTCAGTTGCAGTAGTTTATCGCCCTACAATATCCACCGGGAAATGGTTAACCCGTTGGCTTCTGTGATGAAGCGTGGCCTGACACTGTCAAACAGTCGCTTTCTTCTGGTGGGGTACTTCAAGCTCCACGCCATCTAAGTTCTAGCATCGCTCAGAGAACAATGCAAGTCTGTGTTTCAAGAGTTATTCGCCGATATATCTTGGTACAACCATGTCACTTCACCCATGCAATTCCGAACGGGTGACGCACCAACCGTTTTGTACTTTGTGATCACCAACGAGGAACAAACGGTCGATGTCGTAACCATAGATGGACCACTTGACCGTAACCATCATAAGACCCTAGTTTTTTATACCCGCTACGCGAAATGCATCAGTGAGAACAACCGTGAAACCTACGTGGTCACCCACGACGAGAACCTGTCCGAACAAGTTTACGAAACAGATTGGTCTTTACTAGCCGGAGAGCTACCCAATGTAGCTTAGATAATGTTTATCAAACAATGCACCTGGCTATTTGCAAATGCCTTAAGTAAAGGAAGACGTTTATGAGTAGCCGGGCCCGAAAATGCATGACTACAAGGGGTTCGGCCAGGTGCGCTTATTAATACTGTCCGAGTACTCAGGTCTAAACAATACGACGAAAGCACAGCGTCAAGTCGAGCCGTGAGGAAAAACTCTGGAACTAAGGGAAATTCGAAACGGAATTCAGCACAACCTGCGCCATAAACCTACTTGCTCGCTGCAGTTGAACTGAAGTCGTTGACAGTTGTGTGGGACTTGACGCAGGCTATCTAGACATCTCAATGGCGTTCGGTTGTATGAACCACTGCATCCTCATCCACAAGATTCAGAACTGTGGAATTAATAACCCAGTTCTCGGTTGGACTGGTAACTTTCTGTTTTAACAAGATTTGAATATGAGAGTTCGCAGCATAATCTCTGACCCTATCGATGTTCAGTGCGGATTGCTACGAGGCTAGGTAGTTGGTCCACTCCTATTCCCGATTGGTTAGAATAGTTTGGCTTGCTCGCATTGTTTCAAATGATATCATGCGAATTGTGCAAAAGTGACCCAGCAATAGGTAAGAGGGCGAAATAGCTCACAAAATACACTTTGGTACTGTACTGCGTGCTGCAACAACCCAAACGTTAAGTGCTTGCTCATCCTAGTTCACAAGTGCGAACGGTTAACCGCAGAATCCGAGCAGAGGATGAACGAGAAGATTACTTCAATGGAAACTAGTATGCACCACAGAAGCGTAGTAGCCTATAGGCAATGGAATGCTCCAAAACCTGGTTCCCCTAAACAAAACCTGCAACGTCCTCATCGATGTTGTTTTGTTCAACTTTGGTAGAACACCGAGTGAAAGTCGTGGATACGAGAGTCAAACGGTACTCATGGCAACGGAAATCAGACACAATCCGAAACGTTTGGTTAACCAAATTCCACTTGACCTGCCATTTACCATTAACAAAATGAAGCAGCCGAACACCAACCCTCGGTACCTATAGCTCAAATGTCTCTTGTCGAGACAAAGCCCCAGGGACCTCAGATATATTGGCAGAGATTTCTGCAAAAATCAGACGGGAGCCGCTGTGGCGGCCTCTTCTGTTGTAAACACTGTTAAGGCCAATAGAGAGACAAACATTAAGCGGTCACCACTTGTCAACAGGTTAGGACAAACGATTACCCTAAATTGCAAAGCAATGAAAAAGGAATCTAACAATAGTGCACTAACTGTTGTGTGCTCAACTATCCCTGAATCTACTGCCGCCACATTGCGTGGTAAGTTACCGGACGACAAAACTCAATGGAACTCATTGTGCCTGCTCATAAATTTCAAAGCCAAACCCTAAACCTATTACCGATTACTCGTTATTCGAACGCGCCACTCTATGGAGAACCGAGAATTGTTCGAGTAACACTCGAATCCATCACGAATCTAGAAAACCTTTTACTGCCCGAAAGCGCTTTAATACCCAGATTTTGTGGGATACTCATCTATCCTGATGTCACTTGGAACGCGCGACAATCGAAAAGGAACAACGAAATGGGCCACAGCAAGCAAGGATGCGTAAACAAAATCTTCATACATTGCGGCACAGCATCTCCTTCTAACACGGTTCAGGAGGCTAGAAAGCACGGTTTATACAATGGCGGTTCATAAGTGAGACAACTTTTTGGATAATATTGTGGCGCTATAGCTCAAAATGATAACTCTCTCACCAAATTCCCAGGGATGGAGCGTTGCATCGCTATACTCATGGTTCAGCCGAAGCAAAAATCACGAGGGTTTTGAAACGATGGCGGCGAAATCGGAAATGGCTTATTTCCCAACTCCGGTCAAAGGTCGCAGAAGCTTTGCAAAGTTCAAATATCAAAGCACCTGAAACAGTAAACATACCGACGATGATACAGGAGCTCAACTTGACTACTGCCTTATCCGAGGCTGACGTACTACACACCGAACATTGGGACGCACATTGTCGGAATCAGGTTTCAGACGAGGTCTCATTATCCCATCCAAAATCGAGGAATTGCAGACTTCCCATCGGTCGGTATTTTCACACAAGTGAACGTTTTAGTCCTCTGTAAGCTTCTAGTGACCGAGAAACTGGTCCGCATTTGTATGAATGCTCAGGGTCTTTTTAAATAATTGACTATCTTAAAATATCGCCAAGCTTCCAGGTTATACGGTGACATCAGTATTACTGAGACTTGGCTGCACACGCGAATGACGGACGCTAAACTTTCGCTACCGGGCATGTCGATCATCAGGAAGGATAGACTCACAAAAGAAGGAGGGGTAATTCTGGATTATCGAAGCGACTTACAGTGCGAAGCCGTGAAGGATTCAGCGTTGCGGTCCTCCGACTTCCTTTGTGCCGCTTGCAGTTAAAAAGCAGAGACGCTTGCCTTAGTGTCTTGGTGTACCGCCACTTAATGATACCTCCGAAACCGAGTGCCACTTTGCGGCTGTTTTAAGATGCAGTCTAAAGGGAAAGTACACCCACCTACACATCATGGCTGATTTCGACGTACTTTATGTAGAAACACTTGCCACCATGGGCGTACAATTCAATTATGATGTGCAGAAGTTCGTAACTACTGTTCTTCTTTACAGGCACATCACTGCCATTCGAGTCAGGAGAGGTAACAGGCCATCCGTGCTGGATCATGTGATTACCAACCATGATTACATGATTGATGTATTGGCTGTAAACTGCCCGTTGGTTCGTAATGATCTCGAAGTCATGGACTTACGTTCCTTCGCTATGCATTATATCGGAATGTAAACTATGAGACTGTGCAAACCATCACAAGCTACGATCGACCAGCTCGGGTCGGCAGCACTGCGACTTGGTCGTTCCTTGTTAAAGAAACCCCAGAAATTGCCTGGCTCATGTTCGTCAAAAAATGTTAGTAATTTGTTTGCAGTCTTCAGAGATAAGAGTTTGCAATAGGCGTAACTCAGCTGCATTACTTATTAGCAGAAATCGAAATTGCGTTACAATATGGAAAACAGCATGGCGAGTGTACAGTGAAGCTCCAACACCAGCAACTTGGGACAACTACTTAGCACAACGTAACCACGGCACTCAACTGCTAAGAGAAGACAAAGCCGCATACCTGCAGAACGTCGCAGAAACCTACATTGCTAACCAAAAGCTGCTGTACAAACATGTCAATTGCATACAAAAGATGCGGTAAGCAATTTTTCCACCCATGACGGCTGATGGAGCAGCAAGAACGGCTGCACAAGTAGCAAACAGGTTGAGAATGTAATATGCCCCCACGTTTCAGATGGTCATGTTTCCAAGCCATCTTCCAACTTTGTCGTCGCATCGCCATTAGTAACACACACCATTTATACCGCAGAAAGTGTATTGCAAAAGCTGGCGTCTCTATGCAAACACAGCTCGCCGGGTGTCGACACCATTCTTCCAGAAGCACTGAAACCAGCAGCAAGCCAACTAGCAGGAAGTTTAGCTCAGTTTTTCCAGCGCTGCGTAGACCAGAACCAGGATCCCGCCATGTGGAAGCTTGGACTAATAACCCCGTTTCCATAAGGGGGAAGCAGAACTGATTCCTTCAACTACCGCCGCAGGCGCTTGGACCAATAAACATCTCTATATTTAGACAAACGCTCAATGCGCAATTTCTACCCATGTCGAATACACAATTCAAGCCTGGCATCCATGGCTGACGCATGACCTTAATGCACTGGAGCAGCCACAACGTCGGACATCTAAGAACATAATTGGGATGCTCAACCTATCCTAACAAGAGTGGCTGCAACTATTGGTTGTTCATTGGAACCTATCGCAGAATACGAGTCGAATTGATAAAGATATTCTCGGTTCTGTGAGACCCACATCATGTGCGTTGTCTATTACTGCGACTTGGGACTAATACAACCCTGAGGGGGCGTTCATTTAAACTCGCAGGTTAGTATAGCCGACTGGATTGACGCCAAAATTCCTGTTCCATTCGTGTCTGTCACCCGTGATACGCACTGCCAGAATCGGTCGTCTCTGCACCGACACTAATAGTAGTTGAAAGACGGTGGCGCAACGCACTCATCCACTTACACTTTGTTACTTTGCGTTGCGTCCCCATCTTAAGGTTGGATTTTACCACCAGTTTATTTGATGTTAACTGTGGTTGCTGTGAATCGATGCGGATTACGGAACTACAGAGGAGCAAACGGTTAGTCATTATTTTCTTATATAAGGCACTGTATTACTATACTTATTATCATTTCAAATATTATTATTTCGATATCCCCACAAACTAGCTAACGTGACTTGTAAAGGGACGCCACTTAATGCGTATAAATTCAATGTTCATGGTTCTATGTATCTCTTAAGACTGATCACGTCCAAGTTCTCTCCCTTTACTGAAGATCTCAAGGTCCTGCGTGCCATCAAACCAATGGATAACAGCGTAGCGCTGCCGGATGATGTTACTTGTGTGCACCAATGGGCTAATCAGAATCTACATTATTTCAACGCCACCAAGTGAAAGACATTGAGCTTACGCCAGCAATCAACTTGGATTAACAAGCTAGAGTATCAAGCTTTGCAGCCTGCTACTATTGAATGCGAACTAGGTGGGATAGTAAAATAGCATCTTGGATGTTCACGTCAGGCCAAGTGCATCCAGACAACCAACCAAGAACTTGGCCTTTCACAGAGATCTTTCGGGAGTTTCGAACTTTTAATCTTCACTTATACGCTTAATGCCTACACTAAGCCCCGTTCAGAATACGCCATCCAATATTGGCAGCATTCGCACAAGCATGAACTCACCGCACTTGAACTGCCACGACGAAGGAGGACCAAGAAAGTAATGTGTATGTTCTATATCCTTACCAACTTAAGTTGAAAAATATTGGGGGCTACCGATGCTTGCGTGACCATTTGATAATGATATGTTTGATCATAAGAAATCCAAATCATGCTTGTATTCATCTTCTTGTGACGAATCAAAATAGCACACGGAGAGATCATTAGCTAAAGTCGACCACACAGTATGGCCGCTTGGAATGCCGCCAGAATTTTGTTTTACTTCGTGTGGGCAACCTTGGAACCCCCTCTGCTTTTACATTGTTGCTTCCCGAACACTAACGGTATTCAAAACGTCTAGTCAATACAAGAATACATTTGCATTAAGCCATATAATTTACTATATTCAGGCGACAACCCAGCACTACAAATAAATGCACAAATCTTAATTTGTAGCACATGATTTGTTAGACGCTGCTATTGTGGAAACTAGATTTACGGATCTTATGGATCCAAGAAAGGTGCACACAAGTAACTGTTACCACTTCCTTTATTCTGTATTTGCTAGATATTACTTCAAATACAATCGCACTCCATCTTGTTTGTTTGCGCACACACATCTCCTTTAAAACAAGCGCCTTACGACATTGTAATTAAATCTGTAGTCGCTCAAAACGACGATTTACTTATCCATTGATCTATTTTATACTCCAATTATCTTACGGGACTTTTCAACCACCTGCTTATTTACCTGTGATGAGTCATTTTTCATTTTTCCTTGTCATTTATCTCTAATGAACTGTTTGTAAAAGACATTCCCATCCACGTGAAAGTACGTAACGTTAAAGTACTACAAGTTTTCTCAGAAATGTGACAGTGCAATTGCCTGCACTAGCGATGATGGAATATCTTGTTTTTATGGGTTGACGTACCATGGCTACGCAACCCATAAAAACAAGATATTCCATCATCGCTAGTGCAGGCAATTGCACTGTCACATTTCTGAAAAAACTTGTAGTACTTAACGTTACGTACTTTCACGTGGATGGGAATGTCTTTTACAAACAGTTCATTAGAGATAAATGACAAGGAAAAATGAAAAATGACTCATCACAGGTAAATAAGCAGGTGGTTGAAAAGTCCCGTAAGATAATTGGAGTATAAAATAGATCAATGGATAAGTAAATCGTCGTTTTGAGCGACTACAGATTTAATTACAATGTCGTAAGGCGCTTGTTTTAAAGGAGATGTGTGTGCGCAAACAAACAAGATGGAGTGCGATTGTATTTGAAGTAATATCTAGCAAATACAGAATAAAGGAAGTGGTAACAGTTACTTGTGTGCACCTTTCTTGGATCCATAAGATCCGTAAATCTAGTTTCCACAATAGCAGCGTCTAACAAATCATGTGCTACAAATTAAGATTTGTGCATTTATTTGTAGTGCTGGGTTGTCGCCTGAATATAGTAAATTATATGGCTTAATGCAAATGTATTCTTGTATTGACTAGACGTTTTGAATACCGTTAGTGTTCGGGAAGCAACAATGTAAAAGCAGAGGGGGTTCCAAGGTTGCCCACACGAAGTAAAACAAAATTCTGGCGGCATTCCAAGCGGCCATACTGTGTGGTCGACTTTAGCTAATGATCTCTCCGTGTGCTATTTTGATTCGTCACAAGAAGATGAATACAAGCATGATTTGGATTTCTTATGATCAAACATATCATTATCAAATGGTCACGCAAGCATCGGTAGCCCCCAATATTTTTCAACTTAAGTTGGTAAGGATATAGAACATACACATTACTTTCTTGGTCCTCCTTCGTCGTGGCAGTTCAAGTGCGGTGAGTTCATGCTTGTGCGAATGCTGCCAATATTGGATGGCGTATTCTGAACGGGGCTTAGTGTAGGCATTAAGCGTATAAGTGAAGATTAAAAGTTCGAAACTCCCGAAAGATCTCTGTGAAAGGCCAAGTTCTTGGTTGGTTGTCTGGATGCACTTGGCCTGACGTGAACATCCAAGATGCTATTTTACTATCCCACCTAGTTCGCATTCAATAGTAGCAGGCTGCAAAGCTTGATACTCTAGCTTGTTAATCCAAGTTGATTGCTGGCGTAAGCTCAATGTCTTTCACTTGGTGGCGTTGAAATAATGTAGATTCTGATTAGCCCATTGGTGCACACAAGTAACATCATCCGGCAGCGCTACGCTGTTATCCATTGGTTTGATGGCACGCAGGACCTTGAGATCTTCAGTAAAGGGAGAGAACTTGGACGTGATCAGTCTTAAGAGATACATAGAACCATGAACATTGAATTTATACGCATTAAGTGGCGTCCCTTTACAAGTCACGTTAGCTAGTTTGTGGGGATATCGAAATAATAATATTTGAAATGATAATAAGTATAGTAATACAGTGCCTTATATAAGAAAATAATGACTAACCGTTTGCTCCTCTGTAGTTCCGTAATCCGCATCGATTCACAGCAACCACAGTTAACATCAAATAAACTGGTGGTAAAATCCAACCTTAAGATGGGGACGCAACGCAAAGTAACAAAGTGTAAGTGGATGAGTGCGTTGCGCCACCGTCTTTCAACTACTATTAGTGTCGGTGCAGAGACGACCGATTCTGGCAGTGCGTATCACGGGTGACAGACACGAATGGAACAGGAATTTTGGCGTCAATCCAGTCGGCTATACTAACCTGCGAGTTTAAATGAACGCCCCCTCAGGGTTGTATTAGTCCCAAGTCGCAGTAATAGACAACGCACATGATGTGGGTCTCACAGAACCGAGAATATCTTTATCAATTCGACTCGTATTCTGCGATAGGTTCCAATGAACAACCAATAGTTGCAGCCACTCTTGTTAGGATAGGTTGAGCATCCCAATTATGTTCTTAGATGTCCGACGTTGTGGCTGCTCCAGTGCATTAAGGTCATGCGTCAGCCATGGATGCCAGGCTTGAATTGTGTATTCGACATGGGTAGAAATTGCGCATTGAGCGTTTCTCTAAATATAGAGATGTTTATTGGTCCAAGCGCCTGCGGCGGTAGTTGAAGGAATCAGTTCTGCTTCCCCCTTATGGAAACGGGGTTATTAGTCCAAGCTTCCACATGGCGGGATCCTGGTTCTGGTCTACGCAGCGCTGGAAAAACTGAGCTAAACTTCCTGCTAGTTGGCTTGCTGCTGGTTTCAGTGCTTCTGGAAGAATGGTGTCGACACCCGGCGAGCTGTGTTTGCATAGAGACGCCAGCTTTTGCAATACACTTTCTGCGGTATAAATGGTGTGTGTTACTAATGGCGATGCGACGACAAAGTTGGAAGATGGCTTGGAAACATGACCATCTGAAACGTGGGGGCATATTACATTCTCAACCTGTTTGCTACTTGTGCAGCCGTTCTTGCTGCTCCATCAGCCGTCATGGGTGGAAAAATTGCTTACCGCATCTTTTGTATGCAATTGACATGTTTGTACAGCAGCTTTTGGTTAGCAATGTAGGTTTCTGCGACGTTCTGCAGGTATGCGGCTTTGTCTTCTCTTAGCAGTTGAGTGCCGTGGTTACGTTGTGCTAAGTAGTTGTCCCAAGTTGCTGGTGTTGGAGCTTCACTGTACACTCGCCATGCTGTTTTCCATATTGTAACGCAATTTCGATTTCTGCTAATAAGTAATGCAGCTGAGTTACGCCTATTGCAAACTCTTATCTATGAAGCCTGCAACCAAATGACTAAAATTTTTTGACGAACATGAGCCAGGCAATTTCTGGGGTTTCTTTAACAAGGAACGACCAAGTCGCAGTGCTGCCGACCCGAGCTGGTCGATCGTAGCTTGTGATGGTTTGCACAGTCTCATAGTTTACATTCCGATATAATGCATAGCGAAGGAACGTAAGTCCATGACTTCGAGATCATTACGAACCAACGGGCAGTTTACAGCCAATACATCAATCATGTAATCATGGTTGGTAATCACATGATCCAGCACGGATGGCCTGTCACCTCTCCTGACCCGAATGGGTAGTGATATGCCTGTAAAGAGGAATAGTAGTTACGAACTTCTGCACATCATAATTGAATTGTACGCCCATGGTGGCAAGTGTTTCTACATAAAGTACGTCGAAATCAGGCATGATGTGTAGGTGGGTGTACTTTCCATTTAGACTGCTTCTTAAAGCAGCCGCAAAGTGGCACTCGGTTTCGGAGGTATCGTTAATTGGCGGTGCACCAAGACAATAAGGCAAGCGTCTCCGCTTTTTAAATGCAAGCGGCACAAAGGAAGTCGGAGGACCGCAACGCTGAATCCTTCACGGCTTCGCACTGTAAGTCGCTTCGATAATCCAGAATTACCCCTCCTTCTTTTGTGAGTCTATCCTTCCTGATGATCGACATGCCCGGTAGCGAAAGTTTAGCGTCCGTCATTCGCGTGTGCAGCCAAGTCTCAGTAATACTGATGTCACCGTATAACCTGGAAGCTTGGCGATATTTTAAGATAGTCAATTATTTAAAAAGACCCTGAGCATTCATACAAATGCGGACCAGTTTCTCGGTCACTAGAAGCTTACAGAGGACTAAAGCGTTCACTTGTGTGAAAATACCGACCGATGGGAAGTCTGCAATTCCTCGATTTTGGATGGGATAATGAGACCTCGTCTGAAACCTGATTCCGACAATGTGCGTCCCAATGTTCGGTGTGTAGTACGTCAGCCTCGGATAAGGCAGTAGTCAAATTGAGCTCCTGTATCATCGTCGGTATGTTTACTGTTTCAGGTGCTTTGATATTTGAACTTTGCAAAGCTTCTGCGACCTTTGACCGGAGTTGGGAAATAAGCCATTTCCGATTTCGCCGCCATCGTTTCAAAACCCTCGTGATTTTTGCTTCGGCTGAACCATGAGTATAGCGATGCAACGCTCCATCCCTGGGAATTTGGTGAGAGAGTTATCATTTTGAGCTATAGCGCCACAATATTATCCAAAAAGTTGTCTCACTTATGAACCGCCATTGTATAAACCGTGCTTTCTAGCCTCCTGAACCGTGTTAGAAGGAGATGCTGTGCCGCAATGTACGGAGATTTTGTTTACGTGTCCTTGCTTGCTGTGGCCCATTTAGTTGTTCCTTTTCGATTGTCCCGCGTCCCAAGCGACATCAGGATAGATCAGTACCCCACAACATCAGTGTCTTAAGACGCTTGCGAGCATTAAAAGCTTTTCTAGATCGGTGATGGATTCGAGTGTTAATCGAACAATTCTTGGTGCTCCATAGAGTGGCGCGTTCAAATAACGAGTAATCGGAAATAGGTTTAAGGGTTTCGCTTTGAAATTTATGAGTAGGCACAATGAGTTCCATTGAACTTTGTCGTCCGGTAACTTACCACGCAATGTGGCGGCAGTAGATTCAGGGATATTTGAGCACACAACAGTTAGTGCACTATTGTTAGATTCCTTTTTCATTGCTTTGCAATTTAGGGTAATCGTTTGTCCTAACCTGTTGACAAGTGGTGACCTTTTAATGTTTGTCTCTCTATTTGCCTTAACGGTTTACAATAGAAGAGGCCGCCACAGCGGCTCCCGTCTGATTTTTGCAGACATCTCTGCCAATATATCTGAGGTCCCTGTGGCTTTGTCTCGACAAGAGACATTTGAGCTATAGGTACCGAGGGTTGGTGTTCGGGTGCTTCAATTTGTTAATGGTAAATAGCAGGTCAAGTGTATTTTGGTTAACCGAACTTTTCGGATTGTGTCTGATTTTCATTGTCATGAGTACCATTTGACTCCCGTATCCACGACTTTCACTCGGTGTTCTACCAAAGTTGAACAAAACAACATCGATGAGGACGTTGCAGGTTTTGTTTAGGGGAACCAGGTTTTGGAGCATTCCATTGCCTATAGACTACTACGCTTCTGTGGTGCATACTAGTTTCCATTGAAGTAATCTGCTGTACTTCTGCCACAACTGGGCCACACGCGGTATGTCCACTATACCTTGTAAACCATAGAAGATAAGTTGAAACAGACAGCACAGGCTAGACGGATGTAAACTAATTTAACATAATTAAATAATGGTGTGACATGATAGCATGTTGTGATGTTCGGATTTTCAGTTTAACACTTTACTCGCGAGCCACTGAATTGTGGACAATGCTTGTCATAATGTCATTTGACCAAATGCTGCTCATGTCGGGGAACATGTTGTGCCAACTGATTGAGAGGAGCAATTTCAATCTGGAATATGACTCACTTTGACGTGAATTTTCTCCAATCCCGTCACTAAATCTCTACGTGTAACAGATAAGTATTAATTGTCCACTGCTTGCAATTCTCCGCCCCGCGACCAGCTTAGCACTGGTTCGCAGTAATCAGGTTGACATAGCGGACATGGGACTTTGATCCGGACATGCTAATTGTTGGCTGAAGCGCAAGTTCTTATATTCCTGAGACTAAGAAAATACGTTCCACCTCATGCTACATCATAACCCACGTTACGCTTAGGTATCATGGCCAATTTGCACAACGCTTGCTTGCAAGTAGAAAATGTTTGGCTTTTCCAACAATGATGATGTTATTACTTCATTTTTCAGAGATTACAAATATATATATCTACATATATATGTTCGGCGGCATCCGGTTTCGGATTTGCCTGTCACTTCGGTCAGCTACAGGACGCCTGTGCTTACAGCGGGACGATGGGTGGCTTGCTCTGCATCACCCACAGCTCCATCCACACACCCCATATCCAGTGTAAACCCGAAGGAATAAGACCGGGAGTCATGTGGATGAGAGCCACCTTTCAGCAACGGAGTCGGTCAACATTCCTACAGAGGCAAACACAAGCACGCTCTATTTGGGAAATCAAGTACACACAAGGCGGTGGCTGGACCGTAGTCCGGTCCAGACTGAGTGCATAGAAACACTCATCTAGCCTACCACGACCACAAGGACCGTGCACCCCATCCCTCCAGCAACGACCCACTGTCTCCTAGAGCCAGTATGAACGTGGTAGTGGGTAATAGACAGGTAGGCACCTTGTAAACATGCGCATCAATCCAGACACACGGGGGATAGCAAGCAACTGCCAATCAATTAAGCGAAAGATATCAAAGAAAACAAATCGAGTAATACATAAAGAAACAGTAGTATAAATCTTAAATCAATGCGCAATGAAATATGGAGGTTACAAAAGAATGCGAGATTTGTTCACGAGGTAAAAAATATATTTTACGCAAATGCCACAAGCATGGTCCCAACATGACTTTCAAAGGGTCCAGTTGGAAGTATAGTATCTTTACTAGGTAACAGCAAACAATGTTGAAACGCGAAGTGGAGTTCAGCAGTTTTAGACGGGCATGACAAAACTTCTCATGTTTTATAATATTTTATATATACTGATGGAGCCGAACTAATTTAAACTTCTGCTTGCTCCTACAATACCTTATCCGCTACTCAGATTGGTTTGTTATTGTTCGCAATCCTCCCTTGCACCATAAATCTAGTCACTGTTAACCGCCATTGTTTCTTTAAAACTACCAGTACATAATTGGTTCACGGTGGACATACAATATTGCACCGCCACGATCATGCCTATTATGGCACAGTTAGCATAGCTGAACATGAAAGTTTGTTAATGCATTAAGAGGTTGGTGTTTTCAGTTACAACACAGGCAATGTACTGAGATGTGTTAGTTAGATTTATTAGAGGCGAATAATTTAGGACATGAAAAATGATACCATCTGTGAAACATCCTGATCTCTCCATCTGGTGTTTGTATCATAAAGGAGTTCCTGATGACCAATAGACAGTACACGTATTCAAATGTGCGAATCATTGCATTCTGGGACGAAGTAGGCAGAGTAAATATTTCATATCATATATTCGCAGAGTCATACATTTGTATAAAACTTTCAGCAGCTCCTGTTTATTAGCTGGCTGATGCGTGTGGTTGCTAAACCATATTTCCGGAGGAATCCTCACATCTGCAGCAAAAACAGCGGAATCCAGGCGTGCTCAAGAAGTGGTTAACCGCTGCTTGAAACATTCCCCTGTCTGGGTAAGGACAACCACTTCCGGCAGACTGTTCCTTTCATTCACGTCCCGGGTGGATAACATGATATCGGAGCAGATGTAGAGCCTCCTTGGTTTAACCCGTTTACAACCGTAACTCCTTATGCTATAAACGTTAAGCTTATAAGACTGGTGTATTGGTTTCCCCCATTTCCATTAGAATATGTCTAGTATAGTTCACAGTCCATAAGGATGACAATAATCTAGAAAAATCAAATAAATATTCAGAAGTCGGGAGGGATAGGATAATTAACGTGACATCAGCACAGACTTTGATACACACCTCTGAATCTTTTTGATTAAAGCTAACATAATGAAATGGTGTATGGCGAGAAATCCGTGTTTCAATATTCGGTAGATTAAATTGGCTCGTGAGCAAGAGGCATTTTGGGGAGACCATCATCTGCGTGTGATATTAATAGTTGGAAGAGTTTAGAACCATTTAATTTCAGTCTAAATATGACAAGGTGAATACTGGAATTGCGAGATGGAACCATTTCGTGCTATCTGCTCACTCACAAACTAACAACATAAATCTGAATCAATGGACAGAAAAATCGCAGATTTCCTACTGTTTCCAAGGGATAATTACGTAGTCTCAAGCAAATCAAATCAAAGAGCTTGATCTTGGGGTCAAGTGCCCCAAGAAATCATCAGGGAGACGCTTAATCGTCTTTGTACACAAAGGATAGGGCGATGCCGGTTTAGTACCACCGCTTCGAAAAATCTCAATACTTTGGGGTTGTCATTTCGGTAGATAATTGTGAATTTTGACCTAGGGTCAATCTGATGGCCTGATTCGAGTAGATGTCTGCCGATCGATGATGCCGGCAGCTTTGATACCATTTCTCGTCAGACTGCTTGTTGTGCCGACAGCTTAACAATCCGTTTTAAGATATGCTCTCCAATGCGATTTATTTGCGAGTGAGTATTTAAAACGAAATGGTTCCATCTCGCAATACCAGTCTTCTCATTGTCTTATTTATTGTCAGTTTGATTGCCTTAGAGATGTGTAATTACAATTAACAATGTTCACCACCATATTTCGTTATAACTGGAAACGTTTCGTGGTTTACGGTAGCCTTGATTCCTTTCTATACGAAACGCTTAGGTCGAATCTTTTCCATTGTGAGAGGTGTGACTTCTCCTTTCCCCTTCGTCTCAGGCGAATTGGCAAGCAGCAATATCGCTGCAAGTTTGCTGAACAGCAATTCAAATGGTTTCGACCAGCTGGTAGAAGCCTATTTGAGAATGGATCAACTGCCCATATTTCTCAGCTGGTGTCTCACTAGGTATTTCTTATTCGGACCATTGTTCCGTAGGTAATTTAATAGCATTCATCTGTTCCTAATGACATGGGCTTATTCCATCTCTTGGGACTTTGGCATCTACCAGCGTTCCCGGTTGATTCGAAACCTATTTGTCAGACGTGGTTTCTCTCAGTAACGGACACGCTGAAACACAATGCCCATCGGAACCTCTTTCCTTGCATCGCAAAGTTGATGAATGTCTTATAGTTCAATTTACAGTTACGACATCCAAACCTTTGTGAACAACATGCGTCAAAGGCATTCTTCAGGGCACATTTAAGACGAAACCAGCCAGCTTTTTGTTTACTAACACATTCCACATTGCCACATGCTAGGCTAGTTTGTTATGATATTGTTGAACGGTAGACCACGAGTTCAAGTTACAGGTAATAAGGTTAGAAGGTACACCCTTCTTTGAAGCGGGAAGAGTGAGCGTCAAGTGTACGCGTACTAGCGCATTGCCGGAAACCAGACACCTGTTGCAAATTGACCGCCGGTCTTGGACCGATGTTCGCTACCTGTAGCTGATAGCCAAATGGTCAATCTGTGTACACGTCGCTTAGGAATTCGGTCAGTTCCAGGCGATGCTGTGTACACGCTTGTACTGAAATGTAGTGCTGCCTAGTTGAAGGTTGTGGTCGGATCACAGTTGCAGGATTTGATTAACATTGACTGAAAAACGACGCACTTGGGCATTCATATTACCAGCAACCAGCAGCAGGTCAGTATTCTCCGTTATACAAAGATTAGGTGAGAGCTGTGGATAGAAAACGTATTTGGAACTCCATGAACTGCATTTAGTAGGGACAAAACTGAGGCATGTGATGGCACTTTGTCTTCAGCGCTACTTGTAACTTCAGTAGAACTATGAACTCGAACCGCACACACGCAGCTGTTCACTGGTATCCAGTCGAACAGATTGAACTTAGTATGTTTGTTGAGGACCATCCCAACAAAGTAAATGTCCTGAGCCATTGGCTCAGTTTCGCCACAGACGCGAAGATTAAAGCCATTGCCGCTCGCTTCAGAACCACGGAGTCAAAATTTCGTCACGTCACTGTTGGCTTGTATACGTGGTGTGGAGTGGCAGCACACATCAGTACCAAGAGAGTAAATAGTAGGAGTCAGTTCTGCCTGCAGGCCGATCTAACCGAGCTGGAGGACGTTAAAAGAGCCAAGGTTAACTGAACTTGTGGGTTTGATGTAAGATCTACATTTATCGATGACATCAGCTGTTACGTCTGCGACAGTCTTCTACGCAATAGACGGAGAAGAAGAGAGTTGTGGGGGTAGAAAAACAAAAGCGAGAGTATTGTGGACGGGGTCTAGAGAGCAAATGATACTCACTAGCTGCCCATATCAAAAGATGGGTTTGTTCAACGTGCCTTTGACTCTTCAGTCTTACCTACAAGGTAGTGGGTACATTGAAGTTCGCTTGCGGGACTCCACCCGGAGCCTTTGGCTCAATAGTTTGACCCACAAGGCAGCGAGGCAATAGTCCAGCTTATCAGTGTAATCGCAGATACATTTGGATCTGCTTGTGGCCTGTCAACCAGAGAGTTTGGAGATTTAGAACAGTGCACTTTTGTTTGTCGACCGTATTCCGTTACGTACCTGCGACCACTGCCAGTGCAGGTGGGAGTTGACGAGTTTGCACCAATTTGATCAAGGACTTCCTGGTTTGAGGCGGGCAGTAGCAAAGCATTGAGCACCGGAAAGTGCCCTTACACCGTCAGAGCCGATGCATGGCTCCCAAACTCTACACCAGTCACTCACAACGGGAGGCGATTGACCATAGAGAATTCTCGCGTGCCCTGAGATGAGAAAACATTTTAGGGGCCATGGGGGCATGACGCGAATCGTGGGTTGTGATAACACATATAACAACTTTCATTAAACAATTTACTGATTGTTGGCGGTTTAACTGTTCGCGGACCTTGCCAATTTTGTTGCAAACGTTTCGTCACCAATCGAGGTGACATCATCAGTGCATAGTTGAGTGGCGTTCAGTAGCGAAGAGGAGCGTAGAGGAGCCTCGGAACGTTCACTGAGGCTCTTCTACGCTACTGCAAGCAACTCAACTACGCACGGATGATGTCACCTCGATTGGTGACTGAAGGTTTGCAACAAAATTGTCAAACTCAGCGAACAGTTCAACCGCCATCTTCACAACCTGAACAACCAGTCTTGAAGCTTATTGCTGACAGTTTCTCTTAGCGCACTAATATTCTCTGGTAACCACCGGTCAATGAGATGAATTGTGTATGCGCATGTTGCTGTTTACGAAGGTGTAAAAGCCAGAACATTCAGCCTTTCCGTTGCAGAGCTGGCATAGCTCCGCCGGACTTGAATAGCTTTCGCCGGGTTCACCTCAAACATACAACCACCATGCGGCGAATTAGATTGCACAAATTATAACCGGTTTGTCCTCAGAACTTTGATGCCTATCCTTAGTGAAGCATTTGTGCTCTACTCAGGACACTATTGCATCTACTTTGCAAGCTGCAGTGAAGCTAGCGAACTGTCGTCTAAACACTGTGGCAGTTACCGCACAAAGTCACATTGACACCAAGTGAGTTTTCCTCAGGGCACTATCCCTGGGTGACAACTCGTGTGCCTGTCAGTCATTCCCGTTCGGGTCTCGGTAAAGTATCGCTATGTGACGCTTTTTCATCCCCGAAGCGTTGCGAATGTCAGTGGCTACTCTGCTCGCGTGGAGTACAGTCAAACCTGTCTAAGTCGACCGACAAAATGTGGTTGCGTTGGTCCTGTGGTTGCCATAGACAGGTTCATGCATAGGGTCATTACTCATAGAAAAATTGGGGATGTATTTAGCTGTTCGCCATAGACAGGTGGTCGCCATGGCAGCTTGAACTCTACTATGACTGAACAACCTTTGTTCGTTCCTACTATGGGTCGAAACAACTAGGACGTATTCCAAAACTTCCAAGTCCTTCCCGAAATCTGCTCTCTTTTCTTCAGAAGTGGCCCTGTAACAGTTTGGTTGTGCTCAGGAACCGGTATCATCCAGTCATCGATGCAGTTTCAACTTTTTCATCGTTCCACATCGCTTCATTTGCTGAGAGCTTACAGTGCCATGCGATAAATTCTGCCGGAGTTCCTTTTTACTGACAATCAACAAGGCTATGGTAGGATGAGAATTTGTGAATCACACAATGTCTGGACCTGCGAGGTTCCTGGTGGATATGTGTTAATTTGTCCAAAAGCCTTCAATTATTCTGTCAAGGACAAATCCTTTCTGTTAGTTGGCATACTTGTGTGTAACCAATAAAGTAGTGAACAATGTGGAGCGGAACCTTTACCCGACTTTGCTCAGTCCTCGAGTTTTAAATAGGACCGCGAGTTTACCAACAGCTGTCTGTACATTTAGCTTACTCGTGATCCGGCAATAACGCCGCCGACATCTTTGCTGTTCTTGACTCGATCGGACTGACTAAATGTGGAGCAATCCTAATAAAAGAGTCAAAGAGAAGGCATAAAATTGACAACGCCACAAGAGCACAGCCCACGCAGCTGGGCAATTAAACGGTGGGAAGGCCGCGATAATTGGTAATTCGACGGTGAACATTTAGCCTACTTATGAGAAAAAGATTTGTTTTTGAAAAACTTGGCATTAAAGCGAGCTGGACTGTAAACCGGGTGGGAAATAAAGCGGGTTTGTCTGTATATATACAGACATAGTGTGGCTAGATAGGATTGACAGTTGGGTTGCTAGAAGCGTCATTTCTTGGGTACCGAGAATTCAGCATAGCGTTGCACTTTTGATTCCGTTCGGATCGCGTTAGCTCCAGGTCACCAAGCGCTTGCTGCTTACAATATTCCACATTCGTTCTTGCATCCTTGTGAAGTATCGGGTGTAGTGATTAACAATAATCCTTGGAGCCCAAGTACTCTACAACGCTTTCTCGGTTTGGAGTGAAGTTTGGAATTTCGAGGTTCAAGGCAAAAAGACTCGTTGTAAGTGTCCACGTTGACCCATCTTTGTAAAGGCGACAATCTCGGCAGGTAACTGATTAGCGATTTTTTGATGCTGATACTACATGTTCTGCTCTACATGTTAATCATGAGATTGGGTGTAGGTCTATTTCCCGTTGTTCATCCGTCATACGGCATTTAGTTGCGCCTAGATAAAGGCAGTTATTATCTAGGTCTAAGGCGGAAGAGGAAAGGCATCTGCTAGAATGTGGGTTAAAAATGGCCAATCATCTGGATTGACTTGGATTTACGTTAATTCGACTGTGATGGTATGGCAGTGGTTTTGTATATTTCATGGAAAGAGAAATCAGCGCACGGAAACAATTGCTTTGTAGCGCAGAATGACTGCAACCGAGATGTATGATGACAGTTTGTTATTAAATAGCTTATCTCCACAGTAGAGTATACAGTTATATCTGCCTACGGTTGAGTAATTGCATGATAGCCAAGCTATTTCCTAAAAATTTGCTAAAACCGTTTGAACAATTTTTCGGAAGCCAAATGTTGGACAGAAACAGCTGGATTTACTTGATGTATTATTGCTGTGGTCGCGTCAAAGAGGCCATCGGCGATTGGGTGATTTTACCGCGTTCCAACGCTTAAGCTAAAGCAAGGAACTACTCTCGGAATTCGCCCACATACCTCGGAGGGAGACGATCGGATCGGTGCAGTCTTAGGTGGCAATGACACGTAATGACTGCAGCAAACAAACCGTCGCATTTACACGCCGTGAGACCACCATCAGATCTACAAGCCCAGCTCCACATGTAGCAGACGGCATCTAGAATACACACAAACAAAATGTCAGCGCAGTTTTACTATGCCTGTTGTGCATACTTCCACCTGGTAACCGTATTGATGGCATTTGCCTCCCTGTTCCAGTATCCGTCTCTATCTATTGTTGAGGACTACACTTTCGACTAAATTTAGCGCTGCCATTTAGGTTCACGTCTAAACGTTAACTAACCACCGACAGTCGTATGGTTGCATATAGTTGTGTCTAATTTTCCAAAACTAGAGGAATATGGCTGTTATACATACATTCAGTCAAAACCCATGCATGTTCGTAGGGTTATTGCCCATGAGGGTTACCGTTTCGTCATTCAGTTTGTGGTAGTCCATACACTAGTGTGAACCAATGCCCGCTCACAACACTGCAGTACTGCAGCTCGAACCCGGAACCTTTGGTATGCCAACTGATATATCTACTCGCTGCGGGCGGTGCTCATCACCATGTTGAATGACTAACTGAAAGTCAGTTAGAAACACGTATAAGCGCCACACTTCAGCTTTGACACACTGACTACATTTTCAAAAGCGTGACACAAGTACCTATTGCTCGATGTCTAACTGGGGCTCACCCAAACAGATAGTGCTAACATCTTTTCGTGTCGCGTTACGTTCCCACTTGACAGATGGATCTTATTACATATCATCTCCTATCACACCGCGACTTATTGCGGGTTGCAATGTGATGTTAATGTAGCCCAGTCAATTGCCTCTGTACGCTCCCTTGTTCTGCTTTCGCCTTCAGGCGCACGCACTGAGATTCAGCCAAGACATCCATTTTGATTCACGGACAGCGGTAACACAATGTGACATGCGAATGGAAATACTTGGATAATGGTAGCACTTTTGGCACAGATGAATTGGTCGAGATATGCTGGCGCACAGAACGGGCGACCAAGGGGACAATAAATAGTCACACACGACTGACTGCCCTGGGGGTTCTACATACATATGAATTCTCGCTAACTTCTCGGACAAGAGACGAAGGGACCGGCTCTGGCGTACTTTCTGACACGGATAGCCTGCAGTTAATATAGAAGACGGCTTTTACAGCACACGCCAACGATAAGTCATCACTGTTCCACTGTGCTTTTTCTTCTTCGTTAAAGTGCGCATAACTATGATTTCCGTTCCTTCACCGCGAACATTCACTTAGCTGGGCTACTAAAAACAGTTGACTTAAACGCACCATTTCCCCGCTGACTGATAAAGTTAATCCAGCTTCGTCATCATCTGTGTCACCCTTATTCTATCGAATAGGTAAGTAGCGCTTGGTGCCGTTTCACTCAAGAATGAGTAACCACTGACTTGATACCATGTAACATTTTTACACTTGTCCAACCAGGTAGAGGCACATCTAACATACCTTTCCTTGGACTTACTGAGCTCAATTTTATTTCGCTATGATTGCACGCGTTGCCCACTAGGTTGTTGTACTCATAGTGGCCTAGGAAAGTCATGCTACTATCTCTGGTGGATTCTACTGTCGTGACATAACGAGACGGAAAGCTACGGCATCTTCTTCGTATTATTATTTGTCAACGATTCACACCACTACGTATGCTTGATGGTATTGCTCACCAGACTATCCGAGGCTGGCAATATTCCTTTTGCTGCATACATTCTGCTCCTTGAAACCGATCGGTAGGTTACATGGCCCCATCTCGACTAGGTGCCCAATACTAACTATCACGAAGCTTTAACAGCCGATTCACTGTACGATAGAGGTTCAATCCATCCATGAGCTCTCATTCGTACCTGGCGTGCGCGCGGAGTTTCCGAACGAATTGTATTGTTTAGATGGATCTATGCCAGGGTGGCAAATTATTGGGTATGTTTCCATTTCGGTGGTAAGACTTAAGTCACAAGTTACCAGCGCTTAGCCGCTTACAGTACTCATAAAATGTGCAAAGCTTGAAATTTGGAACACATTGCTCAACGATTGTCCCTCACGTAATCATGTTGTACCATGCCTCCGAAGAGAAAGCGCCCTGAAAAATCCGTGGCATTTAACACTCTCGACAATTAAGTGGCTAGCGAGTATCATTATGTCGATAGTTCATGTTCCGCTCCACATGTTGGTGATGAGAATGAGCATAGCTAGGTTTCCCATAGTTCATCAGCCATACTGAATTTACCAAAACTTATGGAAAACGCGGGTAGGATTCGGATTAAAGGCGAAGGCGCAGAGTTCATTACAAGAAGTTGAATTAGACTTGGCCAATCTTCAGGGTAGACTAAGAAGATAATGCCGACGGTGATGATACGTCAGAGTCTTAGTATGGTATATCGGAAAGGAATCGCCGCACATGGACAATTGTTGGTTTTAGGAGTACCGAATGGCTGCAGCCGAGAAGTAAGATGCAGATCCTTACCATATAGCTTACGACCACAGCAGAGTAAACAGAGGTATGTACAAACGGCTGAGTACTTGGACGCCAACCAGGCTACGTCTTGGACGTTTGCAAGACAGTGCAAACACTGTTTTGTGAGCCACATATTTGTCAGTGGGCAGCACACTTAGTTGATGTAGTACGGCGATTGTAGTCGTGCCAATGTAGCCGTTAGAGGCGAATATGTGGTATTACCACCTGTCAATGCTTAAAGTTGCGCAAAACAGGTTCTTCGAAGATCCGCACAAATCTTGGGCAGAAGATGATAGAACCGATCAGGTCTTAAGCGGCCGTCAGTTACACGGAGAACCTGAAGTGGACACCACATCGCATTCGCAAGCTGTACGGTCTCTTCCATCAGATTCGCAAGCCCGACATTATATATGGAAGGAAGCAGTTGAATGCGCACTATTTTACTACACGTCTTGTTTAGTTATCTTTGTACCTGGTAGTCGTACCGATGGCAATAGCTTCTCTATCCCCATATGAGATTCGTTTAAATATTGTCGCCCAAGATTTGAGGCTGTTCTTTATGTTCAATACTAAATGTTAAGGAAAACCCTGACAGTTCGTAATGGGTACTTATTCATGCAATTTTCCATCATTTGGCGAAAATGGCTAGTAGCCTTGAGTACAAACCAGACACAAGTATGCTTGTAATACCGTTTTCCATGAAGTTTGATGTGTCACTATTCAGTTTGTGACAGTTCAGGCTGACGTCTGGACAATCGCTTGTGCGGATGTTGTAGTTGATCTGTCATTGGCCACACATGACGCTAGTGGATGACTACATGTATACCGAAGCAATTCGAATAGGTTACTCATACAGCTTTTGTACCACAAACTTAGTACATGGAAGCGACACTGGGGCAAATCGAAAATAACCTTACCGCACATGAACGTGGTGAGTTTATGCCGAATTAATTTTGGTTTCATTTGTTGGGAATCAATTGCACAAATGATCGGTACGAATTCCTTGGACTGATCAAGAGAGCGGTTGCCCCGGTGCAGGAGAATGCACTACTGCAGGTGAAAGAGAAACGCGATGCGTCCGTTGCTTTTCAATTTCCTAATCCAGGCCGATAAGGCGACGGTTGTGGTATTTTGTCTGCTTGTTGAGTATTCTCGCATTTCAGGAATTAGATGGTGATTGAGTTTCCCGGTGTGGCTGCGCCTGTTGTGAAGGTTGGCAAGGTACCTACCTGTCTAGTACCCACCACCTCGTTCATACTGGCTCTAGGAGACAGTTGGTCGTTGCTGGATTTGACCAAGTACACCATCCTCGTGACGGTGTTAGATTCAAAGTGTGGTTTCATGCTGTGTGGAACGCGCTACCGCCCAGCTACCGCCTTATATACGTTTGGTGCGCATGATTCCCCCGTTAAGTCGGCATGCTTCTTTTCTGCTTTTTGAAGGAGTGTGGACCGGCTCCGTTGATGAAATATTGGTCCCATCCTTATGCCGCCCGGTTGTATTCCTTCGGGTTTACAAAGGACTTGGGGTGTGTGGGTGGAACAGTTGGAAGTGCAGCGCGAACCGCCCATGGCACCTCTGTAGGCGTAGGCATCCTGTGGCTGTACACCAATTTACAAGGAGAAATTTCAGAAATGAGGCCACTGACAACAAAGAAGTGTGGGCGGTACATTGTGGAATACATGTCATTTGAATTTATCGTATCATCTCAAAATCCCAGTCTTCCTATGTCTTAACTTTGCCAAAACACTATTTCAATTATGCGACGAGGAAAAATGAGAAATCATTTAGGAAGGCGTTATAAGGACGAAAGCGTAAAGTCTGTTGCATTTTTCCGAAACGTGCAGGATATTTTCGCAAAACAGACCAACTTCAAATATAGTGGTTTCTGACAAGCCAAAAAATGCCGAATGGACTTAATGCCTCTTAAAAAAGCAAGTTAGTTGTCAAAAGTTGCAGTCAACATAATGTTGGAGAAAATATTATCTTACTTTCAGTATGAATAATACCGTCGAACCCAATGAACATGAATACACATGATGCAGTTCATGCCATTCCGCCTAGCAATTCCACTGCATCTAGGCCGATAGATAAGATGGCTCAGAACATGGAAAGTATTTTTGTTACTTTATTGTGGTCCATAAATTTTTCGTTACCGTTAACTGAATCTGCTTGATCTGACAACAATGGTTTTCCCTTGACATATGTCCGTTTCTTCAATGCTAATGAATTTGTGGAAGAAAGTGCTGGTTGCCATGAGAATTCAAACTCACACGAAGGGCCAAACTATATTAGAGGTCGTCATTAGATATCCGAATAAAAACACCATTCCATTACAGAACATAATTGCATGTGAAACAGGTGATGCTGCCATAACGGTCGAAAGATATAAAGGATTCATTGAAAACGAAGTTGTTCTTACTTCTGTTCACCCAATTCACTGTAAGATTCATCGAGAACCCCTAGTGACTAAGAAATTAAGAGGGCACCCAGACGATTTTCTTTCAAACGATATAATGGTAATTTAAAGCAGTTAGTTCCATTCAGAAATTTGAAAGTACGGTAAGAAGACGAAGCTGGTAGATGCTTGCATTTCGTATTTCCCACACAGTACCATTAACAATAACGGGTATGCAACTATATACTTAAGGATGCATGTGACCGAATAAGCATTAGGTGCAATGTGAATGACGGAAGTTCCACCCCTATGTCCACAGCCGTCTTTAGGTGACAAATAATTGCTTTTGATCACACAGGGTCGGCTTCCTCCGGCTTATCGCAACGGCTTCGGTGCAACGGAGGAAGTGGGGATTAGGGTGACGTGCTACCAGCGTGAACGCTGATCCAAATTCTATCCGATTACACATAGTCAGTAGGTGTTTACCTATTGAGGGAGTTGACTTTAAATGCGCCGCGGCATAAATTGGCTCACTGGCTAGTGAAGATACTTTCGCCTCTACGACAAATGTCTAATCCACATAAAGATTCTTTTCAACTTATGGATGATTTAGATGACATCAACCTCTCCGATAAGGTCATGTGTTCCTTGGATGTATAATCCCTATTTACCAACGATACACTACAACAAACTGTTGATTACATCTGTGAGCTAACTGCGCAATTTAATTATTCATTACCAATTCCAGTCGAATTTCTAAAGGAATTCTTACTTCTGTGTACAGCAAATGTGGGCTTCCACTATCAGAACACCCCATATGGTTAAATAGACGGTGTGGAAATGGGGAGCCAACTAGGTACTGTTCTTGCCGATTACTTCATGCTGATGATAGCAAGAGGCATATCCGCAGAAATAACCAACTTACAGTAATATACGCGTTATGTGGATGACATATTGGCCATCTGTTCATCGGAACAGCCGATTGTCCAGTTTGTACAGCAACTCAACTGTGCTCACACTAACGTACAGGTCACCTGCGAAGTGGAACTGAACTGTCTGCCATTTTTAGACATCCTCATCTATCGCAGGGATGACGGGATCATTAAGAGGTCTATCTACGGAAAAGCAACCTGGTCCGGCCAATACCTGTAAGTGTAGTGTTTTCGTCTCAGCTGATCACAAACTACACACACACTACACATACACTAGCCCGGAAACGCACCTGACGAGTTTCGCTCTATTGGGGCTCGTCAGTGGTACTCATTCACTCCGTCCTCTACTGAGGGATTGAACCCATGACAGCTAGAGGCAGATGCGAACTAGCCAGCAGCTTAATTCACGGAGCCATGGGAGACCTCGGCTTGGCTACACAATTTTGAAGCTGACGTGGAAATAGCACGATCTGCCTTAAACTGCCACGCAGGTTAGTACCTTAGCAGATGACAGTGGCTAGCCTCTGAAGATCATGAATTCCTGCCACTAGACCTCACGTCCATAGCAGTTGAAACTGGCTGAGGTTAAGTTAGTACTATAAAAGGTAGCCTCTAATAGTTTCAAATGTTATGGGCGTGAGGTCCAGTGGCAGGAATTCATAATCTTCAGAGGCTAGCCACTGTCATCTGCTAAGGTAGTAACCTGCGTGATATTGGAGGATAACTCGTGCTATATCCACGTTAGCTTGAAAATTGTGTAGTTCAACCGACGTCTCCTTTGTATCTGTGGCGTAATCTGCTGGCTAGTTAGCATCTGCTTCTAGCTGTCATGGGTTCGAACCCCAGTAGGGGACCGAGGAAAGGCGTACCACTGACGAGCCCCAATAGAGGGAAACGCGTCAGGTGCATTTCCGCACTAGCGTGTGCTATGTAGTTAGTGGGCAGCTGGGTCGAAACCATTATAAATACAGTTAACAAGCCGCTTATTAATTAGTAATATAGAATGTAGCATCTCCTAGTTTCAAATACCATGGACATAGCGTCTAGTGAGAGGAAGCCATGATGAAGATTTATGTATTTACAGAGAAATGGCTTGAAGTTTCCAGCCCAATGAATGTTGAGGCCGTGGAATTTTAGAAACAGGATTTTAGGGAAAGGTCAGTGGCACTAATATTAAAAAGTTAGCAATCTTAGCAAAAGATGACGATATAACCACTATAAATTAGAGTTACGTCTGTTAGACGTTGCGCACGGTTGAAATTTGTTTGCTCCTGTCTGGGAGTCATAAGAAATGGAAAGCTGAAAGAAGGGAACACGGCTGAATAAAGACGGAGAATGTCTGCTCTGCGCTGCTGCAGCTGCGAGGTTATATCCACTAGACATTTTGTCTCCCCTGGTTAGATTCTAAAAGAACAAGGCCACTGATCCTTACAAACCAACGAATAGGTTCGGATTTTGAGACGGAGTCAATCTGACTCCTAACTTTTATTCTGTCTGATCTGAGTGACTTTGAAGACACCTGTAATGTGCCACCCAGAGTGGCTCAATAGGTCACGGGGTACGCAAAACATACACAATGCTAACTGCTATTGCTTTACGAAACCGGGTCTCGCGCTTGATAAGTATAAAGCCATCCATACGCGGTAAATTGGGAAAGCGTTTCTTAGATTAGCGATTGATTCTGGGGAAACGATAAGTAGTTACCAGCTGCCGAAATATGGAAAGCCCACACTATCGAACAGAATCATTGCATGAGCCTAGTACGCGGGAATAAAGTATCCGTAGTATCTAGCCAGAAAATCAGTTTCAGTCCCAAGGCCTTTTTATAGATATACTAACAAACATCGCCAGTGATCCCTCCCATACACACGTAAGATGGACCAGCACAACTGCAACAAACTCGGCCACAGCCAGATATCAGCAATTCTCCATAAGCTACTAACGCAAATTTTGCCGTCACAAGGACCTAGCCATATGTCTTTTATGACCGTGGTTGTTTCGTAGGGGCTAGTTTCCTCGCTCGAGCGTATTTATTCAATGACGCTGACGTTAGCCACGAAGCTTGTGGAGTATCCACACTCACAGTTTTGCCCCTTATGTATCAATGTGCTGTGGGCGTTAACAATGTGGAAGCCCGGAATCAGCCCTTTCATTTACAAGGGGGTGGTCAAGCAGATCAGATCACCTATCGCTCTAAAACACGCTTTTCGATGCTTCTCGAGATTATAAAAGTCAGTTTAGCCGAAGCGCTCCTGAATTGCCTGGACAAACGTAACTCTATGGCACCTGAACAATATGAATCTGGTGCACACCGGGTATGCATTTTAACTTCTCTGCTTGCTCGCTCCAGCTGGCCTGAAGCAGTCCAGTTTATTTGGACTTCTCAACTACGCCCCATAGCCTAAATTAACCCGTTCACCTTCAGAACCTTCAGTGTTGTGTGATTGGTGACTTACTTCTCGACAGAACAAATAGATGCTTGCTTCTACCACATGTAGATATGCGAGTTGGCTTCGCCAGCTCTCACCCTATCTAGGTTCAGTGCGGATTTACACAGGGCTCAGTACTTCGTCCACACCTATTCTTAATTCGCATAAATGACCTCACGAGAGTGCTCACTTGAGTTTCTTACTATTCGCTGATGATCTCAACATGCGGCAGGTTAGCAAAACAACAGGTGACCGCATAGCTCTACAGGATGACTTTGATAGGGTATGCAAGTTGGCGAATACGCCAATGGGAGAATACGTCGTTTGCTTAGTCGCGAGTACAGGCTAGTGGATCAAACTTTGCAGCTCTCCTCTACTGAATGTGACTTAATTTTGATAGTGCAAAGGCATAATGACTGTTTTCATAAGGACGAAAAGTCATAAAAAATGACCCACCAACGCCGTAGGCTTTTGCGGTCCGTATTTAAGCGGTTTGACTCTTCTACGTCCTCAGGATGCTCAAAACTACATTAGGACTAGCTGGATCCCGTCATAGACTTCTGACAGCCCTGACACAAGTACGGCCTCACAGCACTTGATCTGACGCACCGAAAGATAACGAAGAACGTATGGGGTTTGTATTATCTCCCTTATCCACTGGGGGCGAAACTGTCGGGGTCTACGATGGACGAGACCGACATATTAACATATTTGATCCTAAGGAAACCAAACTATACTTGTCGTCACCATAGGCTTCCTCACAATAGCACTCTGTGGGGTAACCAGCTAAAGCTGGTCACAAAACGGGGAAGGTTAGATTGTGGCTAGTATTTCTTTTCACTTCGTGTGTCCAACCTTGAAACGCAAACCCAGCCTACGCTCTTCCTTCCCCTTGACTAACATTGACAAACAGACATCCGGAGGGTACACTAATATATTTATATTCCGCTCCATAGCCTCTTATGACAATGCAACCAACGAAACACAACCAATTATGGTATACTTCATCACTTGTAATATACTCAAACTAGCTTTACATAGGAACTATAACGAAGGAAGAGGTAAGCGAAATTTCAAACGAGTTACCATTCATTATTTATTTTTCCGCGCAGACTAGTTCAATGTAACTGTTCGAGTTCAAGTTCGGATGGGACTGGAACGACATTAGAATCCCGTGTTTGTTCCATCTGAGTGCATCGTTGAACCAGGAATTGATGAACTGCTCGGTTATTGATGGATCTAAAACAGAAACCTCGTATCGCACTATGGCCAAACAGTTAATGCCCAAGTTCCCTGCCCTAGCCGTCCCTGCTGCGGCAGTCACGTGAAGTACGCAAAAGGTAAGGAAGTGAATTTGAAGGCACAGTATAAGGAACTTCACTTGGAATAATACAAATGCATGAAGAATAATAAAGAAAATCGAGCTATGAAGCTGCGGTTTACTCAGGAAAAGCAAAAGGTTTCGTGCTGTCAACCAAGAGCGGCAAGTTGCCGCATAATTGCCTTAACCGTAGCTTCCCTGAAAACAATTTCCGGAAGCATGTTCCAGCACTCCATGACGCTAGGTGACTGCCGGATATCCGTCCGAATCCGTTCGGACCGCGGTTTATACAACATCTTGGAATGACGGCGTAGAATAGACAATCTAGCGGGACTAAATGGCCAAGATAAATCTGGACCAACCTTCTCAGTTAAGATACGATAGGGTATGATTAGGTCTTCTCTAAGCTTTCGGTAGTGCATTAAATGCATTCCCGAACTAAGTAGACGCTCGGGGTACCTCTGTCCCCATACTCTCACAACTAACCTAGTACCTACACGTATAAACCCTCTCTAGCTCCATTTTGTGCCGGACGAGGCAGGGCGGAAAAGCATGGATGTAGTATCTCAGATGATTCCAAACAAACGCCAAGAAAAGTCTCGCAAAGTAGCCACTCATCAAGATTACGAAAAAACGGCGTACTACCCACAACATGCGGAAAACTCTGCTTGCGGCCTTCTTCCAGTTGTCGCCGGAGTGTAACGCCGAAGAGTGTACGACGCCTAGGTCAACCTGGCTAGATACACGGGGAGTTCGACCCCACCGACCAAGTACTTCGCAGGAGGACAACCTCCTCCAATTCGAAGAACGGAGCACTTTGCCTGATTTATGGGCAGTAACCATAAAGTAGACCAGTCCCAAAGCTTATCCAATGCTCGCTGAATAGCTTCGGAACCCCCAGGAACATCAACAATGTTCCACAGCTTCAGGTCATCAGCAAATAGCAGCGATGGTACCTCAAGCTCCGTGGGTAGGTCATTCACATAGATAGAGAACAACAGCGGTCCAAGGACCGAGCCCTGCGGCACGCCGCTGAGGACAGACTGCCTAAATGACAGACCCCGGCCTACCCGTACACATTGTTCTCTACCCTCCAAGAAGGCAGTCACCCAATGAAGGGCGCGGCCAGATACCCCGTAGGAGGACAGCTTTTGCGCGAGCCTCAAATGGGGTACCTTGTCAAATGCCTTCGAAAAGTCGACGAAAATCACGTCCAGCGTGTGGCCGTTATCCACTGCATCCGCCCAATTTTCGCGAGCCACCAACAGATTCGTCAGACACGAAAATCCCTTCCGGAATCCGTGTTGTACATTGCTAAGTAGATTAAATCTACTCAGATGACTCTCCAATGAATCTCTCACCAGTTTCTCGAGGAGTTTGACTACTACACTCGTCAGACTAACTGGCCTGTACTTTGCAGGCAGACCCCTGTCCCCATGTTTAAAGATGGGACAGATGACAGCTTCCTTCCATTCGGAAGGCAATGCACAACCGTCAAGCGATTTCTGAAACACAATAGCGAGCGGTCCACTTAGTTCCGCAGCCAACTCATGCAACAGTTTCGGGTGAATTAAATCAGGCCCAGAGGCCTTAGAAGGGTTCAGCCCTTGTAACAGCCTACGAACTGCAGTCTCCGCTACAATAAATGCAGACAAAACACACGAATTTCTATGGGGGGGTGTAGGGGAAAATAGGTCACCGATTTAGACCGAGGCGAACGCCACTCATGTCAAGAGAAGGGGTTACACAATCACCCGCTACGTACGCAGTTCGGTTACATTATCGTGACCACAATGTGGCCTGAACATCGTGTAATCGGCCCACTCCTCAGTAGTTGATATGTTGCAACAATAGGCTATAGATCTAGACTGGTTTTGCTGCGGGTCATTACAGCCTACGCTGATACAATAACGTGGCAGTTGCGAAAGCTAATAGAGAGACGGGCGAAGCTGGGACACCGCCTAACTGCTTCATCCGACATGGTCCCTTTGACCGAATCGGACAAGGTTCTCTCTAATGAGAATAACGGTGCATATTGAGATTGCGCATCGCAATCCACTCACAAAATGATTGATACACAATTACGATTCGGACGTCCGATTTTCCAATTGTCACACACCTACACTGGTTGATGCGTATGGGCACTGCACACCAACTAGGCGAATGTCAATGGGGAGAGGGGAGCGTAGTTCAGAACTTCGGTCGCTGCTCATGATCAAGGACACGTTTTACAGTGTAGCCCGCTGCTTACACAATGCCTATGTATTAGCGTCATCACAATGTATATTCTGAACATCATTCAGCAGTCTTACTGCTCGTTTCTTACCAACAAATTGGCGAGTTGCTACTTAGATTGCAACGTGTCTAATTTGTTTTGCGAAATGTCCAATATTTTTGCAAATTGTCCAAGGTGGTTTGCAAAATGTCCAATGTGGTTTGCAAAATGTCCAATTTAAAGTGAAAATGGTATATATATATATATATATATATATATATATATATATATATATATATATGCGCATTCCCAAATTCTCGCGGGGTCAAAACCCATTGTTCTCACGAGTCAGCGATTTAAGCCCCAGCGAGTCATGCTTGTTGGCAATGGACCTTCATAACTGATCGCCAGCCGCGATATGTCCCCTCGCATCTCTCACTACCATGCATGTTATGAACAAGTGGAGGACAGATTTGTTCCTCAGCTACAACTTCGTACTCAAGCTTCCACTACTCGGGTGGGCTGCTAGGGTGATTTCTGATTATTTGGATATTAGTAGGGGGATATTTTGTTTTTGTGAATGTTCTTTGCAGCGAGGCTCAGTTGCACAGCCCCCATATATCCGTAATGGGGCTGGATGCCCGTTTCGTTATGTTAGAACCCATCAGCAGCTTCTGGAGCACTGTCCTGGGCGCCTCCACGTGGCAGACCGCTGGGTAGGGAGTTGGATTCGCCCTTTCTCCCTGCTAAGATTCCAGGACACCAATCCGCATGAGATATCAGCTGAACTGGACCATTTGTGCTTAGACCCGCTGCCTATCGGGTGTACATTTAATCGAAGGCGTTTGGCTGAGGAACCCGAGTCGTTACTACCTGTCAGGATGTGGGCGCCCTGGCGCAGTAACCTAGCGTCCATCTCTCCTCGGAGGTTAGGAAGTGGGGTACGATGGCCCACCATCCGTAAAACCATAGCCATGGGAGACAACAGGTCTACGGGTGATAAGCTCACAGCACGATTGGCGATAGAGGCACGAGCGCCCACGCCATAGTCTCTTGACGGTGGGAGGGACACCTCCGGGAGTCCAATGGTTGGTACTGCCCGCCTCAAGGCCAGGCAGCCCCAGGACAAATTGGTGCAAACCCGCCAAAAACCCACCTGCGTCTGGCCGTGGTCGCAGGTGCGTATCCAATTACGGTCGCAAAACATATGATAACTGTTCCA
>OX104064.1:183130483-183239871 GCA_944474145.2 Dicrocoelium dendriticum
GCAATTCAGGAGCGCGTCGGCTAAAATGACTTTTATAATCTCGAGAAGCATCGAAAAGCGTGTTTTAGAGCGATAGGTGGTCTGATCTGCTCGACCACCCCCTTGTAAATGAAAGGGCTGATTCCGGGCTTCCACATTGTTAACGCCCACATCACATTGATACATAAGGGGCAAAACTGTGAGTGTGGCTACTCCACAAGCTTCGTGGCTAACGTCAGCGTCATTGAATAAATACGCTCGAGCGAGGAAACTAGCCCGTACGAAACAACCACGGTCATAAAAGACATATGGCTAGGTCCTTGTGACGGTAAAATTTGCGTTAGTAGCTTATGGAGAATTGCTGATATCTGGCTGTGGCCGAGTTTGTTGCAGTTGTGCTGGTCCATCTTACATGTGTATGGGAGGGATCAGTGGCGATGTTTGTTAGTATATCTATAAAAAAGCCTTGGGACTGAAACTGATTTTCTGGTTAGATACTACGGATACTTTATTCCCGCGTACTAGGCTCATGCAATGATTCTGTTCGATAGTGTAGGCTTTCCATATTTCGGCAGCTGGTAACTACTTATCGTTTCCCCAGAATCAAACGCTAATCTAAGAAACGCTTTCCCAATTTACCGCATATGGATGGCTTTATACTTATCAAGCGCGAGACCCGGTTTCGTAAAGCAATAGCAGTTAGCATAGTGCATGTTTTGAGTACCCCGTGACCTATTGAGCCACTCTGGGTGGCACATTACAGGTGTCTTCAAAGCCACTCATATTAGACAGAATAAAAGTTAGGAGTCAGATTGACTCCGTCTCAAAATCCGAACCTATTCGTTGGTTTGTAAGGGATCAGTGGCCTTGTTCTTTTAGAATCTAACCAGGGGAGACAAAATGTCTACTGGATATAACCTCGCAGCTGCAGCGGCGCAGAGCAGACATTCTCCGCCGTGTCCCCTTCTTTCAGCTTTCCATTTCTTATGACTCCCAGACAGGAGCAAAAAAATTTCAACCGTGCGCAACGTCTAACAGACGTAAATCTAATTTATAGTGGTTATATCGTCATCTTTTGCTAAGATTGCTAAGTTTTTAATATTAGTGCCACTGACCTTTCCTTAAAATCCTGTTTCTAAACTTCCACGGCCTCAACATTCGTTGGGCTGGAAACTTCAAGCCATTTCTCTGTAAATACATAAATCTTCATCATGAATTCCTCTCACTAGACGCTATGTTCATGGCATTTGAAACTAGGAGATGCTACATTCTATATTAATAATTAATAATAGGCTTTTTAACTGTAATTATAATGGTTTCGACCCAGCTGCCCACTAACTACATTGCACACGCTAGTGCGGAAATGCACCTGACGCGTTTCCCTCTATTGGGGCTCGTCAGTGGTACGCCTTTCCTCGGTCCCCTACTGGGCGTTCGAACCCATGACAGCTAGAAGCAGATGCTAACTAGCCAGCAGATTACGCCACAGATACATAGGAGACCTCGGTTGAACTACACAATTTTCAAGCTAACGTGGATATAGCACGAGTTATCCTAAAATATCACGCACGTTACTACCTTAGCAGATGACAGTGGCTAGCCTCTGAAGATTATGAATTCCTGCCACTAGACCTCACGTCCATAACAGTTAAAACTAGGAGAGGCTACCTTTTATAGTACTAACTTAACCTCAGCCAGTTTCAACTGCTATGGACGTGAGGTCTAGTGGCAGGAATTCATGATCTTCGGAGGCTAGCCACTGTCATCTGCTAAGATACTAACCTGCGTGGCATTTTAAGACAGATCGTGCTATTTCCACGTCACCTTGAAAATTGTGTAGCCAAGCCGAGGTCTCCCATGGCTCCGTGAATTAAGCTGCTGGCTAGTTCGCATCTGCATCTAGCTGTCATGGGTTCGATCCCTCAGTAGAGGACGGAGTGAATGAGTACCGCTGACGAGCCCCAATAGAGCGAAACTCGTCAGGTGCGTTTCCGGACTAGTGTGTGATATGTAGTTTGTGATCAGCTGAGACGAAAACACTACAATTACAGGTATTGGCCGGACCAGGTTGCTTTTCCGTAGATAGACCTCTTAATGATCCCGTCATCCCTGTGATAGATGAGGATGTCTAAAAATGGCAGACAGCTCAGTTCCACTTCGCAGGTGACCCTTACGTTAATGTGAGCACAGTTGAGTTGCTGTACAAACTGGACAATCGGCTGTTCCGATGAACAGATGGCCAATATGTCATCCACATAACGCGTATATTACTGTAACTTGGCTATTTCTGCGGATATGCCACTTGCTATCATCAGCATGAAGTAATCGGCAAGAACAGTACCTAGTGGGCTCCCCATTTCCACACCGTCGATTTAACCATATGGGGTGTTCTGATAGTGGAAGCCCACATTTGCTGTACACAGAAGTAATAATTCCTTTAGAAATTCGACTGGAATTGGTAATGAATAATTATATTGCGCAGTTAGCTCACATATGTAATCAACAGTTTGTTGTAGTATAACGTTGGTAAATAGGGATTATACATCCAAGGAACACATGACCTTATCGGAGAGGTTGATGTCATCTAAATCATCCATAAGTTGAAAAGAATCTTTATGTGGATTAGACATTTGTCGTAGAGGCGAAAGTATCTTCACTAGCCAGTGAGCCAATTTATGCCGCGGCGCATTTAAAGTGAACTCCCTCAATAGGTAAACACCTACTGACTATGTATAATCGGATAGAATTTGGATCAGCTTTCACGCTTGTAGCACATCATCCTAATCCCCACTTCCTCCGTTGCACCGAAGCCGTTGCGATAAGCCGGAGGAAGCCGACCCTGTGTGATCAAAAGCAATTATTTGTCACCTAAAGACGGCCGTGGACATGGGGTGGAATTCCGTCATTCACATTGCACCTGATGCTTATTCGGTCAAATGCATCCTTAAGTATATAGTTGCATACCCGTTATTGTTAATGGTACTCTGTAGGAAATACGAAATGCATGCATCTACCAGCTTTCGTCTTCTTACCGTGCTCTCAAATTTCTGAATGGATCAGGATGTTTCGCAGGTGGTATCAATTTTCATATCCTAAACTTTTAGCGTCTAATAAATCTAACCAACACATCTCAGTACACTGCCTGTGTTGTAACTGAAAACACTAATCTCTTAATGCATTAACAAACTTTCATGTTCAGCTATGCTAACTGTGCCATAATAGGCATGATCATGGCGGTACAATATTGTAGTTACGTCCACCGCGAACCAATTAAGTACTGGTAGTTTTAAAAAGACAGATGGTGATTAACAATGACTAGATTTACGGTGTAAGAGAAGATTGCAAACAATAACAAACCAATCTGAGTACTAAATAAGGCATGGTAGGAGCAAGCAGAAGTTTAAATTAGTTCGGCTCCATCACTATATATAAAATGATATAGAACATAAGTAATTGGGTGATGTCGATCTAAAACTACTGAACTCCACTTCGCGTTTCAACCTTGTTTGTTGTTACCTAGTTACCTAGTTACGTCCAACCTAGGGCCATTTAAATTCTTGTTGAGACCATGCTTGTGGCATTTCCGCAAAATATATTTTTTACCCCGTTAACTCATCTCGCATTCCTCTGTAAACAACATATTTCATATGCTCATTTATTGTAGATTTATGTCATTGTTTCTCTACGCATTACTCGAGTTATTTGCTTGGTTATCTTTCTCACAAGTGATTGACAGTTTTTTTGAAATCCCCTGTGTGGCTGCGTTTGATGTGCGTGTTAACAAAGTGCCTACCCACTACCTCTTCCATACAGGTTTTAGGAGACAGTTGGTCGTTAATGGAGGGGAGGGGGGCACGGTCCTTGCGGCCGTGATATGCTCGAAGAGTGGTTCCATGCAGTCAGTGTGGAGCGGACTACGGTTGATCCACCGCCTTGTGTGTGCTTGATTCCCCAAATACATCGTGAAGGTGTGTGGGGAAGCTCCACTGATGAAACGTGACCCGGATCCACCTGTCTCCCGGTCTTATTCCTTCGGGTTAACACTGGATATGGGGTGAGTGGTTGGAGCTGTCGGTGATGCATCGCAGGCCACCCATTGTCCCTTTGTAGGCACAGGCGTCCTGTGACTGACCAAAGTGACAGGCAAATCCGAAACCGGATGCCACCAAACATATATATATATATATATATATATATATATATATATAGTCTCTGCAGAATAAAGTAATAAAATCATCACTGTTGAAAAAGTTCAACATTTGCCACTTGGATGCAATGGTTGTGCAAATTGGCCAGATTACCTAACGGAAACCTGGGCTACGATAATGGGTAATGTGGAACGCATTTTCAAAATCTCAGGAATATAAGAGCTTTCGCTTCAGTCAACAATTAGCATGTCCGGATCAAAGTCAAAAGTCCGCTATATCAACCTGATTACTGCGAACCAGCACTAACCTGGTCGCGGGGCGGAGGATTGCAAGCGGCGGCAAACAGCAGGAAGTTAGGTGTAATTGCCTGTGTGAGGTTAATGTTAAATCCGAAAACCGTATCGGGGACCTAGCAGCTGGCCTTGAGGCAAGTCGCATTGGAATTGTATGGGGTCAGAGATGTAGCTCGAACTCTGGCCACTAAGTGCCGCTGAAGGGTATATTTGGAGATGCAACTTAGAAGAGCTTCTCCGATCCCGTGTGATACATGTATCCTCACGGCCGCTTTGCGGAGAGGCTGTTAAGCACATAGTTTGCTTGATGTTATTTCCTCTTCCTAGGGAAACGGACTATATTAAGTAATGCAAGTTGCAATATGTGCCATACAAGCGTTTTATGAATAGCGTCAATGTAACTGGTTTGGTCCGTGACGTGGTTTGGAAGGGCGTTCGTTCCATGTTTGAGACACCCGAGGGAAAGAGGTTTAATCGGAATCAAATAGACTGTAATAGATTGCAACTGGTTGCGACTATAGTGAATTGGAATCGTCTGCCGTAAGTAAAGCATGATGAAATGTCCTCCCTGACGTCGATATGCACCGCTGTACAATCTCAGAGCCTTCAGTCAGTTGAATATTGAATAAACGTTAACCTCCTATTACTGTAAGCCAGTATGCACCAAGACAACACAGGTGCTTCTATGAGAAGCAATTGTGCGAAATTCCGTTTGCTCGAACAACCATTCATACCGGCCCCATTGCCGTTATCTTCTTCACTTTTCGAGGAACGCCAGGCACAAACTGACCGTAGCTCTGAGAGCTAAACGGTACTCAGGACCACGAAAAATCAGTCACCACCCACAATGTGTGATGGATCAAATTCAGCCGGACTGGAAAACTGGTTTCATTTGTATGAACTGGACAGTCGAACGCTAGCCTAATGCGTATGCAATCCAAAGGCCTCTGCTTGAGATCCAATCCCCCGAGACTCTAGTCGACGTGCAGTTTGATGAACCTAATATTCAAAAGCAAAAACCTAGGAAGAGTTACTCTTCACCCGAACCCTACAGTTTATGGCGAACCCAGAAAAAATAAATAGAGTAACACTAGCAAAATCCATTGTTGTAAAAACAATCTTTCACTCTCCGTAAGTACACAACAACACGGGTCTTGTGTAGTACGCATCCATCCTGACATCCCTTGGAGCACGCGTCCGCCGAAAAGAAACATCTCGGAAGACCCTAGAAAAATGAACTGTCTATTCAAACTCATTATTTATGGCGTGCCAGCACATCCTTCCACCATAGTAATGAGGCCAGTAACCACGAGTGGAATTTTGACGGTATATTCGTGAAACATTTTCCTTGGACAAACTTGTGGTGCGAACGCTCAAATGTCTACCTATCCCACTAATTTTTGAAGGAAGCGTACCAACAACCCTGTTGATTCGGTCAGAGCAGACAACGGAATGGTTAGAACTTTGGCGCCGACATCGGAAAAACCTTCCAAATGAACTTCGGTTAAACGCTGCTGAAGCCTTGCAAAGGAAAGACCTGAGACTACCTGAAGAAGCAAACTAACCAGCGATTACACATTCGCAGCATTTTACTGCTTGGTCACGCAATTCTGCAGTATGTCCGGACCTGGAATGGGACCTACATTAGCCAACTCGTTTTGAGATGAACGTGTCAGCATTATTCCAACAAAAAGGCGAACAATAGCCAAATTCGCATCAGGCGACATTCTACAACATTTGAACCCTTTGGTTCCCTGTTAGCTCCTAATAACCGAGAAAATATCCCGCCTTTTTATCAATGCTAAAGGCTTTAACAATAAGCTGAGCAAACTAAAGGATCGCCGAATTTTGAAGCCATGCGAAATCATCGGTGACATAGGGAAACAGTTGCACAGTGTAATGACATTCCCTGGTTTCTCCCTGCCGGGCATGTCACTCATACGTGAGGACAAGCTTACGACGGAAGAAGGGGTAATTCTTTATAACCAAGGTGACCTACAGCACGAGATCGCTGAGTATTCAGATTTGCAGTTCGCCGATTCTCTTTGGTGCCGCCTGCTATTAAATGGTAGTGACATCTGCCTCATAGCTTTGGTGTGCCGCCTCCCAATCTCTACATCGGAAACAGACTGTTAACTTGCAGCTTCTTTAATTTGGTCTAATGCGAAAGCACACTGAAATCCTTAGTATGGATCACTTCAACCTACAGCATTTAGAAACTCCTGCTACAATCGAATACCAGTACAAAGCAGATTTGCAAGAGATAAAACCAGTGTTCTGCTTTACAATCACGTCATCATACCCACTCGTTTCAGAACAGGCAATAGACCATCTGTGTGAATCGTCTGTTCAGCAAGGAGGAACAAACGCTTGATTTATTGACTGTAGTATGCCATTTTGGTCGCAATGATAATGTAGGCAATAGTTTTGACTTTATCAGCCATGCGGAATATCGCCACCAGAACACTGAGATGGTGTGCACCATACCGCGCTACGAGCGCATAGCCCAGGTTGTCAGGTCCACAAATTGGTCTTTCCTTGTGGAAGACCACTCGGCAGTCGCTTGGCCCAAATTCATCAGCAAATTCAATCAACTGTTTACGGATGCCTCAGGAATAAGGGTTTGCATTGGACGTCATATCTTTTCTTTCGTAAGTAGCAGAATCCGAAAATGGATGACCAAACGTAAGTTGGCAGGATTATAGTTGATCAGCAACGCTAGCTAACTGGGACCACTACGTAGCGCATGGTAACCACTGCTCTCAACTGCTCAGAGATGACAAAGTAGCATGTCAGCAGAATATGATAAAAATTTTTAGCACCAACCACAAACTGCAGCACAAATATGTCAATAGCCGTCGTAGGATAAGTCAGGGAAGTCCTCCACTCCGGATGACTGATGGACCAACTAGAACAGCTGTAGAAGCAGCAACTTTGTTGCGGAAGCAATGTGTCGTCATATTTCAGAGGGTCTTACCAACAGGCCATCTTTCAACTTTGGTTTCTCACCTCCAGGGCTCATCCACACCCTTTTACTACAAAGCTGTATTGCAGAAGCTGACGTCTGTGCATAATTACATCTCAATGATGTCGACACCATTCGCCCAAATGTACTGTGAGCAGCAACAGGACAACTGACAAAAGCTTTGGCCCAGTACTTTCAGCCCTGCTTAGACCAGAAACAGATTGCTACGATGTGGAAGCTTGGAATAATAATAACTACAATTTACAAAAACAAAAGCAAGAATGAGCCATTAACCTACCACCCAGTGTCTCTACTCCCTGTACTATCGAAGGTTATAGAATCAATCTGTTCCGATGCGTCGGTGTGTAATCTAGAAAACTGTTACAATAATGCCACTGAGTAACACGGTTTTCGCCGATAGCGATCGTGCAAAACGAATTTATTAGTCGAACGATGTAGTTGGAGCGAGTCAGCTGACGCTGGCGAGGCTGTAGCTGTGAACTACTTAGGTTTGTCGGAGGCATTCGATCGTTTCGATCATTGGATTCTCCTTTCCAAACTCAATTTTACAGGATAGGTGACCCAAACTTGAGCTGGATCGCTACCTTTCTCCTGCAACAACAATTGGTGATCAAAGTCCGGAGTTTGTTGTCTGAACCTATAGAGTCGTGTCTGGCGTACCCCACTTGGTCCACTAGTATGTTTGGTATTGATCAATACAAGGAAAAACGCTTCAAATTTCCTGCTGTTTGCTGACGATAGCAAAATGTGGCACCGGATTCAGGTGGATGCCAATCAAAATTTACTTCCTTGCAACCTTGATATAGTACATGAGTGGTCAACGTGGACAAATACGAGGTACTGTCGATACGACATCAGAGCACCGATTTCTACAACCTAGGCACAAAACTACTGCAGCGAACATCCTTCGAACGCGACCTTAGCGTGCTTGTTCAAGGTATGTTGGGTTGTTCCAATCACTCGGCAAAGGCAACAAAAATTAGTAACTAACACGCCGGCATTCCACGACTGGCGATCGGACAACTAGACGTCAGTGTTTTCAGATAGCTTCTGGTTACGCACCTTCGCCATCCTGTCGAAAAAGTCATCCAAGTCTGGCAGCCCTGTCAGAAGCACTGCTGTACTGCACTGGACCAACCGCCAGGTCGGGCTTGCAAATACGTCATTGCCATGCACCATCTTCCATACGAGCAGAGGCTGAATGGGAAGATTCAGCGGGCATTCTCACCGACTAGGAGGCGACTTGATTATGGCGTACTTGATTTTACACAACCCAAATCATGTGTGCCATACTTTACGGCAACTCAGTAGTAACACCAAGCTGAGGCCACTGCTTGCAAGTAGCAGAAAAGTACAGCGGTCTATCGTGCTGTAGAAATTTCTGTGCTTTTAATGTATGTCAAACATGGAACGCTCTCCCCGAATCGGTTGTATCTGCACCCACGCTAGCAATATTCAAAGTCGCTTGGTTGACGCACTTCGCCAATTCCATTTCGTGACTTGACGCTACTCAACATTCTACTGCCGGGAAATACAGACTCATCTTTTTCGCATTTTGGAGTTATGGAAATACTCGAAGTGCAGGCCTACGGCATCACATACGATAAGTCCATTCGTTTGACAGTAGAACTACTAACTGCATTTTTCCCATTAATGTTCATGGTTAATCCACTAGACTACCCAGCGGGGATTTTAAAACTGGGCTTCTTATCCTGTGTAAAATAATTGTTTATCGTTCATCGTTGATCACAGCTTGCTTAGGAAAATCGCATATCAAATCAGATAAAGGCGAATTGGATGACAGGGATTAGATAGTATACAGTTGACTGTTGAAATTATGTTTGGCTGGCGTTTAACTGTTCTCTCACATATAGAGCAACTTAACCACTGGATATAATATAATGGCAAAACATATACCAGAGCATATAAAGCCTAGATTATTCTCGTAGGCTTGGCTTGATTTTTGGGACGATCAGAGTAGATCACCTTCTGTACTGATAAGAACTTGCTGAGACTCTTTCGAAAGTGTGTTCAGGAGTGCAGGCACGTCTTCCGGGTTGTACCATGTTCCAGACTCTCGCATACCTGTAGAGGAAAATGTTGGCAGACCTGCTGATCCTGGACTTGCATTTGTTTACTGAGTTCTATCTTTTTCGAGTATTGTAGATTGCTGAGTACATTCATGCTATGTTTATGTGGGAATCTTGCATATTTATGTGCAAGGTGCCGAAGAATATGACCGGGTCATTCATGCTCCATGAGTCGTAGTCAGAGCGAATCAGGCTTGAGCTTATCACAACGTTCCCCGGTGGTAAGAACGAGGTCCAATACAGAGTGTGCGACAGCTGTTCTGTATCGTATGGGATAGGTGATACGTATGTACAGCCGCACGTCGCCGATTACCATTTTGCAAGTCAGCTTTAAAGTGTTCGCTGAGATATGCTGCGACTTCGACTGCGTTAGTGTTAAAGTCCACCACCACAATGATGTGACTGTGCCATCATGGCAGGACTAGCTTCAAAGCAGAGGCTAGGCACGGATCCATTTCCATGGTGGAATTTGGAGACCGGTAAACTATTGATAATAAACACATTTTACCATGTCTTACATGCGTACGACACCAAAGTGCATCGTCAACTTGCGTATCTGGTTCGTCGATGAGATCAACATGAGGGTTGGAGTCGTAATACAAAAGCACCCCGCCTCCTTTGCAAAGTTACTCCTTTCGTAGAGTATTCATGCCGGGTAGGGCAGTTTCAGCATCGGTGATCTCCTTATTCAGGCATGTTTCGGTGACCATAACCATATCCTAATTCGTGGAGACATGACGAATAGAATGTCGGTCAGCTTGCTGAAAAGACCTTGAGGGTCAGTACACAGCAGCTGAAGACGTCGGGGGTTAAAAATGTGTTTATGAATACTGGTTTTATGGGGGTGGGTCTATACTGGCACTTGCGGGGTAGGCCGCATGCCATTTTGTAGGACCGATGATGCAGCTCTAGGGCCATCCTAATTTGTGTAGAGTGATCAGCGCCAGCAAACATTTGACCACACTGTTCACCTTCAGCTGTCGTAGTGCTTTGAAATTGTAGCCGTTTTGAGATGCATGTTTAAAGGTTTGTACAGGTGAACTGCTTGATAAGTGTGTCCTTGTCTATATCTGGCGGGTTGCCTCGCTTTGAATGTATTTCCGCTGGCAGCAGGTTACGCATCTTGCGCCACATTTTGATCAAATTTTCTGCCATCGGTTTGGATCAAAGTGTTACTTTCCTCACTCGCAGATCACACTTTAGTAGTCAGGCGATTGCGATAACCTTGAAGGCGAAGGTGTGACAACGCTTTTGGCTGAGAGCACTTTGCGGGCAAAACGTCATTCATCCCAGTCAAACGCCTTGTCATTCAGCTCGGCTAATGCGTGGAGCTCCGAGACACGCTTCACTAGGATCGAGTTTACGTCTCCTTGTTTATGGAATTTATCCGGATTTTGTTTGCGTTTCTGACCTTCGCTCCAAGGAACAACTGGAAAAATGCTAATAATCATGGGGGGTGGCGTACGAAGGCGAATTGCTGACAAGAGTATTGCCATTGCATCACTACCTATTTGAAGGATTCTACATATAAGGAACACATGGCTGTGTCTGAAGGGTTGAGTTCATCCACGTCGCCGATGAGTTGAAACGAGTCTTTAAGACTGTACGGATTGAACTGTTGTTTCAGCGCAGCTAGCAGCTTCAGTAACCAACAATAGAAATTATGCTGGCGCGCGTTCATCATTGGAAGGATTGGCCTGAGTGACACTTCACTCCTATGCGTCTTTAGGAACCCATACAACTGTGGAGTAGTACTACAAACCGGCTCCAAATTATTAAATGTACCATAGTCTATCACGCTGTGGAGGAGAAGCAATTCTACGTGACAAACTTTGCGCGTTTCGACATTGGTTATGCCTGCCATTTTCATGAGCCGTTCGAATTTACTCGCTCCGCTGAGTATGGCGCATATTTTCTCATTGTATTCTGTTTTGTTCATGATTACCATTTCAGAACCTTTATCTGGCTTCATTACGACTACGTCCTTAACTCGTAGTTGACCCAAGACCTGAAAATGGCGAGCTGTGATGGCACCTATTTCATTACCTGGCTCAGTTTTCACCTCTTTAGCGATTTGGGTTAACTTGTTTCTAAACCAAATAAACTTATCAGGGCTGAATGCTTGGAGCTCCAGAAACTGGTGAAAACCTTCCCAAATTGGGCTTCTATAAACAAGTCGTTCAACGTGCTAGGGGGGACTTAGTAATCAAGTCCAAGTGACAGTGCTTCTAATTGCAACGCATCAAGTTGTATGTTCGATAAATTCATCACGTACTTACTGGGATCACGAGTAATTGGTTCTTCCTCCTGGTTGTCCTTTAGCGCATTTTCTAAACGAACAGTGCCATTTCGTCTTCTATGATCAAGTGTTGATTTACCAAAATTAGTGAATGCAATCCTTCGAATTGGCGCGCGGTTCCGATGAAGAATGTGTGGCGAACATATATTTGTAAGCAGCCCCTAGTGTCGTGGTGGCTAACGCTGGATCGCTACACTTATACATTGCCTGGCTATACTGCTCTGAATAGACTTTTCACGTTGAGGATCGCATTCAAGACATTGATTTGTCTTTTTCCTGTGGGACAGCTCTCACGGCCGCTGCTTATTCTACAATCTTTTTCTGTCGCAATTTGCGCCAACCCAACTATACATCTCACGAGTGGGATGGCTGCATGGTGTCACCTGTGAGGTGCAACAAGATGGTGAGTACATTTTATTCAAACCTTGGATGTATTAGCCAAAACTGGGTGGCGATTCTAATGAGTATTTGTTTATCATCAAAGCGGAAGCGTTATGACAGCCACGACCTATCAGATGATGACTAGAAAGGCAAAAAATAAGCTGATATAATGTACTACTGCTCCATTTAATAGTAAGAACTCGATAAGCAACCTTCCCTTGCAATGGAGAGTTGTCACAATCAATTCAATTGACGGGTGACTCTGAATGAATCCCCGATGGGTTGTCGAACCTTATAGGGAGCACTGCGTGCGAAATATTGGTGAAAGGCATAAAATTTCAGCTAATAACTTTTACTCCCAGTGTTCGTTTCGCGTTATACAATCTCTAATTGTGTGCAACCATCAACGCAACAGGTCGTAGGTTGCGGTTTCGCTAACGGGCGACCTCTAGCAAATGTCAAGGAGCTTTGCTACGAATTGCAATTTCAGTTTCATCATTTCCATAGCGTACTGAGGCAGTATATGCTGATGAATGAATGCATTTCTGGTGTTTTATCAATAGGGTTTCAATGACTGCGAATACATTACCTGCGTGTCCGGAGATCCGACTAGGGATTCTCACTCAGAATGCTGCTGGATGGGACTCAGAACACAGATTCTGTTTAACAAACGGACTTTTGGACGCAGAAAGCCAATCTATTGCGGTTTAGCTCAAAAGTGTAAGTGAGACTCAAAATGAATTCGTTTGACGCAACAAGTTTCGAGACGCCGCGGGAAGATTGACTCAGTGGCGAGATCCTATCTCGCGTATGCACAACGGTGGCAGTACCTTTTCCTAGCGAAACGGCACCGTAAAGAACATCAATAGTTCGATACTTGACTATCTGGTTGAAATCGGACACCAGACTGCGGCAAGTGACTCATTCAAAGGCATAAATACCACCCGTAAACGATAATCCAAACAGAGTTAAAAGCGCTTGATAAACACATCCGAATCCATCGCAGGCCGGGTTTTGCAACCCGAACTGTGCAAACAACCGACGCTCGTGCAAACATTGATCCTACATTGTCCACGAACACACTCGGGCGAGGATTACTCATGTTAAACATAACAAGGGACTAGCATTTTTTAAGGCTTTTCTGTCTGCCCTCACCCACGGTGTGTATTATCACAGCGGCCTATTTCGACTGGCTAAGAGAGTGATGGATGATCGGCCATATCAAGTCAATAAGGAATATAAGCCGACATTTTAACTGCCTGCAGTATAATTGCAATTTCGAATTTGTCCAAAGTCGTAACTCCGTGTATTAACCGAACCCATAAAAATCAGCAAAATAGAGACGAACTTGCTTCTCCATCAGTTTGACGTCCACGGAAATGAAAAACTGCCCAAAAATCATCGGCTACTGTTCGATAATAAATAGTAGTTGGTATGGACTTCGGATTTTTTCCTAATTTAGATTTTACACTTACTAGCCAATCAGTTTTCCAATTTTACTCGATACATGTAAATGTCTGATGACAGTTATCAAAGGGAACGTTCCTCGCGAAATTATTAACTTCTGATTGCGTGAAAATTATTCACATAATTAAATCAGTTGGAAAGAAATGCCGGGTAATGAAAGATAAAACGCCAAGATTCTGAACATTTTTTGCATTTACTACAATGCGTCTAGCTGTGAAAAAGCAGAAAGATGGTGATTGGCTTTGGTGTTCGTTTTTGGAATTTAATTTAATAGAATAAAGTCAGCAAAATGTCTCATATTCAAAGCAATTTGGAGAGTCGAATGAGCTAATAATCAGCGTTATATCTGTGGACAAGTTAATCCGGATTCAAAGAGGTTGAATTTCCTTTACTTCCTAAATACTTTTTGGAGTTACAGGTAGAACATCAATGGAATTCTTGTTAGTTCTTTCGGAAACATATTATGTGCATGTTTTCGTTTGGCTTGACCTAATTAAGCGGAGCAACGGGAAATGAAACCTGGAGCACATTCAAAAAATTTGCTGTGTAATATTGCGCAGAATAAAATTAAGTTCACGCGGATAACCATTAACAGTTCAAAGAGAACATGTTGAAAGGACGGATTAGACTAAGGCCCATGCAAATATCTCCGTAGCAATGTGTATTGTAAGGTGGAATGGAAAATGTCTCACGGAATTAGTGAACGGATGAGAAGGGAACTGGTTGGATTCGCACCTGCTAACGACTGAAGGGAAGTGAGGAGAGAATGACGCCGAAAAAAATCTGGTGACTCAAGGAATACGGAAGAAGAGAGCAACTTCTGACCATGTAATCAAAACATTTGGCGCCGTGCACTTACTGCCACATAGTGATCTAAACATGTGGGTAAAACTAAGGGTTTGAAATGAAGGCAAAGTTTGGATGCAAGCGTAAGGACAGCCAGAGAGAACTGCGTTTATGATGCCCCAAAACCGCATACAAGTGCTGCAGCATGACTCAAACAGTTAGACAAACACAAAAATAAGTTCAGTTTAGTTCACTTGAACAACTATGATCCCAGTACGGAATCGCAACGGATCCCGATGCCACTACGCATATCGCAAGAATGACAACAAATTGGAAGCACAAGTGATTGCGGATAAATACAAATTTTGTGTAAATCAAATTGAAGCAAGTAGGATCTGCGTTAGCCTAAGTAGTATGGAATGAAGATTAACAACCAGATGCATGAAACCGAATGCAGGAACCTCACTGACTGCGCAACTGCGCCACGTATGATATTATCTCCAAAAATTACTGTGGTTCTTCCCGGGGTCCCCATTCAGGAAGACGACATGCACCAGTGTGACAAAGTTGCTCGATCAAATTCTTCATCCCTCTATGCCTCGTCATCGACTAGCGAACTCACGATTTCGCCCAACTTGGTGCGTCCACGGCGTATAGTGCACGCCGAAGAAGTCGGTCAACCGACATATGGAGGAAACGACCCATCCAACGGAAGCGATTAAGATTCAATCAACACTCGAGTGAATCACCGGGATGCTTGGTGCCAAAAACCAACTGGTAGACATCAGCGTTGCTCTCCCGGTGTTCACACCAGACGTGAGCAATATTCCACATGTACCATTGGCTAAACAAGGCCAAGTGCTTAATGTTTTCACCGCGAACTGGTGAGATCTGTGCTCCATACAATAAGACCGGCCTTAGCGCAACGCTATACACCAAGCATTTCACTGACAGATTTTTATGTCCCCTCATCTTCATTGATGGTTGAGTCTCTGCAATTCCGCACTATACTTGCAGATGCGCGAAGTAACATCCTCAGTGATGTGACTAACAGAGCTGACACAACTACCAACGTAAGTGAAACGACTGATCACTTCCAGTGGCTGTTCGGTGATAGCTAGAATAGAGTTGTTTCCGTGCAGTCCTACAAAAGCACTGTACACTTTGAAGGTGTAAAGCACATGCCGAAGTATGCAGCGCTACGCGTCAGTATATCCACTGGTGTTTGCATAGCCACTGCATCAAACACAAGGAGAGACATATCGTTTGCATACTCCAGCTTTGTCTGTCTGTCTTCTTGCAGAACCTTCATCCGGAAAGCTGGGCAAATTAAGAGTTATTTCTGACCATTTGGAGCACCAAACCGAAGTGGAAGTGCGAGATAGGATAATCTTGGTACATTCCATTTTATGTGGGGAATTCAAGAGCATTTTCCACTAGAAACTTACACGGCCTCGGGAATCACTTTACAGCTATTACATAATGCAAAATAATGTTGCCAGCAGGCCTGTTATGAATAGGCAGTGCAACAAGTTGACGTGCTCAACAGAGTCAAAGGCGGCTTTTATGTCAAAGTTATTCATCATGGTCGGTCGTCTTTATGCGTACCTCTGCTCTACAACTTGACGAATAGAGGTTAAGTACCAATGCTTACACACAGACGCTGCGGATTTGGCTTTACCGTGTTGCATTCTAGCTTTACTTTGAAATTACTGTGTTATACGTGTTGGTTCTGTGTGAATTTTGCACCAATACTTTGCTTTTGATGTATTTTTCCTTCTGTGCGAACTTGGCGTATATTCTAGAGCTACTGTCGGGGATCTAACTGATTGGCCCAACTGCCGTCTGTGTCCACCATCTTTGATTTGTCCTACAGCGATCGATCAGTTGTCTGCCAGCCCACCAGCTTGACTGACGGTGTTTGGATTCAGCACACCGGTGCAGACGGTACAACAAACAGCTTCAGCAGACATCACAGCTACAATGGCACGTACTGGTTGCCTACGGAAAGCTAAGCCTAAAGCTTCCAAAATAAACGCTAGTTGTGGCTTGGACAGCTGTGTAAAACTTGTGCGATTTGGAATAAAATGAAGGAACTGTCAAAAATACTTTCATTCTCGATGTGCTCACCTTCGTCTCAGCAGATAAAAATGCTTCATGTCACCAATGATTCACTCCGGTTCTGCACTGAATGCACGTCTCTGCCACTCGTCATATGTATAACTGTGTTGGAACAGAAGTAAGATAGTCTGACGAAGACTGTAGACCAGGCAGCAGTCTTGAAAGCTGTCCCACATGAACCAGACAAATCAGTGTATCGAGCTCGGTGCTCAACATCAAGCTCCAATTCAGCACAGTGTTAGAGTAACGGCTCAGATTTAGCCACCCCAACACTAGCGTCTGCTCCTAAAGGTGCCTTTTCCACAGATTCCTCAGCGGAATCATCCGCCAAACTAAACATTGTTAGAGGGACGACAACCTACGCGTCCGTTGTTGCTACCCATATGACGGAGGCACCTCCATTGCAACCCGCCTGCTACCAAAAGAGGTATTACTGCCATTACCACCAATGGACTCAAGGTCCCATCATTTGTCCAAGCGAAGAAAGCAACCACTGGTCCCTCCAAAAAGGAGAACATGAAACACTACTATAATTCTCTAACTGTTATATGCCCTATTGTTACTGAATCGGGGGCGAACTTCATAAAATATTAGATACTAGACGACGAAAAGCAGCAGGGCTCCCTGTGTCCACGGATAGGGGTTCAAGTTAAACCAGTCAGTATGATGCGCCTCGTCAGTCACCCAAACTCAGTACACTAAGGTGAACCGCAGTTACTCCAGGTAACATTTCCGTCAGATAATGATGCAGAGGCAATTCCCTTTTTCAAACACTCGCTTCCGTACCACCACATATACTGTTCGAATATTTGCAGATGTTCCTTGAAGCTAATGCCAGAAATGCAAACAAAATTCGGATGACTTCCGTAAACAACAAGACGCTAAAGTTATCCCGGTTCACGATGTGCCCGAGCTCCAGTCACTAAGCGAGCTAGGGGTCAAAGCGCATGACTGGGATGAATGAAGTTTTATTCGTGAAGTACGGTCTCTCGAAAATGTTATCGCTAATTCGACATGAAGGTTGCAGCTCGCAGCTAACTACAAAGGGTGTGGTCCCCGAGTGATGAAAGTATCACTACAATCCAAACTGATGGCAGAACATGGAATGTGTGATGATCCGGACATAACGAAGCTTGCTCAAGGACATCAGGCTCAAAGCTCGCATTAAAATCTCGACAAACATATTACCACCAAGTTGCTACACCTTCTCATTCATGACATGCCTTAGTTAAATGCCAAAAGTAAGTAACTACAACTTTTAGCTTTTGATGATGACTTTGTTGTACTTACAGACAACTGGAGTGTTGTTGTCGCACAATGAATCTTATCTTGAGGCTATGAGGGTTAGAGACCAAGGTTAAAAATGAAAGAGCAGATATACCTACATTAAAAACCTAGCCACCATAAGTGGGTACGAATACAACCACTGAAAATTACGGATTTACATCGGTTCCTCTTTGCGAATTGCTGAAATTTTTGTGCTCGTGGGTGGGGGGGGGCAGGAGGAATGGGAAGGATTAAAAGGGAACAACGGCTGAATAAAGGTTTTATAAGACCTGTTTAACAGCAAGCCATAAGTTTGCAGGCTCCTTCCAGAAAAACGATAGCCCGCAAAATCCGAGCTTTTAACCTGGAGGATTCCAGGACACAAACCATTCAAATGTGTGTTAGGTCGAAACCTGTATACTGTATGTTACTTGTAACAGTAACAAGACAGAAGTGACGCTGCTCGTAACCCTTCAACCGCACAAGTTCCAAGCAAATTGTTCGGAAAAACGTGTCAGTTCACTCACGCTCACATACACTTGGTCGAAACCAATCAATTCTCACGTCCCGTGTAGTGGGCTGAAAGATCCAAACTGAAATTCAAACATGCTTGCTGGAAATCGATCGATTTTCACGTACTATCCGTCAGTCTGTCTGACATAAGTGATTTCTCTAACATCATCCCCGCTTAAAGAAGAAATAGTATATATAAAATCCTTTGCTTGAAATGACTCTAAGTCGCTGAATAAGGGGCTTGTACGTGGGGAATTTCTTTGTTCAAGTTCCTCTTTTGTGCTCACACCAACGCGTTGCTTTGGTTGTGGTTCCAATGTCTTAAGCAGAGCAAGTGCATCTAAAAACATATGTAAGGGAATCTCTCGTCTCTCAACAAGATAAGGCGCCTGATTGATGCTACGCGACGCAGCGTTTTATATCGTATCCACTGGTGTTCACATAGCTTTCACAGTGTTAAATGCCTGTTCAATTTGTTGTAGACGAGCATCATATATTGCTATCCATCACTTAGCCAGTATCAGCTATCCCCTCATAAATGTGGGATGCTAATCATCCTGTGTGACGCAGCGATTTAGCCTGGTATACACAGTCACATACGTATCGTTTATACTCTACAATGCCTTCCACTCCTCGCCGTTATCCGGCGTCCATCCCCAACTCGCATCTCTTCTCACTGCCGGCTGTTTATCCTTTAGTAAGAACTCATGTATGTAACGTTTATGGTAACGAAGACAAACAGTACATCAGCTGTTTTGGATCCGTTGTACAAAACTTGCGCATTTACTCATTTTATGCGCTCTCACAATACACATTGACTAAAAGGACACGAGACCATAGGTGAACAATTATTTTCGAGGATTCTCTTCAGACCATTACAAACATATGTAAGTGTAAAATAATGAACTAGAATCGACTCATTGTCTCGAATTACTAGTTAATTAGCGGCTCAGTGAGGGTGGTTAAGAGCTGAGCTTTGACCTGACAGGTCAATTGCGTGGTACCGAGCTTGATCTGTGGCAATCGAGTCCAGCGTCGTTCGTTCCAGCTGGCCAGGGAAGCTGCGAGGCATGGAGCAACTTCTTTTGTGCGCATAATGAATGTTGAAAAAACCGAATGCAAATCGATTCAGCAGTCGCTCGCGCACGGAGGCGCAAAGCTCTTGCTTAATGCTGGAGGACCCTGTAAATTATCCTAAAGGCACGCTTTAGATCGACTTGGTGCCCCGTGTCGATAATATGGACCAAAACGGCGCTGCTATTGGCCCCAGTTCCTCCTTGAAGCAACCAGCGCGGGCAGTGCACCTTCACGCTTGCGGACAAGTGCCGTGCCGTTCGACCAATATCAGTAGCGTCACAATAGCACGTGAACTGATAAATAAGCATAGATGAGGTCAGCAATGGCAGCGTATCCTTATTGTGTGAAAAACAAGTGGTTCAGTAAAAAATATACACTTTAAACTGGCTGCAGGGAATGTCGACTTGACTACTGTTGAAAAACTTTTGTTTAGACGCTCGGCAGCGCCGTCCACCTAAAAAGGTATTCTTTAAAACAACTCCAACTTCGCTGCGGTTACAACTGTTACCGGCTTGGGCTTTTCTTCAAAATTCTTTGAAACAAATCTATCGGGGTATCCATTCTCACAATGTATTCTTTATAAAGGCTAATTCCTCATCCAGGGCGTCCTGTGAGCAAATTCTATGTGCTCTTGTGGTAAGACAGTGGATTAAATTTCGCTTATATTTCAGAGGGAGGAAAATGTGAAAAGTCGTGTACTGACCTATCCACTTATTTTCTCCGTAGACTTTCCGCTGGATGGAGCCGTCTGGCCGCCTATTTAACAAGACATCTAGATACGGAAGCCGATTGCAAGTTTCTGCCTTCTAGATAAATTGCAATGCTGCGTGAGCCCGGTTAAACCGATCGAGAACCTCATCCAGATGTATGCATATATCCGCCGAAATAAATATATCATTCATATATCGATGGTAGTAATCGAAAGATTCTATCTCCGCTTGCAATTTTATTCGTTCCAATGTTGCCATGAATATATCTGAGAACAATAAACCGAGGGGGATCCCATGGATACGCCATCCTTTTGCCGGTAAACTTTATCATTAAATAGAAATTACACATTCCATGTGCACCGCAGCAATTAGCTTTTCAAATCAAGCACAGGTATACAAATCTTAATTTCCAACTTCGTTATTTGCTTGCAAATGTAATCGATGGTTTCGATCAGCGGAACTTTGGTGAAAATCAAGGGCATCACATTCGCATTAATTTGGGTCTTCTTGATGCTCTCGACAAACTGAAAACGGTCACGTAGGCTGTAAGACACAAGCTGTTGTCTCACCGGCTCAAGAATTCCTACAAGCCACTGGGCAAGTGCGTGGTAGGTGCTTAAACATTGACACAATAGGACGAAGCGGGCTTTGGGCCTTATGAATTTATGGCAAGTCGCAAAGTCCCGGAACCTTTGTGCCACAAGGTCTAAGGCTCTCATTCAAGGCAACGGTTATGTACCCCTTGGCAGTAAACTGTTGGAGGCTTTTAGTGATCTGTCTCTCAATCTGTTCCGTTTGGTCAGCTTTCCTCATTGATTAGACTACTCAGTTGGACTGTGCCACTCACCCTGGCGGAATGTACCGTTCATTTTATCAGTTAAATTTGATAACGGAAAATGACCATCATTTTGTTCATGGTATCGTTTGCACCCTGCATAGTGTAATGTTTACTTCATCATAGATATCATTTAGATTGGGAGCAAGCAAATGTTTTGTGCATTGGGTCGCTTATTCACTGGAACTGATGACGAAATTTTTTCGCAAATTTCGGCTTCAGCTATACTATTAGGCCTGTGTCTATATATATACTTCTGATATCCGTAGCCTAAAAGCTAACTGTGGATCGATCATCTTAAACCCCGATATGGTATGGACCTCTACCATGATAACTCTAACCTGACTAAAGGATGGGATCCTTGACGCCGAGTTCTTGTTGACAGACATATTCTTCCTAGACAAAAATTGAGTCAGAAAAAGAAGGGATATCATCCATAGGAATCATTCTATCATATTGCTTCTTATAAATACTATAGGTTAAGTATAGCTGTTCCAAGTGATACGATTGAGGTGCAAAGTGGTTTGTCAGCACAGTAGCCTCTTATCGCGCGTGCCTATGTAGCGCGGTTCTTCCCTGCTTATGTAGCAATGTTGACTTGTAGATGAGGTTGGATTTACAATGTGCCATTCACGCAAATCAACTCCGGCAAAGACACAATGTCATTATGTTTCAGCTTTTGCGTTTTAGGGCAGCAGGGAATGTCTAGGGATTCCTCCGCATTCCTCACCTGTTTAAGGTCCAAGTAACGTGATGACATATCAAAACTAGGAAATAATGTAACTGGGGGCATCCACGGTAAATTAGAAAGCAAATATAATATTGTGTGCTTGTATTACTAGCCTAACGGGCAGCTGTGGTAGTGAACGCTGCGGATAAACTCGTAAAAGGCAAAATCTTCTTCGTTCGTCTCCTTAGATGTGGATGTCATGCTAAAAGTGCCAGGGGGCGGTGGATCTAGTGTTATCAATGGCTCACGATGTGCGCAGCACACAGTTAAGCGGTCACATATATAAAGTATTTAACTTACTTGAACCTAGAGCAGATCTGGTTTAGGTAATCTCAACTTGCCACAGTAGAGTGATTTGGAAAGTCTAAGGTGTAAGCAGGTGGCATACAAACTCATGTTTATTAAATCAGTTATGTGGTTACCCTATACATTTCTGTTCGGATGGGCCGTGACACACCTACTATATATATAGTCGTTTACAACATGAAGAAATAACATCATCACACTTCGGAAAAGTCCAAAATATTCTATATAGATGCAATTGTTGTGCAAATTGGCCAGATTACCTAAGCGTAACGTGGGCTAGTATGAAACATGAAATGGAAAGTATTTTCTAAGTCTCAGGAATATATGAGATTTGGCTTAAGCCAACTATTTCCATGTCCGGATAAAGTCACAAGTCCATAATATCAACCTGGTTACTGCTAACCGGTACTAACCTGGTCGTGGGGCGGAGGTTTGCAAGCAGATGACAACTAATGGTTATCTCTTACAGTTACGGAGTTAGTGAACGAATTGGAGGAAATGCACGTCAAAGTGAGTCATATTCCAGATTGAGATTGCTCCTCTCAATCAATTAACACAACATGTTCCCCGACATGAACCGCATTTGATCAAAAGACACTGTGACAAGCATTGTCCACAATTCGGTGGCTCCAGAGTAAACTGTTAAGCTGAAAATCCGAACGTCCCAACATGCTAACATGTCACTCCATTATTTAATTATGTGAAGAAGATTAAATCTGTCTACACTGTGCTTTCTGTTTAAACTTATCTTCTGTGGTTTACAAGGTATAGTGGACGTACTGCGTGTGGTCCAGTTGTGGCAGAAGTACAGCAGACGTACACTGGATACGCAACCAATTAAAACAAGATATTCCAACGTCCCAAGTGCAGACCATTGCCCTGCATGTGTCACATTTCTGAGAAAACTGGTACTTTAACCTTACTTATTGTCACGTGGATTGGAATGACTTTTCAAACAATTCAGTGGAGCTTATTTCCAAGGCGTAATGCAAAATGGTTTATTACGGGTAAATAAGCAGGTGGTTTCAAAGTCCCGTAGGATAGTAGGAGTAAAATCGTAGATTAATGGATAAGTGAATCGTTGTTTTAGTGACTATAGCGTAAATTGCAATGTTGTACGACGCTAGTTTGAAAGGAGACAGGTGTGCGCAAGCAAACAATATGAAGTGCGATTGTATTCGAAGTAATACATAGAAAATACAGAATAAAGGAAATGGCAACACTTCCTCTTGTGCATCCTTCTTGGGTAGATAGGATACGTAAGTCTAGTTTCCACAATAGAAGTGTTTAATAAATTTTGTGCTACAAATTAAGATGCGAGCATTGATTTGCAGTGCTAGTTGTTCGCCTGAATATAGTAGATTTTATATCTTAATGCAAATGTATCCGTGTATCGCCTAGACGTTTCGCATACCGTTAGTGTGGGGAAGCAACAATGTAAGAGCGGAGGGTGTTTCATGGTTGCACACACGAAGTGAATCAAAATTCTGGCGGCATTCTAACCGGCTATCCTGTGCGGTGGACTTTAGCTGATGATTTCTCAGTGTGCTATTATGATTCGTCCCAAGAAGATGAATACAAGCATGGTTTAGGTTTCTTAGGATCAAGCACGTATTATCAAATGGTCATGCAGGCATGAGTAAACCCTAAGAGCTTTTAACTTCAGTTGGTAAGGGATATAGAACATACACTTTACTTTCTTGTTCCTCCTTCGTTGTGGCATTTCAGGTGCGGTGAGTTTGTGGTTGTGCGAATGCTGCCAAGATTAGATGGCGTATTCTGAAAGGGGCTTAGTATAGGCATTAAACGTTTAAGTGAGGATTAAACGGTCGAGATGCCCGAAAGATCTCCGTGAAAGGCCAAAGTCTTGGTTGGCTATTTTGGACCTCTTCTTGGCATGACGTAAACTAGCAAGATGCTATTTTACTATCACACCCACTTCGCATTCAACAGTAGCACGTTGCAAAGTTTGATCTCCCAGCTTGTAATTCCAATGGGATTGATAGCGTAAGCTCAATGTCTTTCACCTGTTGGAGTAGAATTATTATAGTTTCTGAGTAGCCCGTTGGTGTAAACAAGAAACCTCATCCAGAAGCGATGCGCGGTTACCCATTGGTTTGATTGCCTGCCAGATCTTGAGAACATCAGTAAAGAGTGAGAACTTGGAACTGATCAGTCTCACGATATACTGTGGAACTGCCACAACCAACGAGCATTGCGCCGAGCAGTCGAAAAACTGTCCTGCTGCGTTATTCGCCTCCAAATCTTTGGATTTATTCTCACAGAGACCTATGTGCCATCATTCGATTTGGCCCAAAGAGCTCCTCCTACCACTGTTCATCTATTGGATCTATCATTCATGGATCACCAGCAAACTGTGCTCGTGCAACTTCGAAGTCAACCGTATCTGAACCTTATCGGAAGTTTTATTTTTCCTCTAGTCGCATAAGAACTCTTGTGGTCTTATTTTAAAAGATCTTTTTGAGAGTCACTCGATCAGCTTACTACCACTCCTTCAAGTCGCTCTACAAAGCGATAGTCGTCAATTTGATACGCCCTTGGAACTGCCACCATCGTCATTAGAAAGCATTTTCCAAGTCACCTTGTTTTGCCTCCGTCCTACGTCGCATCACTTCCTACCCTCTACCAGCTGGATCGATAGCACGCACGTCGACTGCCCTAAGGAAAGTGTGACTCATCTGGCCGCGACACGCCTGGACCTGCTGACCTCAAAACAACGCCGATCGCTAAGCAACGGTGCGTCAGTATCTCTATCCTCTTTCTACCCGTTAACACAGTACGCCTACTGAGAACATGTCTCATATGCAGAGCAAATGCGAATCACGTGGTAAAGTGGAAAAAGTGGTCTGGTGTGTACCACGTGTTTGAAATCCTATCACGCTAGCTGCCTTGGGAAGAGGTCGACGAAAGCAAACACCGCAGAGGCGTCTTGGTTATGCCAAGTATGCAAGTCTATTCTATTTGTTAGCTGTCTATCTGTGCTACTGAAGAGGTGTGAAAGATTAACCGAAGCGGTCGAGCAACTGGTGAGCGCCCGAATTACACCCATGGGAGGAAACGGACCTGCACTTGTGAGTGAAAGTAACACCCCGAATTCCCTAGTCAGGCCGAAGAAGCGAGCCAGGCGTCCTAACCCAACCCCAACGACTCAGCCTCCAGCAGAATCCACTCCGTTCTCTCTCCCTCCTATAAGTAAAAACAGTGCCTGCAGCGCGCCTTCCTCAACTTCCGTACTGCACCTAGTTGTCTGTTCGCTACCCTCAGGACTGTAATCAACAGGCAACCAGCAATAGTGAACAACCCGGCAACGTACGCATCGGTTGCCGCCAAGCAAACACCGGAAAGAGCACCGATAACCTTTGTTCTCTGACTAGAGAAAACAAAACTGCCGCAGCACGGATGGCACACACCAGGGCCGTTCACAAATTCAACAAAAACACCGGAAACTCAGCCTTCAAATCCAAAACCAGTAGCCACCAAGCGCAACCATTGTGCCCTAAACATTGTATGCACAAATGTCCCCGAATCGAAGTCCAATCCAATTAAGGGTAAGTTGACGAACGATGGAAATCAGTGGGGTTCCGTCTGCACGTCGATCGGTGTCTATGCGAATCCCACGAAGTTAAGAAGAATCTCGCGCCACCCAAACGTGTTGCACTACGGTGAACCCCGGTTACTTCGGCGGACGAGACTGAGGCCGTTCTGCCGTCTGCGAATCGTCTCCGCAACGACTCAATTGGAGTGAGCATACTAGCCGAAATCCCGTGGTAAGAACGTTCAAGTGATCCCGCTAACAAAGATAGGTACCGAAAAAGTCAAGCTAAGAAAACAGTGTTTGCTCACGGTGTTCCTGAGCTTACTGACTCCTCTTCCGACGAGGCTCAGCTGCACGACGGCGAGCAATGGCACTACATCCGGGAGTCTCTTTCTCTCGAAAATGTGGTGGTCACCTCGTTGACAAAGATCCCCATATCATCAAACTATAAGGGTGCGGTCCCAGGGTTTTAAAACTTGTGTCACAGTCAGAAGTAATGACACAAACCCTACTAGCGAACTGGAATAAATTCCGTTTCAGATTGCCAACGGAAATACGTCTGAAAGCAGAAGGAACACCAACACATTCTAATGACAAATCAGTAGAGGCACAACTGTTAAAGAAAACCCCAACTGCAGGACCCAACGCGGGGACGGTTTCAAGATTAGCCATAATATCCGGAGCGGCACAGCAGAGCACGAACAAACACCGGGATTCGGGGCATCTGATACCTGCTTATGTATCAAATACTTTTGTGAGTATGCCACCCAACCAAAAAGCGATTAGTCGCCGACACTTTGTTGGTCGGCGTAAACTCACTAGCTTCATACATCAAATCTAACAGACTTTTGGTCTCTGAGAAGCTCTTATGCATGTACACAAATGCCCAAGGTCTACTCAGCAAATTAGCTGATTTAAGACTTTGACACGCGTCTGCAGCTTGGGACCTCATCGCTGTCACCGAAGTGTGTTATCGCTGCGAGAAAACGGATGCTAAAATTGCACTAACAGGCATGTCCGTTGTCCGGAAGGATAGAACTAGTAAACATGGTGGGGTAGTCCTTTATTTTCGTAACAACATGAAATGCGAACACATAAAAGCTACGAAAACTGACGTACCTGAATCCATTTGGTGTAATCTCCGGCTGAGAGGGAACGCTCCAGGCCTATTGGTCGTTGTTTACCGCTTACCATCGTCTACTCCTGAGATGGACTGCAATTTGATGGTTGCGTTGAGGCAAGTGATAAACAGGAAGTATAGTCACATTCTAGTCACCGGTGAATTCAACTTACATGCCCACGAATCCCAGGCCACATTAGGAGATCAATGCGACGCAGATTTGCAAGATCTGGTTTCAGACATCCCGCTTTATGGACCCGTCACTACGCCCAACTGATTCAAAGTAACTGACAGGCTATTCATGTTGCACCGAATATTCACCAATAAAAATGTATTGAACCAGAGAGTAATAACGGATAGTCATTTGGGCCGCAGTGATCATGCGACGATATTGTTTCATTACATGCGTTACACGGATTATCCTAAAGAGTCTGCCGAGGAATATCGTGTCGTAACTAACTATGAAGAACTCTGGACCTCTGGAACCAAAATCTACCGGCCTAGAAGGATGAAGTCTTCCGTAAAGTGCAAGGCATGTAAATGCATGGCATTAACGGACTTCACATGGCACACCTACATAGCATTCCCGAACGATCATACCTGGGATATCTACACAATAAAAAGGAACCATTTGTCAAGCTCGTCCAGGAGGATAAAATTAAGAACCAACAAAGTCTTGTGAAAAAGGTTTGCTCCAATCCCAAACTGCTATACAGACACGTAAACAATTTCCGCCGTGTTTAGCGCGGTATTCCTGATCTGCACACAGCATACGGGTTAGCCCAAAGCACACAAGTGGCGGCCAACCTTCTTGGACAACAATTTGGCCGTACCTTCCAAAGCGCGCAATCATCACATATCCTGCCTAAGCACATAAGGTCGCCATCAGGGCTTGATCACATATCGTTCCCCACTGTAGCTGTACTGAATAGGCTGATGTCTCTGCACGAGTTCAGCTCCCCGGGGGCGCCCGGTTTTCGCCCGAAGGCGTTGGAAGTTTCTGCCAAGAGTTTGGCGCCACCACTAACAATTTTCTTTTAACGATGTCTGAACGAGATGCATGTCCCCACGAAGTGGAAACACGGAATCGTCAAGCCCATCTACAAAAGTGGCAGCCGTGCTGCACCAGCAAAGTATTGCCCGATAACACTACTTCCATTGATCTCCAAGTTTATGTTGTCCATTGTCGCTAAGGCTTCGATGGGATACCTGGAGAACAACAAAATTCTTGTTGTGGAGCAGCTCGTATGTCGCCAAACTCGTTACTGTACCACTAATCCGTTGATTGCTTGTGCAAGCTGGACGAAACCTGTGGACGCTGGTATAGGGGTCGACGCGGCCTACTGGGATTTCTCAAAGGCATTCCACCGTATAGACCATCGCATTCTACTCCATAAACTCCAGAAATATGGAATCGGCGATCCTGTTCTGGGCTGGATAGGCGACTTTCACGTGCAACGTCACCTGAATGTGAGGGTTAGAAGCAAGTTAACAGAATCCATCGAAGTCCAGTGCGGCGTACCTCAAGGCTCGGTATTTGGACTCCGCCTGTTCCTGGTCTTTATAAATGATCTTGCAAGTGTGCTATCTTCTAACAGTTTGCTATTTGCTGATGATCTAAAGGTTGGGCGCAATATAGCTGCAGTGAAAAATCACACAATCTTACAGGAGGACCTGTACAAAAGGTACACGTGGTCCATCGAGAACATGCTGCATTTCAACATCACCAAAGTGCAAAGTTCGCAGTATGCGGCACAGGAGTATGCACAACTACCGCCTAGGACCACAAATGCTAAAGCAAGCTTCTCACGAGTGCGATTTCGGCGTGATAGTTCAAGATGACCTCGGTTGTTCCAGGCAGACAGAAAAGGCAGCTAAAAAAGCGAACCAGTACCTCAGCCATCTTCGCATAGCTATAGGGAAGTTTGCCACTTCGATCTTTGCAAAAATGCTTATTGCTAACCTGAGGCCATCCGCGGAATACGCTATCCAAGCGTGACAACCCTAGCTCAAGCACCATCCCACTGCGCTCGATACTGCACAACGTAGGGCAACGAAGAGCTTCAGAGTTTTGACCAGCCTCCCATACCCACTCAGTCTGAAGACCATCAAAATATACAGTAGACGTTATCGGCGTCTAAGGGACGATCTCATAATGGTGTACCAGATCCTGAGAAACCCCAAACACCCATGCCATTCCATTCGTATACTCAGTCAAAACACCTCGTTAAGAGGTCATCAGTTTAAGCTGGTCACGCAGTACGGCAGCCTGGAAGGTCGGCGAAACTTTTTCTCCCTTCTAGTGTCACAGTCTTTGAATGCTGTCCCGGAACATGAAGTAATGCTTCCACCCTCTCGATTTTCAAAAAACGCCTTGACGATACTCTGTCAAGTTTACACTACGTTCCATAGCTTTTGACCACCAGATGCTGGCTCTGTTGCACAACAGACAGTGAGTGCCATAACCCTACTCGAGAATGAGTCACTCCAAACCCTTGCACACAATTTGATAAACGCTACTACTGTAGAAACTGGATTTCTGTATCTCGTCGACCTGAGATAGCTGGACACGAGTAAGTGTTGTCCTTGCTATCTTTATTTTTCTCGCTTATGATGTAAACAATATCCACTCCCCTATTGCTTTGTGTGCATACGTTCTCATTTCAATCTCCCTTTATACGACAGTGCAGTTACTTCTGTAAGCGCCCGAACTGACGACTCCATTATCCCTTCTCTTTCTTTTTTGTCACGCTACACACCCTACGGGACATGTCAAGCAATTGCTTTTTTACCCGTTATAAAACATTGATCATTAGAACTATGAACAATGAATTTATACGAATAAAGCGGTATTGATTTACAGGTCACGTTAGACAGTTGGTGGGGACATGGAAATAATAATACTCAGAAGGATAATAATTATATTAATACAGTGATTTAAATAAGAAAATAAATACTTACCGTTTGCTCCTCTGGAGTTCTGCAATCCGCGTCGATCCACAGCACCCACAGTTAAAATAAATAAATTGGTGATAAACTCCAGGCGTAGGATGGAGACGTAAAGCTAAGTGACAGAGTGTAAGCGGATAAGTGCGTTATTCAACCGTTTTTTAACTAATATTATTGTCGGTGTAGAGACGACCGATTCTAGCCGAGCGTTCCATAGGTGACAAACACGAATGGAAAAGAAATATCTGCGTTACTCCCGTCGGCTATACTGTTTTGCGAGTTTCATTGAGTGCCCTCTCAGGGTTGCATTGGAGCTGTGTCACAGTAAAGGGTGGCACACATAATGTGGGTCTCACAGAACCAAGTATGCCATTAGCAGGTCGCCTCGTATTATGCGATAGCTTCCAATGAAGAACCCCAACCGTTGCAGCCTCTCCTGCTAGGAATGATTGCGCATTCCAATTATGTTCTTAGATGCCCGACGTTGTGGCTGCTTCAGTACATTAAGGTCGTGTTTTAGTCATGGATGCCTGGCTTGTATCGCGTATTCAACATGGGTGTGAACATACGCACTGAGCATTTGTCGAAATATGGAGCTGTTTGTTTGTCCAAACGCCTGTCGCCATAGCGCGGCCCGTTGGTTTCCAGTCTCCGAGACTTCTCGGATTGCCTAGAGCAACCCAATTCATCTTGAATTAGCACACCGAAGTCACGTTCGACAGTTGATTGTTGCAGTATATTCCTTCCGAATCGGTATGCGAACCTGCTCTGATGTCGGACGGAAAGCACCTTGCATATACTCATTTTGCAATGAAGTGAATGTTGAGTTGAGCATTGATACACGTGTCTGTCTATCTGAAGGAGATGCTGGTCGACGTTCTAGTGAACCCTGCACCAAATGTCGGTATCGTTGGCAAACATTAGGAAGTTTGAAGCGATTGTTTGTGTGAAGTAATTAATTATACCAAAAAGAGGCATGGACCAAGAACGGAGCCTTGCGGCACACCACAGTCGACTTGCATGGCGTCCGATAAAGAGCACCGACATTTACTCGCTAACTGCTGTTGAAGTAGAAAGTTTGCAAAACAACTTAAAAGTAGGTCCTCGATCCCTTAATGCCGAAAATTAGAAGTAGTGTCCAATGGACTAGGCGATCAAAGCCTTCGAAAAATCCAGGTATATCAGATGAACGCCTACTCCAGCGTCAGCTGACTCGGTCCAACTAGCGCGTACGATTTGGAAATTCGTGGTACATGACCGTTGTCGACTGAAGCCGTACTGCTCAGTCGTGATGCTATTACAGTTTTCCAGATAACACACAAGTGCATGAGTAACAATGGATTCCATAACGTTGGAGAGTATGGGTAGAAAGCATACTGGGCGGTAGTTTTAACGCTCAGTTCTGCTTCCTCCTTAATGAATCGTGGTTATTCTTGCAAGTTTCCACATGGGGGAACTCGGTTCTGGTCTACGTAGCGATGGAAAAACGGAGCTAAAGATCATGCCGATTTTGTTGCTGCTGCTTTCAGTGCCTCTGGAGGAATAATGTCGACATCCGGCGAGCTCTTTTTGCTTAGAGACGTCAATTTGTGCAATACAACCTCCACGGTAAAATGGGTGGGTTACTCCTGGCAAGAAGACGACACAGTTGGAATATCGCTTGGTAACATGAGCATTTGAAACGTGGGGCGTATTGCATCCGCAACGGAGCCTTGCGGCACACCAAAATCGACTTGCATGTGGTCCGATAAAGAGCACGGAAATCTGCTCGCTAATAGCTGTTGAAGTAAAAGTTGGCAATCCAACTTAATAGAGGGTTGTCCATCCCGTAATGCTGGAGCTTGGAAAGTAGTGTCCAATGGACTAGCCAGGCAAAAGCATTCGAAAATGCCAGGTATATCAGATGAACGCCTACTCCAGCGTCACCTGACTCGGTCCAACAACTGTGTGCCGTTCGGAAATTCGTTGTGCATGGCAGCTGTCGACGGAAGCCGTGCTGCTCAGTCATGATGCTGGTACAGTTTTCCAGATAACACAAGTGTATGGGCAACAATGGGTTCCATTATCTTGGAAAGCAAACGAAGAAGGGATACTGGGCGGTGGTTTGAGGGCTCAGTTCTGCTTCCACCTTAATGTATCGTAGTTGTAATTGCGACCCTTCACATAACGGGAACTCGGTTCTGGCCTAAGTAACAAGGGAAATACTGAGCTTAACGTGCTGCCTGTTGGTTTGATGTTTCTTCCACTACCTATGGACGAATAGTGTCAACACCCGGCGAGCTGTGTTTGCGTACAGACGTGAGCTTTTGCAATAGAGTTTCCGCGGTATAACTGATGTGGTTTACTCCTGGCGAGGAGACGAAAATGTCTGAAGATCGCTTGGTAACATGATCATCTGAAACGTGAGGGCATATTGCATCCTCAGTGCCTTTGCTATTTACGCAGCCGTTTTATTGGACAATCAGCCGTCATAGGTGGAAGAAATGCTTGCCGCATCTTTCGTAGGCTATTAACGTGTTTGTACAGCAGTTTGTGATTAGCACTGAAGGTTTTTGAGATGTTCTGCTGGTGTGCGGCTTTGTCTTCTCTTAGCAGTTGTGTGCAATGGTTACGCTGGGCTACGTAGTTGTCCAAATTTTGCTTTGCTGTAACTCCGCTGTACACTCACCATGTTACGTTGCGTACTGTCATCCAAATTCGAGTTCTGCTCCTAACTAATGCAACTGAGTTACGCATATTGCAAACTTATCTCTGAAGCCTGCAATCAGATGAGTGAAATTCGTTGACGAACATCAGCCAGGCAATTTCTGGGGTTTCTTTGGCAAGGAATGACCAAGTCGCAGTGCTGCCGACCTGAGCTGGTCGATCGTAACTTGTGATGGTTCGCACAGCCTCAAAGTTTGCATTCCAATATTCCGCATAGCGACGGAACTTGAGACCATGACTGCGAGACCATTACGCACCAACGGGCAGTTTGCAGCCAATGCATCAATTATGTAATCGTAGTTGGTAATCACAAGTTCCAGCACGGATGGCCTGTTATCTGTCCTGAACCGAGTGGGCGTTTATGTACCTGTAAAGAGGAACAGTAGTTACGAGCTTCTGAATATCATATTTGAATTGTACTCCGATCTTGGCAGGAGTTTCTACATAATGTACATTGAAATCAGCCATGATATTAGTGTGAGTTTACTTTCTCTTTAGACTGCATCTTAAAGTATCCGTAAAGTGGTACTCAGTTTCGGGTGTAGAGTTATGGGGGAGGTACACGAAGACAATAAGTTAAGATTCTCTGCTTTTTAACTGCAAGCAGCACGAAAGAGAATCGGAGGACTACACATCTGAAGCCTCCACGGCTTCGCACTGTAAGTCGCATTGGTAACACAGAATTACCCCTCCTTCTTTTATGAGCCTATTGTTCCTGATGATCGACATGCCTGGTAGCGAAACTTTAGTGTCCGTCATTCCCGTGTGTTGCAAGTCTCAGTGATACTGATGACACCATATAACCCGGAAGTTTGGCGATATTTCAGGTTGGCCAATTAATTAAAAAGACCCTGCGCATTGGTATAGAAGTGGACCAGTTTCTCGGTCAGTAGGAGCCAACAGAGGACAAGAGCGTTCGAGTGTGAGAAGATGTCGACCGATGAGAGATAGGTAGTTACTCGAATTTTGATGGGATAATGAGACCTCGTCTAAAACTTGCTTCCGACAATGTGCGACCCAATCTTCGGTTGGTAGTACGTCAGCTTCGAATAAGGCAGTAGCCAAGTGGAGCTGCTGTATCAACTTAGGTTGGTTTGCTGTTTCAGGTGCTTTGATATTTGAACACTGCAAGACGACAGCAACCTTTACCTAAGTTCAGAATTAAGACATTTCGGATTTCGCCGCCATCCATTCGAAACGTCCGTGGTTTTTGCGCTGGCTGAACCACAAGTCTTGAGATCCAAGGGCAGCATCCCTAGTGAGCGATAGCGCCGCAATAGTATCCAAAGAAATATTTTCACTTATGAACCGCCATTGTATAAACCATGCTTTTTGGCCTCTTGGATATTGTTAGAAGGACGCGCTGGCCCGCAAGTTGGCCCATTTCGGTGTTCCTTTTCGATTGTCGCGCGTCCCAAGTGACATCAGGAAAGATGAGTATCCCACAAAATCGGTCTTAAGACGCTTGCGGTGAGTAAAATATTTTCTAGATCGGTGGTGGGTTCGAGTGTTACTCGAACAATTCTTGATTCTCCATAGAGTGGCGCGTTCGGATAACGAGTAATCGGTAATACGTTTAAGGGTTTGGCTTTGAAATTTATGAGCAGGCACAATTAGTTCCATTGAGCTTTGTCGTCCGGTAACTTACCACACAACGTGACAAAGGTAAATTCAGGGCTAGTCGGGCACACAACAGTGCACTATTGTTAGATCCATTTTTGCGTTCTCTATAAAGTAATCGTAGGTCCTAACCTGCTGACAAGTGGTGACCGTTTAGTGTTTGTCTCTCTATTCGCCTTAACGGTGTTTACAACAGACCGCAACGGCGGCTGCCGGCTGACCTTTGCAGGAATCTCTGCAAAAGTACTTGAGGTCCCTGGGGCTTCGTCTCGACAAGAGACATTTGAGCTACACGTACCGAGGGTTGGTGTTCGGCTGCTTCATCGTTGTTAGTGATAGACGTCAGATCAAGTAGAATTGGTTTAACCAAACATTTCGGATATTGTCTGCTTTCTGTTGCCATGAGTACTGTTTAACTCTCGTATCTACAGTCGGCTTTCGCCAAGTGGTCTACCAATGGTGGAGAATACAACGATGCCGGGGACTTGGATGACTGTAGTTCAGGTGAAGCAAGTGTTGCAGTGTTCCGTTGCTTACAGGCCGCTATACTTCCGTGGTGCATACTTGCTTCCAACAAAGTAACCTTATCGTTCATCCTCTGCTCGGCTTCTGCGGTCAACTGGTCGCACTTCTAGACTAGGATAAGCAAACACTTAACGAATGGGATGATCGAGCACGCAGTACGGAACCAAAAAGCATATTGTGAGCTATTTTGCTCTCGTACCTGTTGCTGGGACGCATGATATCATTTGAAATAATGCGAGCAAGCCAAAGTATTTTGACCAATCGGGAATAGGAGTAGACCAAATACCTAGCCACGTAGCAATTCGCACTGAACATCGAGAGGGTCAGAGATTGTGCTGCGAACTCTCACCTTCAGATCTCGTTAAACCGGAAAGTAACCTGTCCAACCGAGCACTGCGTTATTAATTCCACCGCTCTAAAGCTTGTGGGTGAGGATGCGTTGGATCCTACAACCGAACGCTCTTGAGATGACTAGGTAGATGAAAGCAAGCTCCACACAGTTGTCAACGACCTCAGTGCAAATTGAGAGAGAAAGTAGCAGTTTTGTGGCGCCGCTTATGCTGAATTTCCCTTTGCAGTTCCCTTAGTTCCAACGTTTCTTCTCTCAGGTAAACTTGTCGCGGTGGTTTCGTCGTATTGTTTAGATAGTTCGGAACTGGTTACTCGGACATTAGTCCTGAAATGACTGCAAGGGTTTTCTCCGGAGCGTTTATCGCTCCGGAGAAAACCCTTGCAGTCATGCCATTTCAGGTCCGGCTATTAATAAACTTCTTCCTTTAGTTTGGTGGCTTTGCCCCTATCCCGATGCATTGCTTGATAAACACCAGTTAAGCTACATTGGGTGACTCTCCGGTTAGAAAGACCAATCCGTTTCCTAAACTTGCTCAGGCAGGTTCTCGTCTTGGGTAACCAAATAAGTTTCACAGTTGTTCTCACTGATGCCTTCGGCTAGTAGATATAACAAAAGAGTAGCGTCGCGTACTCGTTACGGTCAAGTGGTCAACCTGAGTTTACGAGATCGTCCGTCGGTTCCTCGTTGATGATCACAATGTGCAAAACTGTTGGCTTGTCACCCGTTCGGAATTGCATGGGAGAAGTGACATGGTTGTACCGTGACATATCGGCGATTAGCTCATGCAAGTCAGACTTGAATTCTTCTCTGGGCGATGCTAGGACTTAGATGGCGTGGACGTTTTAGTACCCCACCGGAAGAACCGGACTATGTGACCGCGCCAGGTCCCGCTTCATTACAGAAAACAACGGGTTATCCATTTTCTGGTTGCATACTGGAGGGCGGTAAATTACTGCAAGTAAATACTTATCACTACGTTTAGGGTGCAGACGGCACCAAAAATAATCGACTACTTTTGTATCTTGAAGTCAGAAGAGAAATACAGGAGAGCTCCGCACAAACACACTGTGGGTCAAAAGTTTCATAGAGAAAGCTTGCCGGGCAGTACAATTTTAGATCATGTGATCGCTATGTTCAAGTATATTTTGGTGACCATTTGCGATTCTCAAAGCGTTGTCACTTAGCTAATCTGAACTTCAGAAGTTCGCTGAGAAGGCATTGTTCTTTGGTATACAAAAGGTGAGGGCCTCGGTGATTAGAAGTTTGTACGTGAATGCCAGTCTCGGGTGATGGTTCATGCCGAACCTTGCTGGGAGGCTGTCAGTCGTTTTCTGTGTAGCCTAGACTGTCAGCAAGTGGTTGATTATCTTGACCTCCTTCAGCTGCCGAAATGTCGTGACGGTGCTCGGATTCTATTCTTCTGGATGATAGGGTTGCACATCTAAATTGCTTGTTCAGTGTTACTTTATCTTTTGATAGCTTAGTATCCACGGAATTTGTACACAATTAGGATGAATGCATTTTGTGCATTTTAAGTCACATTTGGGGCACTATTTCTGCAACTGATTTAGATTACAACATTATTTTAATTCCTTTAGGACGACTTCATTTTTAATTAGGTCGTAACGGTAGCCTGTATGTCGAATCAACCATCGCGTTTTCGAGTGCATTTCACGGATGAAGCGCCGTTTGTCCCAGTCGTGAGCTATGGCCTCTAGCTCGGCAGAAGTCTAAAGCTCGAGGACAGCTTGGACAAGGAGCCATTTTGTGAACTTGTTTAGAATAGTCAACCGGGATTTGTTTGCGCTTTGACGTTCGTTTCAATGAACATCTAGAAAAATTGGAACAATGCTACAGTTGGTAGGGAGGCGAGAAGCAAACACCGGAACTGCTTCTGCATCATTATTTGCCGGAAGCATCGCATTGGGAAACGGTTCATTGCAATGCACGGAGTTTGGATGACGAAGGAGGTGCAACGTACTGGCTGACTTAGCTTGGACTTCCATTGGATACTAAATGGTGTTCAACTGTTTTCGGTCGTCTATCCTTTTGCTTTTTATGGAGTGTGCTTCAGTTTGAGGCACATTGGAACATCTACTACAGAATTCTGATGTTGTGTGTTGCACTGTTATTTAAATAACGTGGGGCTGTTTTCTTACTTTGGACAACAGATGATGTTCTAGATCTCACAGCAGTGGTGAATACACTAACTATAACTGGTTTGGTGGCAGCCGAGTCTACAGCTGGCGCCGCTTCTGTTATGTGGGCGGCAACAACGGACGCGCATCTCCTTCGTCCTGCTATAGGATTGGATATGTCGTGTGGACTTATTAAAGCATGTGCTGCTAGTGCATCACTAGGAGCTATCCTTCGTATCGTGGTACCTAAGTCAGCATCGACGAACTTACGTTCGTCCTGGTCGTCCACTTTTACCGCTTTGCTTCAAGTTAGTGGCATTTACTCCTCTGTTTTTATTAGGACAGCTCTTATTGTGGTTGCCTGCAGTAAAAACTGCGCTAGTCTATCACATTCATACGCCAACACCACTATAAATCTGACGAGGGGAATAGCCGTACACTCAATGTAGAATATTGTCGAATTGGTTATATCATTACGTGTCTCTTCACAGCTTACATTTAAGTGAGCATATTTTGAATATGATTTTCTAAGACAGTCAACACATTCTTTTCCAATTCAAACACATTGTAACAGCTCGCCGCATCACATTCACCAATGAATTGCGATGTTTTAGACTTAGCTTTCCACGGGTGAGTAGTGTAGACAACGGTGATCTTCACTCCCGGTAATATCGTGTCTCCGAGCAGAGTATCCGAGCAGGCTGATCTCAAACGTCATCAGTCAACACTTTAGTGTAGAAAAACGAAAATAGTTGATAAGACTTGAACCTTAAGTTATGTAATGAAAATTGATAGATGGGCACGGAGGCCTAAAATGTTTTGCCATAACAAGCGTTAATTTTTTGTAGCACATTGTCTCTGACAAAGTGTGTATGATGGAGTATAATCAAATCCAAGTAAGTTTATATAACACTAGTGAAAAGATTGCACACTGCGCGACTAGTCAGATTTGGATTTTTTGCTCTACTTAGACTTCAGTATTTTCCTACAACCGCAAACAAGATGTGGAACTAGCAAAAGCAAATGTAACTCCGCACTAATCTTGCGTGTCATAAAAGAATTGTGGTATATGTGGATATAATTCGAGAATGGATATTTCTTGGTAATATACAGATGGAAGCTGTCTATTCTTTCTTAAGATTTTGAAGATAATCATATGTTGCATTTATAGCGCAGGTGTACAGGACCTTTTTTGTTTTTTTGTTGGTAGACCACGTAATCATTTGGTTGTGACAGAGTAAAGGAATTCGGTCTGATACCCAGGAGAAAAAACGGTATTCCATTGTTACTGGTACCCTTTCTATTAAACCTTTAATAGATTTCAGCGGTCCTGGATATGGTGTAATTTTCTCAGCTAATCAACAGCAGGGGGAACGTGAATGCTTTTATATTTGCAGTTGCTGGCTGACAACCTTGCACCGAGTGAATAGGATTATCTTCCTCTAGCACAGCGCAATCAAAAGTTTAATCTCCAGTTACAAACCTATAACGGTGTAACTTTTTCTGAGCTTGTGAATGGATTTTGAAAAGTTGTATCGTAGTTTTACCACAACTGACAGCTGAAGTGCGGAGACGAATAATTAGTGGACGCTTATATAATGATGAGCAGTAAAATACTGTGGCTGCACTAGAAATTTAGACGGTTGTTTACCGTCTGTCGTGAAATCTTTATTAAACGCAGCACATCTGACTATCATGTATCCTTATCGCACATTGATCACCACTTGAACAATTTCACTTTCAAGATCTATTAAATAACCCATAAGAAACAACTAGTCTACAGGTAACGTTAAGCGATTCACCGAAAAAGATGTTTGTCGTGCCCAAAACTGACTCTGTGATAGGCATCTTATTTACTCGACACTGTTTTTCAAACGATCGCAGACAACCAGCCAAATAAAGGAACATGTGCAAAGGTGGGTTCAACGTGAAATTGACCAGCATCCCTGTCCCACTGAAGTTCCGTGCTTGCGCAAGCCGCCAGCTTCCTCAATAGGTAAACACCTACTGACTACGCGTAACCGGATAGAGCTTGGATCAGCGTTCACACTTGTATTACGTCACCCTAATCCCCGCTTCCTCCGTTTCGCCGAGGCGGTTGCGATAAGCCGGATGAAGCCGGCCCTGTGTGTTCAAAAGCAATTATTTATCAGCTTAAGACTGCCGTGGACATAGGGGTGAAACTTCCGTCATTCATTTTGCACCCCATGCTTATTCGGTCACACACATATTTAAGTATATAGTTGCATACCGGTTATTGTTAATGGTACTGAGGAGACAATACGAAATGCATGCATCTACCAGTTTTCGTCTTCTTACCGTGCTTTTCAAATTAAGCATATTTCATTAATGCGTGAAGTGGATCTTAAGGCTACTGACAAGTGCTCCCTTCTTGAATTCCATGCCTTCCCGCATGTATATCTAAAGTTGGATGCTGAGTGATTTATTGTACAAGATACGGTGTATACGTTACTGAATACAAGATAATTTATGCCAACCAGTCCCATCGTTGATGTAAATTGCGCTGTGTGCACACATTCTGTACGGTAACCACCGGGTGTGTGATAGAAAAATAAACGCATGGGTCCAATCCGTGGATAGCAATGTATGCTAATAATGAGGACAACTTCCTTTCTTTAATGTATGCCAAACGAAAACAACCGTCAGCAGCTAACAACACGGAACATAAACTCGAGAATGTGCACGAGCACGGTATGCATGTTAAGCTTTGAGCGGTGGTACGGTAGCGCTTCCTGTTTGATAGGTAAACAGGAGGTAGTCACTTGTTTACTTGTCAGCATCCCAGTGGATGCGTATGTAAAACCAACTCTGAAAAGGGTCCATTTATTAAGGTCATATGACTTGGTCTAGACGGTCGCGCGGGGCTTACAAAACAGTTTACGTCCTGCATTCTCTCACTGTTAAGCAACTTATACAACCTTCTGCTCGGCACAGTTACAGATTTGGTTCGATCAGTATCAAGGTAGCTCATCGAGAATCAAAGCGACTACCAGGTATCTAGTAAAGATTTGTTATTTGAGAACAATGAGTTATTCTATCCATGCACGAATGCGAACCACAATTTTACTGTTGCACAATTTCCTATTTCATTTTGCTAGCCATCCATCTAAATTTATTGGCTCACACACACGTCGTAGGTGCACTAATGTTTGAAGTGCTTCTTGTTTGGTTGGAATTCAGCTGCGCTTTGTTCACAGTGCTCTAACCTAAATGCGCGCTGTTTATCCCATTGTCGCAAAGTTTGAATGTTGGCACTACGTCCGTGAGCCGTTTTGTCTCGACAATATCGTGGCCACCACTTTGACAAGGATCCTCATACTACCAAACTATAAGGAGTGCGGTCGCAAGCATTTAAACTTGTATTGCAATCAGAACTAATGGCACAAACCCTTCCAGCGAACTGGACTAAATTCTGCTCCAGATTATCGACAGCAATACGTTTGAAAGTAGCGGGTAAACCAGCACCTTCTTACGATAATTGTATGAAGGCACAAGTGTTAATAAAACGCCCATTGCAGGACCTGAGTCGGGGACGGTTTCAACAGTAGCCATAATATCCGGAGGGACACAGCAGAGCACGACCAAACACCGGGATTCAGGACATCTGATGCTTGACTATATACCAAATTCATCTCGAATGTCTGCAACCCATCTAAAGGACGCTTAGTCGCCGACCCTTTACTGATCAGCGTAAACCCACTTGCTTCATCCATCCAATCTAAGACATTTTGGTCTCCGAGAAGCTCTTATGCATGTACACAAATGCCCAAGGTCTACTCAGCAAATTAGCTGATTTAAGACTTCGACGCACGTCAGCATCTTGGGACCTCATCGCTGTCACCAAAATGGGGTTGCGCTGTGAGATGATGGATGCCGAAATCGCGCTAACAGATACGTCCGTTATCCGGAAGTATCGAAGCGGCATAGGTTGAAGGGTAGTCCTCTACTTTCGTAAAAACCATCAATGCGAACACATAAACGATACGGAAAACGACGTACCTGACTCCATTTGGTGTACTTTCGAGCTAAGAGGGAACAATCTTCGCCTATTGGTTGTTGTTTACCGCCCACCATCGTCTACTCCTGAGATGGACTGCAATTTGATGGTTGCGTTGAGGCAAGTGATAAACAGGAAGTATAGTCACATTCTAGTCACCGGTGAATTCAACTTACATGCCCACGAATCCCAGGCCACACTAGGAGAGCAATGCGACGCAGATTTGCAAGATCTGGTTTCAGACATCCCGCTTTATGGACACGTAAATACGCCCAACAGATTCAGGGGAACTAACAGGCTATCCAAATCGTACCGAATATTCACTAATGAAGAACTGATGGTCGAGAGAATGATAACCGGTAAGCCTTTGGGCCGCAGTGACCATGCGACGCTAGTGTTTCATTACATGTGCTACGCGGACTATCCTAAATAGCAAGCCGACGAATATCGTGTCGTAACTAACTATGACAATCTGTCCGACCACAATGATGCATCAAGCAGGCCGTTCTTAGCCGAACTGACCCCTGAGGAGGCCTGCGGAAAAGTCGTCAACAAGTTTAACAAACTCGTGGCAAACCAAACGCTACCGGCCTAAAAGGATGAAGTCTTCCGTGAGTTGCAGGAAACGTAAATGCATGGCATTAAGGGACTCGGCATGGCACACCTACATAGCATTCCTGAACGATCATACCAGGGGAAAAAATATATTAGACCTACTTTTTACCTCAGGCACCTCCCAGATAGCTACTGATGTAATTGACAGTCTCCAAGGATGTGATCACAAAATAGTCAGATGTAAACGTATAGCTGAGTCGTCGCATGTAAAGTTTGCGATGGTTCCACACTTCCTGCGAAATTTTAATTGGGTAGATTTCTCAGCTTTGCTTAGGGTCTAAAATTGGGACCATTTCTTGCTTTCGTCTGAGATTAAGGGAGCCTCCGATATCTTCTATGACCATGTTGCTATGTGCTTAAGCACACTTGCCTCCTGTGCTAATACGAGAGTCTCTTCTAAATACGCTAACAATGCAAAGGACAAGCGGAAAATTCGAGTGCTAACTCGAACATTTGAACGTACTCATGACTTTACTGTATTATTGAGACTCCAACGCCTTATAATTGAGATGGACATGAAACATCGAACTCGTCTCATGCAGGAAGAACGACGGGCTGTAAATAGTAGTAATACAAGTCAACTGGTGACTGCATTACTGAGGAAAAGGAGAGGTGGCAAAACTGACCTACCCTCCCACATCGTCATGCCTGAAGGTGATTGCATTGATTCGCCAATTGCCATAGCGGAAACCTTTAACGCATACTTTGCTAGATCCTTTAATGTTGGAAAAGAAACCCTGGATTTGTCAACCTCGTTCCACTTCTTTGAACAAGTCCCAGCGATCGAGCTTAGTGTTGCTACGATAAAACTTATGATTACCTGTCTACGACCATCCTACAGATCTGGCCCTGATGGGATCTCTTCTGCTTTAATCAAACACGGTGGAGATGATATCCCTCTTATAGTATTAAATATCTTCACTTTGTCTCTCCAGTCTGGTCAATACCCCGAATGTTGGAAAACGGCTACGGTTATACCGCGACATAAGTCCGGGTCGAAAACTGACATCCGGAACTACCGCCCCATTAGTCACACAGCCATTCTCTCACGCATGCTAGACAGAATTGTTAAGGAACATTTGGTTTCCTTCCTAATATCACACAAACTTCTCTCACCTTCACAGCATGGCTTTCTACAGTCTTGCTCGCGTGTTACCTGTCAAGTTGACTTCCTTAACCATCTAACTGAAGCAATTGACTCAGGTCCAGTGCATTGTTATATTCCTCGACATGCAAAAGGCTTTTGACAGAGTCCCACACAAAAAGCTGTTATGTAAATTAAGTAAGTACGGTGTTACAAATCCGCTTTACTGTTGGATCCACTCTTACCTAGTAGGACGGTCGCAAGTTGTGGATATAAATGGTCATATCTCTTCACCTCGTCCAGTTACCAGTGGAGTGGTACAGGGCAGTGTCTTAGGCCCGTTACTCTTCCTACTGTATATAAATGACTTGGTTTCTGCTATACAATTTGGGAAGCCTTATTTGTTTGCTGATGATTTAAAGGTGGTTTACACCTTCCCAGGCTCTCAGCGTACCGCTGAAGTTAACAATATCCACAGCGACTTGAAGGCCATTGAGAGATGGGCTGATATGTGGCACATGACATTTGCGACATCGAAGTGTAGTATGCTATCGTATAGATGTCAGATAGCAGCAGAATTGTTCAGGCTTCATGATGAAGTCATTCTTATCAGCCAGTCTGTTCGTGACTTAGGTTTAAGATATTCTAGTTCGTTAAACATTAGCAAACATACAAATCATATAGTGAATAAGGCTAAGCAGTCGGTCGGGCTCATATGCCACCTGCTAACCTTGAAAGAAACCAGACTAATTGCTTTCAAAATCAGTATCTGGCCTTTGCTTGAATATTGTTGTGCTGTGTTCAGTAACTTGCGAAAGGCTGACTTGAGAGCCATTGAAAACGTCCAACGCACCTTTACGAAGCGCATATTTGGCTGTTCAACCGCTCTTTCATACCGAGATAGGTGCAAGCAATTGAATCTTGAACCTCTGTGGTTACGAAAAATGCACCTAAATCTGTGCTTTCTCCAAAAACTCGCGTGGCGGAAAGCATATATTGGAACCTATCAATTGCACTTTCGGGAAAACACCATCTATGAACGGCGAGATAACGAATGCATATTCAATGTACCTAAATTCAAGAGCAGTCTAAGGAGAAATTTCTATCTTCTTAGGTATGGCTCCATTTGGAATAAGCTGCCAAAAGAGATTAGATGTACTGAACATTTCTGCATGTTCAAGAAAATGATAAAGTCTTATCTGTCAACGGACAGAGCGCAATGTATCTTAAACATTCAACTTGATGATGAAAAGCTGTATGAAGAAGGGCCGGATCATGTATGAAACCGGAGAACATCAACTCAACTGCACCAGAGAAAACTTGATCAGCTAGGATGAACTGCTACAAACCGCTTCTTATGTTATTCCTTAGTGCTACCTTCCATGCGGTTTTACTACCTTTAAACTTAATTCATATCAACTGTCTTCTGTTTAAAACCGAGAGCAAAATAATTTACTGGTGTGACGTCAGGAACTATTTTCGTAATTTTCCCCACAAATTAATTAATTCGTAATATTGTTTTGCGATCCCTTTCGCTACATTTGTTCTCCAGTGCTAATCATTTCCCCCTCTTTCTGAAGGTAACAGTCCAGAAACATATACTTGAATTCAGTGATGGCAATAACTGATTCCCTGTGCGACTTTTGCCTATGGACAACTTGTACAGTCATCTGTCTCCGGCTGTCACATTACACAATTTATCGTATGATCGGCTCGATCGATTTCTACGCCGATGTACAAAACATACCTGCCTATTTTTTACATTAACGATATAGTACCTCTTTCACATAATTCTTCTTTTCTATATTCTACCTTATTTCATAGTTGGCCACGACTGGGCTGATCTCCTGTGGTGACGGATTACAGCTTCCAGATTCTAAAAGACGTTACCTATGCAAGGCAAATTGCCACCAACTGACTGACGTATAAAAAAGTGCCATGATAGAATGATCCGCATGACGGACTGGGCTAAGCCTTCATGGCCCATAATACATGTTCAAAAGCAGCTCTAAAAAGAACAAAACATATGATATACAGGTGATGGCTCATATGCTACTATGCCACACCGGCACACGGCCAGTTATTGCATGGAAGTGCGAGCGAAACCTTTCGACGGAATACCTTGCATGGAAGCAGGTTCCCTGGGTATGGTTCCACGAGTGGCCGTATTACTTTAACTGGACATCTGTTTAAATCTGCTTACGTTATTGTTCCTGCTTTTTAATTTCTTTAATGCCTTAACCCTGCCAATTAGTTTAGTACCTGTTTTGGATCCATTGTAAAAAGCGTGAACAAATTGATTATTTTTTTGCGATCCTGTTGTACACATTGATCAGACCACATAGTTGGACTGCACCTCGAATCACCGAGGAATATACCATTTATTTATTTATTTGCCTGGGATGTCAACTGAAAACAAAAACACTGTGTCAAACTCATCCAGGAGAATAAAATTAAGAACCAACAAAGTCTAGTGAAAAAGCTTTGATCCAATCCTAAACTGCTATGCAGACACGTAAACAATTTCCGCCGTGATTAGTGCGGTATTCCTGCTCTGCATACAGCATACGGGTTAGCCCAAAACACACAAGTGGCGGCCAACATTCTTGGAAAACAATTTTTCCGTACCTTCCAAAGCGCGCAATCATCACATATTCTGCCTAAGCACATAAGGCCGCCATCAGGGCTTGATCACATATCGTTCCTCTCTGTAGCTGTACTGAATAGGCTGATGTCTCTGCACGAGTTCAGCTCCCCGGGTGCGCACGGTTTTCGCCCGAAGGCGTTGCAAGTTTCTGCCAAGAGTTTGGCGCCACCATTAACAATTTCCTTTTAACGATGTCTGAACGAGATGCATGTCCCCACGAAGTGGAAACACGGAATCGTCACGCTCATCTACAAAAGTGGCAGCCGTGCTGCACCAGCAAAGTATTGCCCGATAACACTACTTCCATTGATCTCCAAGTTTATGTTGTCCATTGTCGCTGAGGCTTCGATGGGATACCTGGAGAACAACAAATTTCTCGTTGCGGAGCAGCTCGTATTTCGCCAAACTAGTTACTGTACCACTAATCCGTTGATGGCTTGTGCAAGCTGGACGAAACCTGTGGACGCTGGTATAGGGGTCGACGCGGCCTACTGGGATTTCTCAAAGGCATTCCACCGTATAGACCATCGCATTCTACTCCATAAACTCCAGAAATATGGAATCGGCGATCCTGTTCTGGGCTGGGTGGGAGAGTTTCTCGTGCAACGTCACCTGAATGTGAGTGTTAGAAGCAACTTCTCAGAATCCATCGAAGTCCAGTGCGGCGTACCTCAAGGCTCGGTAATTGGACTCCGCCTGTTCCTGGTCTTTATAAATGATCTCACAAGTGTGCTATCTTCTAACAGTTTGTTATTTGCTTATGATCTAAAGCTTGGGCATACTATTACTGCAGTGGAGGATCACACAATCTTACAGAAGGCACTGAACAAAGCCTACACATGATCCATCAAGAACATGATGCATTTCAATGTCACCAAAGTGCAAAGTTCTCAGCATGCGTCATAATGGTACGCACAAGTATCACTTACGACCACAAATTCTACAGCGGGCTTCTCACGAGTGCGATCTCGGCGTGCTAGTTCAAGCTGGCCTCCGCTGTTTGAGGCAGACTGAAGAGGCATCTGTGAAATTAAGCCAGTACCTCAGCCTTTTTCACAGAGCTATTGGGAATTTTGACCCTTCAGTCTTTCCAAAAACGCTTAGTATGCTCGTGATGCCACCCGCGGAATAGGCAATTCAGGCATGGCAACCCTGGCTCAAGCACCATCCTACTGCGCTCGATACTGCACAACGTAGGGCAAAGAAGAGCGTCAGAGGTTTGACCACTCTCCCCTACGCACTCAGGATGAAGACCTTCAAATTATACAGTGGAGGTTAGCGGGGTCTATGGGGCGATCTCATAATGGTGTACCATAATGGTGTACCAACCACCCATGCCATTCCATTCGTATACTCAGTCAAAACACCTCGTTAAGGGGTCATCAGTTTAAGCTGGTCACGCAGTAGGGCAGCCTGGAATGTCGGCGAAACTTTATCTCCCTGCTAGTGTCACAGTCTTTGAATGCTGTCCCGGAACATGAAGTAATGCTCCCACCCTCTCGATTTTCAAAAAACGCCTTGACGATACTCTGTCACGTTTACACTACGTTCCATAGCACATGACCACCAGATGCTGGCTCTGTTGCACAACAGACAGTGAGTGCCATAACCCTACTCGAGAATGAGTCACTCCAAGTGCCTTGCACGAAATTTGATAAACGCTACTACTGTAGAAACTGGATTTCTGTATCTCGTCGACCTGAGATAGCTGCACACGAGTAACCGTCGTCCTGACTAGTGTTTACTTTTTTCTTGCCTATCACGTGACCTATAACCACTCCATTTATGGTTTTGTGTGCGCACATTCAATTTTCCAACTCTCTTTATACGGCAGTGCAGTTACATCTGTAATCGCTCGAACCGACGATTCCATTATCCCTTGATCTAGCTTTTCCCACACCAACCATCCTACGGGACATGTCAAGCATCCGCTACTTTACCGGTTATAAATTGTTGGTCACTTTACATTGCGCTCACCACCCTGACTGGCCATCCGCCTGCTCACTTCATCCTTTCAATTCGCTCGAAACATCACTCACCATCAAACCGTCCGACGGTATCTAAAGGTCAGTGCAGCGGACGGTTAACTCTTTTGCCTTTGTTGAAGATATAGACAGTACTTGATTTACTACAATGAAAACTAATTTCTCGCACTGTGTGCGGTCTGTGTAAGCATGGTCTACTAGCGTTGTTGACGCTGATTGACATTCCAGTCCATTGACCGCGCATCGGTTTTGCTCGCGTAGACTGCCAGCTACTCCCACGAATAATATCCAGAGACTTGAAGGTGCTTTGGGGCTGGCATTAGTTAAGTGAGCTGAACAAATCCCAGAAGGTATGCAGCAAATGTAAGTGGAATGTGAAGTAAGGTGCAATAAGTTCCCCTGCAGGGAAATAATAAGCCTAAGCACGGCTTCTAGTCAACGTCGCCTTTGCTGTTAGTCGCGTTCCCTTTGTACTGCATGATTGTTGACACTACAAAGTCTCGATGCCACCGCCAAAGAGGTCTCCAAAACTTACTCAAACTGCCAAGAGAGGAATATCTAAGCAGATGCGTGCAGGAAACTATATGCATGGAAGAAATTGGGATTTTCTATTTCTGGACAACATGAGACGTAGGCCAATAAAGGCTGCACAGCCAAACTGTTCACGTACTTGCACAGGAGCTTAGGTTTATAAGTTAGTCGCACGGCTAGATCATGTTACCAAGCTCCTTTGTTCTCGCGTATTAGTTAGGTACAGTGGTTGCGGTGGATAATATAGGCCTTCCAGATAATCGGACTCGGGTCAGTCTTAGTGTGTACATTGCACCGCATTGCGCATCACTATGTATTCACGCGTCTTACTCCGTATGAATGACACCATATTTCTCCAACGGATAGAATTGGTTTCCCATACTCCTCTAACCAATATGTTATGCCTATTGACTAAACGTTCCCAGGCAATAGCTGATGTCTCCTCGGTTTGGAAACTCTTTAGTTTGCTTCAACCAGTCGGGTTCAGATATCGTAGCTGGTTATTTTTCGCGTCGTTTGAGTTCTGTCCCCGAGTTATGCAGCAAAGCAACTGAACATAGAATGCAATGTCAGCTGATCACTACGGTTTAGAGAAGTATCGAGTTCTACTCTCGCGACCATCAGTCCTTCATTAATGAATATTCGGTCCGATATGGATGGCCTGTTATTGCCACTAAATCTGGTGGGCAAATCGACATGGCCATAAAGCGGAAAGTCTGAGACCAGATATTGCAGGTCTGCTGTGAATTGCTCTCCTGGTGTGGCCTGGGATACTAAAGCATGTAAGGTAAAATCGCCGGCGATGAGAATGTGACTGTACTTCCTGTTTATCACCTATTTCAACACAGCCACCGAGTGTCAGTCCATCTCAGGTGAGACAGGAGTGGGTGTCAAACAACCAACAATAGGCCAAGATCGTTCCCTCTCAGCCGGAAGCTACATCAAACTGAGTTACGTAACTCGGTTTCTGAACCGTAGAGGGGTACCCTACCCACTTTGGTGGCCTGGTCATTCGTGACAACGGGCAAATCTCTTAGCGCGAGTGCGCCATCCGTTAGCTCACTGCGCAATGATGATTCCGTGATAGCGATGAGGTCCCAAGCTGCTGACGCGAGTCGAAGTCTTAGTTCAGTCAGTTTGCTGAGTAGACCTTGAGTATTCGTCTACACGCATAGCTTCTCGGAGACCAAGAGTGGGAAATGGATGAAAAAGGTGGGTTTTTCCGGTTGATGAACTTTGGACGGCAAATCGGCAATGTATTGTTTACAGACTGTCAAGACGAAGTTGGTATACCTTCAAGTATCAGGTGCCCCAGATCCCGTTGGTCTCTTGCGCACAGCTGTGTCCCTTTCAGTGTAATGGCTACTGTTGAAACCGTCCGCGACTCGGGTGCTACAATTACGCTCCCACTGGTTTGTCATTAGATGGTAGTTGTGTTCCTGCTACTTTATAACCAACTGCTGTTGGCAACCTGCTACGGAATTTAGTCCAGTTCTCTAGAAGATTTTACGTCGATAGTTCTGATGGCAACACCAGTTCCAACAGCCTGGGACCGCAGACTTTATAGTTCGGTGATAAGGGTATTCTTGTCAACGAGGTGGCCATGACATGTTCAAGAGAAACCACCTCACGGATGCAGTGGCATTGCTCCCGGTCGTGTACCTGCACATCGTCGGAAGAGAATTCAGTACGCTCAGGAAAACGGTGAGCAATAACTTTTCTTATCTTTGATTTTTCTGTTCCGCTCTTTGTAATTTGGTTCGCTGGACCTTATTTCCCTAGGATTTCCGGTATTGTGCGCACTCGATTTTAGACGTTGCGGAGTTGATTCACAGATAGCAGAACGGCATCCATCTCATCCACTGAGTTTAGTGTTATCCAATTAACTGGTGTTCACCGTATTACAATGCGTTTGGTTGAGGCGATATGCGTTGCAATGTCGTGGGATCAGCATGGACTCCGATTGCCTTAAAGATGGAACTCCATTGATTTCGATCGTCTGTCAGCCAACCCTTAATTAGATTGGATTTGGACACATTAGTGCACAAAAGATTTAAAGCATCATGGTTACGCCTAGTGGCTACTGGATTTGGAGCTTTAGTTTCCCATGTTTTGGGTAAATTTGTGAACGGCACTGGTGGAGACCATCCGTACTGTAACACATCAGTTTGCTCTAGGCAAGTTACCGGTGGTCTATTCGACATGGGCTTCACAGCTGGATGCGAATGTTACCTGGTTTCTCACTATGGCTGGTTGACCGCAGCTTAGGGTCTCCTGTATAACGAACAAACTACTAGGTGTGACAACCCTTATGGAAGTTGAAGCAAGCCCTCTGCTGGTAATGTTTTTTACTTATAAGTGAGAGACAGAAGTTTTAATTGTGGAATCTGAGTCTTTGGCTAAGGTTGGGACAATTGGCTTACTTCTTCTGCCTGAATGGGAAAGGGACGGGAATTTGTCACATGGAAGTGCAGGTCCGTTTCTTCTCATACGTGTAACCCTGGCACACACCAGTTGCGCGACTGGTTCTGTTAATATTTCCCACTTCTTTAGTAACACATTTTGATAGCTAACAACCAGGATAACAGTGCATAGTTGGTAGAAACAAAACACGTCTGCTGTGTCATTATATCGTCTCATTTTTCTCGGCCCCTACGCAAAGCACTTAATGAGAGGGGCTTTCTAACACTTGGTGCATACTAGTCCAATCTTCCTCAATTTAACAACTAATTCACGCTTGCTATTAACGTATAACATGTTTGTAGAGGGTGTGCAGTTTTAACGTCAAGCGTTTGTTGGATGATTGGTCAATGCAGATTCCAGCGTCAGCGATAAGCATGAGTTGGCGTGGCGAGCTCGTTGTCAATAGGCATTCTTTTTAAATATGCATTTCAGTGTTGGTCGGTTGATCAATCGATGTTAGGCGCAGCTGGTTTGGGTGGCAGTAAATGAATCTGAAAAAAACGCCATACGCCGAATGCGAGAACACAATTTCTTTCACAGCTGCTTAGAGAAACACCAGATTGGAATAAGCTTAGGCTTTCCGAAGCGAATGACGTTACACAAAAGGGCAATCAAGACGAAGTTAATGAGTCAGCTGTTTGTTCTTAATCACAGATGGCCATTAAAGCAGTTAGTGAGTCTGTGGAGTATAATGGTAAAAGATAATTCCGCCTATGAGGGATGACCGTTTAGAGCTGGTACATACGGTTAGAATGAGGGCATGGTGAATACATTAAAAAAGGAGAGAGAATATAGAGTGGATTTTGCCAAATTACCAAAATGCACGCAACCAGCCCTCTCCTGCTTAAGGAGAGCAAACATCTATCTTTGAGCAAATACGAGCCAAATTAACCAACCGACAAAATACACGGATAACAGTACTAGACGAAACACAATTAGTTATGCATTGGGTTCTGTTCACTCACAATAATATGAGCATTCCACCTTGGTTTTACCAATTATGGCCTGTTTTAGAATGTTTCGAGTTACGATTTGTCACTCTAGTTCTCAAGTGCCAACGTAATCGCCCTGTATAAGCTATCCGCACAAGTAACTGTGTTACTGACCCGCAAAGTATTGGTATCCGGTACTTGGTTATCTTTGGCTAACCTCACTACCGCAGACGATGTGTGATGCAGTGGTAGCGATCATACTCGTACCACCAATCCATCAAGAAATTACCGCGAGACTATCCACAAACCGCCGAACACTACCCATCACATCTACCGTTTCACTGCTTCAGCCATACCTATTTCCCCTGCTGCATCTACGGAAGTACCCCATACCACAAATTTGATGGAAAACATAAAGTCTAGAAATGCAGGGATAGGGAGTCGTTTGTGACCGCTGATAAACGTTACAACTTATAAGTTCACATTTAAGGCACCCATCCCTACTTGCTTAGATGGCTGTGAGGTTAACATTGCGCTTCACCTCAACGTACGGATAACCACAGCTAAGGTACACTTAAAGGATCCGTTCATTTATCTGAAACATGTCAATCCTCCATTACACCTAGCATCCACCGTAATACAGGGTTACTGATGGTCCTATACTGGGTACGTCATAAACCGACTTGTTGTACCTCATAGCTTTGTCCATGAGGACTTCCATGCTCCCACCGTTGGATTCCTGCTCATCGGTAACCTTGAAGATCCCATCTGGGAGCAGTACACACACTAACCACTGGCACATATAATTGGCCGTAAGGATAATCCACCACATACTATTAAAAAAGTGTTAGGGAAAATTTCGGACTTTTCTACTAAGTTTCCGATGTTTTGCGATTTCACAAGATATTGGGTGATGAATGCAATTTGCCACACGTGAATTGGAATCTTCAGCCAGAATTTCCAAAATGTATGGTTCTTTTAAAATATTTTGTAGCAAATGATTGACCTCTAAAGTAACATGCCTTACTGGACAACATAATTTTGACCTTTTGGTTTGGAAGCTGCCGCACATTCGTGCATGTGCTACACGATATATAACACAGTGAGCACAAGGTGCTGGGGATATCCTTACAATAAACTGTTTCATAATTGATCCTGCATAATCGTGCACTTTTGTGAACAAATTCAATGATTGTTTTGGAAAAGTTTTGCAGACTCCTCGGATTCATGTATTATAAAATATTCCTTTCGGGTACTGATCCTGACCAGGAGACATTTAAGCTGTAAAGTCACAACAGGCCCACCTCATCAATGCGGACCACGACCGAGCCAATATCCAACGCCGCCTATTCCAGAGCACCATTTGGCAAACCAAAATAACACGTTCAATAGACCAGAATACTAAGGACATTTATTTTTCACGTAGTAAAAAAACAATGTTGAGGTACACAAACACAATGTTTTCGATAAAGTAAGCGGATGACCGAATCACATTTACATAGGCAAAGAGTAGTTCCATGCACTCAGTGTGTACCGGACTGCGGTTCAGAAACCGCCTTTTATACGCTGGATTCCCAAATAATACAGCGTGCTTGTGTTTGCCTGTGAAGGAGTGTGGGCAGGCTCCGTTGATGAAACGTGGCTCCCATCCACATGCCTCCCGGTCTTATTCCTTCGGGTTTACACTGGATATGGAGTGTGTGGTTGGAGCTGTGTGTGATGCTGCGCAAGCCACCCATGGTCCCTCTGTAGGCTGGCCACAGTGACAGGCAAATCCGAAACCGGATGCCCCCCACCACATAGAGGAATCAGTCTGATCTGCATTGCCTCCAAATTACCCGCCTTACACAAAATGACTGGCACTTGTGGAAGCCAAATTCGTGATGAGCAAGACGGGTTTCATCAAGTTCGTGGCTGCATCGACCACATCTTCACCTTGCGTCAGTTGTTGGAACACCGTCACACATATTGGCAGCCTACCGTAGTCGGGTTCCTCGACATCAAAGGTGCCTTCCATTCGGTTGATTGATGTGCGCATTGGAATTATCTACCCAGGAAATGTGTGGTCGAGAAATATGTAAATATTATCCGAGCATTATACGCGCGTAGCATGGCAGTGTGAGGGCTTACAACAAGCTGTAGTCACTCCTCAATATCTCCAGCGGTGTGAGACAAGGATGCTCACTGTCACCTTTCCTCTTCAAGTTCGCTATTGACGAGGTCATGGAGATACATTTGCAGGACAAGACATAGAAGTTGTGAGGTTACTCTCAGGGGATCGACTTCTTGACTTAGAGTATGAAGTTGACATTGCCCTCATTTGTGACAGCTCCCAGACGTGTCAATCCGCGCTGGACAAATTAGCACCGGCTGTCAGTCGCTTCGGGCTTTGCTTTGCACCATCGAAATGCAAAGCATTCCTGCAAGAGTGGCAGGGATTGCCTCCTGCGCTGACCCTTGCTGGGGATCAGCTAGAAGTCGCTTGAAAATTCAACTACCTGGGAAGTTGTATCAGCGCCTTTGGGATCGAAGAGGAGAGCGCGAACAGTATAGCAAAAGGTCGATGTGCTTTTGGTAACCTTCGCTATCTATGGCGGCGGCGCGACATTACTCTCGCCATGAAGGGTAGAGTGTACAATGCAGCGTCACGTTCGAGCTTACCGTACGGTTGCGAAACCTGACCCCTAAGATCGGCAGATATAAAGCGGCTAGTTACGTTCGACTATCGGTGCCTTCGCAGTTTGGCTCACATCTGGTGGGAACATCGTGTGAGTAACTAGCACGTTCGATGCTTTGTTTACGGCACAGAAAAAGTAACTGAACCGCTCAGTACCGTCATTTCATGCACCAGGCTCCGATGGCTGAGCCACGTGTTGCGCATGGCGGCCCACCGACTTCCAAGAAGTGCGCTGTTTGCTCACCGGGGATGTGGATGGAAGAAGAGGAGGGATGGCCAAGCCATGACTTGGTCCAGAGGAATGAAGGCCGTCACTTCAGAGCTGGCCTCGGTTGGAGCGTCATGGCTTCCTGGTTGGGGTCTAAAAGACGATGAACACGTTTGGCTAGATACGCTTGATGACATGGCAAGGAGCCGACATCAGTGGCGTTCCTGTTTAGTCGTCCTCTATGGACAAAGTTGCATGACGCACACCCTACTCTGGTAAATAACAACACCAACGATTTAGATGTTCGCCATCGACATCAAGCAGTCTATCGCAAGTATATCACTCCGCTCCAACCGGGAGCATTCGTAGGTACCAAAGAAAACCCAGGGTCAAAATGTCAGCCCATATTGTCGGAGCCCATAAGGATAACGCGCGTCTGGGACCTGGCATCATTCAGCCGCAAGGTTGCCGCACAGTCAAGGCGACTAGGCTATTTGCACGTTGCAAACAAGCGGATCAGGCGAACCTACGAACATCACGACGCTGGATAAGACAGACCGAAATACCCGGCCACCCGATAGATAAGGAATCAAAGCTCCGCATGAGTAGGCGGAAGGTGATATACATTCCCCTCACACTTACAGCCAACTAGTGCTATGCGCACGCGTCACTAGTATGGCTGGCGGCGACCGGTTTCGGATTTGCGTGTCACTGTGACCACAGCCACAGGGCGCCTGCACCCACACAGGGACCATGGGTGGCTTGCGTTGCAACAAAAACAGCTGCATCCACACAACCCATATCCAGTGTAAACCCGAAAGAATAAGACCGGGCGGCATGCGGATGGGAGCCATGTTTCATCAATATAGTCTGCTGATATTCCTTTACAGACAAACACATGCTCGCTGTATTTAGGGAATCAAGCGCACACTAGGCGCTGGCTGGACGGTAGCCCGCTCCACTTTTGGTGCATGGAACCACTCTTCGAGCCCAGCGCGGCCACGAGGCCCGTGCACCCTGCCCCAGCCCATCAATGATTCATAGTCTCCTGGACCCACTTATTGAGGTTAAGAGTGCTAGACAGTTAATCACCTTGCCAACACGCACATTAAGCGCAACCACACCGGGGGATGTCAAGCAACAGACAATCACTTGAATTAATAGTAGTAAATAACGTATCTCGGATAAAGCATAGCGATAGGCCAACATAACTTTTCGTTAAATAAGCATATGTAATAATACGCTATCAACAAATGCGTGCTAAGTTCAACATGGTAATATATATATGTAAGTGGATATTTATTTAAAAATGTCAAAAATGCGGAAATGTCAACGTAGTCAACCATAATTGGCAAAAGCGACGTGTGCAAGTTAATAGAAGACTATTCAGGTAGATGCATGCACAGTCGTACAGCACCAGTCACCCGTTTTCACCACTACATCGACGTTACGAAGACATAAGACAAAGTACTTTGTTCCTTTACACAAATTGGTTCACCGCTTGTGTACACATCATCAACGTTTCTCCGTCTGCAGACGACAACATGGAATTTTCAATTCAAAAATTAGCTTATCATTGTGCGGGACAGTCGAGGTGACGCAGAGGCCAAAGACGTTGGCGACCAATGACATGTGGTCCATAATGCCGTCTGTCACACACACACCTCACTTATGCGGCCGAGTTTGATATTCACAGCCAATGTGCCCTACCACATAGACGGTATTCAAGTTTTCAACATGACTGCTGGGTACTATAAATATCCAATATTCATCTGTTTAAGCAGTGCGCGCTTATTATCGGAGACACATGACTACTACTGACAGCACGCTGACGAACCTCAAGTAGGTTTTGCAGTTGCCTACATGATCCCGTTAAGTCGAAAAGGACTCTCAGCAATTGTCACGGGTGGGGCGTCGGGATTAGGACTTGCTACCACTAGACGGTAATCATCGACACACGGATAATACACTTCAATTGCAGACTGCTGGATGCTGGATGTAACGTCATGGTTTGTGACATACAGAAGCATAAAGACTTTGAATCTCTCGAGTCGCGTTGTGTATACCAAAACACCGATGTATTGTACTTGTAGTACTGATCGTGATACTGTAGGTGACCTCCGAAACAGATGCTGCGAAATCCATCGGTCTCGCTAAGAAACTCTTTTCCAAGTTGGATATTCTGGTCAACTGTGCTGGTGTAGGGTATTTATGCAAAATGTACGATGCAGAGAAGAAGTCAACGCATCCACTCGACACTTTCGAACAAATCATCAAAGTGAGCTGACCTATTAATACTTTTGACTGCTCAAACCCAGTAGTGTTCTTGTGATAATTGGTGCATGAACTAATTTAATCACCAAAACATCTGCTTTAGTCATATCGTGGAAAGCAGGTAAAAGTGTATTTCTGCGTCACCATCATGATGGATTAGACATTGGTCTATGCTGTCAGGGTTCTGGCGTCATGAAAGCGTCGATCTGTTGGACCGGTCTCTAACCTCTGGTTCAGTAATTGCAATAAAACCAAGTTGCTACAGCCATGTCAAACACATAAAGTGACTCACAAATCAGGTCGACAAATACGGGGCGACCAAATCGCACATAAGTGAAAGGCACCCGAACTGAAATATGTACTTTAATCGGACCGTATCTGGTGGTAATCCATGCGAATACTCATTGCATTGTTCACGGCTGCTTAGTGTGCAACGCTTTATCGATGACACCACAGGGATATCTTGGTTTTAGGTAAGATGCAACAAGGTGATCTTAATTCTCCCTATGATGGCATTATGCGTTTTGGCGCTTTATTAATATCTAACCTATTAGCCGTTCTCACTCATTTTGGTATGCCATAATTACTGGACTATTCGAGATTCGGGTCGCATTAGGTAGACTGTAACTAATAACAGCAGGTTTCTCTGTGCTTAAAGTGCTTAATTTGCTGACTCATAAAATGAGCGATCTGAACGTTTTTCAACCAGTTAGCCCAGATTGTGTGCATCGGCTATCGACATTTACCAGATAACTTGCACAATGGGCAATGTAAAATTTTCTCTCCATACCTGAGCCTTGTATTTCTATGTAAATTTGAGTATTGATGTATAAAATTATGACATGTCTCAATTGTCCTCAAGCTGACAACTTGGGACACATTTTTAGGCATTGTTTCCCACTCAACGTCCAAACCGAAGTTAGCCACACTAAAAATAGTCGTTCAATCTTGGACACTTGGTAAACTAATGTGCATTTGATCATGCCATGGAAAGTGTAGTAAAGCATTGAAGGCCGTACTCTGAATGTCGTACGTAGCCGAAAAACAAAACTGCATTCGACAATCGAGAATTTGCGCATGGTGTGTGCAGAATAAATGGAGGCAAATTCATGCTAAATTGTCAAGGGCAGTGGATGAATCACCAGTAGGTTTGTAATCATAGTGAAAAGGTGGACATTCAGTAAGGCCTAAAAGTTTCACAGTAGAAAAGGTAAACCATCGGCAGTCCATCGAAATTATGTGCTTCGCTATTGTCAATTCAGCGATATACTAAAGATCATGAGAAAAACCATAAATAAATGAAGGGGCACACTGTTATGAGGAAAAAGCTTGAAGTTGTAAAAGGGAAAATGATAGGTTTTCGGAAAATGGACACCAAGTATTCAAACGAAAAAAGCAAGTGTGGAAAGGTACATTTCCATTCAGACTTTATAGGGTGTTTTCTGAAGGCAGTGTGGTTTGGAGCGCACAATGCTCTTGCACATTGTGTTGCAGGGTCAGCTTAAAAGCAAATAAGAGCCGCACCTCCAGTCCGTCGGTTTACGGTTGTGTCCTTTCAGAAAACAGTTATGGTTGATTCATCAGACGATCGCAAGCATGACGCTGGTTTGTTTAACATGCTAGTTTTGTGCACGATCACATCGGTCATCAGTCCGCCAAATTATCTTAAGGGTTTAGCTTTTTGCCGTGTTGAGGCTAACCAACCCACGGGAACATTTCACTGGAGGTCTGAGGAAGTAATTCCATAGAGATGAGATCGTTCCACAGTCAAACCTCAACAGCTTATCAGTGCAAATAAGGCAAGTGGAAAAAGATGGAAGGGCTTATTGACCGAATGCTACTCGCAATCGGACGAAGTTTCGAAACAGTATTTTTCGATAGTTTGATGAGTAGTCCGAGTATCCAAGTCATCCAGCGCGAAGTCCGTTGTTATAGTGAGCGGAACTTGTTGCCAAGTAAGTGCCTTAGGCGTTTGGGTGGCGTTTGCCTAAAGTCTCACACTTTGTTTCATGACAATAGAGCGTCTTCCGGGATCTCATAAATTAACCCCATGTCCTACAATGCAATGTAAACATCAATTTATTGATAGCCACGTAGACTGCAGAACACAGAAAATCTGCATCCGCAACCAAAGTTGCAGGGATTTTCAACAGATTTTGGACGTCGAGTTTACCACTAGTAAGCGAAGAGCGGCACCAATTCAAACAGAAATTAGATCATTGATTCCATGAATGATATACTTTAAAATGCAGCATATATTAATCTAAGCGCTTAGACACATTTGGTATGCCACCCAGAGGTACACGACTCCGGACCTGGTGTCGACGGTTTACATGTAACTACAGCTGACAACAGTTAGTTTGGTGGCACAAGACTGATTCTGCGGAATTCATGCTGCCCAACACAGTGGAATTGCATAACTCTAAAAATTAAAGTGACAGTGGGCGTGTTTGGTTCTTCAATCTGCTAGCTCAACTGGGAAACCATAAATGCTTTCAAAATGTTAGCCTCCAAGAGTTGAATAACCAAATGTACATCCATGTCTTGAGTAGTTACGGAGTCAGCGAATCTATCCGTCCTTGTAAGTAGCAGTAGAAAATGGTTGCACCATCGAACAAAAGCTTGTAACTCTCCGAAGTATATCTAAGAGAAATTGACATGGCATTTAGTCAGCTATGTGTTTAGTTACTCGGTGCATTAGATGAAGATTGCCTGTTTCAGAACAGCAGTGTTTAGATAAATGCATAAGCAACTTTTGCACGCTCTCGATTATAAGATGTGTCAATACGCCTCGACGATGTTGTGACCAACGTGAGAAGGATATTAGACAAGGCGCAACGAAAGGCAGAATGGAAGTGGTGGTGTTGGCGGATTGTCCGAGCTTAAGTAATCAGTGTGCATGAAAATGTTTGAGGTTGTGGTATATTTAACTTGTTTTTGTGACTTCCACCGTTATTTATCATTGTGCATCTACTCAGTGAACCACTATAGTGAAACGCACTTAGTACCCAAATTAGAGACGCTCGGAGTGTTATCGTAAGGTCATCGTATTCTATGTTCTGTTGTCCCATGTATTTCGCCGCAGATATTGACTCGCTTGAGAGCTCGTTCATGACTTCGGGTAGCTTGGTACTTTTATTGTTCCCCTAAGGAAAGAAATTGCAGCAGCTGATAATGAACGAATGCATAGGTAACTAAAACCACTTAAGTTCTCCACTATGCTGATAGGAATGATATCGTCATGTGTGATGGTTCAGATTAACTCGGTTTCTCACTTGGAGTTTTCTGCAAAACAAACCTACCAAAGTAGCGTGCCTCTTGCTCATTACAAACTCACTCACTCTCACTCCCACCATTACACTGACCGTAAGTTTTGTCATAGGAGTTACTTTCTTTTCAGATATGGAATGGAAAGCGGCATATTTGTGGCGCTGTATGCTAGATTAGCCATTCACTTTTTGGTGTGTGATTGTTATTAAGCGTAGCTTAACAATCTAGGTCAAAGAGAATCCAAAAAGAATCGCAGACCTTTGTTTTTGCTTCATTACTCTGAGTGAAGCTTAAGTCACAGTAATAAAATAGAAATTTCTTGTCTCCTATGCCAAGCGTTAGGCAGGTGATGCACGACAGGTACAGCCGTCACGGCACTTGTGACCACCACACTCGGTCATTTTAATGTGGTAATAATTAACACAAATCGTTACTAGTTTGTGAGATGATCTGGCGCTTTGGTATATAAATAATTATAACACTCGAATGTCAAGCGTTCACTTGAAGATACGGACTTTGAATGCGACGTTATGTCAACTCATGTGATGTCAAAAGACAATAGCCTGGGTGGTTGCGCATACTTCCTGTCTATTTCGTCTGAATCATTGGCGACTTTTCGTTTACTGACTTGACTTTAATCGATACCAATCGGTAAGTGGAGTTTGATTCGTTCATTGTTATCTTTCGCGGTTTTCTTTTGTATTTCTCAGCTGAGGCCATTCGTTTTCCGTCATGGGCAGTGATCGAATGGCATAGTGTTGCGCAACACTTGCCAAAAGTTCTAAGAGGGTTTCATTCCACAAATATATGCAGGGGGTTTCCAAATTTGGTTGCTGTTACAACTGTTAGCAATTGTAACCAAGTAGCCGTTCTATCCGTGGTACATGTTTAGGTTACGCCCCATCTAGTTAGATCGACGCAGAAGTACGTCCAGGAAGACAGAATCAATTTGAATGCACTTCATAGACGAAACCCTGATAGAGAATCCATCTCTCATTAGTTTACTGACCCTATCACCAGTCAAGAAAACAGTGATTCGCAGTACTTGACCCGATTTCAGAAACCGACCATGCGCAGTGTAATCCCATGTTTTGCCTAGAATCAAACTAACCATTCTCTAATATCTTTCAGTATGGTCTTAACTGTTGTATATGGGCTCAAGAGACTCTCGGGTTAAAGCCAAAAGAAGTGCAAGATCATCCTCACACAAGCGTGACGTGCGTGCTCCTGGTTTATTTGGATTATTCCCCTCTATCCTCTCTCCATCTCCTCGCAGTGTTGTCACTGTACGTTCATTCGAACAGGATTTACCAGCCCTACACATTGGTCCATCACACGTGGAAATATCTTCTACGATTGGAGGCTGTGCTATCACTACCTTTTCCACTGTCATCTGTGATTAAGCGCAAGCTTTTACTTCAATCGTATTGAGCCGATTGCCTTTCTGTGTGACACCATTCGATACAGAATTCTCGAGCCAGACCGAAAAGCCTAAGGTTATTCCGATCCAGTGTTTCTCAACACCGCTGTGAAATAATCTGTGATCTGTCAATATGTGTCCAGCGCTCTGTTCAGGTTCCAGTCACTCGCCATTCCTTGTGACCTTGTCAGCCAGTGCGGCTGCATAACCCATCAAACGGACCGCGCGACCACGCCGACCGCTCATTTGACCTTGCAACCACCACGCTCGCCTGACCGATGTGCGCCGCTCTCAAACCTGTAAAAGTACAGAACGCTAACCAACCCACTGGGTCAGGTAACAACACCAAATTGAACGGCAGAAAGGCGAAACCGAAGAGGCTCCAAGCGAAAGGTATTTGCGGGTTAGGAGAATGTCATCGAGTAGTAACATCGATCTGGTTTGCTCGCGCACTTTGGAATGGTACCATACGAAATGTGCAAATGTGTCCCAACAACAGGTACGGGAGCGAAATAGCTCCCAAGATGCATTTTGGTTCTGTACTGCGTGTTACACCATCCCCCTCGTTAAGTTCTTGTTTATCCTAGCTGAGAAATGCGACCGGTTAACCGCAGAACCCTATCAAAAGATAAACAATAAGGTTACTTCAATTGAAGCGAGTATGCACCACAGAAGCGTAGCGCCTTCTAAGCAACCAGATGCTGAACAATCCACTTCCCCCGAACCGCACTCAGCCACCTCTCCTTCTCAGTTGCCTTCTCCAACTTTGGTACAAAGCTGGGCGAAAACAGACTGTACCTACGAGCATCAAATAGTACTCACGGCAATGAAAATCAGGCACCATTCAAAACGTCTGGTTAATCAAATTCCTCCAGACCTGACATCTGGCATTAACAAGGACGAAACAGCCAAACACCAACCCTTGGTACCTGTAGCTCAAATATTTGTTGTCGAGACTAAGCCTCTCTGAACACCAGTCACCTATGCAGACATTGTTGCAAGAGTCCACCGAGAGTCCGCCGTTGTGTCCTCTTCCATTGTAAACACCGTTAACGCGAACAGAGAGAAAAACAGCAAACAGTCATTTCCCAACAAGTCGGGACAAATGAGTACTATACCTTGTAGATCGACGAAAAAGGGATCCAACAACTGTGCCTGGACTGTTGTATTCTTAAATGTGCCTGAATCTACAGCTATCACATTGCGGGATAAGTTATCAAAAGACCAAGACCAATGGAACTCATTGTGTATGCAGATGAGTATCAAAGCCAAGGCCATAAAATATTTTATAAATTACTCGTCATCCGAACTCGCAAAACTATGGAGAACCCAGACTTATTCGAGTAAGTCTAGAATCCTCCAACGACGTAGAAAACGTTTTGCTGTCGGCAAGCGCTAAAACACGGATCCTGTGGGATACGTATTTATCCTGAAGTCCCTTGGAGCGCACGACAACCAAAACGAAACACCGAAGAGGAGCACATCAAGCAAGACCGCCTAAACACACTCTTCACACATGGCGTGCCAGAACATTCTTCTAATGATGTTCAAGAGACCGGAAAGCACGATTTAGAACAGTGGCGTTTCATTTGCGAAACACTTTCTTTGAATAATATTGTGGCACTATCGCTCACCAGAATACCTCTCTCACCAAATTATAGAGGATGCGGCCCTAGAATCCTAAAAATTGGGGTTCGGTCAGAGTAACCAGCAAAGAATGTTTTGGATCGATGGCGGAGAAATCGAGAACATAGTTCTTCCGAAATTCAGTTAAAGGTCGCAAACACTTTGCACAGCTGAAATGTTAAGGCAACTTAAGCAGCAAACATACCAACGAATGTACAGAAGAGTAACTTGACTACTGCCTTAATTGACTCTGACGTTGTTCTAAAAGAAGGTGGGACGCACCTTGACCGAATCAATTTGCAAACGAGGTACTATTGACCAACCAAAAAAAACGAGTATCTGCCGACCTCCCATCGGTCGGCATTCTCCCATACGTGACCTCTTCACTCCACTGTGGACTCCTAGAGACCTAGAAACTGACCTGCTAGTATTCGAATGCTCAGGGTCTTTCTAACAAATTGGCTGAACTGAAAGATCGCCAAGCTTCCGGATCGTATGATGTCATTGGTATCACCGAGGCACAGTTGCACACAGGAATGACAGACGCTGAAGATTCGCTACCCGGAACGACAGGCTCACAAAAGGAAGAGGGGTAATCCTGTGCTACCGAAACGACTTAGAGTGCGAAGCCGTGGAGGATTCAGAATCGCAGTTCCCCGACTCTCTTTGGTGCCGGTTGCAGTAAAAAGGCAGGGACGCTTGCCTTATTATCTTGGTGTACCGCGCCCCTAACTCAACTCCCGAAACCGACTACCACCTAGCGGCTGCTATAACGAGCAATATACAACAAAAGTACACTCACATTCTTATCATGGGTGATTTCAACGTACATTGTTTAGTAGCCGCTGCCACGATCGGAGAGAAATTCAAAACCGATCTACAAGATCTATTAACTACTGTGCCTCTTTACAATCACATCACTTTACCCACTCGGTTCAGAACTGTTAACACGCCATCTGTGCTGGATCTTGTGCTTACCAACGAGGAGCATATGATTGATGTGTTGGTTTTAGACTGCCCATTGGGTCGCAGTGATCATGTAATCATCAGTTTCAAATTCGTCTGCTACGCAGAGTATCTGACTGATAACGATGAGACTGTGCGAACCACCACAAGCTACGACCGATTCGACCAAGTCGTCCGCGCCAAAACTTGGTCTTTCCTCGAAGAAGAACCCCCGGAAGTCGCCTGGCTCAAGTTCGTCAAAAAATTCAATCTGGTTGCACAGGCTTCAGAGATAAAACCTTGCAATAAGTGCAAATCAGTTTCCTTCATTAGGAGCAGAACTCGAAAATGGATGACAGGACGCAGTGCAGCATGGAGAGTTTACAGAGTAGCTCCAGCACAAGAAACTTAGGACAAATACGTAGCCCAACTAACCACTGCACTCAACTGTTAAGAGAAGACAAAGCCGCCTATCAGCAGAACATCGCAAAACCTTCAGTGCTAACCACGAACTGCTGTGCAAGCACGTTAATAGCCTGCGAAAGGTGAAACAAGGATTTCCTCCACTCAGGACGGCTGATGGTCCAATAAGTATGGCTGTGGAAGCAGCAAACGTGATGAGGATGCAATACGCACCCACGTTTTAAAGAGTCTTGCCACCAAGCGATCTACCAAGCTTTGTCCTCTGCTCGATAGGACTAACGCACATCACTTTTAATGCAGAGGCTGTGTTGCAAAAGTTGACGTCTCTACGCAAGCACAGGTCGCCGTGTGTCTACAACATTCGTCCAGAGGCATTGGCAGCAGCAGCAAGCCAACTGGCAGGACCATTAGCTCAGTTTTTCAAGGGCTGCTTAGACCAGAACCAAGTTCCCGCCATGTGGAAGCTTGGAATAATAACCCCGATTCACAAAGTTGGAAGTAGAACTGATCCCTCCAACTACGGCCTAGTATCCTTTCTTCCTATACTCTCATCATGAAATGCATAGTTGCCGACGCACTGGTGTGCTATCTGGAAAACCGCAGCTTCAACACTTCTGAACAGCACTGTTTCCGTTGACGGCGGTCATGTACAACGAATTTACTAATTGCACGCAGTAATTGGACCAAGGCAGCTGACGCTGGAGAAGGTGCTAATGTGATCTACCTGGATTTTTCAAAGGCTTTCGATCGTCTAGACCATCGGATACTACTATCCAAGCTGCAGCATTACGGGTTCGGAGACCCTCTTTTAACCTGGATCGCCAATTTTCTACTTCAACAGCAATTAGTAGTCAGAGTTCGGAGCTCTTTACCGAACCCCATACTAGGCGAGTGTGGTGTGCAGCAAGGCTCAGTTCTAGGTCCACGTTTGTTTTTGGTGTTTATTAATGATCTTGCTCAGGAAATCGCTTCAAACTTTCTAACGTTCGCCGACGATATCAAGATCTGGAGCCGGATCCAGGCGAACGCCGAGCAACATGTGCTTCAGAGTGATTTAGATACGATGCATCAACGGTCGACCCAAAATTTATTGCATTTCAACGTCAGTAAATGCAAGGTGCTTTCCATCCGACATCAGAGCAGCTACTCATATCGACTCGGAACGAATATACTACAACATTCAACTCTCGAAAGTGACTTGGTGTCCTGGTTCAAGATGACTTGGGTTGCTCCAGGCAATCCGAAAATGCCTCGAAGACCGGGAAACAACACGTCGGGCTGTTACGGCTGGCATTTGGACAAATAAACAGCTCCATATTTCGACAAACGCTCAGTGCGTATGTTCGCCCCCATGTCGAATACGCAATTCAAGCCTGGCATCCATGACTGAAACACGACCTTAATGCACTGAAGCAGCCGTAACGCCTTGCAGCTAAGAACGTAACTGGAGTGCGCAATCTTTTCTATCAGGAGAGATTGCAACGATTGGGAGTGTTCAGTGGAAGCTATCGCTGACAACGAGGCGACCTGATATGGCATACTTGATTCTGCGAGACCCACATCATGTGTGCCACTCTTTACTGCAACTCAGCAGCAATACAAACCTGAATGGCCACTCATTAAAACTCGCAGAAAAATACAGTCGTCTGGAGTGCCGCAGAAATTTCTTTTCCATTCGTGTCTGTCACCCATGGAATGCTCTTCCAGAATCGGTCTTCTCTGCATCGACATTAACAGTATTTAAAAGACGGTTGGACGAAGCACTCATCCACCTACACTTTGTCACTTAGCACTACATCTCCATCCTACAACTGGAGTTTACAATGGAATTATTTGTTGTTAACTGTGGGTGCTGTGAAGCTAAGAGGATCGCAGGACTACAGCGATGCAAACCATAAGTCCTAATTTTTATATTTAAAGTATTAACTATTTTACTGTCCTTATCGTCATTATTGTTATGTTAATATCCCCATCAACTATCCAATGGGACTTGTAAAGCAACGCTTCTTAACCCGTATAAATTAACTGTTTATGGTTCAAAACCACATTGGTTTAGACTATCGGTAGCTCGGATTGACGCTTTAGTTGTTTAGTTATTCGATGACCTTGACAATTCGATTACAAACGGTTCGTCACCAATCCAGGTGGCATCTTCAAATCCATAACTGTTTTGCTAGTTACGAGCTTTTAAGACCAAGATTCATCCAAATCTGGATTGATGATTTCACCTCGATTGGTGATGAAACGTTGACAGCCAAATTGCCAAGCACGGTGAACAGTTTAACAACTAGAATCATAATGTTTCAAATCACTGATAAGTTGTACTTCTATTCAGTTTTCATTACCTTCAGTTGCCATAAAAAGTAGAAGCATGGTATGCACCACTTGTGAAGGTAGTTTTGTCCTGCCTCCGAGAAACACTGGATGCAGTCTCTTGTTGTTGATGCACTTTAGCCTCTTATCGCAACCTTCATCGAGTTGGCGAATGAGGCCGTTGATGTCGCTGTTGATATGCAGTCACACTTTTCCAAGTGACCAATGTGATGGTATTCCACGCGTGTTGTTTAAGCTGGCGTAACAGATGCATCTAATGGAACAACCCCACAGGACCAAGATTGGAATTGCTGGAGTCGGTGAAATCTTTCGTCCAGTCACGAGCTCGTGTTGCAATGGTGCATAGATCGGCATGACTAATTTTGCTTTCGCTCTTTCTATATGTTTGTAAATCGAGAGTCTAAAGTTGCTATTTGGCCCCAAGCTATTTAGCTATTTTTCCATATACAGTAATTGTAATATTGCTAGTTAATGGACCAACATCACAATTTTAGTACATTCTCGTTAGCACATCAGTGCACAAATTGAACTGCGTAACTCGCACTTTGTATACAACTAAAGCATACTAGCTGTGACCGCGGTGTTCATCATTTACTCTGGCTTCTTGTAAGCGCAACCGAGCTTATTAAAATATTGCCGATGCAGGGCCGCAAATGATTTTCAACTGCGACTGTATTGTCCGAGCTGTCCATGGACAATGATTTGCAATATTCTGACAGCTAGGTATGAAGACTTTTGTTGATTATTTGCACTGCGTACCTCTTGCCGAGTGAGCTAACCAACAAAAGTGCACCAAATGCACCGGAGAATAATCTGGTTTGGGCGAAGGTGACCCGTATCGAATATTCTGCTTGGTGTGACGAGAAAGCGCAGTTGTTGTCGAAATGCACTTAAGCAGTTGCAGAGCTTCGACGACCAGAGTATTCATTGGTTTCGTTTCCAGTATGCACTAGTACACAGACCCGGTAGGGCTCCTTCCATGTTGAGTGTTACATGAATACACTACCGGTAGCCATCAAATGAGACAGCACTAAATTTCCTTGCCTGTTTGATGATAGTGAAACTATCATGTACCCGAAAAGCAAAGTGAATACTAGTTCTGGTAGCAGTGGGTAATATGCCAAGTCACAGGGTTGGATAAAATGATGAGAACCTTGTAAGTAAACACAAAGCAGACAGGACTGAAAATTCTAAATCGAGTGAGTGCTATGTTGGGTTACTGCATTCGGAATACCAGGAACATGTCGACATACAAAGCATCCCCAAGATTTCAGACATAGTGTAAAGAAGCCAAGTTTGCACGGTTCCGTGCTTTTCATGACCTCAAAAACACTACAATTCAACAAATCCACCAGAGCATTTGAAGATCTCCAGTGAGTTTTTGGAGTTAGGTTTCCCCCACTAAGTAGGATAAACTGCTATTGGCCAAAACTCGTGACTACTACCGTATGCACTCCCAATTGCTTAAATGCTGGAGAACTGCATGCATCCAACAAAGCTTGAGAGTTTATACTGCTCAGGATATTCTCGTGTGCAGTCAAGTATCATGAAACTGGCCCATAATTTGGCAACTGGGTTTTTCTAACTTCCTTTGAAGTCCTATTTGAAATATTAGAGTTATTTTAGCTGAACTTGTTTCCACTTGAATTATTTATCTTAACCGACGAAACAATCTGCAACAATTCCTTGGACAAAGCTTCGTTTTAAGTGCACAGCCTCTTTCTGGTTGCAGCGCAGTGGAAACGCGGCACATGAAACTAGAATCTGCAGACGTTAGTTCTGCTCGCATGTGCACAATTGCCATTATTTGCAATGAAAAGCGCAGCGTCATTGTACTTCAACATCATGTTGATTGCTGTTACAAACCTTGTTTGAATGACAAAATTGATACTTCGCGTTGGACAGTATTGAATCGATTTCCTTTCTTGGTTATAAATATACAAGAGCAAATAAAAGCAAATTTTGTGTGAACAACCAAAATGAGTATCACCATGTTCCATTAAGCCTCCACCTGTCACCACGTGAACAATGCAAATAATAATCACTGCATAACTGGGTATGGAGGCAAGGTTAATTTGCTATTTAGTCAATACAAGAAAGGTAATATCATTTTACACCTGTTAACAACAATACTTATACAAACTTTATCAAAGTAGCCACCTTTTACAGCTTATACCATGATAGTATGGGAACCGAACAGCCAATAATCGTGCGAGTACATCGATGTGTAGGCGAATCGCACAGATGGTATGCACGGAGAAACAGCGCAGTCAACGCAATATTTCAGAAATTTAGATATCATGTGTAAAAAGCAGTAGCTCTTTATATAAGCTGTGGTGCTTTGGTTTTACCAACAGCGGTTCGCTGAAGGAAATGCTAAAAATGTGACAAACTATTATAAATACAATTCAATTTCTCCAAACAGGCCCGATAGGAAGTAGCACTTGCTAGACTATCTGTGTTCAACATATCCAACAAAATGCACACAACTCCTGCTTGAGTTGAGCTTTACAAACTCCTTGCTCACCCCTTCCTCAAAATACTACGATATAATGTGCGGCAAGATCAGAAAGATTGACAGAATGCTGTGGAGCACCTGCAGAGGTCATTTACTAAACATCTGATTGTTAAACACTGCTATGAGTTATCGAGGATGCTGCAATGATCTTTAACTCGAATAACGTTGGCTTTGACGATTGGAGCAGAACTTTTCGCTGTTTCTTGACGTGCTACAAAAAATGACCTATTCCAACCTGTCTACGCTCGAATTACAACAATGCCGAACTCGAACTCTTCGCCACAAAGTTTTACACTGAATATACCCAAGGCTAGAAAGAAAGTCCCCTCTAATTTCTTCCTCTTCAGATATAGTTTTCTGTGGAATAAGGTAACAATAACACTCAGGCCATGTGATAATGTGCCCACATTTAGAAGCAGACTCGCCAATTGCCTTGCTCTAACCACCATAATCTCAATATTCTCATGGGAAAATCCCTCGATGATCCATACTAATAGAGGTTCAAAAACCAATAAACATCAATGTTTTCAAATGCAGGCATTGGCCACAACCATCCGCGAGAACGTTAATACATGAAACGCATAAGCAAATATTCCACCTGTGCATGTCACCCATGCAGTAGCATGAATACTTCTGTATACATTGCTCTGTGCCACTACAGATATAGTTTCTCGCATCAAGAGAAATAAGTATTATTATTATTTTTCTTCTTACTATTATCAGATTTTCAATCACATTCGTTTACACCAGTGTCAATTGAGCTAGCCCTTTTAATTTCAGGTCAATACCACCGGGACATTCAACATGATTCGACTGGCTGCCGCAGCAATGGCTGAGAACCAACCGGATGAAGACAACCAGCGCGGTGTCATTATAAATACAGCTAGCATTTTAGCTAGTGACGGGATGGAAAAATCTGCGGCGTATTCGGCTAGCAAGGCTGCTATAGTAGGCATGACACTTCCAATCGCACGCGATTTGGCTGACCTGGGCATCCGCGTGGTAACTATATCACCAGGTATGTATCATCCCCCACTGTGTTGGAGCTTATTGTACTCCATTGTAACACGAGGTTGCTTTGGTACTAGAATTCTGGGATTAGCGAACCCACTCAACGCTAACCATCTTGTCAATAAATAACCATTAGTTGCCAAAATATTATGATTTTTTCTTTCGACGAACTTGTATTCACACACGTCTACCATTTCTCTAGTTATCTACTGTTTGCAGAATTAAACATTCAGCATTACAGGTAGCAGCTGGTTCAACCTGCATTCGAAATGAATCTGCACTTCGAGATAAGAATGCAGTTAGTTCATGTGTGCGTGATCTGTTTCTAGAGTCTTAATTGCTACGCGATTGATGGAACTAACGATGCGCGTCTGGGGTACAGCCAGATATCCACGAGGACAGAAGGAGAGTATTTGAGTTGCGCACCAGTAGTGACCGCATAACTCATGTGCACACGTAGACTCCTACAGTATTCCTCTAGTAACAAATGTCAAATACTTAAGTATGAATTCTTAATGAGCTAGTAGCCCACAATCTGCCATGCGTAACCATTTGAGTGACAGTCCCGAGGATGTATGTGGTTAACTACATTACATAAAGTCACCTAAAAGATAAAAATTATCAGTTTATACGATAAGATACTTGAAGCACAATTAACCAAAAGTAACAAGCTCAAATCGTACACAGCCAATAAATATCATAAGGTTTCTGCAATCAGGAGATTTAATGTGCATCGGCTGAAAAGATTGAGATTGGACCTTGTAGGAAGGAGGAAATATTGCAATCATATTGGTTAAGAGAGAAAGGGAATTTTCTAATGAGCAAATTGGATTGATAAGAAAACTGCGGCAGTTACAGAGACAGGGGTGTATAGCTTAAATAAGAATGAAACTGTCAAGATGGTGATGAATAACAAGAAAACGGATAAATATTTGAGAGCAGTTTTAGAGAATTCCAGGGAAGAAGAACTTTTTGAACTCGCTCTGAAAGCGACTGTACCGCCAAACTTTATTGGCTGTGAAAATACGCAGGCCTGCTGGCAACATGCGGCATAACTTCAACGGCATAGACAATTCAATAGAGGAAGTCGCAGATTAGTATTCATCAATGTTGCAGGATCTAACAGTAAATACGAGAGCTATACTGTAAACGTTGTACATGTTTTTACAAAAGATAGCACACCTCACCATCTCACCGAAATAACCAAGGGTGTGTATCGATATAACCTCACTTTTACTAAAATATCTAACAAGGAAGAACCGGGGTTAGCAAGTGTTGTTCCTCCGGGCACTGACGATGTGCACAATGGAAATCGGCAGGATGGTGGCAAGGAAAGAGGCGACGAAGGAACTACTGTGCGTTGGTTATCATTGACGTATAGTGAATCGTTGGTTGCAAAAACTGTTAAACTCACAGAAAAGGCCAGCAGCATATTGGGCAAAGGTTGTGGGAAGCTCCTAAAATGAAGGACCATGGGAAACGAAGTTGAGATTACTGAGCAAGTAGGGTTTAGGGATAATGTTCCAGCTTAACCAAAATTTGTGTTTAACCCTGTTGCTTTTGAAGGGCCGCAATCCCACTGATAGGACAAGTAACTATACGTATATGATCAATTGCAAAGACTGGACACACTACAATATTAAGCAAAAGCTACGGAGTCTAAAACATAACCTTCAGAAAAAAATGTGTAGTTTGCTAGCAATGAGAAATCAGTTTGAGTACAGAGCTCTGCTAATAAACCCCGCTGTATCGATGCATGTGCGAGGCATCGGCAATCAATGAAAAACGATTTATTACGAGAGAAAATCAATTACTTTACAAGTCTGGCAGGATGGTTGGGGTGAATACGATGAAATCAAAATATATGTAGTATATATATCAAACGTCTGCGAAGATGAATACTTTTATAACTAACATCAGTGTAACATCAGTGTAAAAGAGAATTAAAAAATGAAAACATACAGAAATACACTGGGGTGCAGGGCTCGTTGATTTAAGATGTGAGAAAACTAAAATGTGGTCGCCCACTTGATTCCACTTGATACATAAATCCTGTAGAAAAGTATGCATGGCGTTGTCAAACTTGGATAGCGTATTAACATGCGGGTGCACGTAGGAATTGTGCATCCCTGGGATGGTTGATGGGTCGAAACTCCTGAATGCCCTACGCAGCATGCCGACGTGCTGTTTGCCCCTTTTCGTGGCTACCTCAGCCTGTTTGAACAGTTGAAGTCACTCTGTAGGAGCCCATCAAGGTCACGTCCATGGGAGCTGCTCTGAAATACTTATGTCCCAAGATGCTAGGTGTAGTTATGTCTATGGCATAAGTGCAGAACGCGAAATGTGTCTACGTTGAATGGTAGGGAGTTTTGATATGACCAGTTCAAAACGTATTAATATGGTGCTGGAGCCGTTCATGGTCATCCGGTCGTCTCATCATTTGCCATATCTTGATATCATCAAAGAAAAATAGGAAATCGGAAGCAATTGATCTTACCAAATAGTTAATGCACACCAAGCATAGACTAGGTCCATGCACCGAGCCTTGAGGTATAACTCACACACCACATCGATTGATTCGGACAATGATTCTCGGACTCTGACCACTAGCCGTCGTTCGTGTAGAAAATTGCTAATCCAACTCAGGATTGGGTCGCCAATAACCTAGTTCCAAAACTTATGAAGCAGAATTCGATGGTCTAAGCGATCAAACGATTTTGAGAATTCCAGGTAGATGACATTGAATCCTGCTCCATCATCAACAGCTTCAGTCCAGCTATTATGTGCAATTATTAGATTAGACTTACATGAGAGTTTTTGACGAAAGTCATGTCTCACTGGTACTATAAAATTGTGACTTTCCAGATACGGCATCAGCGCATGTGTAATGATAGATTCCATCATTTTGATAGTACGGGAATTAGTATTATTTGACGGTGGTTAGGACCCACTCCTTCCATACTGCTGGAATATGGTTCTCTTCTAGACAGTGGTTCTGCTAGATTACTAGCTACCGCCTGCAGAGCCATTGGTCAGATGTTGTCGACTCCAGGAGAATTGTGTATACGCAAGGATAACAACTTCTTCAACACAGCTTCCGCAATGATGATGATATTGTCTAAACCCGATGGTGGGGTAATAGAAAAGAGGAGAATATTTGCGCTCGTTACCTGCTGGAAAGTTTGGGAGTAATGAAACTGTAGGCGATCGGCTGCTTCCATTTCTGTTCGCGTGAATCCTTCAAACGTGACTAGTGCTGTAATCCCCCGCTTCACCTTTCGAAGGCAATTAATGTGCCAGTACAGAAGTTTGCGGTTCTTGCAGGAGCGCTTCATTAACCCCTGCTGATGCATGACCTTGTCTGCGCGGAGCAGTTTCACACGGAAATTACGGTGTGTCACGTATGCAGTCCAGGTTTCGGCAATCGAGCTCTCCATGTGAGCTCGCTATGCCAAATCCCTCTGGGACATATATCTATGTGTTCTTCTTCTCAGAAATGACTTTTGCTCGTTTTTGGGTTGGAAGGCCTTCTGTTCCGATGCGTGCGCTGCCAGTGTGTTAAACGTCCTTGTAAATGTTTCTCAGGCAACACCCGGGGCATTCGGGTTAAGAAAGACCAAGATGTATCCTCAACAGGTGTAGATTACGCATTACATTGCGTGGCACTATGCACTTTATCATCCTCCTTTTCTGAATACTCCGGGTAGCATAAATCGTCAAATAGTAGAGTGACATGTGCACTACGACCCAGTGGTGTGCATGTATCTATTCCGTCAACCATGCTTTCTTCTTTAGTGAGCACGAAATCCAGTATCGACGGCTTGTTATCAGTTCGAAATCTGGTGGAAGAGGTTACGTGGTTGTACAGAGGGTAGTTGGCAATTAGCCATTGCAAACAGGCTTTAAACTACGTACTGTCGGTTGCTGGCGTTTCCATGTCGTGCACGTTAAAGTCTCCAGCGATAAGAATGTGGGTATGGGACTTGTTAAAGCAAATTGAAAGCAGTGATTCAGTTTAGTGTCCATTTCCGACGTAGACTTTGTTGGGCGGTAAATCACGGCTAGTAGACATGTGTCCTAATTTCGTAACAATAGGCGGCACCAAAACGAATCGGGAGCTCGGATTTCCCGGGTGATCGATAAGCTCACATTGGAGGTTTGTATTACAATAAATAATCACACTAATATCCCTTCCGGTTCTATGGGTCCGAAGCAGCGGCGTAGCGGGTAAATTGATCTCAGAATCTGTTAGATCAAGGTTCAACTGGGTCTCTGCATTCATAACTAGGTCCCGCGATTGTGAAGCATGCAGTTCTCTGTTGGGCCAACTTGCTTAGAGGACCTTGGGCTTTTGTGCACATACAAGATAGCGCTTTTGTTGTTAGGAGCGCTTCGATGGATATCAAATTTGTGTTAGTTTTTAAGCCTTCCGTTAGGTGGTCGGCCATTAATCTTTTTTGATTTTTGATTTACAGTCAAGTTGCATGGTATGGTTGAGCGTTCCTGCACAGACGTTTCGCTCGTCCTGTGCTCTGTTCTCTTGTGTGCGGTGGGTGCTCTTGTGTCGGTTTCTCTGCAGGTCTGTGCGAATAAAGTATTTGCCGCGTTTGCAAGTTCCATCGAATTGCGTAGGACTATTGGCCGTGTGCGTGCTGCCTTTAGCCTGATCTCTGCTGGCAACCTGGCTCGAAACTTTAACCAGTTATCCAACAGAACTTGCGTCATTCCGTCGGAGTGTAATCTCACTTTCATTAGCCTTGGACCGCAGTCCTTGTTGTTAGGTGATGATGGAACTCATGTCAGGGATTTGGCAATAACCTTGTTGACAGAGAGTGCATCCAGGATGTAGCACTGCTACTCTCGGTTATGTTTTCGCGCATGGTGATCAGAAGAATGCAGCTCTTGAATACCATGAGCAAATATGGTTTGGTTGCGATCGCTATAAGGAATACCGCGTTGGTCACCTGCTTATTTTGGGCGATCTTTCCAAGGTAGATGTGGTAATATGTGCACTGCGCTCGGTGATTTACGATACGAACTGCTGAGAGCAGCACAGTCTCTGTCACATCTGGTGAGTCCAGAGTTATTCGAAGAACTCAAGGTTCACCAGCGTGCACTGAGGTCAGGTGACGCGTTGCGAGTTGCAGCATAGCAGGCTCAAGCCGAATACCAAACGCATCACGCATGGAACTCCACTGCTTGCCATCGTATTGCTATTTGCTTGTTATTGTTTCAGACTGGGATTAGGCAACGTTAGTGCACAAGCGAGTTAACACAGAGTGGTTTTGTCTAGCGAGTGTCGGTTTTATGGCTTTTGCCGGCAATTTGGGCTGTATAGAAGGCGCCACTGGAGCTTATGGTGAAAGTTGCGTTGCTCCGTGTGTGCTCGGTAAAGAAGATGGACCTTCGGTATAGAAGCTAATGCTGACGCTCATTAGTGAAGGTTTATCAGGGATGCACCAGAGGATGATTGTCGTAAGAATGGAAATAGCCAAGAACGAGATTTGTGTGAAAAAATCGGGTAGGGGGTTCACACGACAACCTGGTGAGTCGTTGATATCCAGCCAGTTTGGTGGGTGTTGGTAGGCCGTCAGCTTGGACAGCAAAGACCATGTAATCATAGATAATAGAACAAATTGCGGATGAGCCAGATGGTAAATTCACAAACACATCCCAAGCTCGTTGAAGCACTTAAGATGACTCCTACACCTAAGCCTACAAAGTCCATTGACTCATGTAGTAGTTAGCGCCATCCTTGCTCAATCGATCGCTCTCTGTTTACTATTACGCAAGCAATAGAAAATTCAGCTACACTAACAACGCTTTTGCATCACAAATGCTACACTGCCAATTCAACAGCCTAGTCGATTTGCATTTAGGTGTGCTGGTCAAAATTGCCTGCCAGTCATCACGGGTTTCGAGCCAGTTGCAAGTTATCAGGTAGAGATAGCGACTCTCGAACCAGGGTCCACATAACCTTCAGTCGTGCGTACTACTCTGAGGCTACATAGTCGCAGAAGTTAGTGTTAAAAGTATTTTGACTGAGTGTACTAGTCATTCACACGACGAGTGCTTTCAAAAGATCTAGTCAAGCAGACACTAACCGTTATGGCAAGCGTCTCTTGCCATGACACGGTCACTTTGGAGTAGAATTGTCGGACAACATCCCAAAGGCTACGGGTTCGAGTCTGCTATCTCTAACTGCCGTGATCGAATAGTTTCCTCATTGGCTGTGGAGCACAGTCTTTTCGAGCATGTAACACCCACTTTCCACCTGCATCTTCAGTTTCGGTTCCAGTGCTCGAATTAATCAAGGTTCATTTTAACGGGAAGCGCTGTCCACATTGAGATTGTGCCATGTAATTTATGCATATGAAGATTGCATCAAAATGCCACTTCATTCATTAAGCATTCTTTCCTCCTGACCCGGTGTATAAATGAGTAGAGCTCCCTGATTCAAAGCCTGCTATCGCTACCTGAGGAGGTCAGCAAATGTTGAAACCGCTGGGGAGTTCAGTGTGCTCGATATGGGAAAACACATATTCCATACTCCTCGGCTGCCGTCCTAGTGATCGGATTGTCCTTCAGTACAGTATGAATCGTGGTCCACATTGAGAGTGCTTTCCGCGTCCATCCACAGTATATGTTAAGATTTCAAATGATTTCGGTTAGACGAATTGCATGTGATTAATTGCAGTTTGGAAATGTGTCTACAGCTCGCCATATACCCTGAATATTTTGGCATTGCCGATATAATCCTAGGAAAATTGCTAGCCGCTAAATATAATGACTTGCCAAAAAAATACAACAAGTCTATCACGATGACAATTCCAGCGTAACCCGTTGTTTAACCGGAGCTTTTTTCATTCATATCCTGATTCATAAGCAATTTAGGACATCCCACTACATAGGGTGTGCTAATTATTCCTGCTTTGTTGAGCTTACAGTTCGCAGAGCAAATGGCACGAGTGCCGCCCCAGTTCCGCTAATATTTACGATTTTCAAGCAGAAGACTTGCTCTTAGGGTATGTTAGAAGAGCATGTATGCCAAAAGCTATCCTTCTTAGCGCAAATGAGAAGGACAATAGTTTGATTGTGTACATGATTTCCTGATTTTTTTGACATTTTAAATTTGCCAGTCAGTACGAAATGCACGAGATTACGTAAAGAAACACCATTGTCTGATACTTAATACGTTTGTTCCGTTAGGTTTAAATAATTCAATCCCACTGGTTCATTCACTGCGGCTAAACTACAACTATGTTTCTACCAATTAGAGTTTGAACGAACCGAAAGACAATGCCTACATCGTTAACAATTCTGCCTAGTTAAATGCACGTAAACAATCGACACTCAACTGAAAATAACCTTTCTAAACGTCGGGGTCTGCAGATTTTTAGCTGCAGGCGCTACGTCAGCACCATTGTATGATGAAATATTTTACAATAATTAATAGTTTATAAACTCGCTGATAGGTTTGCGCACGCAAGGTGTTGTTGTAGTTACTACTTCTGAAACATTCTCTCTCGGACATACAGGCGTGTTCAACACCCCTATGCTTGCCAGCGTATCTCCTGACATGAATTCGTGCCCGTCCGCACGCAATCCCCGACGCAATGGCAAGCCGGAGGAGTTTGCACATCTGGTTGAAGCCGTGATTCAAAACCACATGCTGAATGGTGAGGTGATTCGTTTGGATGCAGCTGCACGCTAACGCAAATGACTGATTCTGGTACGCCAGCAGCTGTTCTCTAGCGTTCATTCAATCAGTTCATGATCGGATTGACAACAGAACTTCCTGACACGTGGGTAATTTTGCACCTAATTCAAATTCGTGAGGTAATCAGCCAACTGCAAATTTCACAAAGCTGTTAAATTTAGCACTAGTTATGTACATGTTGTTGCTTGAATCGTTGTACCAAAAAGAGCATTCTTACCAACCGTTTTGCCTTCACAATTTCCATTGTTTAACAAACTTTGTGAGTGAGAGATTGAAATCAAAAGTTACACATGCCATCAACTAATGCACTTAAAGCAGCTGAACGGGAATGTACCAAATGCGAATACTTGAAGCGCACCGATGAGTGGTGAGAGCAGGAAACTACTAATTCAATGTGCGCACCCAACCATTGTGCGTGTCGTCTTTAGCTGCGTTTCTTTGAGGAAAATATACTGACTCCTAAACTGATTTTCAAGTATCAGTAAGAGATATTGTGCTAGCAAGAATACTGAGGTGCAGGTGAGTAAAAGTATGTCTAATCTCTTTTAAAAGAAGTTAAAATAAATAGGTGAGACAGCTGAATTTGGAAGGGTCTCAACATTAGTAGACGTAAAATATAGACTATTTCCATCCTTTATCTAGACGGCCGTTTTTATCTCTAACTGTCCAATGTTTTGTTCTGATTCTGCTGTATGCGACGCCATTTATAATAAATAGCAAACACTTGATCCTATGTCACAGAAACAAGTGGGAGATTAGACCAATATAAATTTATGGAAATAAGCAACAAATAATCCAACGTAACGTGTCTGTGGCACGTCGAATCGAATCGTTTCAGATCAAAGTGGGAAAATTGTAGAACAGCAGTTCTGGTCTCGCAAACATGATATGCCCTTGCCAGACAACGATTTTTCTCTGGACAGAAAATTTGAGAAATACAAGTTAAGCAAATCTGTGAACTTCTGTGCGGTGTTTGAATCTACCATCTACTCTGATAGCCTGGTTTAAACACTTAACACACGTCGTCTCAAGCATAGCGTATGCGAAACTCTCTATTCATCTCCGCCAACACAAACTTTTCCGTATGTTTGCGCTTATAGCAGGATGTCCGCTGTTGAAACATCGAGCACAGCAAGGGGAAGGTGTACTCACACCCGACGATAGGACAGACCTTTTCTCTCATACGGGTCTTCATACAGCAAGCCCGTAAAGTGGGGAATGCGTGGTAGCCACCACTTGGGCCCACGAAGTAAATTTCTAATCGAGCGGCTGGCTAACCGTATTCTAGCAATGATCTTGTGATGAAAAATTAATGGTGAGTAGTAAACTTGTCAGATCGGAAACGGAATCTCCGTTCGAGCACTTAAAAGATGAGCAGCCCGTTTAGACGTAGTCTGTTCGTGTCACCCTAGGATTTGAAATCACATGGTGAGGATGCACCATGGTTTATTTGCGAAAATGCTAGTAGTGTCCCTTGACCATCGTAGGCGTAAAACCGGTTGTCACCACCTTTCCACTGTCCTATAAATTCCGACTTGGCTGGGTTGACATGGATGGGGACTTCCGAAGGCAATATGAGGAGTACGGTGAGGTATTACTCAGGTAGGTTATTGTCATCGGGGTGTAAGTCATCTTACACATCTTATGGTCCTCGGCGAATAAAGAACAAGACGACCGGTGAAGCTGAGGTGAATCCCAAATGTGTATGAAACACAAAGTAGACCTAAGCACGGTGCACTGAGATACAACACTGATGGTAGACTGCCGGTTGGTTAGACTGCAGTCTAACAGACCCGTTCATTATCGTGCAAAAATAATGTTCAAGTCTTGCAGCAGTGAGACATAAGATCCTCGCAAGTTCTATATATAATTAAAGCTACTGGTCGGCGTTGTCGCGCGCTTTGTTGATATAGATTGAGATCGCGTCGATAAAATACCTTGGTTTACTGTCTGCATCTATTTGTTACGGAGAGAGCTTACAGCTAGGAATCAAGCCGAGAGCAGTGCCGTAAAAGTGCATCCAGCTGCAATTAGAGATCGAACTCGAACATAGATCAAAATGCGAAATGATGCGGAATCAGAGGCAAGTTGGATCATGAACTTGAACCATTTGAGTTGTGTTAATTAACACCAATTAGCATCTCCAATATTGTTGTTTCAGTAGTTGCTCACAACCTATTTATTGGGCCGTGCTCTCATACAATAAGTCTCTCTGTCTACCGAACCTTGGTCCTCTGCATTCCGTTGGTGGGCTGGGCGCGTGACTGAGCAGTCAGACAGTCGCAGTCTAAAGGGGCAGCTATCAGCAGTACAACAGTCGTCAGAGGCAGAGAGCAGAGATGAGGAAAAAAAGGTTACAAAAGTGGCGACGGAGGTGTTGAACAATCATGGCCATTTCATTCGAGCAGATGTAGTCCCTACTTCAACAGCAACAGCTTCAGTTTGAAAAACCCCAGCGGCAGTTAATTCAGTTGTTATCAGAAAAACTCAACATTCAAATGGAATGGGAACCGGAACCGAGGTTAACATCCCAGGCAATTGTATCTGAATGCCACAAGCTGCTCAGTTTGAATCATGACCCAGAAATGATTGCAACTTCAGATCACAGAGAAGAACCCCAGCCCTGTCATACAGTCACTGGTGGCCAAAACGTGAATGAAAATGTGCCGAACCGGAAGCTCCCGACTGCATTATGGAACGGTGATGGGAGACATTCTGTGAGAAATTGCGCTCACAAAAATCATCATTGTCAAAAGGTGCACCAATTCAGATGCTTGTGTACTTCAAGGTTACAAGCGAGTTCCAAATTCAAAAGAAACTGGTATCGCGGCACAGTGAGAGAGGCGACTTTTGCAGTATTTCGTACACACTTTTCAGGGAAGAGGAAATACCCCACAGGGAAACGTAAGAATGTCCCGATATCGCTGCTGCAAGAAACGTTGCATGCTCTCAAGAGCCTTTCTCGTGGAACCCGGGCAAGACTCGGCACATCGTCAGTCAAACCTACAATTCTAACGGTTCAGAAGGTTTCACAGGAACTTCTGCAGCCGAAATGAAGAATCGCCTGTGAAGGCAGACTCAATGATTTGCTACACTATGGAAAAATCTACCCAGTATACTGTACCAATGTTTAGCTGCACTGAAGCAACCGGATTACGAAGTTAGATTTGCTCAAAGAGTCAATGACTCCTGTGAGTTCGGTAACGATTGTTACTCGCTGCAATATTGGTCGTAGCTGTTCCAAATGCTTATGTCTTTACCAGCTACCAGTACGGACGACACTGATGTCTTGGACGAAACCCGAACCCCCATGGTCGCAGATCCAAGTGAACCTAGGTGGATTCCCACGTCGGAAGAGCTGTGACCTCCGGGTAACCCAACTTTTAAGAGAGAGAGGTATTACGGAGAGAGCTTACAGCTAGGAATCAAGCCGAGAGCAGTGCCGTAAAAGTGCATCCAGCTGCAATTAGAGATCGAACTCGCACATAGATCAAAATGCGAATTGATGCGGAATCAGAGGCAAGTTGGATCATGAACTTGAACCATTTGAGTTGTGTTAATTAACACCAATTAGCTTCTCTAATATTGTTGTTTAAGTAGTTGCTCACAACCTATTTATTAGGCCGTGCTCTCATACAATAAGTCTCTCTGTCTACCGAACCTTGGTCTCCTGCATTCCGTTGGTGGGTTGGGCGCGTGACAGTGCAGTCAGACAGTCGCAGTCTAAAGGGGCAGCTATCAGCAGTACAACAGTCATCAGAGGCAGAGAGCAGAGGTGATGAAGAAAATGTTACAACACTATTTATGCCTCGTGATTAACAAATTGGTTAGGAACGAAAACTTTGGACAAGAACAAGTGTCAAAAACGCGTTTCTGCAATGTTCTCGGTCACTTTGGCTTAGATATGTCTGATGAATCGATGCGCAGAGATCATTGAATTTTAGATGCCAATTTAGCACCACTCATTTTGAACCACTGCGTGATGAACGTCCGGTTAATGACTAGTTAAAGTTAAGCCACAACAGGCAAGATGATGACCGTTATGGAGTTGTGGATCAACGATTGAACCCTTGGTGTCTAGGCCACCTTTAATTTACCGGTGGCTTACGAGTAGCCGTCACAACCAACATCCCAATGATCCAGGCTTCGACGCCTGCTATCCATATCCGATATGAGCAACTAACGTCGAAACAGGTCACAGAGTGCAGTGCTTTCGGGTGGGCAACAACCAATTTCTATTTGCTTCATCGACAACAGTCTTTGTGATCGCAAGAACAAGGTTCACTTTAATCCTTTGTGTTCTGGCGTTACTTAAAGTACGACTTTGTTTAAATTGTACTATCACTCAAGTGCAAGGGTTATTCCTGCTACTACTCACGAGGATACATATAATATCCTTCAGGCATCAGTTCAGTAAGAGCCACAACTCTGATACTTTGCTGTCCAGTGTGTGCTTATCTTTAGTGGTTCACGTCTTGGGTGGCCGAACGTTTGTTTCAGAGAACTGTAAGTGATTGCATTATTTATTAAAATATAGTTGGTTTTGTTGCAGACTACCATGTCAATTATTTTTATTTGTTTTGCGTTGGACATGCCAAATTTAGGAATATTCATTTTGCCATTTTATGCATAATAAGCATTTTGCTGATATAACGCATACTTTGGTACCAGAAACAACCGCCTAGAAACAAGCGTATTGATAAGTTATTACAATTACCACGCATAATGATGCGGTATGGCACAAACTTCCGAGCTCTGAAACAGTTACTCTTGAAACAAATACTACTTTATTTAACATTTCTTATTATCATTTTCCATATTACCTATACATATATTGCGTTATGAAGCAAAAAGCCGTGATTCTAAAAATTGGTGTCCTGCCAACAATAGCGGTTCTTCTTCATCAAAGCAGAAAGAAGACATAGGTTACGAAATGTCAACATTTCGATTGCTCTCATCAGTCGCAAACACAATACAAGCAGAAACATAGACACATTTATATACATGGGAAAATATTGACATACCAATGAAACTGTCAAAATCAAGACCAAGGCAATCGGATTGATCGCCTCAAGAGTTTCTGTGCGCATAACACAGGTTGATAAGCACTAATTAGCAACGCCTCACTGATTGCCAACCTTATCGGGTTCCTGTTACGTAATAACACATTGAACGCATTATTGGGGTTCAAATGGTGACCAGTTGTCAAGAGGTGTTTGGCGATAGATGATGACGGACTCCGGTTCGTTCTGTGGGGCGTTCCGTGCTGTTGCGCCATCATTTGTTCAACCCACTTTGGCAAGTGCTCAGCCACCCTCTGAGCCGACCGACGGTTAGACTTGCCTATGTAAACATCACCGCAACTGCAGGTGAATTGATAAACCACATGAGAGGCCGAACTAGCCGAACGGTAGCTCTGACGGTCCTGAAGAACCAGTTTACGGGTAGTGTGCATGAGGCGCAACTGGGCAGTCGTGTATGTGCGATTTATGGCGGACCTGAGCTTGTGTCCGATATCATTCGCCACATAGTCCCCTTTAAACAGCAAAACCAAATAAACAGCCTTTCCTCTGCCGCTTGCACTGGCAGTTTCTTCTTGGGGGTTTGCTGTGCACATGACTGAACTTTTCGGGATAACCATTCGATACTAAGGTCCTATACAGAAACTTTTCTTCGGCTTCCAGCAATTCCGGACTACAAATTCGTCTAGCGTTGTAGAAAAGTGTCTTCACTAGACCGCGTTTGTATGCAACCAGGGCGAAACTGGAAAAGTGAAGGTACTGCCCACTCCAGGTCGCCTTGCGGTAAACGGTGCGCTGCAGTGTACCTCCATCCCGTCTCTTGATGAGAATATCCAAAAATGGCAGGCTGCCAATTGTTCTATCTTGTGGGACACCGATAGGTTGGGGTGAATTGAACCCAAAGTGGTTAAAAGTCGCGCAAAATGTTCGCTTCTGGTGAATACCAAAACGTCATCCACGTACCGTTTGTACAGTTTTGCCTCACCAATAATTGCAGCAACTTGTCTTTCAATCAAGCCTAGAAAGATAGCTGCTAAAACTGGTCCCAATGGGCTACCCATGGCGACCCCGTCGATCTGCTTGTATGGCGTCCCCTCAAACTCAAACCGTATATTTTCTGTGCAGAGTAGAATTAGATCTCTCAAATACTCCACAAGGAGGCCAACATGTATGTTTTGACTCAGAATGAAATGACACAAATCGTCAACTGTTTCATGAAGGGGCACATTGGTGAATAGTGTATCCACGTCTATAGAGTACATGTGCTCCGAGTCCAGTGAGAATTGTTCCAGTGTCTCCGCCAGTTCGAAAGAGTCTTTCAGGCAGTGCGTAGTCAGGAGTTTACGCACTGGATCTAGGAGTTTCGCCAGCCACCGAGCAACATTATGATAGGGCGAGTTGGTCGTACACATAATCGGACGCAGTGGGTTACCTGGTTTGTGCAGTTTGGGTGCGCCCCTCATTTTTGGTGTCTGCGTCCCAGTCGGTTTCGGTTGCCTGTACTGTGACTCAGTGATGTATCCATGTAGCAAGAGTATCTGGAGTTTTCTTGCTACTTGCTTCTCCACCAAGATGTTATTCTCCGGTGTCGTATCTCTCAGGAACGTACGTCTATTGTTACGCTGTAAGCTGGCCGTGGAACACACGAGGATAAAATTTTATGAAGACTGTATCCGATCTGGCTGTTTTCCGTCACAGTTTGCCAAAACGCTGTCGAAGAATAAATTGCCGGTTAATAGTACTAATCTGACCAGGATCGTGTCGGCGCACATCGACGCTTGCCTCGAACAAGAACGAAAGTTCCTCAAAACCCAGAGACGTTTCGCTAGCATGCTCAATGTGTTTTCCTTGGTTTGCCGCTTGAAATTCGAGGCATTTTCCGCAACAGTTCTCCGTCGCACGCGGATGAGAACAGTGCACAATCTACAGGGTTCGCTCGCATGGGCTACCTATACTTCTTTCCCAACGGATTATCCGAAACACGTATACAATCTATCATCTGTACAGTTCACTCGCAAGCAGCTGTAAGTGCTCTCGCTTGGAATGAAATATCGGTTACCACCAAAGGCGAAAGACAGGCTCAGCACGCAGACCAACTTTGAATATCTGTATGACCAGCTCCGTGATCTCTGGCCAAAATCCATGGAAGATGCGGGTTGGTTTCGGGCAAAATTGGTGGATATTGCGAACCAATTTCTGAATATGACGACAAGCCAGAGATGTTGCCTGAAGGCTGAACACTATGCAGCGATCAGAGAGTTAAAAGGAATGACACACGTAATGTACTTGCAGCCGGATAAAGGATCAGGCATTGTAATAATGAACAGGGATGACTACATATCCAAAATGGAGTCTATTTTGGCTGACAGACGTAAGTTCCTGAGAGATACGACACCGGAGAATAACATCTTGGTGGAGAAGCAAGTAGCAAGAAAACTCCAGATACTCTTGCTACATGGATACATCACTGAGTCACAGTACAGGCAACCGAAACCGACTGGGACGCAGACACCAAAAATGAGGGGCGCACCCAAACTGCACAAACCAGGTAACCCACTGCGTCCGATTATGTGTACGACCAACTCGCCCTATCATAATGTTGCTCGGTGGCTGGCGAAACTCCTAGATCCAGTGCGTAAACTCCTGACTACGCACTGCCTGAAAGACTCTTTCGAACTGGCGGAGACACTGGAACAATTCTCACTGGACTTGGAGCACATGTACTCTATAGACTTGGATTCACTATTCACCAACGTGCCCCTTCATGAAACAGTTGACGATTTGTGTCATTTCATTCTGAGTCAAAACATACATGTTGGCCTCCTTGTGGAGTATTTGAGAGATCTAATTCTACTCTGCACAGAAAATATACGGTTTGAGTTTGAGGGGACGCCATACAAGCAGATCGACGGGGTCGCCATGGGTAGCCCATTGGGACCAGTTTTAGCAGCTATCTTTCTAGGCTTGATTGAAAGACAAGTTGTTGCCATTATTGGTGAGGCAAAACTGTACAAACGGTACGTGGATGACGTTTTGGTATTCACCAGAAGCGAACATTTTGCGCGACTTTTAACCACTTTGGGTTCAATTCACCGCAACCTATCGGTGTCCCACGAGATAGAACAAAATGGTAGCCTGCGATTTGTGGATATTCTCATCAAGAGACGGGATGGAGGTACACTGCAGCGCACCGTTTACCGCAAGGAGACCTGGAGTGGGCAGTACCTTCACTTTTCCAGTTTCTCCCCGGTTGCATACAAACGCGGTCTAGTGAAGACACTTTTCTACAGGGCTAGACGAATTTGTAGTCGGGAATTGCTGGAAGCCGAAGGAAAGTTTCTGTATAGGACCTTAGTATCGAATGGTTATCCCGAAAAGTTCAGTCAAGTGCACAGCAAACCCTCCAAGAAGAAACTGCCAGTGCAAACGGCAGAGAAAAAGGCTGTTTATTTGGTTTTGCCGTTTAAAGGGGACTATGTGGCGAATGATATCGGACACAAGCTCAGGTCCGCCATAAATCGCACATACACGACTGCCCAGTTGCGCCTCATGCACACTACCCGTAAACTGGTTCTTCAGGACCGTCAGAGCTACCGTTCGGCTAGCTCGGCCTCTCATGTGGTTTATCAATTCACCTGCAGTTGTGGTGATGTTTACATAGGCAAGACTAACCGTCGGTTGGCTCTGAGGATGGCTGAGCACTTGCCAAAGTGGGTTGAACAAATGATGGCGCAACAGAACGGAACGCCCTACAGAACGAACCGGAATCCGTCATCATCTATCGCCAAACACCTCTTGACAACTGGTCACCATTTGAACCCCAATAATGCGTTCAATGTGTTATTGCGTAACAGGAACCCGATAAGGTTGGCAATCAGTGAGGCGTTGCTAATTAGTGCTTATCAACCTGTGTTATGCGCACAGAAACTCTTGAGGCAATCAATCCGATTGCCTTGGTCTTGATTTTGACAATTTCGTTGATTAAAAGTGCCATCTTAAAATAAACATGTAAATATTTGCAGAGATGTAAGTTCTTCTTTAGGTTATTTTTAACCAAAATCAGCCTTAAGAAATAAAGATATTCTGAAAAAGCTACAGCTAATTTCATTCAGGATTTAATGACCTAATCTGAATCGCGGTCAACATTTTCTTCCTTAAGCCAGCCACACCACATATCCTTCAAAATGACCTTCAATCTCAGCATGCGTCGGACCGGCTTGTCTTCAAGTTTGTGTGACACAGACTATCAGTGGTTGGACAAGAGTGTTTATATCCGCAACAGATATCAGTGCATCCAATGTTGTTCCTCCGCATCATCTGTGGTAGATCCTGGCGGAACCTTTAAATCGGCTATTGTCGTTTCACTGCTCCTATTTACCACGATCTCAAGATAGGCATCCGATTTTCTGGACTTCTCAAAACTAAATTGCCTTACTACGTGGGCACGTTTCAGGCGGTCATGTACTTCGTCTGGGCTCAAATGTTTAGTAAGCCCAACCAGCTTATCCTCCATTGAGCTGTGTGGTTGTCAGAATTAGCTAAATCCACATACATTTTAATTCATTTCATTTCCTCATTGGGCTGTCCGCGAATAACGGAACAAGTATAGGCTCCATGACTACACGATCCCTCTGCAATATAAAGTGCTAGATATTATAGGATGTGCACCTTCCAGGTGTAAGGTTACAGCAGACGTTTCAGCTCACATAATAATATGTACATTAGCTTCACTGGCTTCGTCCTGACATAACAACCGTAATCGATTTTTCCAATCATCGGAGGGTTGATGAAAACTTCATAGAATAGTAGCAACTTTACATTTATGCTAGAGTCATTGATGCTTTCGATAAGCTGTGAGCTCTCACGTATGCTGTAAGTAGTAAGTTTTTGCTCATTGGTTCATGAATTGGTTCATCCAAACATGCAACAGCTTAAGAACGTGGGTTGACCATCGACAAAGTAAGACGGGACTGGATGTTAGATTAATGGGATTTGGTAACCCATAAAGCCTAGGAAATCTTAAGCCACGTGGTCTATGGATGTCACGCAGGGCATCTGAACTTTACGCACTCATCCGAGGCTCCTGACGGCGCCAAACGTCCTTGGTCTCGGCGTTTTCTGTTCGATCCATTTCCACAGTTTCGCTATAACGTGGTCTCAACATCCATCATCGTTGAGAGTGTACATATTTAATCTTAGCATTCAACGGTCCAATCTGATGTAGCGACCATCTGTCTATGACGATGAGTCAAAAACGTCCACAAAATATTGGCTTTTGACCTCTGCATCACCTCGACCGTCCAAGCACAATGATAGGCTAATTTTTGAATTGAAAATTACATGTTGTCCTCTTCAGACGGAGAAACGTTGATGTTGTGTACACATTGGTGAACCGCTTTGTTCAAACCAACAAAGACCTTTATCTTATGTCTTCCTAACGTCGATATAGTGGTGAAACCGTGTGACTAGTGGTGTACGTATATGCGTGCGTCTACCTGAATAGTCTATTAATTTGCACATGCCGTTTTTGCTAAGTGTGGTTAAGTTGGTAAACAATTTCGTGTTTGTAACATTTTTTAAATTTATTTCCTCATTATAGCATTATACACGTCAGCTAGAGGTGAGAAACACCTCAGCCCCTGTGCCGCAATATATGAAGGAAAAGAAAATCCATAAAACACTTGCATGCCAGCTGAGCTACCATCAACGGATAGACATCGCTCCGGTAAGCTACCAGCCGGCTACTAGGTAAAAAGAAAAATTATTATGTTTCACCCTACAAAATGAGATCGTAGATGGAGGGGGAGGCTAAAAGGGATGGGAAGGAACAAAGAAACTCACATCAGGAACGCTACTGAGGTCCGCTCCTTGCCAGCTCAGGAAGTGTATCCAGCCAAACGTTTTCATCGTCTTTTAGACCCCAACCAGGGAGCTCTATGGCTCCAACTGAGGCCAGCTCTGAAGTGAGTGCCTTCATTCCTCCCGACCAATTCATCACTTGGCCATCCCTCCTCTTCTTCCATCCACATCCCCGGTGAGCAAACAACACACACCTTGGAAGTCGGTGGGCCGGCATGCGCAACACGTGGCGCAGCCATCGGAGCCTGGTGCATGAAATGACGGTACTGCGCGGTTCAGTTCCTTTTTCTGTGCCGTAAACAAAGCGTCGAACGTGCTAGTTACTCACACGATGTTCCCACCAGATGTGAGACAAACTGCGAAGACACCGATGGTCGAATGTAACTAGCCTCTTCATGTCCGTTGATGTTAGGGGACAGGTTTTGCAACCGCACAGTAAGCTCGAACATAACGCTGCGTTGTACACTGTACCCTTCAAGGCGAGAGTAATGTAGCGCCGCCGCCATAGGTAGCGAAGGTTACCAAAAGCACATCGAGCTTTTGCTATACTGTTCGCGCTCTCCTCTTCGATCCCAAAGGCGCTGATACAACTTCCCAGGTAGTTGAATTTTCGAACGACTTCTAGCTGATCCTCAGCAAGGGTCAGCGCAGTAGGCAATCCCTGCCAATCTTGTAGGAATGCCTTGCATTTCGATGGTGCAAAGCAAAGCCCGAAGCGACTGACAGCCGGTGCTAATTTGTCCAGCGCGGATTGACACGTCTGGGAGCTGTCACAGATGAGGGAAATGTCGACTGCATACTCTAACTAAAGAAGTCGTTCTCCTGAGAGTAACCTCACAACTTCCATGCCTTGTCCTGCAAATGTATCTCCATGACTTCATCAATTGCGAACTTGAAGAGGAAAGGTGACAGTGGGCATCCTTGTCTCACACCGCTGGAGATATTGAGGAGTGACTCCAGCTTGCCGTAAGCCCTCACACTGCCATGCTACGCGCGTATAATGCTCGGATAATATTTACCTATTTCTCGACCACACCTTTCCTGGGTAGATAATTCCAAAGGGCACATCGATCAACCGAATGAAAGGCACTTTTGATGTCGAGGAACCCGACTACGGTAGGCTGCCAAAATGTGTGACGGTGTTCCAACAACTGACGCAAGGTAAAGATGTTGTCGATGCAGCCACGAACGCGATGAAACCCGTCTTGCTCCTCACGAATCTGGCTTTCACAAGTGCCAGTCAGTTTGTGAAAGGCGGGTAATTTGGAGGCAATGAAGATCAGACTGATTCCTCTATATGGTTGGGGCATCCGATTTCGGATTTGCGTGTCACTGTGGCCAGCCTACAGAGGGACCATGGGTGGCTTGCACTGCAACACCCCAGCTCCAACCACACAATCCATATCCAGTGGAAATCCGAAGGAATAAGACCGGGATGCATGTGGATGTGAGCCACGTTTCATCAACGGAGCCGGCCCACACTCCTTCACAGGCAAACACAAGCACGCTGTATTATTTGGGACTCAAGCGCATAAAAGGCGTTTTCTGAACCGCAGTCCGCTACACACTGAGTGCATGGAGCCACTCTTTGTTCCTAACGTGGCCACAGGGACGGTGCTACCCCTCTACTCCAGCAACGACCAACTGTCTCCTATAGCCAGTATGGAGGAGGTAGCGGGTATTAGGCAGTTAGGCACTTTGTCAACATGCACATCATGCGCAGCCTCAACGGGGATATAAAGCAACAGCCAGTTGCGAGATAGATTACAAAGAAAATAAATCAAGTAATGCATAAAGAGACAGTGGCCTAAACCTTAAATCATTGCGCGTATGTAATATTCTGTTTATAAAAGTGGGCGAGGTAAGTTCACGAGGTCAAAAAATATATTTTACGGAAATTCCACAAACACTAAAATTTCCTCCAAATAAACTACATTTGGCTTACGCGACGTGTGCAAGCTTATCGGAGATGGTACAGGGAAACATTGCTATGAGAAATAAAAGCATAAGGACAAACTTGAAAACCCACCACTTGAAATAAATAGACTTAGCATGCAATCACGAGGTTAGTAAATCTAATGCAGCGTGCCTGAAAACGCTACACCGGTTCTGCCTACGTTCTCTGCAGGACCCGTCGTCGCTTCGGTAGTGGTCCCGAGGGGCCTCGCTCATGGCTCACTAGGCTTGCCTGACTCCGGCACTCGCGACCGCATGTGCTACAACACCATGCGCTCGATATCGAAGGAGTACAACCCACCAGTGCATGCCGCTTCCGCACTTGCCGCTTCTTCCATGCATGTATGAGGTCTTTCTCCCGCACTTCGGCAACTGCCTTCGTGATTAGATCGCGCCATGCACGCCGATCAACCGCTTTCGATTCCCATGACGGGCAATCAAGGTTAGAACGTGAGAGGCTCACTTTCATCATGTCCTGGTAACGTAACTTTAGTTTCCCCACATGCCGCTTCCCAATACTCAGCTGACCATATAAGAGTTGTTTCGGTATCCGCGTCAAATCCATACGGTTCACATGAACGAGCCACCTCAGGTGTCTCAGCAAATATATGTAGTCCACTGCACACATTCCACTTCGGCGCAACACTTCCGTGTCAGCAACTCTGCCGCCCCAACCGATGCCCAAAATCCGTCGCAAACACTGCTGTTCGAACCGCTCAATGTATCACACATTCCGCCGGTACATCGGCCAAGTTTCACTGCTATATAGAAGAGCGGACAGCACCATGGATTTGTACACCATCAGCTTCGTACCAATGGTAAGCTGATGGTTGTTCCACACTCGGTACTCAAGCTTCCTGAATACCGCCGCTGTCTTCGACACACGAATACGCAGCTCACTGTGTATCTGCTGATCGGTCGACATCACACTCCCAAGGTAGCAGAAGCGAGTGCTGGTTTCCAATACTTCAGCACCAATGCGGATTCGCGGCAATATTGAAGATTGCACCTCCGGTGAAGGCTGGAAGAGACAGAGAGTTTTGCTTGTGTTGATGGTGAGCCCGAATTTGGCCACTGTCAAAGCAAGAGTACTAGGCATGTGCTGCAACTCATCTGCGCTGTGTGAAAACAACGCACAATCGTCAGCAAACAGCAACATCCGGATAGTTATCTCACAGACTAGAGTTCTCGCACCGAAACGACGGATGTTCAGCAACCCACCATCAACACGGTGCTCCACACGAACACCGTAAGCACAAGCGGTATCAAAATCACAAGAGATCATTACATAAACATTATATATTAAACAGGGCAGGAGGTAAGACACAGCCTTGCTTCACACCAGAGGTAACTGCAAAGTCATCCGAGGTCTCTGCACTCATCTGCACCCTCGACGGCGTACCACTGTGCAGACATTCAGTTAAAGTTACAAACTTAGGCGGGCAATCAAACTTACCCAACACCAGCCACAATGCCTCGCGGTTCACCGTATCAAACGCCTTGGTGAAGTCAACTGGTGTCGTTCTCTGCACTTCTCCTGCAACTGAGGAGCCGCAAAAATCATACCTATGGTGCTGCGACCCTAGCGGAATCTACACTGCTCTTCCGCCACGTTAGGTCCCAAAACCTGACTGATGAGGAGGTTGAGCAGGATCCAGGCATCATCTTGCCCAGACAACTCATCAAATTGATACCACGATAATTCGTGAAACGTTTCTTGCTAACTTTGCTCTTGTACAGTGGTAGCACAAGGACATCCTTCGGCTCAGGATGCACCTCCTCCTCAATCCATACGCGTTGCACTAAATGGTGCAGCACAGTCAACAACGTGGGTCCGCCGTGTTTCAATACTTCAGGCGGGAGCCCGTCGGCCCCAGTGCACTTGCCGTTTCGCAGCTGAGCAAGTACTGTCTGCGTCTCATCCATTGTCGGCGTAATTGCCAGACTCGTCTTCACATCGTGCTGTTTGGGGCCATTCAATGTAGGCCAGTCGATCGGTGAACGGTTGTTCAAGACCTAGTCAACTTTTACCGCCAGATCTGCATTATGTCTACAGTCTGTGTGCAGGTAGCGCCTTAACTAACATCAATCAGCGTCCTCAGCGGCTCCAATCTCGGTCCATAAACCGCCTTCAAGATGATAAAGAATTCCTTGTTTTGAAGGCGTTCGGCGTAGCGTTCCAGCTGCTTCGCCTTCGCCTTCCACCATGCATTTTTATTGCGACGGAGCGCTCTGGTCAGTCGCCGTCGAAGTTTGTGAAACGGAATCTTCTTCCCCAAGTCACTGGGGTCTACCATATGTGCAGCAAATGCTGCATTCTTCTCCGACACCAATGCGCCAATCGTTGCATTGTTGTCATCAAACCAATCATGCCACTTACAGTGCACGCGCCCATGGTCTCCTCGGCAGCAGCTGTCACCTGGTCGCGAATGTGGTGCCACAGGTCGCCCACTATGCAGTCCACATCACACAGGCGTACAGCCATCGCCTTCTCCAGCTCAATAAGTTTCGCCACAGTACCGAGGGAGAGAATGTTAAATTTACGCCGATTCACGGCGGGAGTGTAATACATAGATTTACGAAAATATATGTACAGTTTGGTCCGCACCAACTTGGGATCAGTGCCACACTCAGCTCCACGCAGTATATGTGTCATACGCACTTCACGTATATAACGTTGACATAAGAGCAAATAGTCGAGCAGGTGAGCGTGACCACTCCGTGGGTGCTTCCAAGTTGCTAAATCACTCGCACTCAGTGCAAACCGAGTGTTCGTGATCGTTAGGCCGTGAGTGGCACACAGTGAGAGCAGCCTGTCGCCGTTGGCATCCGCTGAACCAATGCCATGCGAACCGATAACATCTGTCCACACGGATGCATCATGCCCAACACGCGCGTTGAAATCACCCAGCAGAAATAGTCGGTCGCTTCTCGGCACAGACCTTATCATGGAGGATACCTGAGTGTAGAATTGATCACGCATCGCATCAGGATAACACATGCTCGGACCGTAAGTACTTATAAAAATGGCAAACTTACCTCTTCCGAGTCGTAGACGAACAGTCATCAATCGAGCGCTGATGTCTGTTGGTTCACCCACCAGCTGGCCCTGGAGGCCAACGGATATTGCGAATCCGACCACATGATCACGTGGTGCTGAGGCGGCGTTGCCCACCCAGTAGAATGTGTAGCCAGCACCTGCTTCATGCAACTTACTCAGCGAGCCGAGTCACTGAGCGCCGCAATATCGATTTGGTAACTCGCCAGCTCCATCGCGATCAGTGCAGTGCATCGCTCGGGGCGCTCACTGGAGTTCCTTTCCAGTTGCTTGCGCGCGTTCCAGTACCGGATGCTGAGTGCATAGTGCGCAGGCATACGATTGCATTGGTAGGCAATCGCACGCGATGTGGTCGTTGTGCATCGGAGATTTGCTTGAGGGACTTCACCCGGAGCCTTTGACTCAATAACCTGACCCAAAAGGCCGTGGGGAACAAATGCAGCTCGGGAAAATGATTGCAGAGACCGACTGGGATTTGCTTGACGGCTGTCATACGCAGCCTTCGGTGTATTGAAACGGTATATATATATATATATGTATATATATATATATATATTTATTTATTTACGACCGCAGTAGGATACCCCTGTGAGTGCGGCCAGACACAGATGTGCTTTGGCCGGTTTGCACTAATTTGACTGGGGGCTGCCATGCTTCAGGCGGACAGTAGCAAATCACTCAACATCCGGAAATGCCCTCCCACCGTCAGAGACAATGCGTGGCGCTCGTGCTCTACGCCAATCGAGCTGTGAGCTTACAACTCGTAGACCAGTTGTCTCCCGTGACTAGGTTTTACGGAAGATGGCCATGGACCACTTTCTAACCTCCGAAGAGGATAGACTAGGATACTTGCAGGGGGCCCACACTTGACAGCAGAACGACTCGGGTCCGCAGCCAAAGCCTTCGACTAAATGTACACCCAAAAGGCAGCAGGTCTAACACATGATCAGTTCACTGACTCATGCGGATTGGTGTCCTGCATATTAGCGGGGATAAGGGTGAAACCCAGCTCCCACCCAGCGGCCGCCACGAAGAGGAGTCCAGGACATGAGACAACGGCGCAACAGTAGCAGAAATGGGTAGGTCATTTGTCAGGGTCTAACCACCACCAGCCTTAGTGCAACCACGGTCCAAGAATTAAACATGGAACCACCAAAAACCGCGTATTATTCACTCCTAGTACTGGACTTTGATAGGCGAACCTTTGGGCAGATAAATGTTGGGCGTTGCCAGCTCGTAACAACAATATAAATGACCGGTTTCGTAATTATTTGCGGGTACGCTGTTTTTTACTTGATAAGTGTGCAAAAGTGCGAAGCCGGTGACGTATAACATCGTTACGAGCGAGCGGCTTTCAACATATATCGGCCAAATGAGTAAAATGATTCAGATTCACTTCATAATGAATCATGACCCAGATTGAGATCGCGTGTCCTAATCCGTCCACATGAGTGCTTCAAAATGAACTTTAATGAAACCTTGGGCACTCGGTCACAGCAATGGAAGGCAACATAGTTATTATTTAATAGTGTGGCAATATCCCTACAATTGACTCATGGTGGACGCGTGACTCTCCGACTTCGTTGTCCAAGGTGCCGGTTTTCTTCAGCAACTCCCAGCATGCGAATACGGTCATGGTTTTCGTCTTTTATTCCCCAGTATCAGAAGACTTTCGCGTCGCACGCTTATTACTTGGGCCTCGGTGAGGAAAGTCATTGCCTATGGCAATCTGGATAAGGCGCGCTATATCACAGTTGGCTTGTAAATCATAACGGTCCGAAGCTGTCCCCTGTGGCCCAATGGTATAAGCTGCTGACTGTCGGTGCAAGCCGCTGGTGGTCATGGGTTCGAATGCTGATGGATCCGATAGATGCGCACTATTTATGATGCCTAACCGGATGAAACTGCAGTCTATAGCTTATCCGGGCATGTGGAAGCGCATCTGATTAGGAAGCTGGCTGTGACGAACCACAGTAATCTGGAAATTGTATCGGTTTATTGTATGTTGGCGTGCAGGTTGACAATGTGTGAATTATGGTGCACTGTTCGACCCACCACAGAGTTGCAGTATCGGTGTGATGCAAAATATGAATATTTTTAAGCCTTTTCAATGTTTGCTAACAACTCGTAAGCATACGAGCTAGCCCATAAATCTAATATATGGCTAGTGGCATAGTAAATGATGGATAGTCAGGGGATAGAAACCCTTGAGACAAGCGATGGGCACATGTGCTGCAAACGAGATAGTGAAATACCGGGTGTGCGGCGGTTGTTCGATTGAATCTATCTGCGACGAAAATCGTCAGAATAACTCGGAATCATCAATGAAAGTGCTGCAATTGCAGTTAAGATTTCTGGGTAAGCAACTTAAATGATTCATGTAAATTGAACACTCACAACCAACCACTTTTCAGTACCCGTAAACGGGGATTACTCTGAATTCACTTGCTAAAGTATCCTACAGGTTGATTTCGCCGAGCTGTATGTCGCCTAATGGCCACACCTAAGGAGTCATGTGTGACTAATCAAACCCTTGACATTTCGTGGCGGACTGGGTGTACGCCCACTCTCCACACTTGATTGTCCGCTCCGTCTGGCCAGTTCACCGTCTTGCTCGGGCAAGCTAGTCTTCATTCCCATACCCAGGGCAAGGCAACGCAAGTGATGTCTGACGCAGGATATCATCAGCTTCCGGGCAGACCACGGCAACACGCATGCTGTCTGATGCGCGATTTCATCATCATTCGGCTGGGCCCTGTCATCACCCTCGCCAAGTCTGTCCCGAGCACGGTTGGTGGCGAACACACGTGTTGACAATCAGCTTTCCCGCCCATTTGTCACCCCCCCCTTTCCGAATAGAGTCAGCATGCAAACCCTTCGAGCTTACTTGAGTTCGTAGCTGTTCGTCTGGGGATCGATTTGCAGCCATTGTGCTTCTTCGCTTCCGAGCCGGCCTGCATTGTGCATCTGATGTTTGCAGCATTTGTTTTATCTCGCCGGGATTGCTGACCCTCAAGTCCCAGCCCGAAGGTGTCTAGTAGAATGTCCCGATGCAAAGCTGTTGGTTCGTGGAGACCTTGGGTTTTGCTATGGTTCGGTCTCAACTGATTGATGTGCCCAAGCCACCTCTCACGTCCAACCATCACTTCGTAGATAACTCTGCCTTTCCTGCCGATAACAGTTCCGCTAGGCTACCCCTTGGGCCTTCGCAACTCCCGGAAGTAAAACCATGGCACAAGCATCGGAGTTACGGAGACTGATTTTGTGATCTTCCTCCAGGTGACTGTTTCTGTGCTTTTTTGTTTTCCTTGGTAAAAGATTATCGAACAACGTCCGGATCTTTCTTACAAATAGTACTTCTATGGGGGATTTCCCATCAGGGGTGTTTTGGTTCGGAGAGTTCCGACACACGCATAGGAAAGGTTGAATTGCACCCTGTGAAGCCTTTATTCGCCCTGCTTTACAAAGTGCACGTTTGAGCGTATCCACGAACCTTCACGCCTGTCCGTTTGACTGCGGATTAATGGTGGTGAGAACATCTGCTGAATCCTCTTTTTCTTGCATAACTCGCGGAAAGAATTTGAGGTGAATTGTATTCCACTTTCTGTTACTAACATCTCTGGCAGGCCGAAATATCGGAACGGCTTCTCCAGCTTGTTTTCAGTGTGCTGGGCAGTCGTAATGTTTACTGGAATCACATCAGGTCACTTGATGAATGAGTCAAGCAAAAGGAGATAGGATTGGTCATTGATTGGTCCTGCATAGCCTAAGTGTATTCGTTGCCACGGTTTCTCTGCTTTAGGCCAAGGTTGCCACCGACACTTGGAAACGGCCTTCGCTGCAAGTTGCCAAGATCCACAATGTTGGCAGAATTTTTGAATATGCCAATACATTTCTGGCCAGTAAACAAAATGTATGCAAAGGAATTCATGCGGCTGGTACCAGGGTGCTCCGTGTGGAACTGCTGCAAAATTTGTCTGTAATTTCTTTAGGGCCACCACCTGATCTCCAAACATCAGACAATTGTCCACAACTGACAGGGATCCACCTCGATCGTATAACGGCCGCAACTCCATAGGTATGCCTCCATTTGGCCAACATGTTCTTACAAAGTGCATCGCTATCTCCAAGATTCTGTCCCGTGATGTCTCCATACGAATGGTGTCGGCTGTTACTGACAGACTTCTCATATTAACAGCCAGCTTTCGTTGGACATCTGATTCGAAACTGATAGCTACAATCACACAATAATCATTCACATTTGAGTGTGTATTGATGAGACGAGAAAAGGCATCCGCTTGACCGATCAGTTGCGTAGGTTTTTACTGTATACTGGTCGTACGACAGTAGTATGTTCGCCGATCGTTGCAACCGGTTTGACCGAAGAAATGGAATTCCTTTCTTTGACCGGATTATTGACAGAAGTGGCTTCTGGTCAGTCAGGAGCATACAATATCTGCCAACAGCATCTTATGGGACCGCTTCAATGTGAAAACGATCGTCAGCGCATCCTTCTCTAAGAAAACTGAGGCAGTTGCAGAGACAAGTGTGCATACGTTAAATAAGAATGAAACTGTCAAGATGTTAATGCAAAACAAAAAAAACGGATAAATATTTGAGAGCACTCTTGGACTATTCCAGGGAAGAAGAACGGATTGATCTCGCCCCAAAAGCGACTGTACCGCCAAACTTTATTGGCTGTGCAAATACGCAGGCCTACTGTCAACATGCAGCCTAACTTCAACGGCATGGACAATGCAATAGAGGAAGTCGCAGATTAGTATGCATCACTGTTGCAGACCCTAACAGAAAATACGATTGCCATACTGTAAACGTCATACGTGTTTTTCCAGAAGATAGCACAGCTCACCGACGTGCCGGAATCAGTAAGCTTGTGTATCGGTATTACCTCATTTTTACTAAATTATCTAACAAGTAAGAACCGGGGTTAGCAAGTGTTGTTCCTCCGGGCACTGACGATGTGCACAATGGAAATCGGCTGAACGGTCGCATGGAAAGAGTCGATGAACGAACTACTGTGCGGTGATTATCAGTGGTGTTTAGTGAATCGTTTGTTGCAAAAACTGTTAAACGCAGAGAAAAGGCCAGCAGCATTTTAGGCAAAGGCTATGGAAAGTTCCTACAACGAAGGACCATGGGAAACTAAGTTGGGATTACTGAGCAAGTAGGGTTTAGGGATAATGTTCCCGCTTAACCAAAATTTGTGTTTAATCATGTTGCGTTTGAAGGGCCGCAATCCCACTGATAGGACAAGTAACTATACGTACAAGATCAACTGCAAAGACTGGACACACTAATAACTTAATCAAAAGCTACGGAGTCTACAGTATAACTTTCAGAACAAAAGTGTGTAGTTTGCTAGCAATGAGGAATCAGTTTGAATACAGAGCTCTGCTAATAAATCCCGCTGTATCGATGCATGTGCGAGGCATTGGCAATCAATGAAAAACGATTTATTACGAGAGAAAATAGATTACTTTTCAAGTCTGGCAGGATGGTTGGGGTGAATACGATGAAATCAAAATATATGTGGGTCATATACCAAGCGTCTGTGAAGATGAATGCTTTTATAACTAACATCAGTGTAACATCAGTGTAAAAGAGAATTATAAAATGAAAACATACCGAAATACACTGGGGTGCAGTGCTCGTTGAGTTAAGATGTGAGAAAACCTAAATTTGTTCGCTCACTTGTTTCAATTTGATAAAAAATCCCTGGAGAAAAGTATGCTTGGCTTAATCCACAATAGAAGAGTTTAGGTAACGAAGTGTTGGGAGCTAAAAGCTAACGTCCAAGGTAGGGCAGGATAACACTGGGTCGGGAAGTGCGTTCCAAGGTTGGCGAACCCGAAGGGAAAAGTAATTCCGTCGACACTCTAGATGGCAATATTATTCCTTCAATGTTAAGCATTTACCCCTGAGTTGCATGTTGTGGCTAAGTTTCAGCATGTGACGGCATACGTGGTTGGGGTCACACAATATCTGATACGCTAATATGAAATCTCCGGTCAGCCTTCGATAGCGTTCGCTGAAAATTCCCAGCAACTTCAGCCTTCGACGGTAAGAGTGATAGCACAGGACCTTTAAATTCTTTGTTGCTCTTCGTTGAGGTGCCTCTAATGCCTCTAGCTGGCGCTTTAAGCACCGTTGTGAACCTTGGATAGTGTATTAAACATGCGGGTGCACGTAGGAATTGTGCATCCCTGGGATGGTTGATGGGTCGAAACTCCTGAATGCCCTACGCAACATGCCGACGTGCTGGTTGCCCCTTTTCGTGGCTATCTCAGCCTGTTTGAACAGTTGAAGTGACTCTGTACGAGCACACCAAGGTCACGTCCCTGGGAGCTGGTCTGAAATATTTTGTCCCAAGATGCTAGGTGTAATTATGTCTATGGCGTAAGTGCACAACGCGAAATGTGTCTACGTTGAATGGTAGGGAGTTTTGATATGACCAGTTCAAGACGTATTAATATCGTGCTGGAGCCGTTCATGGTCATCCGGTCGTCTCCTCATTTGCCATATCTTGATATCATCAGAGAAAAATAGGAAATCGGAAGCAATTGATCTTACCAAATAGTTAATGCACACCAAGCATAGACTAGGTCCATGCCCTGAGCTTTGTGGTATAACACACACACCACATCGATCGCATCGGACAATGATTCTCGAACTCTGAGCACTAGCCGTCGTTCGTGTAGAAAATTGCTAATCCAACTCAGGATTGGGTCGCCAATAACCTAGTTCCAAAACTTATGAAACAGAATTCAATGGTCTAAGCAATCACACACTTTTGAGAATTCCAGGTAGATGACATTGTATGCTGCTCCATCATCAACAGCTTCAGTCCAGCTATTATGTGCAATTATTAGACTAGACTTACATGAGAGTTTTTGACGAAAGTCATGTCTCACTGGTACTATAAAATTGTGACTTTCCAGATACGGCATCAGCGCATGTGTAATGATAGATTCCATCATTTTGATAGTACGGGAATTAGTATTATTTGACGGTGGTTAGGACCCACTCCTTCCATACTGTTGGAATATGGTTCTCTTCTAGACAGTGGTTCTGCTAGATTACTAGCTACCGCCTGCAGAGCCATTGGTCAGATGTTGTCGACTCCAGGAGAATTGTGTATACGCAAGGATAACAACTTCTCCAAAGCAGCTTCCGCAGTGAATTTTATGTTGTCTAAAAATTACGGTGGAGTACTAGAAAATAGAAGGTGAAGGCTGGCGGATGGCGCACTAGAGGCTGATTGCCGGAAGAATGGAAGTAGCCAAGAACGATATTTGTGTGAAATATTCGGAGAGGATGTTCACACGACCACCTAATGGGTCATTGATGTCCGGCCAGTTTGGTGGGCTATGGTAGATCGTTAGCTTAGCTCTTAAAGACGATGTCATCATGGTTGATAAAACTTATTCTCGACGCGTCGGATGGTTAAATCACAAACCCATCCCAAGCTGGTTGTAGCACGTAGGATGACTCCTACACCTAAGCCTACAAAGTCCATTGACTCATGTAGTAGTTAACGCCATCCTTGCTCAATCGATCGCTCTCTGTTTACTATTACGCAAGCAATAAATATTTCAGCTACACTAACAACGTTTTTGCATCACAAATGCTACACTGCCAATTCAACAGCCCAGTTGACTTGCATTTAGGTGTGCTGGTCAAAATTGCCTGCCAATCATCACCGCTTTCGAACCATTTGGAAGTTATCAGGTTGAGATATGGACTCTCGAAATACGGTCCACTTAAAGGTCAGTCGTGCGTACTACTCTGAGGCTACATAGTCGCAAAGTTAGTGTTAAAGTATTTTGACTGAGTGTACTAGTCATTCACACGACGAGTGCTTTCAAAAGATCTAGTCAAGCAGACACTAACCGTTATGGCAAGCGTCTCTTGCCATGACACGGGCACTTAGGAGTAGAAGTGTCGGACAACATCCCAAAGGCTACGGGTTCGAGTCTGCTATCTCTAACTGCCGTGATCGAATAATTTCCTCATTGGCCATGGAGTTCAGTCTTTTCGAGCACGTAACACCCACTTTCCACCTGCATCTTCAGTTTCGGTTCCAGTGCTCGAATTAATCAAGGTTCATTTTAACGGGAAGCGCTGTCCACATTGAGATTGTGCCATGCAATTTATGCATATTAACATTGCATCAAAATGGCAATTCATTCATTAAGCATTCTTTCCTCTTGACCCGGTGTATAAATGAGTAGAGCTCCCTGATTCAAAGTCTGCTATCCCTACCTGAGGAGGTCAATCAAATTCGAAACTTGAAGGGGAATTCCATTTTCTCGATTTGGAAAAACCCATATTCCAAGCGCCTCAGCTACCATCCTAGTGATCGCAATTCCCTTCATTACAGTATGAATCGTGGTCGACATTAATGTTGATTTCGTCGTCCATTCACACAGAGTGTTTCAATATGTCCTCCTAAAGCAATCATCAAAATGATACTCGCAAATCCCTCCTGAAATAACTGTTCCTTGATTGGTTCCTCGTATATCTTAAGAGTTCAAGTGATATCAGTTCGACGAATTCCATGCGATTAATTGCTGTTTGGAAATGTGTCTACAGCTCCCCACATATCCTGCATTTTTGGCATTGTCGATATAATCCTATGAAAATTACTAGCCGCTAAATATAATGCCATGCCAAAAAAATACAAGTCTCTCTGGATGACAATTCCAGCTCAACCCATTGCTAAAATGCATCCTTTTTCATCCTTAACCTGATTTATAAGCGATTTTGGCATGACAATACATATGGTATGCTACTTATTCCTGCTTTGTTGAGCTTACAGTTCACAGGACAAATTACATGCGCGCCGCCCCAGTTTCGCACATATTTACCATTTTCAAGCAGAAGACTTTCTCTTAGGGTATGTTAGAAGAGCATATTTGCCAAAAACTATCCTTCTTAGCGCAACTGAGAAAGACAATAGTTTGATTGTGTACATGGTTTCCTTATATTTGACATAATTTTAATTCGCTAGTAAGTACGAAATAAACGGGATAACGTAAAGAAACGCCATTGGCCGATTCATAATACTTTTGTTTCGTTAGGTTTAAATAAATTAATCCCACGTGTTAATTCACTGCGGTTAAACTAAAACTATGTTTATACAAATTAGAGTTTGAACAAACCGAAAGACACTGCCTACATCGTTAAAAATTTTGCGTAGTTAAATGCAAGTAAAATGTCGATACTCAAGTGAAAATAACCTATTTGAACGTCGGAGTCTTCCGTTTTTGGATGCAGTCGCGCTTTGGACTCCACTGTAAGATCGAATAATTTACAATAATTGATAGTTTTAATCTCAAGGGTAGATTTTCACTCAAAAGCTCTTGTTTTAGTTACCACTTCTGAAACATTCTTCCTCGGACCTACAGGAATGTTCAACACCCCTATGCTTGCCAGTATAACTCCTGAGATGTTTTCGTGCCGTGCGCACGCAATCCTCGACGCAATGGCAAGCCGAAGGAGTTTACTCTTCTGGTTGAAGCCGTAATTCAAAACCACATGCTGAATGGTGAGGTGATTCTTTTGGATGCACTTGCACTCTAACGCAAATGACTGATTCTGGTACGCTAACAGCTGTCCTTTACTGTTCATTCAATCTCTGTATGACCATACGGAGACACGACCCGCATTCATTAGTTTCCATGCATGAAGACCAAGAAGTCCACCACTTCGATCTAGAGAACGTTAAAATCCTAGCCCGTGGAAAATCGAGGCACGCTAGAGAATTCTTGGAGGCATGGTATTCTACCGACAGTTCAATAAACCGACATGCTGAAGTAGATGCTATATATGCGGCATTACGAATGAAAGATCACCGAATTATTAGAAGAAATCTAACGGAAAAGAGCGCTAGACTACTGCATCAAACGACGACAAGCGAAGAGTCCCACGCGCGTACACTACGAGGTGAAAATCAGAGATCGATTTCTATGGTCATGTGCTCGTCGAACAATCCAAACTCAGAGTAGCGGCTAGGAGATCGATCACGCACACTCACCGACGCTTCGTACGCGCCACACTGCTAAATACACTCGCACTGACGATGTCACCTCGAGTGGTGACGAAACGTTTGCAGTCAACCTGCCGAGCTCAGCGAACAATCAGCCAATCAACAGAACATGACAATTTCAGTACTAACCACAAACTGTAGTACAAGTATGTCAATAGCCGTTGTAGGATGAAGCAGGAAAGTCCTCCCCTCCGGATGACTAATGGACCAACAAGAACACTTACAGAAGCAGCAAACTCGTTGCAGAAGTGATTCGCGCCCACATTTCAGAAGGTCATGCCAACAGACTATCTCCCAAATTTTGTTTTCTTACCCAGAAGGCTCAGCTACACCTTTTGCTGCAAAGCTGTATTTCAGAAGCTGACGTCTGTGCACAATTACATCTCAATGATGTCGACACCATTCGCCCAGAGGCATTATGGGCAGCAAGAAGCCAGCTGGCCAAACCTCTGGCCCGGTACTTTCAGCGCTGCTTAGATCAGAAACAGATTGCTGCGATTTGAAAGCTTGGCAGAATAATAACTACCATTCACAAGGGCCAAAACAGGAATGAGCCCTTAACCTACCACCCAAAGTCTATCCCTGTACTATCGAAGGTTATAAAATCAATCTGTTCCGATGCGTCGGTGTGTTATCTAGAAAACTGTAACAATAATGCCACTGAGTAACACGGTTTTCGCCAATAGCGATCGTGCAAAACGAATTTATTAGTCGCACGATGTAGTTGGAGCGAGTCAGCTGACGCTGGCGAGGCTGTAGCTGTGAACTACTTAGGTAAGCCGGAGGCATTCGATCGTTTCGATCATTGCATTCTCCTTTCCAAGCTCAATTTTACGGGTTCGATGACCCATTCTTGCGCTGGATCGCTAGCTTTATCCTGCAACGACAATTAATGACAGGCTGCAGAGTTTGTTGCCTGAACTCATACCAGTCAAATCTGGTAAACTCCAGGTATCAGTTCTAGTTCCACGAGTATTTTGGGTATTCATCAATGCAAGGACAATCGATTGCGTATTGCTCTCTCCCATCCCTACACTCCACGACCGACAGTTTCGTCTTTGTTTAGACTCATCAGGTAGAGATAGCCGAGCTGGGAGCGTGACTCGGCGCCTAGCTCTTGACGGCTATCGCCATGATCACTAGGCCATTGAGCACCGACAGCAGTGTTTAACACAGTGGTTAGAAGTAGATTTTCAAGTTTTTGAGCACCCACCGTGTGTTTTGGTTTGCGACTCGCAATCTCATTCGTGGCATCGGTTGACTTTGAAGTCAGCGTCTGCAGTACGCTCACCTAGACTGCTTCAAATATCTTGCAGCTTGCTGAAGATAACAAAATATGGCGCCGAATTCAGGCGCATGCCGATCAGCATTTACTTCCTTGATATTGTACATGAGTGGTCAATGAAGACGAATGCAAAGTACTCTCCGTACGACACCAGAACACCTATTCCTACAACCTAAGCACACAACTACTGCAGCCGTCATCCATCGAACGCGACCTTTGCTTGCCTGTTCAAGGTGGCTGGGTTGTTCCAAGCACACCGCAAATACAACAACTGTTAACCAGCAAGTTGGCTTTCTAGGAAGGGCGAGCGGACAGTTGGACAGCAGTGTTTTCAGGCAGATACTGGATACGCATCTTTCCTCCCTGTTCAAAACGCAATCTAAGCCTGGCAGCCATGGCTGCAGCACAGCTGTATTGCAATGGACCATCCACGAGGTCGGGCTTCCAAATACATCATTGGCATGTACCACCTTCTATACAAGCAGAGGCTGAAAAGTTTGGGAGGATTCACCCGGCGTTCTCACAAATGCAATAAAGAATAAGAAGAGGGAGAGTAGGGGGACTTACTTGAAAACCCTAATGCCCTAAGCAAACATTCAGGGACAATGCGCCTACACCTTGTACAGACAACATACCGTCACAAACAGCTGTCTATCGTACAAAGATAAGAAGGCATGGGCGAGATAACTTCCTTGCGGCTTTCATTGATCCGCGTCATAATCAGCCATTACCCTGCAAACAACTGAGCACCAAACACACTTTAAACAGGCAATTCGATTAGCAGACGGCAGCAGAGGCGCCACTGGTGTCGGTTGCGAGCCATGTCCTGTAAAGTCTCGAGCCAAGCACAAGGTGAGTCACGTGGACTCCAGCCCGGAAGGCGAAACGGAGCAACGGCATTCAGTTTTGTCGTCGGTGACTTCATTTCCCGCTTCCAACTCAACTTCTGTCCACCTAGACTTTTGCGCCACCTATCCCCCGGCAGACTAAACAAGGTGACCACGCATACGTAGCAAGTGCCCGAGCCAAAGTAACCTGTCCATTGCTATCTGTTGTTCTAGGGAGATAGTGGGATTATCAATGCCTAGTACTAGCCTACGCACCTCATGTTTGCGGACACGCCGGCGACATCCGACACCAACAATGCTTCGCAGACAAAGATGATCAAAGACTTGAAGGCGCCTCTGATCTTCAGAGAGAAGGAGCCAAGTCGCACTACTATAGAGAAGAACGTCCCTTACTGTTGGCTTGTATACACGGCCTACAAGACGGAGGGGAACTCACTTCTGCCGCCAAAGATGCCGCTAGTTCAAGAAGGCCGCTCTGGCCTTTGCAATGCGTGGGATGACGTCAGTTTCCTTGCTCCCATCGTTGCTGATGCAGCTGCCAGATAAGTGAATTGATCAACCACCTTGAGTTCTTCGATAGCAAGCAACAGAGCGTCATTATGTGGCTGATGGTCCTGCAGCAACACTTTGCACTTTGGAGGTGCGAAATGTATACCAAATAATGGAACCACTCTGTACAGGCTATTCAGAGTTAAATGTACCGTCACAACATAGTTGAAAAGCAAGACGATATCGTCCGTATAAACGAAGTCAATTAACCTTTCACCAAGCAGCATTTCCAAGGTTACATCCTGAGATTTCCGGGGGGAACATTTCATGATAGAATCATCGAGGAAAATTGAATAAAAATGAGGAAATCGGACAAGCCTGACGAACGCCACTTGTGGTCGGAAAGTTATCCGATAGGACACCGTATACCCTGACGCGGCCTGTAGTGTTAGGGTATAGAGCATGACGGAGGTTCAAATATTTCATGGGAACACCTTGCCGCGCAAGTATTTCGAACAGAATCGATCGGCTGAATCGAATGCACTCTTGAAATTGAGGAACACAGCTACTGTTGGTCTGCAGTATGCGTGGAGCTGCTCTAGCACCTGCCGCAAAGTGAATATATTGTCTATATAGCCACGTCCTCGGCGGAAACCGGCCTGCTCTTCCCTAATGCGAGATTCCCATTCAGCAGTGAGGCGACGAACGATAATCGAGGCCAATAGTTTTGTCACAGCTAGCGTCAGGCTAATAAGCCTGTGGTTAGAACAGTCTGTTCGACTGCCCTTCTTGTATATTGCCACTATAATCCATTCGTTCCAATTAGACGGAACACCCTCTTCCTTCCAGTTCCTTTCGAATACGGAAGTCAGTGCTTTGCTGAGAATCTGACCTACTACGTAAGTAGAGGCTAAAAAGTTTGGGAGGATTCAGCGGATGTTCTCACCGACTAGGAGGCTACTTGATTATGGCGTACTTGATTTTACACAATCCAAATCAAGTGTGCCACTCTTTACGGAAACTCAGTAGTAACACCAAGCTGAGGCTACTGTTTGCAAGTAGCAGAAATGTACAGCGGTATATCATGCTGTAGAAATGTCTTTTCCATTCACGTGTGTCAACCATGGAATTCGCTCACCGAATCGGTTGTATCTGCACCCACGCTAGTCATATTCTATAGTCGGTTGGATGATGCACTCCGTCAATTCCATTTTGTGTCTTGGTGCTACTCACCATACTACTGCCAGGAAATACAGCTTCATCTTTCTCGCATTTTAGAGTTATGGAAATACTCGAATTGCAGGCCTACGGCATCCCATACCATAAGTCCATTCGTTTGACAGTAGAACTACTAACTGCATTTTCCCCATTAATATTCTTCGATAACACACTAGACTACTCAGCAGGGCTTGTACAGCAATGCTTCTTAATCTATATACTATAATTGTGCATCGTTCATTGTTGACCACAGCTAGCTTAGGAAAATGTCATATCAAATAAGACAAGGGTGAGTTGGATGACAGGGAATAGATAATATACAGTTTACTGTTGAAATTATGTTTGGCTGGCGTTTGACTTTTCTCTCATATATAGAGCAACTTAATCATTGGAGATAATAAAATGGTAAAACATGTACCAGAACACATGAAGCCTAGATTATTCTCGTAGGCTTGGCTTGATTTTTGGGACGACCAGAGAGTAGATCACTTTCTGTACTGACAAGAACTTGCTGAAGCTTTTACGAAACGCGTGTTCAAGAGTGCAGGCACTTATTCCGGGTTGTACCATGTTCCAGACTCCCGCATACTTGTTGAGTTCTGTAGTTTTCGTGTGTCGCCGACTGCTGTCTACATTAATGCCATGTTTAGGTAGGAATCGTGTATGTTTCTGTGCAACATGTTTAAGAATATGACCAGGTCATTCATGCTTCATGCGTCGTAGTGAGAGCGGATCAGGCTTGAGCTTATCACAACGTTCCTCGGTGGTAAGAACGAGGTCCAATGCAGAGTGTGCGTCAGCTGTTCTAAATCGCATCGGATAGGTGACATGCATGTACAGCCGCACGTGGCCGATTACCTTTTGCAAGTCAGTTTTAAAGTGTTCGCTGAGATATGTTGCGACTTCGACTGCATTAGTGTTAAATCCACCACCAGAATGATGTGACTGTGCCGTCGTGGCAGGACTAGCTTCAAAGCAGATGCTAGGCACGGATCCATTTCCATAATGGACTTTGGAGACCGGTAAACTATTGATAGTAAACACATTTTACCATGTCTTACATGCATACGACACAAAAATGAGTCGTCAACTTGCGTATCTGGTTAGTCGATGAGATCAACATGCAGGTCGGAGTGGTAATACAAGAGCACCCCGCCTCCTCTGCAAGGTTGATCATTTTGTAGGGTAGCCATGCCGGGTAGAGCAGTTTCAACATCGCTGATCTACTTATTCAGGCATGTTTCGGTGACCATAACCATATCCTAAGTCGTGGAGACATGACGAATAGGATGTCGGTCAGCTTGCTGAAAAGAACTTGAGGGTTGGTACACAGCAGATGAAGACGTCGGGGGTTAAAAATGTGTTTATGAATAATGGTTTTATGGGGGTGGGTCTATACTGGCACTTGCGGGGTAGGCCGCATGCCATTTTGTAGGACCGATGATGCAGCTCTAGGGCCATTCCAAAGTGTGTAGAGTGATCAGCGCCAGCAAGCAGTTGACCACACTGTCCTTCTTCAGCTGTCGTAGTGCTTTGAAATTGTCGCCGTTTTGAGATGCATGTTTAAAGGTTTGTACAGGTGAACTGCTTGATAAGTGTGTCCTTGCCTATATCTGGCCGGTTGCCTCGCCTTCAACGTATTTCCGCTGGCAGCAGGTTACGCATCTTGAGCCACATTTTGATCAAATTTTCTGCCATCGGTTTGGATCAAAGTGTTACTTTCCTCACTCGCAGATCATACCTTTGTAGTTAGGTGACGACGGTAACATTGCCGAGTATGTGCTAAACTTTTTAAGTAAGAGCCTGCAGCTAGGAGTCACGGTGCAATAAGATCGATTGCAGGTCTTTTTGTTTACGGAATTTATCCGGATTTTGCTTGCGGTTCTAAGGTTTACTCCGAGTAACATCTAGAAAAATGCGAACAATGAACA
>OX104064.1:183240360-183407066 GCA_944474145.2 Dicrocoelium dendriticum
CTCGTCGAACTGGTTCGAACGAGCGCACGCACAATATTGTGTGGAGAGAATTGGAGTCGTCACAGAGAGCAAAGCGAGAGACGAGTTAAAGTGCGGCCGCACAGTAGGGTGTCACACACACCTGAAGATAAATATTGCATGTGGTGGTACGAAGGCGAATTGTGGACAAATGTACTGCCATTGCATCACTATCTAGTTGAATCGTTACATGGAGTACTCTCGGTTCACCGTACTGGTGGGAGATTGGGTCGTGAATGAGGAGCATCATGTTGGCTGACTTAGATTAAACTCCTATTAGTTGCCACAGGGAGTCCCACTGTTTACTGTCCGCTAGTAAAATATTTTCTGTGAAGTGCGCCGTCGGATACAGGCACTTTGGAGCATATAACAGAGAATTATGATATTACCTCATGTTCTCCTTTTAGGAAGGACGTGTAAATGCTTCCCTTGGTTGGACAACTGATGGGGTCTTGAGTCACTTGGCGGCATTACTGGTATTAACTGAACCTGATATTGCAGAGGGCGGGGTCACGATAAGAGCTGCCTCTGTCGATGGGGTAGCAACAGCGGATGTGTGTGTGGTCTGTTCGCCAACAGTATTCGCATTTTAAGGTAGCTATTTCCCTTCGACAATTTGCAAACCATGGAAAGAAGACGATGGCTGCTAGATTCATGCATTCCTATTGTCCGTTCAGTACCATTAACTATAACTGATATGCATACATGTAGCTAACAGTGGGTGCAACCAGACAAGCTTAAAATGCAAAACGAATGACGGAAGTTTACACCTACGTCCAAGGATGCTTTAGGCTGACAAATAATTGTTTCTTAACACACATGGCTGGTTTAATCCGGCTTATAGCGACAGCCTCAGCAAACTGAAGGAATCGGGGATTAGTGTGACGTAACACAACTTTAAACGCTGAACCCAGCTCTATCTGGTTACCTGGGTCTAATAGATATTTGTCTAACTATGAAGCCGGCGGTCTGCGCGTACATGGCATCTGACGTGGGTAGACAGTCTGATCAACTTCATGCTGAACCCAATTTGGTATATATGGAAGTCAGCGTTCTATTAGTTCTGTCTATGTAACTGTTTCGTCAGTCACATAGAAATTGGTATACACAGTGTGACTTGGCCCCAATAGGCTGAGCTCCGTTCGTTGGAGAAATGTACAAATTTCGGGTTCGCTTAATGACGACAACTTGTGCAGCATAGTAACTTCCTTGTGTAGCCGAAGTTATTCGCTTAGTTGCCTTCAGCGTGGCTAAATCACCTTTGATAGGTAACTCGATATACAATTACTTCTTGGCTGCGGTGTGTACCAAGTCCTTTGGCCGTCGCGGTTGGCTGTCTTTCTCCAAACGTCTTCTAGGGTAGCCGTTCGCAACTAGTGTTCTGTAATTAACACTCGCGCATCGTCCAGACAGTCAGTCAAACAAACTCGTCGGACACGACTAACTAGAGTCTTCACAAGTGTCCGTTTGTAACCCACTGGTGCGAAGCTGGTGAAGTGCAGCTACTGACCGGACCAAGTTGATTTTCGGTAAATGGACCTCTTAATCAATCCATCATCCCTGCGACTCTGAGTATGTCCAGATATGGTGACAATTGTTCTGTTCTACTTCACATGTAACCCGTAACTTAGCATGAGCACCGTTGAGCCGTTCTACCAACTGTGTGAGCTGCTGCTCCGACGTAGAAAGCCACAATATCATCGATATATCGTTTGTGGTAGGGCTCTTGGGATATGTAAGTAGCAGTGCTTCTTTCTACCATCAGCATGAAGAAATCAGCGAGCACAGGACCTAATGGGCTACCCATTGCTACGCCGTCAATTTGATGGTATGGTGTATTCCGAAAGTGAGAATGCATATGCTCCGTGCACAATACTAGTAATTCTCTTGGCAATTCAGTTGAAATTAGTAGGGAATAGCCAGAGTTTTCCGCAAATTCGCACACGTAATCGACCATCTGATGTAGCGGGACGTTGGTAAATAAGGATTCTACATCGAAAGAACATATGACTTTGTTTGGCAGGTTGAAATCATCCAGATCTGCAAGAAGTTGAAACTAGTCTTTATTACTGTACTGATTGAACCGTTGTTTCAGCGGAGCAAGCAACTTCACTATCGAACGTACGAGTTTATTCTGGGGCGCGTTCATCATTGGAAGGATTGACCTGAGTGACACTTCACTCTTATGCGTCTTTGGGAACCCATTCAACTGTGGAGTAGTGCTACAAACCGGCTCCAAATTATTAAATGTACCACAGTCTATCACGCTGTGGAGGAGAAGCAATTCTACGTGACAAACTATGCGCGTTTCGACATTGGTTATGCCTCCCATTTTCATGAGCCATTCGAATTTACTCGCTCCGCTGATTATGGCGCACATTTTCTCATTGTATTCGATTTTGTTCATGATTACCACTTCAGAACCTTTATCTGGCTTCATTACGACTGCGTCCTTACCTCGTAGTTCACCCAATGCCTGAAAATGTGATGCTGTGATGGCACCTTTTGCATTACCTGGCCCAGTTTTCACCTCTTTGGCGATTTGGGTTAACTTGTTTCTGAACCAAATAAACTTATCAGGGCTGAATGCTTGGAGCTCCAGAAACTGGTGAAAACCTTCCCAAATTGGGCTTCTATAAACAAGTCGTTCAACGTGGTATGGGGGACTTTGTAATCAAGCCCAAGTGATAATGCTTCTATTTGCAACGCATCAAGTTGTATGTTCGATAAATTCATCACGTACTTACTGGGATCACGAGTAATTGGTTCCTTATCCTGGTTGTCCTTTAGCGAATTTTCTAAACGAGCAGTGCCATTTCGTCTCCTATGATCAAGTGTTGATTTACCAAAGTTGGTGAAAGCAATCCTTCGAATTGGCGCGCGGTTCCGATGAAGAATGTGTGGCGAACATATATTTGTAAGCAGACCCTAGTGCCGTGGTGGCTAACACTAGATCGGTACGCTTATGCAGGGCTTGGCAACACTTCTCTGAATAGACTTTTCACGTTGAGGATCGCATTCAAGACATTGAGTTGTCTTTTTCCTGTGGGACAGCTCTCATGGCCGCTGCTTATTCTACAAGCTTTTTCTGTCGCAATTTGCGCCAGCCCAACTATACATCTCACGAGCGGTGTCAGCTGCACAATTCTACTAGATGGTGAGCACATTTTGTTTAAATCTTAGAGGTATTAGCCAAAACTACGTAGCGATTATAGTGACTATTCGTTTATCTTCAAAGCGGAAGCGTTATGGCATTCACGACCTATCTGACAATGACTAGAAAGTCAAAAAATGAACTAAGATAATGTACTACTGCACCGTTTAATAGTAAGCGCTTGGCAATCAACCTTCCCTTGCTCTGAAGAGTTGTCACGATCAATTCAATTGACGGGTGATTCAGAACGAACACCCAATGTGACGTCGAAGATTATAGGGAGCATTGTGTGCGACACATTCGTGAATGGTATAAAATTTCAGCTAATAGTTTTTACTCCCAGTGTTCGTTTCGCGTCATCCAATCCCTAATGGTGTGTAACCATCAACGCAACAGGTCGTAGGTTGCGGTTTCGCTAACGGGGCACCTCTAGCCATTAGCAAGGTGTTTTGCTCCGAATTTCAATTTCAGTCTCATCATTTGAATAGCGTAATGGGGAAGCAAATGCTGATGAAAGCATTCGTAACAGATGTTTTATCAATATGGTTTCAATGATTTCGAATACATTACCTGTGTGTCCGGAGATCCGACCAGGAAGTCTCACTCAGCATGGTGAAGGATGGGACTCAGACAACAGATTCCTTATAACAAACGGACTTTTGGATGCAGAAAGCCAATCTATTGCGGTTTAGCTCAAAAGTGTAAGTGAGACTCAAAATGAATTCGTTTGACGCATCAAGTCTCGAGACTCCGCGGGAGGATTGACACAGTGGCAAGATCCTAACTCGCGTAGGCACAATAGTGGCAGTACCCTTTCCTAGCGAAACGGCACCGTACGGAACATCATTAGTTCGATACTTGAGTATCTGGTTGAAATCGGACACCAGACTGCTGCACATGACTCATTCGAAGGCATAAATGCCATCCCGATGCGATACTCCATAGAGACTTAAAAAGCGCTTGTTAAACACAGCCGAATCCATCGCAGGCCGGGTTTTGCAACCCGAACTGTGCAAGCAACGGACGCTCGTACAATCATTGGTCCTACCTTGTCCATGAACACGCTCGGGCGAGGATTGCTCACCTTAAACATGACAGGGGACTAGCGTTTTTCAAGGCTGTTCTGTCTGCCCTCACGCACGGTGTGTTTTGTCCTAGCAGCCTATTTCGACTGGCTAAGACATTGATCGATGATCAGCCATGCCATGTCAATAACGAATATAAGCCGACATTTTAACTGCCGGCAGTATAACTGCAATAGCGAATTTGTCCAATATCGTAACTCTCCATATTAGCCGTAGCAAATACAATAAACAAAAATGAAACGAACATTTTTCTCCACCAGTTTGACGACTACGGAAATGAAAAATTGTCCAAAAATTATCGGCTGCCATTCGGCAATATACGGTAGTTCATGTGGACTCCGGGGTTCTTCCTATTTTGTAGTTAATTTGCAATAGTCCATCTGTTTTCCTATTTCGCTCTATACTTATAAATGTCTGATGACAGTTATCAAACGGAACGTTCTTCGCGCAATTGTTAACTTCTAATTGCATGAAAATTGTTCCCGAGATAATTAAAGGAGTTGGAAAGAAATGCTCGTTATTGAAGGATAAAACGCCAAGCTACTGAAAATTTTTGCATTTACTACAACTCGACTAGCTGTAAAAAGCTAAATGATGGTAATATGCTTGGTTGTTCGTTTTTGGAATTTAAAGTGAGAGAATAAAGTCAGCAAAATGTCTCATATTCAAATCAATTTGGAGAGTCGAATGCGCTAATAATCAGCGTTACATCTGCGGACAACTTAATCCTGATTCAAAGAAGTTGAATTTCCTCTGCTTCCTAAATACTTTTTGGAATTACAAGTAGAACATCAATGGAATTATTATTAGTACCTTCGGAAAATATATTATAAATAGCTTTTCGTTTATATCCACCCAATTAAGCGGAGCAACCGAATATGAAACCCGGAGCACATTAAAACAATTTGCTATGTACTATTGCGCAGAATCAAATTAAGTTCACGCGGATAACATTTAACAGTTCAAAGGTGACATGTTGAAAAGACGGATTAGACTAAGGCTCATGCAAATATCTCCGTAGCAATGTGTAATGTATTGTGGAATAGAAAATGTCTCACGGAATTATTAAACGGATGAGAGGGGAACGGGTTGGCTTTTCACCTGCTAGCGACTGAAAGGAGCTGAGGGGAGAATGATACCGAGAAAAATCTGGTAACGCAAGGAATAGCAAAAAGAGAGCAACATCTGACCATGTACTCAAAACATTTGGCTCCGTGCAGTTGCTGCCATATAGTGATCTAAACCTGTGGATAAAACTGAGGATTTGAATTGAAGGCAAATTTGGGATGCAAGCGTAAGGACAGCCAGATGACAGCATTTATGATGCCCAAAACGGCATGCAAGTGCTTCAAAGTATCTCAGATAGTTAGACAAGCACATAAAATAAGTTCAGTTTAGTTCATTTGAACAACTATGATCCCAGCACCGAATTGCAGCGGATCCGGACGTCACGACTCAAATCGCAAGGATGACAATAAATAGGAACGACAAGATTTTGCGGATGAATGCAAATTGTGTGTAAAACAAATTGAAGCAAGTAGGATCTGCGTTAGCCTAATCATTATGGAACCAAGATTAACAACCAGAAGTAAGAAACCGAATACAGAAATCCCACTGACTGCGCAAATGCGCCATGTGTGATACTATATCCAACCATTATTTTGGATATGCCCAGGGCCGCCGTTTAGGAAGACGACAAGTACCTCTCCGACAAAGTTTCTCGGTCAAATTCTTCATCCCTCTACGCCTCATCATCGACTAGTAACCTCACGATTTCGCCCAATTTGGTGCGTCTACGGCGTATAATGCACGCCAAAGAATTCAGTCTACAGGCATATGGAGGACACGGCCTATCCAACGTAAGCGATTAAGATTCAACCAACACTCGAGTGAGTCACCGGAATGCTTGCTGCCAAAAACCAACTGGTAGACATCAGCATTGCTCTCCCGGTGTTCACAACAGACGTGAACACTACTCCACAAGCACCATTAGTCAAACACGACCAAGCGCCTAATGCTTTCACCGCGAACTGCTGAGGTCTCTGCTCGATACAGTAAGACGGGCCTTAACGAAGCGTGATGCACCTAGCATTCCGCTGACAAGTTAATATCCCATCATTATAGATGGTTGTGGCTTTGGAAAACCACACTATCCTTGTTGACGCGCGAAGTAACTCCCTCAGTGATGTCGTTAGAATCCAGGTGGCAGGCGGTTATAGTTTATTGCTAAAGTGGCTTACACTAGGTGTGTTCGTCCATACATTGGAGGCGTCCGCTCATCTACGTGATCTCCATGGAGTGTCCCCCAACTGGTGCTTGCCTCTGTGTTTACTCCTCGTGCGCATGGAACTGTAATCTTAATGTCATCTTCAACTTTGGGGAAGACGGCAGGGCCCGCTGTTAGTGTGTCATCTTGCACCACCACGCTACTTATACCCGGCGCAGTAGTATCGACCTTTAATCCACCACACTCCTCCCCCTCCAAGGGGCTCGCGTCAGCTGTCTTCCGTCGGAGTCTTTCTGACCGCCAGGGATGTGCACTGTATGAGGGTGTTTCCTCCTCCAATTCGTATCATTTCCTCAGCTCGTCGGCATGCACCCTCCGCGATTCACCTTGCCGAGCGAATAGATACAATGGACCTCGCCGGTCGACTACCTCTTATGGTCCTTTCCACTTCGCTAGGAGTTTCCGCTACCCTGGGCCGCAAGTGGGATAGCGTTGATGGTCCCTGTACTTCACTTTCGAACCAATCTGAAGCTCGATATTCCTTCCACCTTTGCTGGTCTGGAACTTCGCCATCCTCCGCGCCTGAGTCGCCTGTAGGTTGCGGTTGGCGGTCTTCCGGTTATTCCGTGTCTCCTCAGGAGATATACGGCAAGTTGGCCACATTCCAATCTCTAGATCCACAAGTAGACGAGGTTGTCGACCGTACATCAAATGGAATGGTGATTTCTTTGTGGAAGCCTGTTTGGTTGCTCGATGGGCCAGCAACAGTAGTGGCAATGTTTCCTCCCAGTCTCCACCTTTTGCTGCTATCCACTCCTTGATTTTCCTCTTGTTACGTTCCGTCAGGCCATTTGTTTGCGGGTGGTATGGGGTGGTGCGCAATTTCTTAATGCCAAGTTTCTCCAAACAGTTCCGGAATTCTTCACTCTCGAAGCACGGCCCTTGGTCTGTTAATATGGCCTTTGGGATTCCGTGAGCCGCTACCAAGTGATTCATGACAGCATGGGTAACGGTGCTAGCCCGTTGATCCGGGATTCCTGTCACCTCAGTCCATCGCGTGAAGTGCTCCGTCATCAGTAAAATATATTGGTTGCCACGCCAGGTCAATGGAAAATGGCCCCATCACGTCGACCGACCAAAGTTCACCAAGTTCCGAGACCGGAATCGTCATCATTTGCTGCTGCATTCCTCGGCAATCCGTTTTCATGAGCTGACATTGTCTGCACCAAAGCACGCACTTCTCAACGTCCCTTTTCATCCCCGGCCAATACGTGCGTTGTTTCAGCAGATCGTAGGTCCTGGAACAACCTGTGTGCGCCATCTCGTGACAAGAAACTATCAGATTTCGTCTTAGTTTCATTGAAATGACTGGCACCGAAGGGTTGCTACCTCCTGGTATCCACATTAAGATCCCTGCTTCGTTCACTTGCAGCTTTCCCAGTTATTTTGCAAACTGTCCCAGCTGCTTAAGTTGGTTTTTGTTGCAGTTTGTCTGACCAGCTAATCGCTCGATGATCAACTGGCTCAGGAGTTTGTCACTACGTTGCTCAGTTGCCATCCGTTCTGGATCCTGCTCGCACAGTATACCGTTAATACCGAAAGCTACACTCGGCAGGTCATCATCATCTATCATGCGTGACAAGAAATCCGCCGTCTGATTTTCCCTCACCGAAACTTGTTTTATCGTGAAATCATACTCTTTTAGACGTAATGCCCATCTCGCCAGCTTTCCTCTGGTGTCTTTGGCAGACTTAATCCATTCCAACGGTCTGTGGTCTGTTTCGACGTGAAATCACTGACCCAGGAGATATGGTCGCCATTTATCTAACGCCCAAACAATTGCGAGACATTCTTTCTCTATGGTTGAGTATCTGCGTTCCGCAGGTGTCCAAGTTCGGCAGGCATACTCAATCGTCCCATGGTGTTGTTTCAACACCGCACCGATCCCGACATCGCTGGCGTCAGTGGCTACCGTGAACACCTCACCAGCAATGGGCAATTTCAGGGTCAACTCCTGCCTGCTGATCAAAGGCTCGTTGAACTTCTGCATTCCAAGCGAATTTCCTATCTTGTTTCAACAGCTCGTACAAGGGTGAGGCCAACGTGTTAAAATCCCTGACGAATTTGCTGTAGTACCCGGCGCGGCCCAGGAATGTACGGAGAGTGCGTTTCGAGGTGGGAACTGGGCTGCCTTGTATAGTCATTATCTTCTCAGGTAGCCGTTTCAGTTCGCCTTGTCCCACTTTATGGCCCAGTAAGGTGACACAGGTCTTTCCGATCTGGGACTTTGGTCCATTTATATGAAGTCCCGACTACTGAATGCGTTCCAGAACTGCCGTGAGATGATGGATGTGTTCCGCTTCTGATTGGCTATACACCCCGATATCATCCCCGTACACAACCACGTTTTCCAATTCACTCAGCAATCGCAGCATTAGACGTCGGAAGGTAAACGGGGCTCCTGATAATCCAAAGGGCATCCTCTTAAACTGGTACTGTTTCTGACCGACGGTAAACGCCGTCTTCTCTCGATCTTCCTGTTTTATTGCCAGTTGCCAGTATCCTGACCTCAAGTCCAGGACCATGAATATCCTCGACTGCTGCAACCGATCAAAAATGTCAGCAACTGATGGAACTGGAACGAAGCGAGTCAAGGAAATTTCATTCAGTCTTCGGAAGTCGACACAGAATCGGTACTTCCCATTCGTCTTCTTCACTAAGAACACAGGGGAATTGTACGGGCTATGTGCCTCCTCAATCACGCCCGCGTCCAGCATTTCCTGCACTTGCTTGTTCACCTCAGCCTCCAGATAGATTGGTATTCTTCGAGGTCCATGGGGCCGATACGGTTGGCGAGTTAGCAGGATGGTGTGCTCGATCCAATCGCAAAACCCATATTGGCTGCTGTCATCCGTAAACAAAGGTTGGTGTTTGTTGATCCGCGACTGCAAAGATGAGCTCAAATGTAATACAACAACGACCGACTGCAAAGATCTCATTTCTCCACGATTAATGAGTGGTAGTGACCCGCATTCCATTAGTAATTTCCCACGCTTTAGATCAATGACAGCTTTATTGAGCTCCAGGAAATCTGCTCCCAATATGGTTTTTTTCGCATCTGGTGACACGAGAAAGAAGTGTGTTCGCTTTCGTCCCCCGAATCCCACGGTGTGTTCGGCTATCCCACCAATTCCCACTGAATGACCCCCAACCGCTCTTACGATCGTGTAGCACGACTGAAGCTTTCCACCTCGCCGAGGATTGATTAGTGACACCGCGGCACCCGTATCGATCAGACACCTTTCCATGGTTCCGTCTACTTCCACCATTGCTTCAACCGCACTTCTGCTCAACGCCCCAAGTACACACTCCTCGATCCGAAAAGAAAAACAAGGTTGCACACGTTTATTCGTCGCACGAGTAACACCACGCCGCTGCGGACATTGTCTCTTCCAGTGCCCCGGTTTCCCGCAGATGAAGCAACATCCCTTTGTGTGCACCCGATAACGCTGAACGCGAAGCCCATTGATGTCTTCCGTAAGCTGTTACATCATCCGTTCCAATTTGTCCATCCGTTCCACATGTTCATTAGGCTCTCCCTTCAGCGCAGCTAGTGGTGCGTCGCCCAGGTCCCGAGTAACTTGCGCCAGCTCCTCCAATTGCATCCTCCGAGTAGTATTCGCAATCCGAACGCGCTCCGCGGTTAGCTGTGGGAGGCCGGCCAAAAACTGATCCACCAGCAACTGCGTCTTTGACGGCCCATCCAACCCCGGCAAGGCGCGGTCCAACCAGCTTCTAAGCTGCACCGCAAACACGAGGGGATCCGTCCCAGCACCAAGCCGCGACGCCTTGAACCGTCGCATCGCCTCCTGGTGGTCTGCTGACGTGTCCAGGCCAGAGAGCAACGCTTCCTTCGCGGTGGTCCACTCCAACTTGACCGAACTTCTTCGCGCCGCCTCCAGAACCGCCTTCGCCTTGCCATTGGTTAGACTCCGCAGGGCCGCCATCTTCGCCCAGTCCGTCTTCAGTCCTACCGCCTCTGCCACCTCCTCGAAAGCCTCCAAAAACGCCTTCACATCCTCCGCTTAAAATAGTTCCGGCCAGGGAACCTTCATGACTTGCGAGGTCACGGCACCAAATGTTAGAACCCAAGTGGCAGGCGGTAATAGTTTATTGCTAAAGTGGCTTACACTAGGTGTGTTCGTCCATACATTGGAGGCGTCCGCTCATCTGCGTGATCTCCTTAGAGTGTTCCCCAACTGGTGCTTGCCTCTGTGTTTACTCCTCGTGCGCATGGAACCGTAATCTTGATGTCATCTTCAACTTTGGGGAAGACGGCAGGGCCCGCTGTTAGTGTGTCATCTTGCACCACCACACTACTTATACCCGGCGCAGTAGTATCTACCTTTAATCCACCACAATGTGACCAACAGAGCTGACACAACTGCTAACGTAAGTGAACCGAATGATCACTTCCAGTGGCTGTTCGGTGATAGCTAGAATGGAGGTGTGTCCGTGCAGTCCTATAAAAGTATTGTAAACTGAATTTGCAAAGCACATGCTGAAGTACGCAGCGTTACGCGTCATTATTTCCAATAATGTTTGCATAGCCACTGCATCAAACACAAGGAGAGCCATAACGTTTGCATACTCCGGCTTTGTCAGTCGGTCTCCTTGCAGAACGTTAATCCGGAAGGCTGTGAACGAAACGAGTTATTCTTGATCATTTTGAGCACAAAACCTAAGAGGAAGTGCGATATAGGTTAACCTAGGCGCACCACGTTTAATGTGGGGAATTCAAGAGCATTTTCCCCCTAGAAACTTACACCGTCTCGGGAATCACTTTAGAGCGATTGCATAATGCAAATGAAACTTGCCAGCAGGCCCGTTATGTAAAGTCAGTGCCACAAGCTGGCGTGGTCAGCAGCGACAAGGGCGGCTTTTACCTCAAGGATAAACACCATGGTCGGTCGTCTGTATGTGTATCTCTGCTCTACAACTTGGCGGATGGAGGTTGCGTACCAATACTGGAGAATAGAGGTTACGTACCAATGCTGTACACACGAACGCCACGGATTTTTGCTTTACCGTGTTGCATTCTACCGTTGCTTTGAAAATACTGTGTTATACGTGTTTGTTCTGTGTGAATTTTGCACCAATATTTGATTTTGGTGTATTTTTCCATCAGTGCGAACTTGGTGGATATCCTCCAGCTACTGTCGGAGACTACACTGAGTGGCCCAACTGCCGTCTGTGTCTGTCATCTTGTAGTTGTTCTACAGCAATCGAAAGGCTGTCTGTCAGACGACCAGCTTGACTGACGGTGTTTGGATTCAGCATACCAGTGCAGGCGTTGCAAAGAACGGCTTCCGCAGATCTGACAGTCACAATAGCACGTACTGGTTGCCCACAGAAAGCTAAGCTCAAAGCTTCCGAAATAAACGCTAATTGTGACATAGACAGTTGTTTAAAACTTGCGCGATTTGAAATAGAATACAGAAACTGCCGAAAGGACTTCCATTCTTGATGTATTCACCTTCGTCTCAGCCAAATTAAAACTTAATAATACGACCGATTCTCTCTGGTTCTGCATTGAGTGTATGTCTCTGCCACTCGTCAGAAGTATAACTGTGTTGGCACAGAAGTACGAGAAGCTGAGAAAGTTTGTAGAGCAGGAAGCCGCCTTGAAACCTGTCCCACATAAACCAGACAAATCAGTACCCCGAACTCGGTGCTTGACATCAAGATCCAATTCAGCACTGTGTAAGAGTAACGATTTAGATTAAGGCTTTAGCCACCATATACTATCGTCTGCTCCTAAAGATGTGTTCAACACACACTAAATATTGTTGGAGGACCGACACCCTACGCTTCCGTTGTTGCTACCCATATGACGGAGGCACCTCCATAGCAACCCGTCCGCTGCCAAACGATATTGATACTAATAATACTACCGCGGGACTAAAGAACCCGTCATTTGTCCAAGCGAAGAAAGCAACCACTGGTCCCTCCAAAAAGGAGAACCTGAAACATGACCAAAATTCTCTAACTGTTATATGCTCTAGTGTAACTGAATCGGGGGCGAACTTCATAAAATATAAGATACTGGACGACGAAAAACAGTGGGACTCCCTGTGTCAGCGAATAGGGGTTCAAGCTAAACCACTTAGTATGATGCGTCTCGTCCGTCACCCAAACTCAGTACACTAAGGTGAACCGCAGTTACTCCAGGTAACACTTCCGTCAGATAATGATGCAGAGGCAATTCCCTTTTCAAACACTCACCTCCGTACCACCACATGTACTGTTCGAATATTTGCAGATGTTCCTTGAAGCTAATGCCAGAAATGCAAACAAAATTCGGATGACTTCCGTAAATAACAAGACGCAAAATTTATCCCTGTTCACGATGTGCCAGAGATCCAGTCAAAGCGCATGACTGGGATGAATGCGTTTTATTCGTGAAGTACTGGCACTCGAAAATGTTATCGCTAATTCGACATGAAGGTTGCAGCTCGCAGCTAACTACAAAGGGTGTGGTCCCCGAATGATAAAAGGATCATTGCAATCCAAACTGATGGCAGAACATGGGATGTGTGATGATCCGGACATAACGAAGCTTGCTCAAGGACATCAGGCTCAAAGCTCGCATTAATATCTCGACAAACATATTACCACCAAGTTACTACACCTCCTCATTCATGATATGCCTTAGTTAAATGCCAAAAGTAAGTAAATACAACTTTTAGCTTTTGTTGATGACTTTGGTGTGCTTACAGACAACTGGAGTGTTGTTGTCACACAATGAATGTTATCTTGAGGCTATGAGAGTTAAAGACCAAGGTTTGAAGTGAAAGAGCAGATATACCTACATTAAAAACCTAGCCATCATAAAAGGGTACCAATACGACCACTGAAAATTACGGATTTACATCGGTTCCTCGTTGCGGATTGCTGAAACTGTGGGTGGGCGCCATGAGGAATTGGAAGGATTAAAAGGGAACAACGACTGAATGAAGGAATATAAGACCTGTCTAACAGCAAGCTGTATGTTTGCAGGGTCCTTCCAGGAAAACAATAACCCGCAAAATCCGACCTTTTAACTTGGAGTATTCTAGGATACAAGTTATTCAAATTTGCGTTATTTCTAAACCTGTATATTGTATGTTAGTTGTAACAGTAACAAGACAGAAGTAACGCTGCTTGTAACCCTTCAACCGCACAAATTCCAAGCAAATTGTTCGAAAAAACGCGTTAGTTCACTCACGCTCACACACACTTGATCGAAAACAATCAATTCTCACGTCCCGTGTAGTGGGCTGAAAGTTCCAAACTGACATGCAAACATGCTTGCTGGAAATCGATCAATTTTCACGTACTATCTGTCAGTGTGTCTGATGTAAGTGATTTCTCTAGCATCATCGCCGCTTAAAGTGAAATAGTACATATAAGATCCTTTGCTTGAAATGACTCTAAATCGCTGAATTAGGGGCTTGCACAAGGTGAATTTCTTTGTTCAAGTCCCACTTTTGTGCTCACACCAACGAGTTGCTTTGGTTGTGGTTCCCATGTGTTAAGCAGAGCAAATGCATCTAAAAGTATGTGTAAGCGGATCTCTCTCGCTCAGCAAGATAAGGCGCCTGATTAACCCTAAAGACCAACAGCACCGTGCGGCCGCACTTTAACTCGTCTCTCGCTTTGCCCTCTGTGATGACACCAATTCTCCCCACACAATATTGTGCTTGCGCTCGTTCGAACCAGTTCGACGAGCTCTACTTAATGTGCTTTCCATCACCTGGATCTAACCTGTGTGGATTACATCCTTGCTCCAGTTCCCAGTTTTCGGCATATTCTTTGTCGAATTCCACTTGTGTAACTGCATCAAACCGGTCATTCGGAAAAGATTTTGTTCTCATTCGGAAGAAGAAAAGTTGAGGACTCCCCAACTACGTGGCAACCATCCCTGTAAGTTGCAGCATAACAAAGTTCAGCTTTTTGGCTCCGCTCGTCAACTGAGCAGCTCTAGGGACGCTTATCAGCGCTCCACCTGCATCGTCGCTTGAGGCAGACCGATTAACACACGCTGCCGCTTTGTGTGGGTGTGTGTGTGTGTACCACTGCGAGTCGATTGATCGCTGAATCCGACAGTCTGCGCGTTACCACCTCCATCTGCCTCTCCGCCTGACCTTCGTTCGGTTGAACAACTATCTATTCGTGTGCGTGTTCTCAGCTGTTCCTGCGTCACCCCTAGCGCAAAGTACACTTATCAAGGTGAGCGCTTAGATAGGCTTTGCTGTAAACAATAAGAGGCCGAGTAGCATTCCAATAGTTCAACGTCGCCTACAATGCGCAGACAACTGCAGTAAACTGCTTAAAATCAGTATTACCTGTTCCAGCTGCATTAGGTCATACTGTCCGCAATGTGTAGGCAAATCTGTCCAAGAAGTGAGACAGATAAACCAACTTGCTGACACAAGTTGGTTTTGCCTAAAATTTCAAGTCATTCCAGTGGTCAACTGCTTATCTTTGCTCATGAAAAAATGCGATAGGATAACTGAAATAATCACGCAAATTGTATATATTAAGATCCCTCCCCCGAAGGTAAATACGGCTACGATAATATCTCACCCGGCCAAAGTAAGCTCCGCGTCTAAACCGGAGATAAGAGCTAGACGTTCCAAACGCACTGCAGCGTCTGTGACTCTAAATCCACTGGGTAACCTTACTCCCATAAGTGGACAAGCCTCAAACATGCGTGCTTCCACTTCTCCAAACATAGAGGCTTCAATTGGAGATTCATCCATGACGCCGATAGCTCAGAGCCGTAGGAAATCCGGTGCAGATAACAAGCAGGTAACGTACGCATCGATTGCCTCGACAAACACACCGGGAGGGACACACATAGGTCCATTTTCAGTACCGAGCACGCGTGGCGCAAAGCAGCTTTCACCGTCAACTCCAATGCTGTCCTCTAAACAACGCGAATTGCCGGCAAAATGTATAAAGCCAACACTCGCTAGACAAAACCACGCTGCGTTATCTCTCGTGTGCACCAATGTTCCCGAACCCAATTCTGGAGCAATAAATGGCAAGTTGCCAGACGATCGAATCCAGTGGAGTTCCATCTGCGAGGCAATTAACCTTCTGATTGAGCCTGCACTGCTGTAACGTGTAGCGTGTCACCCGACCTCAGTGCACTCTGGTGAACCTCGAATTCTTCGAGTAACACTAAACTCAGCAGATGAGACAGAGGCTGTCCTGCTCTCAACAGTTCGTCTTCGCAACTCGTCGAGCGGAGTACGCATATTGCCTGATCTACCTTGGAAAGATCGCCCAAAAGAAGCAGTTGACCAACGCGGCATTACTAATAGAGATAGCAAGAAAACAATATTTGTTCATGGTGTTCCTGAGCTTCTGCATTCTTCTGATCACGATGCACAAACTCATGAACGAGAGCAGTGGTGCTGCATCCGCGAAGCACTCTCTGTAGACAATGTTATTGCCAAATCCCTGACAAGAGTTCCGTCATCACCTAACTACAAGGGCTGCGGTCCAAGGCTAATTAAAGTAATACTACACACCGAGGGAATGACGCAAGTTCAGTTGGATAGCTGGTTAAAGTTTCGAGCTAGGCTGCCAACAGAGATCCGGCTAAAAGCAGCAGGCGAACGACCAAAAGTCAGAAGCAATTCAACGGAACTTGCAAACGTAACGAATTCCTTATTTGCAGAGTCCTGCGGAGAGACAGACACAACAGCGCCCACGGCACACATGAGGACCGAGCACAGCACCAGTGAAACTCCTGGTCAGGAACGCTTAATAATGCCATGCAACACGACTGAAATACATAAAGCAAAAAACGATTAATTGCCGACCACCTAACGGCCGGCTTAAAAGCGAAAACAAACTTGATATCTATCAATGAAGTCCTAACAACAAAAGCCCTATCTTGCATGTATACAAACGCCCAAGGCCTTCTAAGCAAGTTGGCAGAACTTAGAGAACTCCATGCCTCACAACCGCGGGACCTCGTCATGATTACAGAGACATGGTTAAACCCTGAGATAACCGATTCTGAGATCAATTTACCCGGTATGTCACTGCTTCGAACCCAAAGAACCGGAAGGGGGCGGTGTGATTCTTTATTATAATACAAACAAGGTGAAGTTATCGACCACCAGGAAATCCGAGCTCCCGATTCGCTTTGGTGCCACCTATGGTTGCGAAACAAGGACACATGCCTACTAGCCGTGATTTATCGCCCACCAAACTCAACTTCGGAAATGGACTCCAAACTGAACCACGTTTTTCAGTTTGCTTTGAACAAGTCCTACACCCACATTCGTATCGCGGGAGACTTTAACGTGCATGACATAGAAACGCCAGCAACCGCCGGTATGCAGCTTAAAGCCTGCTTGCAAGAGCTTATTGCTAGCCACCCTCTGTACAACCACGTAACCTCTCCCACCAGATTTCGAACTGCTAACAAGCCGTCGATACTGGATCTTGCGCTCACTAATGAAGAACTCATGGTTAGCTGGATATTTACAAGCGCACCACTGGGACGTAGTGATCATGTTACTCTACTCTTTGACTATATTTGCTATGCGGAGTACCCTGAAAAGGAGGAGGATAAAGTGCATACTGTCACACACTACAATGTGTTGTCTAAGCTTGTTAAGGATACATCTTGGACTTTCTTAACCGAATGCCCCCCAGATGTTGACTGGGAAACATTTACAAGGACGTTTAGTACACTGGTAGCGCACGCATTAGAGCAGAGGTCCTTCAAACCTAAAATCAAGCGTAATTCATTTATGAGGAGCAGGACACGTAAATGTATGTCCCGAAGGGATTTGTCTAGGCGAGGTCACCAGGACTGCCCGAATGCCGGAACCTGGACTGCATACGTGACCCATCGTAACAACTGTGTGAAACTGATACGCGAAGACAAGGTCACTCATCAGCAGAAGTTAATGAAGCGATTCTGCACGAACCGCAAACTCCTGTACAGGCACGTTAACAGCCTTCGAAAGGTAAAGCGAGGGGTTCCAACACTAGTCACGGCTGATGGGTGCACGCGATAAGCAATGGAAGCAGCTGATCTCCTACAGCTTCATTACTCCCAAACTTTCCAGCAGGTAACGAGCACAAACATTCTCCTCATTTCTAATACTCCACCATCTGGTTTAGAAAACATCACCTTCACTGCGGTACTTGAGTTGAAGAATTTGTTATCCTTGCGTATCCACAGTTCTCCCGGAGCTGACAACATCCAACCAAAGGTTCTACAGGCAGTAGCTAGTGATCTAGCAGCACCACTGCCTATTTCAGCGATGTCTAGAGGAGAACCGTATTCCACCAGTATGGAAGCGAGGGGTCATCACTCCTATTCATAAAGGAGGTAGTCGCACTGATCCTGCCAACTACCGTCCAATAACACTACTTCCCGTACTATCCAAAGTGATGGAATCAATCATCGCAGATGCGCTGATGGAATACCTGGAAAGGCACAATTTAGTAGCCCCAGAGCAACATGGCTTTCGTCAAAAGCATTCGTGTAATACTAACCTACTGATTGCACTTAATAGCTTGACTGAAGCTGTTGATGATGGAGTAGGGATTGATGTCTTCTACCTGGAATTCGCAAAAGCGTTTGATCGCTTAGAACATCGCATTCTCCTTCAGAAGCTTCGGAATTACGGCATTGGCGATCCGATCCTGAGTTGGATTGACAATTTTATACAAGAACGACGGCTAGTGGTGAAAGTCCGAGAATCATTGTCTGATCAATCGATGTGGCGTGTGGAATACCACACGTTTCGGGTCTTGGACTTCGTATATTCTTGTTGTTCATTAACGATTTGGCGAGATCAATTACTTCCGATTTTCTATTTTTCGCTGATGATATCAAGATAAGGCGAAGGATCAGAGGACCGGACGACCATGAACAGCTCCAGTGCGATATTAACACGGTGTCGAACTGGTCAGTTCAAAACGCCCTACCGTTCAATGTAGACAAATGTCGCGGCGTACAATTACGCCACAGACATAACAACACCTATTCACTTGGGACCAACGGACTGCAGAATAGCTCCCAGAATCGTGACCTTGGTGTGATCGTACAGAGCGACCTCAACTGTTCAAAACAGGCTGAGGTAGCTGTGAAAAGAGGCAACCAGCATGTCGGCATGCTGCGAAGAGCATTCAGGAGATTTGACCCATCAATCTTCCCAATGATGTACAATTCCTACGTGCGCCCGCATGTTGAATACGCTATCCAAGCTTGGCAACATTGGTTGAAGCGTGACCTAGAAGCGATAGAGGCACCACAACGGAGAGCAACAAAGAATGTAAAGGGCCTGCGCTATCACTCTTACCACCGAAGGCTGAAGTTGCTGGGAATTTGCAGCGGGCGCTATCGAAGACTGCGCGGTGATCTCATATTAGGGTATCAAATATTGTGTGACCTTAACCACATACGCCGTCATTTGCTGAAACTTGGCCACAACACGCAGCTCAGGGGTAACTGCTTAACCTTGAAGGAACAATACAGCCGTCTAGAGTGTCGACGGAATTACTTTTCCCTTTGGGTTTGCAAACCTTGGAACGCACTCCTAGACTCAGTTGTATCCTCTCCTACCTTGGATGTTTTCAAAAAACGATTAGATGTTGCTCTTAGCACCCAACATTTTGTTACCTAAACTCCCCTACTATGGATTACGCCAAGCATGCTTTTCATCAGGATTTATGTATCAAACGGACCTAAGTGAGCGACCATATTTTACTTTTCTCACTCCTTACCTCAATGATCACTGCAGCCAGTGCCTTTCTGAGCGTTTACGCTCGATAATTTATTTTAATTTTACACTCATATTACTTATCAAACTATTCATCTCGGCAGACGTTCGATAGATGACCCAGACTTATTTTGATTTCATCATATTCACCTCAACCATCCTACGGGACGTGTCAAGCACTTGCTTTTATCCCGTGATAAATCATTGTTCATTGTTCATTTTACGCGACGCAGCGTCTTTGTCTCGTATCCAATGGTGTTCACATGGGTTTTACATTATTAAATGCTTATTAATCTTTTGCCAAACGTCGTCCAGCTCCATATATTGCTAGCCATCATTTAGCCAGTTTCAGTTATCTTCTTTCAAAATCCTGGGATGATAATCATCCTGTGTGACGCGGCGATTCAACCGGAAATACCCAGTCGCAAACCTATCCTTTTTACTCTGCAACGCCTTCCACTCCTCGTCGTTAATGCGCATCCAGCCTCAACTCGCATCTCTTCGCATTGCCCGCCGTTTATCCTTTAGTAACTACTCATATATGTAGCGTTTATTGTAACGAAAACAAACCGTAGATAACCGGTGTTTGATTCGTTGTATAAAACTTGAACATTTACTCATTTTATGCGTACTCACAATACAAATTGATTAGACCACTCAGCTGGACTGTGCCACGCACCCTCGAGGAATGTACCGTTTATCTTTTTAGTTAAATTTGGTAACGAAAAATCATAATTTTCATGGCATCGTTTGGAAACTGCATCGTGTAATGTTCACTTCTTCTTAGATATCATTTAGATCGAGCGCAAGCAAATGTTTTGTGCATTGGGTCACTTATTTATTGGAGCTGATTACCACATTTTTCACAAATTTCGGCTTCAGCTATACTCTTAAGTCTACGTCTATAGGTATACATCTGACATCCGTAGCCTAAAAGCTAACTGAATCTATCACTTTAATCCCCATATTATGGATCTCAACATGATAACTGTAACCTGACTGAATGATGGGGTGATTGACGCCGAGTTCCTGTTGACAGGTATGTTCTTCCTAGACAACGACTGAGTCATAAAAGGAAGGGGTTTCATGCTTAATAATCATTCTGACTACCATGTTGATTACCTTATAACTTCGACAGTACAGCCATAACCGATCCTAATGATACGAGTGAGCAGCAAATGGGCTTGTCAGGACAGTAGCCTCTTATCGCGCGTCTCTATGTGGCTCGATTCTTCCATTCTTATGTAGCCTGTTGACGTGTAGACGAGGTTGGATTTGCAATGTGCCATCTATGTGCATCTATGGAATGTGCATAGCAACTTCGGTAAAGACACAATGTCATTATGTTTCAGCTTTTGCGTCTTAGGGCAGCAGGGAATGTCTAATGATTGCTCCACATTCCTCACTTGTTTAAGGTCTAAGCAACGTGATACAACATCAAAATTAGGAGACAATATAACTGCGGGCATCCACTGTAAATGAGAAAGCAAATATAATCTTTTGCGGTTCGATTACTAGCCTAACGTGCAGCTGTGGCAGTGGACATTGCGGATAAACGCTTAAAATTCCAAATCTTCTCTTGTCTTCTTAGATGCGAAAGTCCCGCTAACTGGACCAGGTATGATGGATCTAGTGTTATTTATTGCTCGGGTTGTGGGCGGCACACCGTTAAGTAGTCGAATATATGCAGAAGTTAACTTATAGGAGCATTGAGTTCAGCTAATTTAGGTAATCTTAACTTGGAAAGTATAAGGTGTAAGCAGGTGGCATACAAAGCCTTACTTATTAAATCAACTACATGGTCACTCTGTACACTTCTGCTCCGGTGGGCCGTGATGGATATATATATATATATATATATATGTATATATATATATATATATAGATTCCTACAACATAAAGAAATAGCATCATCACTCTTCGGAAGAGTCCAAAATATTCTATTTGGGTGCAATCCTTGCGCAAATTAGCCATGATCCCTAAATGTAACGTGGGCTACGATAAAGGATGAAGTGGAACGCATTTTCTTAGTCTCAGGAATATAGAAGCTTTGGCTTAAGCCAACAATTTCCATGTCCGGATAAAAGTCACAAGTCCACTATATCAACCTGATTACTGCGAACCAGTACTAACCTTGTCGCGGGGCGGAGGATTGCAAGCAGATGACAACTAATGGTTATCTGTTACAGTTACAGTTTTAGTGACCGGATTGGAGGGAATTCTCATCAAAGGGAATCATATTCCAGATTGGGATTTCTCTCCCCTGTCGATTTATACTTGTTTCCCGACATGAACCGCATTTGGTCAAATGACATTATAACAAGCATTGTCCACACTAGGTGGCTCGAGAGTAAAGTGATACTCTGAATATCCGAACGTCCCACCATGCTAACATCTCGCCACACTACTTAATTATATTAAGACTGTTTCTAGAGCCTGTGCTGTCTGTTTCAACGTATCTCCTTTGGTTTGCAATGTATTTTGGACATACTGCGTGTGTTCCATTTGTGACTGAAGTACAGCAGACGTACATTGGCTACGCAACCCATAAAAACAAGATATGCAAACATCGTAAGTGCAGACCATTGCCCTGCATGTGTCATATTTTTGCGAAAACTTGTGGTACTTTAACGTTACGTACTGTCACGTGGATCGGAATGACTTTTTAATCAGTTCAGTGGCGCTTATTGACAAGGAGAAATTAAAAATGATTTATCACGGGTAAATAAGCGGGTGGTTGAAAAGTCCCGTAGGATAGTTGGAGTAAAAATGTAGATTAATAGATAAGTGGATCGTCGTTTTGAGCGACTACAGAGTTAATTGCAATGCCGTACAATGCTAGTTTGAAAGAAGACTTGTGTGCGCAAACAAACAGTATGGGGTGCGATTGTATTTGAAGTAATACCTAGAAAATACAGAATAAAAAGATGGCAACACTTACTCGTGTGCAGGTTTCTTGGGTCGATAGAATACATAAATCTAGTTACCACAATAGCAGTATTTAATAAGTTATGTGCTACAAATTAAGATGCTCGCATTGATTTGTAGTGCTACGTTGTCGCCTGAATATAGTAGATTATATGGCGCCATGCCAATGTATTAGTGTATGGCCTAGAAGCTTTGAATACCGTTAGTGTTGGGGAAGCAACAATGGTTCTACGGTTGCATCCACAAAGTGAAACAAAATTCTGGCGGCATTTCAACCGGCTATATTGTGTGGTCGGCTTTAACTGGTGATCTCTCAGTGTGCTATTGTGATTCATCTCATGAAAATGACTACAAGCATAATTTGGATTTCTTAGGATCAAACATCACATTATCGAATCGTCAAGCACGCATCGGTAGCCCCCAAGAGTTTTCAACTTCAGTTGGTAATGGAGATAGAACATACACTTTACCGTCTTGGTCCTCCTTCCTTGTGACAGTTCAAGTGCGGTGAGGTCGTGCTTGCGCGAAGGCTGCCAAGATTGAATGGCGTATTCCGAACAGGGCTTAGTGTACGCATTAAAGGTTAAAGTGATGATTAAAGGGTCGAAACGCCCGAAAGATCTCCATGAACGGCCAAGGTCTTGGTTGGCTCTTTTGGACGTCTTCTTGGCCTGACGTGAACAATCAAGATGCTATTTTACTATCACACCTAGTTCACATTCAGTAGTAGCACGCTGCAAATCTTGATCCCTCAGGCTGATATTCCAAGTGGATTGATAGCGTAATCTCAATGTCTTTCACCTAGTGGCATTGAAATAATACAGCTTCTGAGTGGTCCATTGGTATAAAAAGTCCCTTCGCAGTCTCTGGAAATTATAGATGCTCGCCGGCATATTCCGGCTGGAAGCGAACACAATGAAACTCGCAAATAGTTCCGGGCAAAACTCCGTGCTAGCCTGAAGGGAGACCGCGAATCCTGGTGGTCTCATTTTGCATCAGAAACGGAGATGGCCACTGCCCTTGTTAACCATCGTAAGTGATTCCGCCTGATACGGGAAAGGGGCAGCAGGAGGCCTGGTGTTAGTGAAACTATACGTGACGAGAGTGGACAGCCTATCCACAACTTATCAAAACGCTTAGAGCGTTGGGCTGAACACTTTGAAAAGCAATTTAATCGGTCGGAATGGTTAGATTTCTCGCCGGTCACTGATCGCCCCGCTCCCTGGGCTTTCTCTTTGGATCCACCCTCTCGCTCAGAAGTCGAACGTGAGATTGAATTGTTGAAGTTAAATAAAGCCGCCGGACCAGATGACTTTCCTCCGGGCCTCTTCAAATTCGGGGGACCTGCTCTTGTGGAAGATTTACACGAGTTACTAGTGAAACTGTGGGAGAAGGAAACTGTTCCAACCGATTGGAGCCACTCCGTCATAGTCTCAATTTTCAAGGAGGCTCACGATCGGAATGCGGCAGCCATAGAGGAATCAGTCTGATCTCCATCGCCTCCAAATGGCTTGCTTCTCTCATCCTTCACAGACTGACTGGCACTCGTAAAAGCCAGGTTCGTGAAGAGCAAGCAGGATTTCGTCGCGGTCGTGGCTGCATTGACCACATCTTCACTTTGCGTCAGTTGTTGGAACACCGTTACATATATTGGCGGCCCACCGTAGTCCTGTTTCTGGACATCGAAGGTTCCTTCGAATCGGTTTATCGACGTGCCCTTTGGAATTATCTACTCAGGAAAGGTGTACCTGAGAAACGTGTGAATATTATCCAAGCATTGTATGCGCGTAGCTCGGGCAGAGTGAGGGCTTACGGCAAGTTGTCGTCGCCCTCTAATATCTCAAACGCTATGAGACAAGGATGCCCGCTGTCACCTTTCCTCTTCAACTTCGCTGTTGACGAAATCATGGAAATAGCATTAGCAGGACACGACTTAGAAGGTGTGGATCTGCTCCCATGAGAACGACTTCTTGACTTAGGGTATGCTGACGATATTGTCCTAATCTGTGACAGGTCATAAACGTGTCAAGCTGCACTGGACAGATTAGCACTAGCTGTCCGTCACCTCGGGCTTTGGTTTACACCCTCGAAGTGCAAAGTTTTCCTCCAAGGTTGGTCTGGACCGTCTCCTACGCTGACTGTTGGTGAGGATCAGCTGGAAGTCGTTCAAAAATTCAACTACCTGGGAAGTTGCATCAGTGCCTGTGGGCTTGAAGATGAGATCACGAACCGTATAGCATATTCTCGGGGCGCTTTTGCTAACCTTCGCCGCTTATGGCGCCGGCGCGACATCACCCTTGCCCTGAAGGAAAGAGTGCACAGTGCAGCGGTACGTTCGACACTACATTACGGTTATGAAACCTGGCCGCTTAAAGCAGCGGACCTGGAGGGGCTAGTTACGTTCCACCACCGGTGCCTTCGTAATTTAGCTCACATCTGGTGGGAACACAGGGTGAGCAACGAGCGTGTTCGACACCTTGTTTACGGCACAGGAAAAGGAAATGAACCGCTCAGCACCGTCATTTCACGCACCAGGCTCCGATGGCTCGGCCACGTGTTGTGCATGCCAGCCCACCGACTCCGGCGACGTGCGTTGTTTGCTCGTCGTGGATGTGGATGGAAGAAGAGGAGAGGTGGCCAGTCGATGACTTGGTCGAGAGGAATGAAGGCCCTCACATCTGAGCTGGCCTCGGTGGGAGCATCTCGGCTCCCTGGTTGGGGTCCGAAAGATGATGAACATGTTTGGTTGGACACACTTGCTGACATGGCTAGGAGACAACCTCAGTGGCGTTCGTGCTGTGAGTTTCTTTGTCCCACCCTATCCCTCTTAGCCTCCCCCTCCAACCACGATAACATTATTCAGCATTTTATAATTTTGCATGGTATTTTTTGATGCACAGTAGCCGGCTGGTAGCTTACCGGAACGATGCCCATCCATTACCGGTAGCTCAGCCGGCTTGCACCAGTTGCATTTTTTTCTCTCCTTTTTTCTGTGTATTGCGGCACAGTAGCTGACGTGTTCACCACCTCTAGCTAACGTGTATGATGATGATGATGATAAACAAGTAAGGTTATCCGAAATTGCTACGCAGTTACCCATTGGTTTGATGGCCTGCCAGATTTGGCCATCATCAGTAAAGACTGAGAACTTGGACGTGATCAGTCTCACGAGATACTTAGAACCATGAACAGTGAATTTCTACGGGTTAAGTGGCCATGCTTTACAAGTCACGTTAGACAAATAATGATAAAATCGAAATAATAAGAATAATAAGAATAATCATAATTATAGTAAAAACGTAAAGCTTTATATAAGGAAATAAGGGCTTACCGTTTGTTCCTCTGTGGTTCCGTTATCCGCGTAGATTCACAGCACTCACAGTTAACGTCAAATTAACCGGTGGTAAACTCCAGGCGTAGGATGGAGACGTCACGCCCAGTAGCAAGGTGTCAGTGGATGAGTGCGTTTTCCAACCGTCTTTCAACTACTATTAGTGTCGGTGCAGAGACGACCGGTTCTGGGAAAGCATTCCACGGGTGACAGACACGAATGGAAAAGAAATATCTGCGGCACTCCAGATGACTCAATTGTTCTGCGAGATTTACTGAGTGGCCCCTCAGATTTGTATTGCTGCTGAGTTGCAGTGAAGGGCGGCACACATGATGTGGGTCACACAGAATCAAGTATGCCATTATCAGGTCGCCTCGTATTATGCGATAGCTTCCAGCGAATAATCACGATCATTGCAGCCTCTCCTGGTATGAAAGATTGCGCATTCTAATTATGTTCTTAGATACCCGACGTTGTGGCAGCTCCAGTGCATTAAGTTCGTGTTTCAGGCATGGATGCCAGGCTTGAATTGCGTATTCGACATGGTTGTGAACATACGCACTGAACATTTGTCAAATTTGGAGCTGTTTGTTTGTCCAAAAACCTGTCGCCATGGCGCGACTCGTTGGTTTCCAGTCTTCGAGGTCTTCTCGGATTGCCTAGAGCACCCCAAGTCATCTTGAACTAGAGCACCCAAGTTACTTTCGAGAGTTGATTGTTGAAGTACACTCGTTCCGAGTCTGTATGAGTAGCTGCTCTGATGTCGGATGGAAAGTACTTGGCATATACTCACCATGCAATGAATTAAATGTTGGTTTGAGCATTGATACACGTGTCTGTCACTCTGTAGCAAATGCTGGTCGGCGTTCCATAGAAACCTGCGTCAAGTTCTGTTATCGTTGGCAAGCATTAGGAGGTTTGAAGCGATTGTTTGCGCGAGGTAATTAATCGTACCAAAAACTGGCATGGACCTAGAACGGAGCCTTGCGGCACACCACAGTCGACTTGCATGGGGGTCCGATAAACAGCACTAAACTCTGCTCGCTAATTGCCGTTGAAGTAGAAAGTTGCTAAACCAGCTTCAAAGAAGGTCACCGATCTCGTAATGCTGGAGTTTGGAAAGTAGTGTCCAATGGACTAGCCGGTCAAAAGGCTTCGAAAAATCCAGGTATATCAGATGAACACATTCTTCAGCGTCAGCTGACTCGGTCCAACAACTGCGTGCCATCAGAAAATTTGTTGTACATGACCGCTGTCGACTGAAGCCGTGCTGCTCAGTCGTGTTGCTATTACAGTTTTCCAGATAACACACAAGAGCATGGGCAACAATGGATTCTATGACCTTGGAGAGTATGGGTAGAAGGGATACTGGGCGGTAGTTTGTGAGCTCAGTTCTGCTTCCAACTTAATGAATCGTGGTTATTCTAGCAAGTTTCCACATGGCGGGAACTCGGTTCTGGTTTAAGTAGCGATGAAAAAGCTGAGCTATGGGTCCTGTCGATTTTGTTGTTACTGCTTCCAGTGCCTCTGAAGGAACGATGTCGACAATCAACTAGCTGTGTTTGCGTAGAGACGTCATTTTCTGCAATACCGCCTCCGCGGTATAAGTGATGTGGGTTAGTCCTGGCGAGGATACGGCAAAGGTTGGAAGATCGCTTGGTATCAAGACAATCTGAAACGTAGGGGCATATGGCAACCGCAGCGCGTTTTCTACTTGCGCAGCCGTTCTTGTTATGCCATCAGTCATCCTGGGGGGAAAAACGCCTCACTTTTCCTAGGCTATTGACTTGTTTATACAGCCGTTTATGGTTAACAGTGAAGGTTTGCGATCTTCTGCTGATATACGGCTTTATCTCCTCTTAGCAGTTAAGTGCAGTGACTACGTTGGGCTACGTACTTGTTCCAATTTTCCGTTGCTGGAGCTTCGCTGTACACCACCATGTTGCTTTGCGTACTATCAACCAATTTCCAGTCCTGCTCCTAACTAAAGCAACTGATTTACGTCTATTGAAAACTCTTAGCTCTAATGCCTTTGCAATCAGATGACTGAAACTTGACAAACATGAGCCAGGCTACGTCCCAGGGGTTCTTCGGTAGGGAACGATCAATTCGCAGTTCTGCGGACCTGAGCTGGTCGATCGTAGCTTATGATGGTTTGCACAGCCTCATAGTTGGCACTCCGATATTCCGTATAGCGGAGGAACTTGACGCCACGACTGCGTTTTCAATACGAACCAACAAACATTTTACAGCTAATACATTTTACTGCTAACAAATATATTCTTGGCTGGTAACCACAAGATCCAGCACCGATAGCCTATTACCTGTCCTGAACCGAGTGGGCAATGATGTGCTTGTAAAGAGGAACATTGGTTACGAGCTCCTGACATCATACTTGAATTGTACTCCAATCGTAGCAGGAGTTTCTACATAATGTTCGTTGAAAGCAGCTATGATAAGGATGTGAGTGTACCTTCTCTTTAGACTGCATTTTAAAGCAGCCACAAAGTGACACTCGGTTTCGGGGTGCCTTTAGTTAACGATACACCAAAACAATGAGTCGAGTGTCTTTGCTTTTTAATTGCAAGCGACACCAAAGAGAATCGGAGGGCTGCAACGCTGAAGCCTTCACGGCTTCGCACTGTAAATCGCTTTGGTAATACAGAATTACCCCTCCTTCCTTCGTGAGTCTATCCTTTCTGATGATCGACATACTCGGTAGCGAAACTTTAGCGTCCGTCATGCCCGTATGCAACCAAGTCTCAGTGATACCGATGACGCCATATAACCCGGAAGCTTGGCGATATTTCAGGTTGCTCAATTAATTAAAAAGACCCTGAGCATTCGTATAAAGGCAGGCCAGTTTCTCGGTCGCTAGGAGCCCACAGAGGACTAAAGCGTTCAAGTGTGGGAAAATGCCGTCCGACGGGAGGTCGGAAGTTATTCTATCTTGGATGGGATAAAGAGACCACGTCTAAAGCTTGATTCCGACAACGTGCGTCCCAATCTTCGGTTAGACGTACGTCGGTGTCGAGGAGGCCGTAGTCAAGTGAAGCTTATGTATCATTGTCGGTAATTTTGCTGTTTTCGGCGCTTTTATATTTGAACTTTGCGAAGCTTATTTGACTTTTACCTACGTTCAGAATTAAGACATTTCCGATTTCGCCGCCATCGATTCAAAAACTCCATGCCTTTTGGTCTGGCCGAAGGAAGAGTTTTGTGAATCAAGGGCCGCATCCTCTATAATATTGTGGGAGAGATCTCCCAGTGAGCGATATCGCCACACTAGTATCCAAAGTATTTGTTTCCTGGATGAACGGCCACTGTTCTACATGGTACTTTCCGGCCTCTTGTACATCGTTAGAAGGATGCGCTGGCCCGCTATGTATGAAGTTTTGGTATAGGCGACCTTAAATACTGTGTTCCCCTTCGGTGTTTCTTTATTATTGTCTCGCGCCCTAAGTGATATTAAGATAGATGAGTATCCCATAAGATCCACGTCTTAGTGCGCTTGCGGGGAGTAACACGCTTTTCTGGATCGATGATGGATTTGGTTGTTAATTGAAGAAGTCTGGATTTTCCTCAGGGTGGCGCGTTAGGATGACGAGTAGTGCTTAATAGCTTTATGGAATTGGCTCCGAAACTCCTCGGCAGACAAATAAGTACACTTGAGCTTAGTCATCCAGTAACCAACCACGCAGCGTGACGGCGGTAAATTCAAGAATAGTTGAGCACACAACAGTTAGTGTACTATTGTTAGCTCCTTTTTTCGTTTCTCTATAAGGTAAGCTAATCGTTTATCCTAACCTGCTGACAGGTGATGACCGTTTACTCTTTGCCTCTCTATTCGCGTTAACCTTCTGTACAACAGAAGGTGCCGCAACGGCGGCTCTCGGTTGTTATTTGCAGCAATCCCTGCATATGAACTTGAGGTCCAGAGGGCTTTGTCGCGACAATAGACGTTTGCGTTACATGTACCGAGAATTGGTGTTCGTCCGCTTTACGATTGTTACTGATAGATGTCAAGTTAAGCGGAATTTGCGCAACCAAACTTAACGTGTCATGAGTCATGTGTCATAAGTACTGTTTGACTCTCGTGTCCACAGTCGGTTTTCGCTCAGAGTTCTACGAATGTTGGAGAATAAAACGATGATGGGGACATAAGCAACTGTTATTCAGCGAAGCAGCTTTTGAAGTATTCCATTGCTTACCGGCCGCTATGCTTCCGTGGTGCATACTCGCTAAACTAAAGTAATCTTATCGTTCATCCTCGGCTCGGCTCCTGCGGTTAACCGGTCGCACTTCCAGACTAGGCTAAGCAACTACTTAACAATTGGGATGATTGAGCACGCAGTACGGAACCAAAACCCATCTTGTTAGCTATTTTGCTCACGTACCTGTTGTTGGGTCGCGTTCGCACAACTTGCGTGATATCATCTGAAGCAAAGTGAGCAAGCCAAACTTTTTTGACCAATAGCGAATAGCAGCGGACCAAATACCTAACCACGTATGGATCCGCAATGAACCTCGATAGGGTCCAGGATAATACTACGAATTCTCACCTTTAGATCAAATTAAATCAGAACTGCGCCATCACTTCTACTACTCTAAAACTTGTGGATCAGGATGTGATGGTCCATACAACCGAAAGCTTTTGTGAGGAGCAGATAGATTGCATCCAGCTCCACACTGCTGTCAACGACTTCTGTCCAACAGTATCTAGCAATTAGCAGGTTTGTGGCGCAGCTGCTATTGAATTTCGTTTCGCAGTTCCCTTAGTTTCAGCGTTTCTTCTCACTGCTCAACTTGACGCGGTGGTTTCGTCGTATCCTTTAGACAGTTCGAGTCTGATTACTCGGACAGTATTAATAAACGCACCGGAGTAAACCCCTTGTAGTCATACATGTTCATGTCCGCCTACTAAAAAGCCTCTTTAATTGCTTCCGGCCTTTGCCATTAGCCCGGTGCATTGTTTGATAAACGCTAGCTAAGCTCCATAGGGTGGCTCTCCGGCTAGGACAAACAAAGACGTTTCGTAAACTTGTTCTGACAGGTTCTCCTTTTGGGTGACCAATTAAGTTTCACGGTTGTTCTTACTGATGCATTCGGCTAGTAGATATAACAAAAAAGTAGCATCGCATGATCGTTAGGGTCAAATGGTTCATGTATGGTTACGAGATCGACCGTTAGTTCCTAGCTGATGAGCACAAAGTCCAAAACGGTTGGTGCGTCACGCTTTCGGAATGGCTTGGGAGAGGTGACATGGTTGTACCGTGATATATCGGCGATTATCTCCTGCTAGTCAGTGTTGAATTGTTCTCTAAGCAATGCTAGCACTTAGGTGACGTGGAGGTTGAAGTAAATCGCCAGAAGTACGTGACTGTGTGACCTGGTCAGGTCACTCCTCGTTGCAAAAGCCAACGGGTTATGCGTTTTCAGGGTGGATATTAGAAGGCGGGAAATTTCTGCAAGTAAAAACGGATCATTAATTCTGGGATGCAGGAGGCACCAAACTAATCGACCGCTTTCGTACATGGAGGTCGGCAGAGAAATACATTAGTGCTCGTTACACATCCCCCTTGGGGTCAAAAGTTTCAGAGGGAAATGTTGCCGCCCAGAGCAATTTTTGTACCAAGCTAGGTTTTTGATGTTTGAGGGAGAAATAGGAATTGCATCACTTTTGTAATCTGGTTCATGGCTGCATACGTTTTTTAAGGTTCATTATCGGAACACGTATTATTAATTCAAAAAATGACCGTTTAATTCCTCAACATTGGGGGGCACAGACATACTGAGTGGTCTGGACAACTTGTACAAGATGATTGCATAAATAGTTAAGTTTACCTGTTTTGTACGAAGGTTAAAATATGGTCTTTCTGAGGTGCTTAGCATTTGTAAGGTAATAGGGAAAATACGAAACTGGGAACAATAACAAAGCTAGATTTAACTAAAAGTTCAAGTAAAGTAATATGGCTATCCATGCATCTATTCACAGGGAGCCTGCTTCCATGCAGTTTATTCCATCTATCGGTTTCGCCTCCACCTCCGTACAACAACTGGCTCCGTGCCGGTGTGGCAAAATACTAAACAGGCCATCAGCTGGGTAACAGCGTGTTTTTATTGGGGCTGTTTTATGCATACACTATGGGCGATGAACCAAAGACCGTTCCTTTATGCGGCAGTTGACAATTAACCAGCAGCTTCAGCCGCTGAGCCATGGGAGAATTTGGCTTAGTCACATAAGTTGCAAACTAACTGGAATATAGCATCCCCTATGTTCCACAGTCACTGACAGTGGCTTTGCTGCGAGGTGAATTCCTCCTCAAACATGACGTTACAACCGTAGCATCTGAACGTAAGAGATGCAATTTTATTTTGTTTTAATCGTGAGTTGCACGATATTGAGACGTTATCTTTCTTGAGGTATTCATCCCATTAATTCACAGCTATATAGTAAATCCAAGTCCGGACATGAAGCAGACGCATTTCGTCCAATTACGGCTCGTCAGTGATGTGCCTTTCTTCGGTTCACTACAGCTGGTCTTACCCAAGACAGCTAGAGGCAGATGCCAAGGAGCCAGCAGCTTAAGCCACTGCGCCAAGGGGGACGTTGTTTGAGCTAAGTAAATTTCAAGCTAACTGGAATATAGAACCACCTATCTTCCACTGTCACTGAGAGTAGCCAGCCAGCGAGGTGACAACGTCTTCTCGCTGGACATTAAATGCAAGATATTTGAAAGTAGGAGAGGCTATACGTACTTTATATTAGTCTTGAATAGCAGGATTTTCATTTGTAAGCTTTTATTAATGGATTCATCTCATTAGTTCACAATCAATATAGCACAAGCTAGTCCGGAAAAACACGAGACGCTTTCCTCCCTGTTAGGACTTGTCAATGGTGCCTTTTGGGTTTGTTTAAAGAAATCTAATCCATCCTGTACCTACATCTAAGTAACTTTTAAGAAGCGCTGCTTTACTTATTTGTCTTGTTAGTAATAATAGGCATTATGGTTGTGTATGAAAGTATACTTTATTTGCCTACGTTGAATCCTAGTCGATTTCTGATTACACACCAATGAACCTTATCTGTGTCACAGTGGCTCTGTTGCTGCTGTAGTGTACCGGAAAACACGCTTTTTATTATTTTGTAACATTGAATTTTACGTTTGTTTTAATCTTCATATCGTCCACTTGTTATACTGACTGCATATCCGTTGACACAAAGCGTTTTGGTGGGTACCTTGCCTCACCTTTCTCAATCTGGTTTATTCTTTTCCTGTTTGGGTAGCCTGCACAATATATGTTGTGTTCAGTCGCCTCCAGGTTCTACACTGTCTCTATCCGAGGCTCCACCCAACAATTGGTGACCCCGCTCCAGAACACGCCGTCCGCCATTTTGAATGTTCGTTCTGATGAGCACGTTCTTGTGATTTTGTGATTCATTACTTGTAATCATTTTTTACGCACCTACTACCTTTTTTATCCGCTTGTTGCAATGAATTAGCTAGAGGATGAGCAATCTCCACACGCGCTTAATGCCGTTGAGCCTGTCATGGTCAATTCTGTTGCTTTATTCCCTTCACCTTTAAGCGATAATGATCCTTCGTCATGGTTTTGCACCAAGAATCCGTTTTTTTACATTCGTAGGATTTCTTCTGATTTCGAAATGTATACTCAGCTAATATCTCGCCTTCCTCGGAGTATATCCTTGCAGGTGAGAGACATCATATTTTGCCACCCTCTTATAGTGAAATAGGAGAATTTTAAACGGACTATTATTCAGCGGATAACGTCTTCCGACAACTTCCGTCTGCAGCAACTATTTAGTGATCTGCAACTAGAAGAAAAGCAGTCCTCAGCGTTTTTGCACGAAATGCAACAGCTCATCGGCACGTCCAACATAAACGTAGGGATTCTCCCCGAGCTGCGGATGCAACGCCTGAACTCAAGCTATCCTTAAGGTAGCAAATGACCTGCCACTCATAGCAATTGCAGGTCTGGCAGACCGCACCATCTAATGGCATCAGCCAGAGACTGAAACCAAAGCACCCAAGCAGCTTTGTGCTGGTACAACCACAGACAGCCGCGACTAGCCAGCCGTGGGCATTAGACGCATTAGCATTGCGGATAGCGCCGCTTCAGCGCCAGACCGAGCAACTCACTTTAAGCCGTAAGCACCGTAAACGCTCTGGATTATCACCTGGTCGCACAAAACCTGGTGCCCTACGTTGCGGCTTTTACCGCTCGCGTTTCGTTAATAATGCCCGTAAGTGCGTACAGCCATGTAGCTACTCCGCTATGGATGATCCGCCAAGCCGGCCTGTAATGACCGCGAAAGTCGGCAAAGCCCAAAGTTGTCTCATCTACATTAGGGATTAGGATTCCGAGACCGAGTTCTTAGTGGATACCGGCTTCTTTTCCTTATACCAGGTGAGCCTATCACTTCTTTTTGGACAAACCTCAGTGCCGCCAATGGCACGCCTACGCACCTACGGTTATTGGTCGCTTACCCTGGACCTAGGTCTTCGGCGCACGTTCTGCCGGGTATCCACCGGCGCTGCAGTCCATTTGCTATCATCGGCTTGGACTCTCTCAGACATTTCGACCTCCTTATCGATGCAAAACGCCAGGTGATATTCGAGACTGCAACGAAACTCAGAGTACGTAGCATCACCACCGATATCGCACCTATAACAACTGTCTACGAATTTTCGCAGAACTCTCCAGATTATGCCAACAACTTTTCCCAATATTCCAAGCTCTTTCAGTCCATGAAAGCAGCTTTACCCGTGGCATTACCATTCACGTACCACCTACAAACGAATAACCCACCTGAATCATGCTGTTTTCTATATTCAGATTACATGTGCTATAATCGGTATGTGCTTGGCGGCAACCGGTGCGTATGTTACCTGGTTCCTCACTATGGCTGGTTTACTGCAGCTTGAGGTCTGCTGTATAGCGAACAAACTACTACGTGTGACAACCCCCTATGTAAGTTGAAGCGGGCACGCTGCTGGTAATGTTTTTACGTATGAGAGAGATAGAGGAGTTGATAATAGTGAAAACTGAGACTTTGGGTAGGGTTGAGACACTTGGCTCACTTCTTCGGCCTGAATGGGAAAGGGGCGTGTTTTTGTCACGTACAAGTGCAGGTCCGTTTCCTCGCATACGTGTAACCCTAGCACACACCAGTTGCTCGACTGCTTCTGTCAATATTTTACACTTCTTCAGTAACACATTTTGATAGCTAACAACCGGGCTAGCATTGCATATTTGTTAGAACAAAAACACGTCTGCCGTGACGTTGTACCGTCTCGTATTTATCGGCATCATCGCAAGACACTTAATGGGATAGGTTTTCTTACACTTGGTGCATACTAGCCCAATCACTGTCAATTTAACAGATAATTCACACTTGTTATTAACTTGGAACATGTTCGCAGAGGGTGCGCAGTTTTAACGTCACGCATTCGTCGCATGGTCAGTCAGTGCACCTTCCCGCTTCAGCAATAAGCGTGAGTTAGCGTGGCGCGTTCGCTGTCACCAGAGATCCCTTATAAACACACATTTCAGTTTTGGTCGGTCGATCAATCAATGTTAGGCGCAGCTGGATTAGGTCTCAGTAGATAAATCTAAACAAAACCCTACACACCGAATGAGTGAACACATCTTTCACAGCTGCATAGAGAAACACCAGAATGGAATAAGCTTAGGCTTTCCGAATCGAATGACTCTACACATAAGAGCAATCAAGACGAAGTTAATGAGTCAGCTGTTTGTTCTTAATCACGGATGGCAAGTAAAGCAGATAGTGATGCTGTGGACTATAATAGAAGATAATTCCGCCTATGAGGGATCACAGTGTAGACCTGGTACCTCCGGTTCGAATGAGGGAATGGTGACTACATTACGAAAATTAAGAGAGAAAATAGAGTGGATTTTTCCACATGACCATGGAGCAGGCAACCAGTACCCTCACCTTTAAGCAGAGCAAGCATCTCTCTATGAGCGAATACGCGCTAAATTGACCAACCGACAAAACACACGAATACCATTACTCGAGGAAACACGGTCAGTTATCCATTGGGTTCATGTATTTATGGATTCAAGTATTAAAAATTATTCTTTGCGGGAGCCGATACTGATCTAGAGGCAGTTGAGCTGTACAGTCACAACGGTCACACTAAATCAATGCGGACCACGACGGGGTCCATATCCAACGTCACCTATTCCAGAGCAACGTTTAGCAAACTTAAGTAATACGTTCCATGGACCAGAATACTAAGGACCTTTATTTTTCACGTAGGAGTAAAACCATGTTGAGGTACAGAAACTCAATGTTTTCGGCAAAGTAAGCATATGACCGAACCACATTTACATACGCAAATCAGTTTGAAGCACTTAAATATTTACTTAAACGCAAGACTGCCCATGACATAACGCCAACTACCTCATTAATCTTGCAGCATTTCACGGTGTAAACTGATCATGCATATTTATTCACGATTCTGTTACAAATATGCTACACCCAGGTCCAGGAACTTCAGTCTCAGGACATGAACTACGATGAGTGCCGCTTTTATCCAGATAAGATAATGATGCATTCACAACACTTTCACGGAATTGGGTGTGAGAACTTTACTTGTGATATCTAGCTTCTATGCGGTCGGCAAAATGCCGGCGCTATGAACGGTGACTAAGAAAATCAAGGCAAATGTACAAAATTCACACGTGTTGCTGTTACTACCAACTCCTTACTCGATGATACGTGTGAGTCGCTTTAATAGTCGCTTCAACTGTTTACATTCGTTAGTATGTACAAACAAAATGTTATCATGTTAGGCAGATAGGATGGGCCCGAAAGTGCCAGATCGACAAAAGGTCGAAGTGCTTGGGAAGCGTTACGTACACCAAGTGGATTGCGTAAAATTTTTACAGATAAATGCATTTGTGGTAGTTATATTATGAACATCCTCAGGATGAATAATGATATGGTGATAATCGTGCGTAATGTCAAAATGTGGAATACTGGTACATCCATGCAGATGAAAACCATATACATGAATGTGTGGAATGGGATATCTATCAGAAAAACATTGCGCTTAAGTGCTCTGTTTTTATCACTAAGTCTCCAGTCTGATGCTGTTTTCTTCGCTATCCTATACAACGGTTGTGTCCACATGTTATGGGTTGGTTGGAATTTTTCCTACTGAACTGTCTGTTGGAACATATGCTTAGCTATTTTCAGCCTTTCCGGATGTACACTTTGTGGATGGTAGAAAATTAGAGTATCTTTGGTGGTAATGTAGAGACATACAGAATCTGTGGTATTTAAACGATGACAATTTGATCTTCATATATATACAAATGTTTAATGGGTGGGTAATATGGAGAAAATTACGGTGACTAAAGGATAATGGCGTAGATCGACAGTGTACACGCAGGGTTACCAAGGACTTGAGGCTGCGCGTTGACATCCAACAAACGCTGGCTCCGTAGGCTCAATGACAAGTTGAAATGTGTCCGAAAATCTGCTCTTAGTATGGGTTGATATACGTCTGCATTAATGAGTATCCAACTGAATTGTCTCCGTATACCAAGATACAGTAGTAATGCTTGTTAACCGTACTTTTACTCTGGTCTGATTAGCTGCTTTCAAACACATCGAGGATAGAGTGGGATTATCAAAAGAGCCGGTTGGCGGTATCAGATTAACGACAAAACCACTAACGACAAGAAAACGGAAACCGGTAATTTGATTTAAAACCATAAATCGGGGAGAGTTGGATTGTTGTTGGCGAAGGACGGTGTTCGCCTCTACCAAATGGCCGGTTCGTTTCGCGACTGCCGGAGCTATGACGGTTGCGTATTACGGAGGGAGCAGGGTTGAGCGCATTTGCAGCTTGAATGCCTAAATGGGCTGTAAGACAAAACAAATGGCTAAATTACGCTATGAGGAAGGGAATCTTCACAAGATTGACAAGTCCTAGAAGAACGAGGTCGCGTAGATCGAATTAACCGACTTTTGAATAGCTGTTTAACCAAATGGTCCAGACGGTTCCTAATCGCGTTTGGTAGACGTTGGGTTTCGTCGGGGTTGATGTCAGTTGTGCTAGGCTAGATTCCTAACATATTTTCATTGTTACTGGTAAGTTGCTTCAAGGGAAGCCTGCCAGTGTTGCGGGCTGAAATAGCCTGTACCTGCTTGAGTAAAAGCCACAGAAATGGTCGCTTGAATATCAAATCATATAATTTCCGAATATCTAATGCAGCATGAAAGCGGGTGAAGAAATGAGAAGGTGTGCGTCCGTTCAGTGAATCACCGCTAAGCCGTTGTGACGTGAGTTTGTGTGAGCGCTCCTGGGCCATTTTGTTTATTCCTCTCTATCTTCTCACAGTGCAGTCACATTGCACTCATTCGAACCGGATTGATCAGTTACACACAGTGATCCATCATACACGGAATTATCTTTCATCATTAAAGTCCTCACCATTACTAACTAGTTTATCTGCCATCCGTGAATACATAACCAACAGATAACTCCTTCCGTATAACACCATTCGATACAGAACTTTCGAGGCTGTCCGAAATGCCTAAGCTTATTTCAATCCGGTGTTTCTCTAGGCAGCTGTGAAGGAATTTTTTGCTCTCTCAATCTGTGTTCAGAGTTTTGTTCAATTTCAATCAAATGGTTCCAGTCACTCGCCATTCTTTGTGAACTTGTCGGCCAGTGGACCTACATACCTCGTCACATAGGCTGCGCGACTACACCGACAGGTAACTTGACCTTCTAAGCACAACGCTGGCGTGCCCGAGGTGCTTTGCTATCAATGCTTTAAAAGTAGAGAACAGTAAACAATTCACTGGGTCAGGTGATGACACTATATTGAATAGCAGTACTGCGAATCTGAAAGGGCTCCAGGCAAAGGACTTTTGTTGGGTAGGACAATGTCAGCAATCAGATAAATTATGTTAAGCGTGCTGGCATTTTTCAAATGATACCATCCTAGGTGTGCAAATTTATTCCAACAGCAGCTTAGAAAGCTTCTAGGATGTCCTTTGGTTTTGTACTGCATGCTAGACCATCCCATTCGTTAAGTGTATGCTTATTTAAGTCCATATGTGCGGCCAGTTGCTCGCAAAAGCAGAGCAACAGATGAACGATAAGGTTGCTTCATCGCCCACGTGTCTGCACCACGAAAGAGCAGTGACTTCTAGACAAGGGAATTCTGCACAATATGCTTCCCACGAACCGCAAGCAACTAGATCCCCATCCCCATTATCATTGCTAACTTTGACAGAACGATGGGCGACAAGCGACCGTAGTTACGAGTGTCAAGCAATAATCATAGCAACAAAATTTGGACACCAACCAAAAAGGTTTGGTTACGTAAATGCCATTGGACCTGGTATCTGTCATTAACAAGGATGACGCAGCCAACAGCCAAGCTCCTGCATTTGCGGCTTAAAGGTATCTTCTTGAGTCAAAGTCCCCTGGGACATCAGTTAATTATGCATTGTTGCGAATGTCAGCTGGAGGCCGCCGTTGTGCACACTTCGGTTGTAAACACCATTATCTCGAATAAAAACACAAACAGTAGACAAGCAAAATTTGTCGTCAGGTTAGAACAAAAGATTGCCTTACCATGTAGAGCGAAGAATAAGAGATCTAAGTTTACTGCGATGAATGACGTGTGTTCAAACTTTCCCGAATCTATCGCCATTACATTGCGTGGTAAGTTGTCAGAGAACTAAGATGAATGGAACTCGCTGTGCGTGCTGCTGAGTGTCAAAGTCAAACCCATAAACTTACTACACAAGCGCTGCAATCTATGACGAACCCAGTCTTATAAGAGTAACACCAAAATTCTCCACTGAAGAAGAAAACGTTTAACTCTCTGTAAGTGCGCTGCAACATGGATCCTGTAGGATACCCGTCTATCACAAGGTCTGTTGGAGCCTGCGGCAATGGAAAAGAAATAAAGGAGCTGCACACAGCAAGCAAGGTCGCCTAAATACATTCTTAATTCGCGTTGTGTGGTAGCCTCCTATCAACAATATTCAAGAGGCCGGAATTCCCTTTTTAGAACGCTGGTGGTTCATTTGCAAAAAGCTTTTCTTGGACATGGTTGTAGCCCTAATGCTGAGCAGGCTGCCTCTGTTATCAACTTACAGAAGACGCTCACCGGGGCTGTGGATGGAAGAAGGGGGTGGCCAAGCAATGACTTAGTCGAGAGGAGTGAATGCCCTCACTTAGGAACTGGCCTTCTTTGGAGCTTCACCATTCCCTGGTTGGGGTCCAAAAGACGATGAATGCCTTTGGCTAGTTACACCTGCTGACATGGCTAGGAGTGGATCCAAGTGGTGTACCTGCTATGAGTTTCTTTGTCTCTCCTCATCCTTTTTATCCTGGACCTCCGACCGCGATCTCATTTCTTAGCATAATCTAATTTTACATCATAATTTTTCTTGTTGCCTAGTAGCAGGCTGCTTTCCGGAACGATGACCATCCGTTGCTGGTAGCTCAGCTGGCATGCAACTGTTGCATTTATTTCCTTTTTTCTTTTATGTATTGCGGCACAGTAGCTGAGGTGTTTTACACCTCTAGCTAACGTGTATAATGATGACGATAATGACAGAGGATGCAGCCCTAGAATCCTAAAACTTATGGTTCATTCAGAGCAAACAATAATGGCTGTTTTGGATTGTTGAGGTTGAAATAGGAAATGCATTATTTCCGAACTGCGGTTTATGGCTTCAGAACATCTGTATAGTTCCAATAGCAAAGCACCTATTAATAAATAATGAAATAAGCGGTTTATCCCTCGACAGCGCGAGTTGAAGACCTATTGAGTGGTCTGAACAACTTGTACAACGTGATCGCATATACAGTTAAGTTCACCTGTTTTGTACGAAGGTTCCCATATGGGTTTTTGAAGTGTTTAGCAGTTTGCAAATATTGGGGATCTCAAAAAACTGGGGAAAATAGCAAATGTAGATTTAACCGAAACGTCAAGTAAAGTAATCCGATCATACATGGAACTGTTCCTAGGGGACATGCTTCCATGCAGAGTATTCCCTCGATGGGTTTCACGCACAACTCCATGTTACAAGTGGCTTTGTGCCCGTGTGACAAAATAGTAAATAGGCCATCAGCTGGGCAACAAATGATGTTTTAATGGCTGTTGGAAGCATACATTATGGGCGATAAAGCGCCAGCCCGTTCCGTCATGTGGATCAAACAATACGGCACTTTTGTTATAAACCACCGAATCATCAACAGTATGGTTTGCACGAGTATGATTTTTAGTTTGGAAGCTGTATTCCGTCACCTCAATAGATCAGCGCAGTCATAACCAACAATGAAACAAGGACGAATATAAAGTATGAGGAATTAAAAACGTGCTAGTGAATACAATCTGTTGCCGATGGGCTAATCACAATTTGATGGATAATCTTGGCAAGTGACGACGATGGTACAGGGACTTCAACTTGAAAGGACTGGAGCATTTTCGAAACAGTATGTCAAAGGAGAAAACAGAATTGGTTAGACTGAGTGATAGGAGTAAGATCGTTTATAGATACCTACTTAGGAATTTAACTATATGTAGGTAAAATTATCATATTGAGACATTTAGGGGATATGGCGAATTTCAAGTGTATCCCGGACCTTTCCCATACAAAGCACTTACAGTCAACTTTTGGTTAAGTGTTGACCAGATATTTCAAAACGTATGAATTCTGCATAGGTAGTGCAGTTTCTAATACTCGATGGAAGTTTGTTCCATACTGACGCAAATTTTAGGGGGAGATTTTCGATGTGAGTTTTGTGCAAGGCTTTTCTATTTGCAATATACTTTCACTGTTTCTTAGTGCACAGCGCATAAGGGTCTGAAACTCGAGTTGTGGCACAGCAGTGAAGCTTAATCCTAATAGTGAGAGTTATAGGAAGCACAGATTCACTTTGAGTTTGTGCAGCCATAGAGACTCCAGTTTTAGTTTCTCGCAACGCTCACGAGATGTCATAGTTTTAGGTACGTTCAAAAACATCCGTGAATGATCGTTGAATGTTTTCTTGTGCTATGATGTCCACTTTTCTCAGATTATCGCGTACTATCGTACAGTACTCAAGCTTCAGCCTAACACAATTTAAAGGCTTGAAGCATGGAACGCCTCAAGGTAATAGTTCGACTTATGTAGGCGATCACTGTTCTGAAAAAGCCTGCAAGAATATAACTTGCTCGCAAAAAATTAACTAATGCAGGATATCTTAAACAAAGGTTCCGGACAGCGCCCCCCCGGAAGCAGTAAGCATATCGACGATGACATAAGGGCTTAACTAGACTACTACTTTACTTGACTCTGACGTAGGTTAAAAATAAGCTTTGGAATCGCATTAGCCGAAGCAAATTACGGCCGAGGTATCAGCATCTCATCACAAAAATTAATCGCCGATCTCTAATCGGTCAGTATTCTTCTACACATGTCTCCTGTAGCCCTCTGTGGGATTTTAAACACAGTGAGACGAGCCTGCTTTTATACGAATACTCAGCATATTTTCCATAAATTGGCAAGCCTAAAAGATCGTCAACTTTCCGGGTACTATGATATCGGCAGCACAACTGAAACGTGGTTGCACACACACGTAGGGGTCATTCTGCATTATCGAAGCGACTTCCAGCGCGAATTCGCGGAAAATTCAAATTCGCAGTTCCCTGATTCTCTTAGGTTCCGCACGCAGTGTAAAACAGAGACAATTAGTTTATTGTTTTGTTGTACCGCACCCATAACTCTACACGGGAAACCGAATGCCACTTTGCTGTTGCTTTAAGCCGCACCCTATAAAGAAGACACACTGACATACTTATCACGGGAGATTCCAACATCCATTGTTTAGACAACCGTGTGACGCTCGGAGAGCAATTCAAATACGACATGCAGGAGCTCTTAACCACTGTACCGCTTTACGGTCACTTGATTTTGCTTGCTCGGTTCAAAACAGGTAACAGACCATCTGTGCTGAATCTTGTGCGTGACAACGAAGAGCATATGCTTGATGTGTGGGCTGTAAACTGTCCGTTGCGTCGCTTTGGTCGTGCGGTCATCGTTTCAACTCCGTTTGCTATGCAAAATAGCGAAATGAGATCTATACGTCTGTGCAAACCGTCATCAGCTACGACTGACCATCCAAGCTCGTCAGTTCGACTATCAGGCCGTTCCTTGCAGAATAGACTCCGAAAGTCGCCTGAATCGAGTGGGTCAGCAATTTCAGCCAGCTGATTACATATGCTTCAGAGCTAAGCATTTGCACTGGGTTGAAATCAATTATTTCTGAGTAGTGGAACCGGAAACGAATAAAAGTGCGCAATGCAGCGAGGCGAATGTACAAAGGAGATTCGACCTCTGAAAAGAAGGCAACTACGACAGCCAACGTAAACAGTGCACTCAAATGCTCAGAAAAGCGAGAGCTGCATATCAAAGAACAACCAAAAATGTTCAGTGACAACCACAAACATTTGTACCATAATAAAAATGAGTAGCATGATTTTTAGATGTAATCTTTCTTTAAGGTATTCATTCCATTAGTTCACAAGTTACATCACACAGCTTAGTCCGGAAAAGCACCGGACGCTTTTCGACCTGTTGGAGCTCCTCGCTGGTGCGCATTCTCTTTCGCGCTTACTAGGGATCAAACCCAAGACCGCTAGAGGCAGATGCCAACTAGCCAGCAGCTAAAGCCACTGAGCCATGGGAGACGCTGTTTGAGCTACATAAATTGCAATCTACCTGGAATATAGCACCAGCTATCTTCCACTGTTACTGAGAGTGGCCAGCCTGCGAGTTGATGACGTATTCTCGCTAGATGCTAAATGTAAGACATTTGAAAGTAGGAGAGGCTATCTGTATTTCATATTACTCTTGTATAGCAGGATTTTTAAAGTAATCATTTATTAATGGATTCATCTCATTAGTTCACAATCATTATAGCACAGGTTCGTCCGAAAAATCACGAGAAGCTTTTCGCCCTATTAGGGCTCGTTTGGTTTGTTTGAAGAAATCCAATCCATCCACTACCTACATCTAAGTAACCCTTAAAAAGCACTGCTTTACTTATTTGTCTAGCTAGTAATAGTAGGTTTTCTGGTTTCTTACGCGAAATATACTTTATTCGCCCACGCTGAATTCTATTCGATTTCGGATTGCACAACAATGAACCTTATCTATGTCACCGTGGATCTGTTACTGCTTAACGTTATCTTTAATCCTGTGCAGCATCTTGATTATAATTATTCGAAATATTATTTTTCGTTGAAAAACAATGTCAAGGCCTTCCAAGTGATCATTTGCGCGAAATCATTGATGAACATCAGAATCCGTTTTATCCCTAGAAGTGAGCCAGATGGTATGCCATTTGGAACTTGTATGGGGGTAGATAGCGAAGTTCCAACTTTAGTCACTAATGTCAGTAGAGGCGGGGCGTTATCGTTCCAACTAAAGACGGGATCACTGAGTTCGTAATGTTTACGCTTGAAAAGACGGGTGCGGAGATGTTGGCCATCGGGTGCTTTCAATAATCCAGCTAGATGACGACAACCTCATCTCTAACTACGGCTAACCTAGTCCCGATTCGCCATGGTGAAAATGCGGGCCGACTATTTGTGAAGCGCAGGAGCCCTAAGATTGCTGTTTTTACAGGGTTCTGACGGCTTCAGGACCGCTGTGGCTTTGTTGTTCCCAAAAGATATGCTGCCGTTTGGATAACTGAAAGAAAACGTTTGAGCAAAGCAGTTACTTTGAGCAGCTTAGTTAATAATTCTGGGCGGGCACAACTACACACGTGCTCACTTTAAACGACCTTTATAGTTGACTTCCTTGAGTTATTGATGTTCCACCGGCCGCATACCGCCACGGAACTCAGAAGAATTCGGTATGCTTAGTTCCTCGAACAACTGGAAACCATACAACCAACGCCTCTACCATTTGCTGTGGCATCCATAGGTTGAATAAATGCTGGGGACAGCATACAAATCTTTTCACATCTTGACCCAAATTTGGCCGACTTGCCTAAGTAATTGTTCGTTAATCGTGTCATTCGCGGTGGATTCTCGCGAGAGTATTCTACGATAGAGAAAAAGCAACATGTAGGGAGCCACGCTTCATTAACAGCAGATATGTAGAATAACAAACAGTCGGATTCGCAAATTTCTGCTCTCCGAAGATGCGGCGGAACTGAGTTGAGACAAAGCGATGGAAATCGTCAGCTTATGAAATAGCTGAAGAACAATTCCGATGTTTTGCTGCACAAAAAGGAATACAAGAGGTTGTCAATATCCATCGTTGGCCAACCAAACCCCATAGTACACGGAAAAGGTTTCCCTGTGGCAAACAACAGCATAAGGCCAATTTTGTCAACTGCCTTACGAAAGAATTTGAGCGCAATAGTGTGTTAAGACGAGGGTAGTTTGTCCTTTGTTGTCATACAGGAATCATTTTTCATTTACATCCTACCGATTCGCATAAGAACTAGCTCGCATAGTACACTGTATTTTCTACGATAATATAGTAATATTTATTATCATCCTCCACATTGTGTGGATCCTAAACTACTACTGCCCAACATTCGTACGGTAGCATTTGGAATACACGGCTGAGTATCACACGTTGACATGGAGGATGACTGTGCGTCTATTATTTCGATAGTACCAAACAGTTTTTCGACAGCCCTCAACATGTTATAACACTGCAACCTTCAGTCTATCAAGTTAACAGTTATACAAAGTCCGCTGTTGGAACAGGAGGTTTTGTTATGGTCATTGCGTAATTTGAGGTCCCTAAAGCATTAGTTGTTATTTAGTTTACCTGTGGAAATAACCGTCATTTAGTTGGACGAAATGCTATGGCTGCGCTAAGAGTTACGCCGTCTAAATCAGCTTGCAAATTATGTGGCTCAAACACCGTCCCCCATGGTTCAGTGGTTTAAGCTGTTGGCTAGTTGGCATCAGCCTCTAGCTGTGAGGTGTTCGCTCCCCAGTAGGGGACAGTGGGATATGCACCACTGACAAGCCCCAATAGGGAGAAACGCGTCTGGGGCTTTCCCCTCATTGGTGGTTGTGATATATAGCTTGTGAGCTGCTGGGACTAATAGCGTAAAAAGTTATACAAAGTCTCCTGTGAAAACATGAGGATTTGTTTTGGTAATTGCGCAAGTTGGTGATCTTACAGGATTCGTTTAATTACATCAACCGTAGAAATAACCGTCCCTTAGTTAGACGAAATGATATGCTTGCGCTGATAGTTACGCTGTCGCTATCTTCTATGCATGTCTGACAGTCAACCTATCCACCCTACAAAGTTACTACCTGAAACTGTGTGAAAAACAGTAGAGCGAATCACTTCAGCCACGTGTCCTTCCTTTGGCCAGAAGATATGCCATTTCGTCTGCGTTACTGCAAATGATTGCGGATAAGCTTATTGAACTGATCAACTGTTCTGAATTTGTATATCCCATGGTTACAGCCCACAAGAGGGATAGTACAGTGCGAATATGCAACTACCTACGCACAGTCAATCGGCATAAGTTGGTCAAGTAATTTGTAATTGCTACGGCGGATGTACTATCAGTCAAACCAAGGTGTACCCGTTTTACCAAAGTGGGCTGGAATCAGGCTTTCTTTCACATGTCTCTAACACAGCACTGATAACTGCATTTCTTTCAGTGGATGGACTTTTCTAGTATAATTTTGTGTCAATGGGCTTGAGCGTAGTCCACACTACTTGGCAAACGAGTATCGTGCAATCACTTACTAATTTATACACTCAGTTAGCCTAACTAAAATGATACCACTTCGATAGGACGTTGGAAGAGCCTACTTCACGAATGCAAGCGGTTTTACGTCGATTAAACGTGTTCGTCTTTGCGTAAAACCCGAGAAGTACCAAGTGAATAACAGCACCATCGAGTTTTTGGACCCATTATTACAAATGACGGCATCAAGCCTAGTGTTGAAACACGCCAACCATCATCCAAGCTGAGCCTCAAAAGAAGTCTATGGAGATAAAGCATTTCCTGAATATGTGTTCCTACAAACTACGTTAGCTATAGGACTTCACAAATATTGCTGAGCCACTGCGAGAACTGACTAAGATGTATTTGTTTAGGGGTCAAACTTAGCAAACGTTATTTGTGAAGATCAAATGACGCATTGCCTTCATCCTAGCCATAGCGACTGTATCCACTGAGACCTCAAGCATTAGATTTTGTGTTATCCTATTCCTAATTCAGAAGGGGCAGGAAACTGGTATCGCCTATGTCTCCAGAAAAGCGACTGCAGCTGAGCTTTCTTACTCTACCGGGAAAAGGAATGGCTCGCTTGCTTTGGGGCATTGGGAAAGTGAAAGGTAATGTTGTTATCGTACAGACCAAACAGCTTTAACAGGTTTACTTACTCGGGAACAAATAACACTAAACGGAAATGAATACATCGCTGATGCCCACAATTACTAACATAGGATTTGCAAATCAACGTAATTCCAGGGCGTTAAAATGAAGTAGCAGATGGTCTCTCCCGATTGCCTCTCAACGAAACAGAAAACAATGAAAATGTCCATGATCGATTACTATTGTCTTTCTTTAATAGCTGAGATCTATCCGCTTTCACGAGGTGGGAACTCCACAATGAGACTGAGGAAGATGTCACATTCCGTAGCGTCCAAAGGGTTCACTAAACCGCTGGCCTCATAAAAACAAACTAGCAGGCGTATATCGTCCGTACTAAGTGTTGCGTCTCAAACTGTCGTTAATAGATGCATGTGTAATGTGTGGCTGCAGATTCATGGCTGCTCAGAACTTAGTGCGAAAGATCATGCTGTGTGCTCAGGAAGACCACCCTGGAGTTGTTCGTACAAAGTAGAAGGTGGATGCATGTCTCGAGAGAAAAAGATATCAAGTGCAAGCGGGAACCGATTTATGAACACTGTTCATGCCAAAGAGCAGACAAGTGCTCAAGACCGGTTAGCTCTGGTGAACAGCATATCAGCTATTGTTTGTGACCATGCATCAAGCTACCTGTTAACGTCATGGACCTACTCAACTTTAAAAATGTGTTTTGTTTCGACGTGTATGTACAGTAACTAGTTGGAAGTTCGCTCATGCAGAGAATTGACGGCCGTGAGTATTATCAGATGATTGAAATATATATTTTATCTTTTCGGATTACAAGAGGTGACGGTGATAGGCAAAGGTCCGTAGTTTAGAAGCGGAGTTTCACTCACTTTTACAGATTTAGGCCAGCTGACCCTCATGTACTGCTGCGTATAATCCAGACGCGAACAGCATGCTATAGTTTATAAAGATGCAATCTTACAAGAGCTCATTTCTACAGAACCACACACAATCAAGCAATGGACAATACCGGAGGGTCTTATGTTTAGTCGTCCTCTATGGACAAAGTTAAATGACGCACTCCCTACTATCGTAAATAGCAACAGCAACGAGTTAGAAGTTCGTCAGCGACATCAAGCAGTCTATCGCAAGTATATCACTCCGCTCCAACCGGGAGCATTCGTAGGTACCAAAGAAAACCCAGGGTCAAAATGTCAGCCCACATTGTCGGAGCCCATAAGGATAACGCGCGTCTGGGACCTGGCATTATTCAGCCGCAAGGTTGCCGCACGGTCAAGGCGACTAGGCTATTTACACGTTGCAAACAAGCGGATCAGGCGAACCTACGAACATCACGACGCTGGACAAGACAGACCGAAATACCCGGCCACCCGATAGATATGGAATCAAAGCTCCGCATGAGTAGGCGGAAGGTGATATACATTCCCCTCACACGTACAACCAACTCGTGCTACGCGCACGCGTCACTAGTATGGCTGGCGGCAACCGGTTTCGGATTTTCATATCACTGTGACCACAGCCACAGGACGCCTGCGCCCACACAGGGACCATGGGTGGCTTGCGTTGCAACATCCACAGCTCTATCCACACAACCCATATCCAGTGTAAACCCGAAAGAATAAGACCGGGCTTCATGCGGATGGGAGCCATGTTTCATCAATATAGTCTGCTGATATTCCTTTACAGACAAACACATGCTTGCTGTATTTAGGGAATCAAGTGTACACAAGGCGGTGGCTGGACAGTAGCCCGCTGCAATTTGAGTGCATGGAACCACTCTTCGAGACCAGCGCGACCATGAGAACCGTACACCCCGACCCCGCCCAGCAACGATTCATAGTCTCCTGGGTCGAATAATCTAGGTGAAGGGAGTTACGCAGGGAGACACCTTGTCAACATGCACATTAAGCGTAACCACACCGGGCATGTCCAACAACAGCCAGTCACTTAAGCTGACAATTATAAAAATATATATCGAATAAAACATATAGATATGCCGACATTATTATTCGTTAAATAAGCTTAGGTAATAAATTGGCTATCTATTAATGCGCGCCAAGTTCCAGATGTTAATATTCACTTATTTATTTAAACATGTCGCAAATGCTAGGATCTTGACGAAGTTAACCACAATTAGCAACTTAATAGACTATTCTGGTAGACGCATGCACATACGTATACCACCAGTCACTCGATTTCACCATTATATCGAAGTTAGGAGGGCATAAGACAAAGTATTTTGTTGCTTTGCACAAATTGTTTCACCACTTGTGTACACATCATCAACTTTTTTTCCGTCTGCAGACGAGAACATCTAATTTTCAATTCAAAATTTAGTCTATCATTGGACCTGGACGGTCGAGGTGACGCGGAGGCCAGAAGTGTTGGCGACCAATGACATGTTGTCCACAAAGCCGTCTGTCACACACACACCACACTTACGCGACCGAGTTTGATATTCACAGCCAATGTGCCCTACCACATAGACGGTATTCAACTTTTTAACATGACTGCTGGGTATTATAAATACCCAATATTCATCTGTGTAAGCAGTGCGCGCTTATTATCAGAGACACATGACTACTACTGACAGCACGCTGACGAACCTCAAGTAGGTTTTGCAGTTGCCTGCACTTTCCCGTACAGTGGAAAAGGACTCTCAGCAATCGTCACGGGTGGGGCGTCGGGATTAGGACTTGCTACCACCAAACGGTAATCATCGACACACGGATAATACACTTCAATTGCAGACTGCTGGATTCTGGATGCAACGTCATGGTTTGCGACATAAAGAAGCATGAAGACTTTGAAGCAATCGAGGCGCGTTGCGTATATCAAAACACCGACGTATTGTGCTTGTAGTACTGATCGTTATACTGTAGGTGACCTCCGAAACAGATGCTGCGAAATCCATCGGTCTCGCTAAGAAACTCTTTTCCAGGTTGGATATTCTTGTCAACTGTGCCGGTGTAAGGGATTTATGCAAAACGTACGATGCAGAGAAGAAGTCAACGCATCCACTCGACACTTTCGAACAAATCATCAAAGTAAGCTGACCTATTAGTGCTTTTGACTGCTCAAACCCAGTGGTGTTCTTGTGATAACTGGTGCATAAACTAATTTAACCACCAAAACATCTGCTTTAGTCATATCTTGGAAAGCAGGTAAAAGTGTATTTCTGCGTCACCATCGTGATGGATTAGACATTGGTCTATGCTGTCACTGTTCTGGCTCCATGAAATCGTCGATTTGTTGGACCGTTCTCTAACCTCTGGTTCAGGCATTTTAATACAACGAATTTACTACAACCATTACAAACACATGAGGTGCTTCACAAATCAGGTTGACTAGTACTGGGCGGCCAAATCGTAGAAACGTGAATAGCCCCCGAACTGAAATATGTACCATAATCGGACCGTATCTGGTGGTAATCCATGCGAATACTCATTGCATTGTTCACGGCTGCTTAGTGTGCAACGCTTTATCGATGGCACCACAGGGATATCGTGGTTTTAGATAAGATGCAACAAGGTGATCTTAATTCTCCTTATGAGTGTATTGCTCATTTGTGGTGCTTTAGTAATATCTAACATATTAGCCGTTCTCACTCATCTCGATGTGCCATATTCAATGGAATATTCGTCAGTCGGACCGAATTATGTAAACTGTAACTATTTACAGCAGGTTTCTCTGTGCTTAACATGCTTATTTACGTGACTCAAATAAAGTGAGCGATCTGAACGTTGTTCAACCAGTTAGCCCAGATTGTGAGCATCGCCTACCGACATTTACCAGAAAGCTTTCACAATGTGCAATGTAAAATTTTCTCCATACCTGAGCCTTGTATTTCAAAGTAAATTTGAGCAGCGATGTATAAAATTATGACATGTCTCAATTGTCCTCAAGCTGACAACTTGGGACACATTTTTAGGCATTGCTTCCCACTCAAAGTCCAAACCAAAGTTAGCCATACTAGAAATAGTCGTTCAAGCTTGGACACTTGGTAAACCAATGTGTATTTGATCATGCCATGGAAAGTGAAGTGAAGCGCTGAAGGCCTACTCTGAATGTCGTACGAAGCGGAAAAACAAAACTGCATTTGACAACCTAGAATTCGCGCACGGTGTGTGCCGAATAAATGAAGGCAACTTCCTGCTAAATTGTCAAGAGTAGTGGATAAATCACCAGTAGTAGTCAGAAGGTGTACATTCTGTAAGGCCTAAAAGTTTCACAGTAGAAAAAGTAAACCATCGGCAGTCCATCGAAATTATGTGCTTCGCTGTTGTCAATTCAGCGATATACTGAAAGATCACGAGCAAAACCCCAAATAAATGAAGGGGCACACTGTTATGAAGAAAATGCGTGGAATTGTAAAAGGGAAAATGATAGGTTTTGGGAAAATGGACACCAAGTATTCAAATGAAAAAGCGTGTAGAAAGGTACATTTCCATTCAGACTTTACAGGGTGTTTTCTGAAGGCAGTGTGATTCGGAGCGTACACTGCTGTTACAACTTTCTGTTCCACGGTAGGCGTAAAGAAAATAGGAGCCGCACCTCCAGTCCGTCGGTTTACGGTTGCTTCCTTTCAGAAAACGGTTATGGTTGGTATATCAGGCGATCGCAAGCATGACGCTGGTTTGTTTAACATACTAGTTTTGTGCACGATCACATCAGTCATCAGTCTGCAAAATTCTCTTAAAGGTTTAGCTTTTTGCCGTGTTGAGGGTAACCAACCCACGGGAACATTTCACTGGAGGTCTGAGGAAGTAGTTCCATGTAGATGAGATCGTTCCTCAGCCAAACCTTCACAGCCTATCCACTGTGGTGCTATCAGTAAAAATACGGCGAAGAAAAATGGAAGGACTTACTTGACCGAATACTACTCGCACTCGGACGAAGTTTTGAAACAATATTTTTCGATAGTTTGATGATTATTCCGAGTATCCAAGTCATCCAGCGCGCGAAGTCCTTTGTTATAGTGAGCGGACCTTGTTGCCAAGTAAGTGCCTTAGGCATTCGGGTAGCGTTTGCCTAAAGTCTCAAAATTTGTTTCATGACAATAGAACGTTTTCCGGGATCTCATAAATAAACCCTATGTCCTACAGTGCAGTGTGAACATCAATTTCTTGCTAAGCACTTAGACTAGAGAACACAGAAAACCTACATCCGCAAACCAAGTTGCAGGGAATTCTAAAAGATATTAGACGTGGAGTTCACCACTAGGAAGCAAAGAAGGGCATCATTTCAGGCAGGAAGTAGATCATTGATTCCACGTTTGATATTCTTTAAAACGCAGAATATGTTGAGCTAAGCAATTAGACACTATTGGTATGTCACACAGAGGTACACGACTCCGGACCTGGCGTTGATGGTTTACATGTAACTAGAGCTGACAACAGTTAGTTTGGTGGCACAAGATTGGTTCTGCGAAATCCATGCTGCGCAACACAATGGAATTGCAAATCTCTAAACATTGAATTGCCAGTTGGCGTGGTTGGTTCTTCTATCTGCTATCTCAACAGACAAACCATAACAGCTTTCGATATGCAAGCCTAAAATATTTGGAATCACCAAATGTACATCTATGTCTTCAGTAGTTACGGAGTCAGCGAAGCTACCTGTCGTTGTAAGTAGCAGTGGAATATGTTTGCATCATAGAACAAAAGCTTGTAACTCTCCGAAATATATCTAAGAGAAATTGAGATGGCATTTATTCAGCTGTGTTTAGTTACTCGGCGCATTAGATGAAGATTGCCTGTTCCAGAACAGTAGTGTTTAGATAAATGCATAAGCAACTTTTGCACTCTCTCGATTATAAGATGTGTCAATACGCATCGACGAGGTTGTGATCAGCTGGAGAAGGATTTACAACAAAACACTACGAAAGACAGGATGGAAGTGGTGGCGGAGGGTGTTGGCGGACTGTCCGAGCACAAATTATCAGTATGCATAAAGGTGTTTGCGGCTTTGGTATATTTAAGTTGTTTTTGCTGACTTCCACCGTTATTTCTCATTGTGCATCTACTGAGTGAACTACTGTAGTGAAATACACTTAGTATCCAAATTAGAGACGCTTGGAGTGTTATTGTAAGGTCATCGTATTCTATATCCTGTTGTCCCATGTCTTACGCCGCAGATATTGACTTGCTTGAGTGCTGGATCTTGACTTCTGGCAGCTTGATACTTTAATTATGTACCTAAAGAAAGAAATTGCAGCAGCTGATATTGGAAGAATGCATAGGTAACTAAAACCACTTAAATTGTCCAATATACTGATAGGAGTGATGTCGTCATGTGGGATGGTTCAGACTAACTTGGTTTCTCACTTGGAGTTTTCTGCACAACAATTCTGCCAAAGCAGCATGCTACTTGCTCATTATAAATGAAAAGTCTCACTCCCACCATTACATTGACCGAAAGTTTTGTCATAAGAGAACGAGGTGTATGACACTCGAGTTACTTTCTTTTCAGATATGGAATGGAAAGCGGCATATTCGTAGTGATGTGTACTAGATTAACCATTCACTTTTTAGTGTATGATTGTTATTAAGCAGAGCTTAACAATTTAGGTCAAGGTAAATGCAAAAAGAATCGCAGACCTTGGTTTTTACTTTATTACTCTGAGTGGGGCTTGAGTCACAGTAATGAAATAGCAATTTCTTGCCTTTTGTTAATCGTTAGGCAGGTGATGGACGACAGGTACAGCCTTCACGGCATCTGTGACCGCCGCAATCGGTCATGTCTAGGTAGTCATTTTAATGTGGTATTAAGTAACTCAAATCGCCGTTGGTCTGTGAGATGACCTAGGGCTTTGGTGTTTAATCAATTGCAAGACTCGAATCCCAAGAGTTCAGGCGACAGTATAGTCTTCGAATGCGAAGTTATGCCAACTCATGTGATGTCATAAGTCAATAGTCTTTTGGTGAAACTCCTGGGTGAATGCACAAACTCCCACTATTATTTCCTCTGATTCCTTGACGATCTTTCGTTTTCAGGCTCGACTTTAAGCAGTACGGATCGGCAAGTATATTCTGATTCATACACTTTTATCTCTCGCGGTTTTCTTTGGAATTTCCCACCTGAAACCAATGGATCCTCGTTATAGGCAGTGATCGAATGGTATATTGTTGCGCAACACTTGCCACGTTACAAGCGTGCTTCATTCCACTGATATATGCCGGTGCCCTCCAAACTTTGCTGCTCTTGTACCTGTTGGCAATTACAGCCAAATCGCCGAGCGATCCAAGGAACTTGTTTAGGCTATGACTCCACTAATTATAACGAAGCAGCAATACATCTGGGAAGACTTGAATCAATTTGGATGCAATTCATAGACGAAACGCTGATAGGGAACCTATCTGTTTTGGTTTGCTGACCCTAATACCATACAAGAAAACAGTGGTTCGCAGTAATTGACCCGGTTTCAGAAACGGGATAAGCGCAGTGTAATGCTATGTTTAGCCGGGAATCGAAACAACCATAACCATAAACCACAAAGGGTTAGAATAACGGTAGCTCGGATTGAGGCACTATTTTCTTAGTGTTTCGACGAGCTTGGTAAATTGCTTGAAAAAGTTTCAATAACAATCCAGGGGGCATCAACAACTCCATAACTGAATTTGAGTGCTTCCAGCTTTCACGACTAAGATATATCTAACTCTGAATATAAATCCCTGTAGTACACATCAGAGCAAATGTTAGCGAACAAGCACGTTTTCCTTGGTTCCTCGTCAGGCTAATACACCACAAATGAAGGACATGAACGTAAACAACAGCTAAGGGTACAAGTTAACAACACAAATGGTCTGAGTGACCAAGCTAGGCGATTGGCCCCACGGCGATCAACAGTTGGCTTGTGTGTGTGTGCCGTTGCTCACACTGTATCTGCGATGCATGGGACCAGGGCAGAGGTAGTGGCTGGACAAAACACTTCCGAGCGAATAGGTCAGGGTCATGAAGCGTTATGACTACCGCCTCGGCCGCTGACAGAAGACGACATCTAAACGCTCATGTGTGTCACTGGATAGGCGGTAGATGGGCCGAAACGACTAACGCGCTCTGACTTGATGACACGAAACGACCAGGTATGTACGGTTAGTCTGAAGGAAGAGGGCCGATCAGCGTTCATTTACCTACCGTGACTACATGATGGTCTAGGCCGATAAGTTACGATGGTTCTCCCCAACATCCAATAGCCATCCCACGTTTAACGAGGTTCGCAACATGCTACTGCGCATGCAGAGACATGAATTTCTCTCTCAACTTTGTTGTGCGGATGTATGGAATTCTCGGTATTCGAGTGATTTAGTGCAGGACTCTGCTGAGAAAAAGCATAACCCCTAAACAGACAAACTAACATGAGTCTGTTGATCAGCGAGGGAGCTTCAACGTTTTTCCTGCTGTCAGCTAACTTCGCGCTGAGTGAAGGTCATGGCCAACCGTAGATGTTGGAGTGATCGATGGTTATCTCTGTGTGTCTCGCTGGCTACGCGGCGAAGTAGCGGTGAAACTGCGAAGTGCAAATGCGCACGTGATGGTAGCTCAGCTGAGGACGAGGTTAGATATTGCAACTCGTTTCAATGTTATTGCATCACAGGTAGTGGAGCACCAGCACACAATGCAGTACGGATCACGTAACGTTCCTGTTACTCAGCGCTCGCTGATTACTCGGCGGTACGATGAATGCAGTATAAACGCCGCATCTGCTTCAAGAAAATACAATCCAATGAAGGCAGGAATGCGTCCAGTCAACGCCCGGTATGTGCTTAAACTAGTGAAGAAGTTCGAGCAATCTGAGCGTGTGACATGAAGAGAACCGGACCGCCTCGCCTCACAAATGACGACTGTTAAGCTTGCGCTGTAGTCAGTGAAGTGTCAAAAAGTCCCGATCTCAGCCTTCGTCGGATCGCACAGCACGGTGACACAACGCGATATGCGGTAACCCGGATATTACTGGAACAAAAATTTCAGAGATTCCGTGCACTTCCAGTGCAGGTTTTGAACCCATGCGATCCGGAGAAGCGTCATGAGTTTTGCTGCTGTTTCCCGGATCACGGGGGTATTCGTTCTGTTATCTTTACAGATAAGGCATTGTTCCATCTGCATGAAACGATGAAACATTACTGTTGGGTTACCAGCAACCCAAGCAAATTTACCGCATCACGTATGCACCACAGTGTTAAACTGATGGTTTGGGCCGGATTAACAAACCACAAAATCTTGGGCCCATATTTCTTTTCCGGGAATGTGACGGTAGGTTGTTGTTTTGAAGTACTAAAGTCTTATCTTTTCCTAGCATCGTCGTATTTGGAAATGCTGCAGACATTTGTGCTTGGCCAGTTGGAAGCTGAAGTGGCATGCAACCCCATTTGGTGGCAGCAGGATGGTGCACCTGCACATTTTGCTAAAACGGTGCGTGCTTACCTCACCGACAAAGTTGGCCGCCATTGGATCGGACGCGGTGGATCAATGGAGTGGCATGCTCGCTCCTCAGATTTGGACCCCATGAACATTTTCTATGAGGCTAACTGAATCGAAGAGTGTACCAAATAAGGCCGCGTACATTGGATCAACTGAAAGCAAATATGGTGAACGAAAGTCGAGTCATCACGAGGAATAGATTAAAGAAAGTGCTCGCTAATTGCATAAAGCGGTTTCTGCGCTGTAAGCAGGATGCCGGAGGACATTTTGAATGTATCCTTCACTAGCATAGATGATCGTTCCAAGACATTTATGTCAATATACTTATCCTCTTTCACAAATGGCCTAACGACTAAACTGGTTCGCTGGCAAATGATGATAATGATGCGTCCGGGCGGATAGAATTCTTAACCTCCAGGCTGTCGTTGAGCACATAACCAGCGTAGACACCGAAACCTTCAATGGCTACTTATGGCAAAATCACTGAGTCGCTATGTGCTGAGGTTCGTCCAGCCTTAATGAAAAGCCGACTATGTTGTTGACTCAGTTTCAGGTTATTGCCTGGGAAGTTGGTGTTCGGGATAAGTTGCAGCAGGTGGCAACATGTGTACATGGGGTCGTTCCGTATCTGGTAGAAGAATATGAGATCACCGCGAGGCCACCTGTAGTGTCTACTGAACACTCTGAGTGTAGTTAGTCGCTGCTCGACCATAATGAGTTTCAAGCGCTGCAAGGTCACGGTTTCGTCAAGCGTTCCAAACCTGGATTACGTATTCCACGTTTTAACGCACGTAGACGTAGAGCATCATAGAGAATCTGAAAGCATCCAAAATTTCGGATGCCATCCGCGAGCTAACAACGTGCTGGTTACCACATTTGGATTCCGGCTGCCTGGAATAACCGAAGTCGTCGTGCACCAGCACACCGAGGTCAAGTTCCTGAGGGTTTGTCTGCAGGTCATATGCCACAATATTCTAGAGATAGGTATGTCTATGGCGGATTTTGATAATATGTCACTTGACTACATTTAATGGCAATGCATTCCTCACCGGTCAATGCCAGGTCCCATCTAGGTCGCACCGGGAAGCGCTTGTGGTCGTCCATTCTCTTGATCCCCGGCCAAATTTTAACGTCATCTGGAAACGTAAAATTTTTGAGGTGATGGTTCTCGCAAGATCGTCGCACTCCACCGGATTAGAGTCGGGCAGAGATGTTCGGTCTCCTGCATATAACTGCTGTTCACGGAGAAAATTACCAACCCATCCTAATAAGGCATTGCCTACGTTTTCCAAATAGCCCATCATTACGTCAACACTGGCTAGACTATACGTGTTCAATATATCCAGCAAAATCCACACAACTCTTGCTAGAGTTGAGCTTTACAAACTACTTGCTCAACCCATCCTCGAATACTGCAAGGCAATATACGGCAATATGAGAAAGATTGACAGAATGCTGTGGAGCACCTGCGGAGGTCAATTAATAAACATCTGATTGTTAAACACTCGGCTATGAGTTACCGAGAAAGCTGCAATGAAGTTCAACTCGAATCACTTTGGATTCGACGATTGGAGCATAAGTTGACGCCGCTTCTCAACGTGCTACACAAAAAGACCTATTCCGACCTGCCTGCATTCGAATTACATTGCTCAACTCGAGCGCTTAGCAACAAAAGTTTACGCTGAATATACCCAAGTCTAGAAAGAAAGTGCGCTCTAATTTCTTCCTGTTCAGATATAGCTTGCTGTGGAATAAGGTACCGATAACACTCAGGTCATGTGATAATGTGGCCGCATTTAGAAGCAGACTCGCCAGTTGCTTTGATCTAGCCATCATAATATTATCATGGGAAAACTCACTCGAGGAGCTATTCCAAAAGGGGCTCAAATATCACTAAACATCAATGCTTTCAAATACAGGATTTGTCCCCAACCATCCACCAACGTTAATACATGAAACGCATAAGCAAATATTCCACCTGTGCATGTCACCCATGCAGTAGCATGAATACTTCTGTACAAATTGATCTGTGCCACTACAGATATAGTTTCTCGCATCAAGAGAAATAAGTATTGTTATTATTATTTTTCTTCTTACTATTATCAGATTTTCAATCACCTTCGTTTACACCAGTGTCAATTGAGCTAGCCCTTCTCATTTCAGGTCAATACCACCGGGACATTCAACATGATTCGACTGGCTGCCGCAGCAATGGCAGAGAACCAACCAGATGAAGACAACCAGCGCGGTGTCATTATAAACACAGCTAGCATTTCAGGTATTGAGGGGACGGAAAAATCTGCGGCGTATGCGGCTAGCAAGGCTGCTGTAATAGGAATGACACTTCCAATCGCACGCGATTTGGCTGACTTGGGCATCCGCGTGGTAACTATAGCACCAGGTATGTTTCATCTCCCACTGTGTTGGAGCTTATTTTACTCCATTATAACACGAGGTTGCTTTTCTGGTGGAAATCTGGGATTAGCGAACCCACTCAACTTTATCCATCTTACCAGTAAATAACCAGTAGATGCCGAAATCTTAGGATGTTTATCTTTCGACGAACTTGTATTTACACATGTCTTTCAGTTCTCTATCCGTCTACAGTTTGCGGAAGTAGACACCCTCAGAATTACAGGTAGAAGCTGGTGCAACCTGCATTAGAAATACATCTACCATTCGGTATAAGATTGGGGTTATTTCATGTGCGTGGGATCTGTTTCTAGATTCTTAATTGTTACGCGATTCATAGAACTAACGATGCGCCTCTGGGGTGCAGCCAGATATCCACGAGGACAGAAGGAGGGAATTGGACTTGCGCACCAGTAGTGACCGTATAACTCATGTTCACACGTAGACTCTTACAGCATTCCTCTAATAACAAATGTCAAATACTTAAGTATGAATCCTTAATGAGCTTGTAGCCCACAACCTGCCAAGCGAAACCATCTGAGTGACAGTCCCTAGGATGTATGTGGTTAACTACATTAATCAAAGTCACCTAAAAGATAAAAAACATAAGCTTATTCAAGAAGATACTGGAAGCGCAATTAAACAGAATTAACAAGCTCAAATCGGAGCTAAAGCAATCGATGAATAAGTGCAATTAACACTTATTACCCTTGGCGAAAGTTTAATGTCTCATGCTACTTCTTACGCGAGTGGTCATTAAACGCTATTGATTCGTCTATATTTAGCAGTAGATTATGGCCTAAAGCTTTACAATGATTGTTACATGGTTTTACCTCTCCCTCTTTACGTCAAAAATATCACTTCGGCCACCCTGAAACAGCTGAAAGAAGTTATGAAATAATATCCCAGATGTAAAGCGACTAATAGCGTGAGTACGGGGACCTTGGAAACTTTGGTTGATGCAGCTATGTACCAACAGTTCTTTGTAAATGCTAGGCTTTTTCAGACCAGATGAAATGGCGTTTAATTCTATTTCCAATACGGATCTCGCATTCGGAAAGTGGCAAGAGAATCTGTTTGGTTGGATACGCGTAATCGTAACTCAGAAAAGCGATGCAGTTGTATGCTAGAATGTCTAAAGAATGAGATACTGACACAATCCCTCATACGGAAACCAAGTACTACTTTTAAATTCGCAGGGATGTTGCTCGATATGTCCAAACGTTTTTGAAACAACAAACGCATTTAAAACTAGGAAGTTTGATTGGGATTCGCATCGGCGCAGAGTGGATTTGACAGCCACTGTTATGTAAACGCATTCTGATGACTTTGCGACAACGGTTTATAAGTCATTACAAAGTGTTGAGACAGGGGTGTATAGGTTAAATAAGAATGAAACCGTCAAGAAGGCGATTAATGACAAGAAAACGGATAAATATTTTAGAGCAGTGTTAGACAATCCCAGGGAACAAGAACGTTTTGATCTCGCCCCAAAAGCGACTGTACCCCCGAAGTTTCATGGGTCGTAAAAATACGCAGGCCTACTGTTAACATGCGGCGTAACTTCATCGACATAGACAATGCAATTGACGAAGTCGCAGATTAGTATGCATCAATGTTGCAGGCCCTAACAGAAAATACGATTACCATACTGTAAAGGTCGTACGTGTTTTTCCAAAACATAGCACAGCTCACCGACTCGCCGGGAGAACTAAGGGTGTGTACCTGTATAATCTCGCTTTTACTAAGGTATCTAACAAGTAAGAACCGGGGATAGCAAGTGTTGTTCCTCAGGGCACTAACGATGTGCCCAACGGAAATGGGCACAATGGTGGCTGATTGTCCTAAGAATGGAAATAACCAGGAACGAGATTTGTGTGAAACAATCGGGTAGGGGGTTCTCACGACTACATGGTGAGTCATTTATATCCGGCCAGTTTGGTGGGTGTCGATAGGCCGTCAGCTTATCTATCAGAGACCATGCAATCAAGGTTAATAAAACTAATTGTCGATGCGCCAGATGGTAAAATCACAAACCCATCCCAAGCTGGTTGAAGCACTTAAGATGACTCCTACACCTAAGTCGGCAAAGTTCATTGACTTATGTAGTAGTTAGCGCCATCCTTGCTTAATCCATCGCTCTATGTTTACTCCTACGCCAGCAACAGAAAATTCAGCTAGACTGATAAAGAATTTGCGTCACAAATGTTACATGGACAAACCAACAGTCTAGTCAAATTGCATTTAGGTGTGCTGGTCAAAATTGCCTGCCAGTCATCACGGGTTTCGAGCCAGTTGCAAGTTATCAGGTAGAGATAGCGACTCTCGAACCACGGTCCACATAACCTTCAGTCGTGCGTACTACTCTGAGGATACATAGTCGCAGAAGGTAGTGTTAAAAGTATTTTGACAGAGTGTACTAGTCACTCACAAAACGTGGACTCCCAGAAGATCTTTTCAATCCGTCACTAAAGGTTACGACAAGCGTCGTTCGCCGTGTCACGGTCGCTTCGGATTAGAATTGTCAGATAACATCCCAAAGGCTCCGGGTTCGAGCCCTGCTATCTCTGAGTGCCGTGATCGAATAGATTCCTCATTGGTTTTGGTGTTTAGTCGTTTCGAACAAGCAACACTCACTTTCCATCTGCATCTTCAGTTTCGGTTCCAGTGTTCAAATTAACCAAGGTTCATTTTAAAGGGATTCGCTGTCCATATTGAGACTGTGCCATGCAGTTTACGCATACGATGACTGCATTAAAATGGCACACCATTCAGGAAACTTTTCCCGTCGTGACCCGGTGCATAAATGAGTAGAGGTCCGTGATCCAAAGCCTGCTATCCCTACATGAGGAGGTCAATCAAATTCAAAAGGTGAAGGGTAATTCAGTGTTATCTAGTTGGTAAAACGCATATTCCATACGCCTCGGCTACGATCCTAGTGATCGGATTGCCTGCCCTTCATTACAGTATGAATGGCGGTCGATATTGAGATTTCTTTCGCCGTTCATTCACACACAGTGCTTCAAAACGTCCTCCAAGAGCAATCATCAAACTAATACTCGCAAATCTCCCCGAAATAAATACTTCTTGATTGGTTCCAAGCAAATGTTAAGAGTACAAATGATATCAGTTAGACGAATTTAAGGCATCACAATACATATGGTGTGCTAATTATTCCTGCTTTGTTGAGCTTATAGTTCACGGGTCAAAGTACACGCGTGCAGCCTCAGTTCCGCTCATATGTACTATTTTCAACCGGAATACTTGCTCCTAGGGTATGTTAGGAGAGGATGTATGCTAAAAGCTATCCTAATTAGTGCAAGTGAAAAGGACACTAGTTTGATGGTGTACATGGTTTCATGATTTTCTTGACATATTTTTAATTTGCCAGTCAGTACAAAATGCAGGAGATTACGTAAAGAAACACAATTGTCGGATATTTAATACGTATGTTCCCTTAGGTTTAAATAATTCAATCCCACGTGTTAATTCACTGCGGCTAAACTACAACTATGTTTCTACAAATTAGAGTTTGAACGAACCGAAAGAACTTGTCTACCTCGTTAACAATTCTGCCTAATTAAATAGATGTAAACGATCGACGCTCAACTGAAAATCACCTTTGTCGACGTAGGAAATTTCAGTCATTTGGCTGCAGTCGCGATTTGGGCACCATTGTAAGATTGAACATTTTCAATAATTGATAGTTTTAAACTCACGGGTAGATTTTCACACAAAAGGTATTGTTGAAGTTACCTCTTCTGAAACATTCTCTCTCGGACATACAGGCGTGTTCAACACCCCTATGCTTACCAGTGCATCTGCTGAGACCAATTCGTGTCCGTCCCCACGCAATCCCCGACGGGTTGGCAAGCCGGAGGAGTTTGCACATCTGGTTGAAGCCGTGATTCAAAACCACATGCTGAATGGTGAGGTGATTCGTTTGGATGCAGCTGCACGCTAACGTAAATGACTGATTCTGGTACGCCAGCAGCTGTTCTCTAGCGTTCATTCAATCAGTTCATGATCGGATTGACAACAGAACTTCCTGACACGTGGGTAATTTTGCACCTAATTCAAATTCGTGAGGTAATCAGCCAACTGCAAATTTCACAAAGCTGTTAAATTTAACATTAGTTATGTACATGCGGTTGCTTGAATCGATGTACCAAAAAGAGCATTCTTACCAACAGTTTTGCTTCCACAATTTCCATTGTTTAACAAACTTTGTGAGTTAGAGGTTAAGATCAAAAAGTTACACATGCCATCAACTGGTGCACTTAAAGCTGCGGAACGGGATATATGAGATGCGAATACTTAAACCGCACCGATCACTGGGGAGAGTAGGAAATTAATGATTCAATGGGAGCACCCAACGATTGCGCGTGTTGTCTTTAGTTGCGTTTATTTGGGACAAAATACTGACTCTTAAACTGATTTTCAAGTTTCAGTAAGAAATATTGTTCTAGCAATAATACCAAGGTGCAGGTGAGTAACAAGGATGTCTCATCGCTTTTAAAGAAAGCTAACAATATAGGGGAGATAGCTGAGTTTGCAAGGGTCTCAACATTGGTAGACGCAAAATATAGACTATTTCCATCCTTAATTTAGACGGCCGTTTTACCAATAACTTTTCAATGTTTTGTTCTGAATGCGCTGTATGCGATGTCTTTTATAGTAAATAGCAAACACCTAATCTTATGTCATGGGAACATGTAGGACATTAGACCTATATAAATTTGTCGATATAATCAACAAATACTGTTGCATGCCATTAATCGAATCATTTCAGATAACAGTGCAAATATCGTATATCAGCAATTCTGGTTACGCAAACATGATATGTCTTTGCTAGACAACAATTATTCTCTGGGCAGAAGAGTTGAGAAATAAAGTTAAGCAATGGCGTGAACTGTTGTGCAGAGTTTGACTCTACCATCTACTCTGATAGCCTGGTTTAAACACTTAACACAGGTAGTTCCAAGCAAACGGCACGCAGAAAACTCGATTCATCTCCAGCAGCACAAACTTTTCCCTGTGTTTGCGTCTATTACAGGGTGTCCGCTGTTGAAACATGTACCACAGCAAGGGGAAAGTGTACTCACACCCGAAGATAGGACAGTCCTATTCTCTCACACGTGTCTTAGTACAGCGAGCCCCTAAATTGGAAAAAGCGTGGTAGCCACCACTTCGGTCCACGAAATAAATTACTGGACGATCGGCTGGCTAACCGTATTCTAGCAATGGTCTTATGATGAAAACATACAGGTGATTTGCAAACTTGTCAGATCGGAAATGAAAGCGCCGTTCGATCGCGTAAAATATGAGCAGCCCATTTTGATGTAGTCTATTCGTGTCATCCTAAGATTTTAAGTCACATGGTGAGCATGCACCCCGGTTTATTTACCAAAATGCTAGTAGTGTCCCTTGACCATCGCAGACGTAAACCTGGTTGTCACCCCCTTTGCACTGTCCCATAGATTCCGACTTGCCTGGGTTGACAGGGATGGGGACTTCCGAAGGCAATATGAGGAGTAGGGTGAGGTGTTACTGAAGTAGATTAGTGTCATCGGGGTCTCATTCACGCTACACGTCTTGTGGTCCTCGGCGAATAAAGAACAAGACGACCGGTGAAGCCGAGGTGAATCCCAAATGTGGATAAAACACAAAGTAGTCCTTAGCACCTTGCGCTGGGATATACCGCTGATCGTAGACTGTTTGTTGGTTAGACTGCAGCCTAACAGACCCGTACATTATCATGCAAAGAGAAAAACGCCAAGGTCGTGAAACGATGAGATATAAAATCCTCACACGTTCAACATGTAAAAGTATAGCTACTGGTCGGCGCTGACGAGCACTTTGTTGATATAGATTGAGATCGCGTCGATAAAATACCGTGGTTTGTTTTCTGCATCAATTATGCCTCCTGATCAATATATTTGAAGCAAATACTTTGAACAGGAACAACTGTCAGAAATGCCTTTCTGCAATCCTCGGATATATCGAAATTAAAAACCTAGACCTCAAATAAGGTACCAATACGACCACTGAAAATACCGGATTTTCCTAGGTTCCTCGTTGCGGATTGCTGAAATTGTGGTGTTCGAGGTTGGGGACCATGAGAAATGGGTAGGATAAAAGGAAACCAGAGTTGAATAAAGCTTGAGAAGACCAGTTCAACAGTAAGCTATATGTTCGTAGACTCCTTAGAGGAAAAGAAGCACCCGCAAAAGCCGACCTTTTAACTTGATTGATTCCAGGATACAAACCCATCAAATTTGTGTTAGGTCGAATCCTGTATATTGTATGTTAGTTGTAACAGTAACAAGACAGAAGTGACGCTGCTTGTAAGCCTTCAACCGCACAAGTTCCAAGCAAATTTTTCTGAAACACTTGTCAGTTCACTCACGCTCACACACACTTGCTCGAAACCAATCAATTCTCACGTCCCGTGTAGTGGGCTGAAGGATCCTAATTGACATGCAAACCTGCTTGCTGGAAATCGATCGGTTATCATGTACTATCTCTCAGTCTGTCTGACATAAGTGTTTTCTCTAACCTCATCCCCGCTTAAAGATGGAAAATTAAACATAAGTTCCTTTGCATGCAATGCCTCAAAGTCGCTGAATTGGGAGCTTGTACGCGAGGAATTGCTTCGTTCAAGTCCCACTTTGCGCTGTTTATAACACTGGTGCAATATTTGTGAGCTTGCGCTGGCCAAGCTGATTGCTTATCCGCTTGTTGACTCCATCCGTTCAAATCGCTCTAAACAACACCGACCGTCAAGCCGTCCGACGTCATCTGAAAGTCAGTGTAGCGAGCGGTTTACTCGTTTGCCTTTGTCAAAGACCGAGACCGTGCTTGATTAAGGACAATAAAACTAATTCCTCGCAAATTGCTCGGTCTGTTTAAGCATGGTCTACTAGCGTTGTTGACGCTGATTGACGTTCCAGTCCATTGAGCGCATCCGTTTTCCTCGCGTAGAATGCCAGCTACTACCACGAACAGTATAAATAGACTTGAAGGTGCTTTGGCGCTTGCATTATATAAGCGCACGGAACAAATTTTAGTAGGTATGCAGTAAATGTAAGTGGAATGTGAAGTAAGGTGAAATGATTTCCCTGTAGGGAAATAATAAGCTTAAACAACGCTTCTAATCATCATTGCTTTTGCTATTAGTCGCATTGCTGTTGTACTGCATGATTGTTGACACTACAAAGTCTCTATGCCACAACCAAAGAGGTCGCCAAAACTTACTCAAACAGTCAAGTGAGGAATATCCTAGTAGCTGCGTGCCGAAAACCATGAAATGTATGGTTGAAATTGGGATTTTTCTATTATGGCGTCTATTTCTGGACAGCACGAGATGTAGGCCAATAAAGACTGCAAAGCCAAGCTATTCACGTACTTGCACAGAAGCTTAGGTTTAAAAGTTAATCGCTTGGCTAAAGCATGTTGATAAGCTACTTTGTTCTCGCGCACTAGTTGGGTACAGTGCTTGCGGTGGATAACATAAGCCTTCCAGATACTCGGAGTCGGATCGGTCTCAGTGGGTACATTGCATTGCGTTGCGCATCACTATGTATTCGCGCGTCTTACTCCGTATGAATGACGCCACATTTCTCCAAAGCATAGTCTTGATTTCCGATACTCCACTAACCAAGGTGTTATGCCTATTAACTAAACGTTCCCAGGCAATATCTGGTGCCTCCTAGGTTTGGAAACTCTTTAGTTTGCTTCAACTAGTCGGGTTCAGATATCGTAGCTAGTTTTATTTCGCGTCGTTTGAGTTCTGCCCCGAGTTATGCAGCATAGCAACTGCACATAGAATGCAATGCCAGCTGTTCACTACGGTTTAGAGAAGTATCGAGTTCTACTCTCTCGATCATCAGTCCTTCATTAATGAATATTCGGTCCTATATGGATGGCCTGTTATTGCCACTAAATCTGATGGGGCAAATTGACATGGCCATAAAGCGGAAAGTCTGAGACCAGATATTGCAGGTCTGCTGTGAATTGCTCTCCCAGTGTGGCCTGGGATACTAAAGCACGTAAGGTAAAATCGCCGGCGATGAGAATGTGACTGTACTTCCTGTTTATCACCTATTTCAACACAGCCACCGAGTGTCAGTCCATCTCAGGTGAGATAGTAGTGGATGTCAAACAGCCACTTATAGGCCAAGATCGTTCCCCCTCAGCCGGAAGCTGCATCAGACTGAGTTACGTAAATCCGTTTCTGCGCCGTGTATGGGTACGCACTGAAGGTTGTTACGAAAGTAAAGGGGTACGCTACCCATTTTGGTGGCCTGATCATTCGGGACAACGGAAATATCAATTAGCCGCGAGTTCGTCATCCGTTAGCTCACTGCGCAACCATGATTCCGTGATAGAAATGAGGTCCCAAGCTGCTGGCGTGCGTCGAAGTCTTACTTCAGTTACTTTGCTGAATGAAACTTGGGCGTTCGTCTATATGCATGAAAGCTTCTCGGAGACCCAGAGTGTGTTGGGTCGAATGGATGAAGTAAGTAAGTTTGCGCCGACCGGCGGCTAGTCGTCATTGGATCGGTTGCAGATTTTCAAGAAGAAGTTGGTATACCTTCAAGTATCAGGTGCCCCAGATCCCATTGGTCGCTTGCGCACAGCTTTGTCCCTTTGAGTGTAATGGCTACTGTTGAAACCGTCCGGGACACGATTGTCACAATTGCGTTCTCACTTGGTTGTAATTAGATGGTAGTTGTGTTCCTGCTGCTTTCTAACCAACTGCTGTTGGCAACCTGCTACGGAATTAAGTCCAGTTCTCCAGAAGATTTTATGCCGATAGTTCTGATTGCAACACCAATTCCAACAGCATGGAACCGCAGACTTTGTAGTTCGGTGATAAGGAGATTGTTTCAACTAGGTGCCCACGACATTTTCAGATGAAACTGCTTCATGCATGTAGTGCCATGGCTCCCGGTCGTGTACCTGCACATCGTCAGAAGAGGAATCGGTAAGCTCGGGATCACCGTGAGCCATCAACGTTTTCTTATCTTTACTTTCTCTCTTCCACTCTTTGTTAGTTGGGTTCGCTTGACGTTCTTTCCATAGGATTTTAGGCAGAATGCGCCCTCGATTTTAGGTGTTGCGGAGTTGATTCACAGATAGCAGAACGGCATCCATCTCATCCATGGAGTTTAGTGTTACCTAAAGTAACCGGGGTTCACCGTATTACAGTGCGTTTCGATGATGCGAGATACGTTTCAATGTCGTGGGATCAGCATGGACAACGATTGCCGTACAGATGGAACTCTAATGACTTCGATCATCTGTCAGCCTACCCTAAATTGGATTAGATTTGGATTCGGGGATATTAGTGCACACAAGGTTTAAGGCGCATGGTTGCGGTTGGTGGCGACTGGGTTGTGAGCCCAAGTTGCCCATGCTTTGGGTAAATTTGTGAACGGATCTGATGGAGACCATCCGTACTGCGACACTTCTGTTTTCTGTATTCAGATTATCGGTGCTCTCATCGGTATGTGCTTGGCAGCAACCGGTGCGTATGTTACCTGGTTCCTCACTATGGCTGGTTGACTGCAGCTTGAGGTCTGCTGTATAGCGAACAAACTACTACGTGTGACAATCCCTATAGAAGTTGAAGCGGGCACGCTGCTGGTAATGTTTTTACGTATGAAAGAGAGAGTTGATAATAGTGAAAACTGAAACTTTGGGTAAGGTTGAGACACTTGGCTCACTTCTTCGGCCTGAATGGGAAAGGGGCATGTTTTTGTCACGTACAAGTGCAGGTCCGTTTCCTCGCATACGTGTAACCCTAGCACACACCAGTTGCTCGACTGCTTCTGTAAGTATTTCACTCTTCTTCAGTAACACATTTTGATAGCTAACAACCGGGCTAGCATTGCATATTTGTTAGAACAAAAACACGTCTTCCGTGACGTTGCACCTTCTCGTATTTATCGGCACCATGGCAAGGCAATTAATGGGATAGGTTTTCTAACACTTGGTGCATACTAGCCCAATCTCTGTCAATTTAACAGATAATTCACACTTGTTATTCACTTGGAACATGTTCGCAGAGGGTGCGCAGTTTTAACGTCACGCATTCGTCGCATGGTCAGTCAGTGCACCTTCCCGCTTCAGCAATAAGCGTGAGAGATCCCTTATAAACACACATTTCAGTTTTGGTCGGTCGATCAATCAATGTTAGGCGCAGCTGGTTTGGGTCTCAGTAGATAAATCTAAACAAAACGCTACCCACCGAATGAGTGGACACATCTTTCACAGCTGCATAGAGAAACACTAGAATGGAATAAGCTTAGGCATTCCGAAACGTATGACGCTACACCTAAGAGCAATCAAGACGAAGTTAATGAGACAGCTGTTTGTTCTTAATCACGGATGGCAAGTAAAGCAGATAGTGATGCTATGGACTATAATAGAAGATAATTCCGCCTATGAGGGATCACAGTGTAGATCGAATGAGGGAATGGTGACTACATTACGAAAATTAAGAGAGAAAATAGAGTGGATTTTTCCACATGACCATGGAGCACGCAACCAGTACCCTCGCGTTTAAGCAGAGCAAGCATCTCTCTATGAGCGAGTACGCGCTAAATTGACCAACCGACAAAACACACGGATACCATTACTCGAGGAAACATGGTCAGTTATCCATTGGGTTCATGATTTTATGGATTAAAGTAATCTGAAATATACATATTTATATATATGTGGTTGGCGGCATCCGGTTTCGGTTTCGCTTGTCAGTGTTGCCACCCACAGGAAGCCTGCGCCTACAGAGGGACCAAGGTTGGCTTGCGCTGCACCACCCTACAGCTCCAACCACACACCCATATCCCGTGTAAACCCGAAGGAATAAGACCGGGAGGCATGCGGATGTAAGCCAGGTTTCTTCACGGGAGCCGGCCCACACTCATTCACAGCAAACACTAGCACACTGTATTTGGGAAAGCAATCGCACACAAGACGGTGGCTGGACCGTAGTCCGCTCCACACTGAGTGCATGGAACCACTCTTCGAGCCTAGCACGGCCACAAGGACAGTGAACCCCGTCCACTCCAGCAACGACCAACTGTCTCCTAGAGCCAGATGGACGAAGTAGTGGGTAACAGAGAGGTATTCACCTTGTCAAAATGCACATCAAGCGCAGCCACACCTGGGAAGTCAAACAACAGCCAATCGTTCAAAATGCCAATATCTAATGAATTAACCGCATATGACGACATAAATACTCGCTAAATTACCATGTGGCATGGATTGCTTAAAGGTGAATACGCGCTAAGTACAAAATGTCCGAAAGCTATTTTAAAAGATACCATACGATGAAATTACGCAAGTTTACCACAATTTGCATGAGCGACGTGTGCATGTTGGGAGAAGATTTTCAAGTACGCAAAACAAAACAAGTAAAGTGGAAAGAATTTTATCTACATTAAAATATCCTAGTTTAAGTGTACGTTGGTTTTAGCCGAACTGCTTTGAAGGCGCAACAAGAAGGCAACATCAGTCTCAGCATGGGCATAATATGTATTCATATATATATATTATATATATATATATTGACCAATACTCTCACTATATTATTTCTGAAAATGAATATATTTTATACTTATATATATATACACACATCCGTATATGTACATGTATATAGATTTATATGTTGTATTTAGATTCTTTGGCATTTGCATACTTGCACAAACGCTATCAGATGTCCTTTAATTTAAAAATACATATAGATAGTAAATGACACCTCACGGCTTCCGGCATAACCCATTAGCACCGTTTATTTGCTTGACGCATCAAGTATACTTTTCAATAATCATTCACATTGCCGTCCTTCATTAACATTCCCCCATCCAGTCAAATGCTTCCGTAAATGCTCTACTTATTGTACTAGGCAACGTTGCAATGATATCATGCCTTCTTACAAAATGATTACCTCTACAATGCAAATATTTATCCCTCTTTTCTGCATTACCAGCACTACAACTTTGGATAACAAGAACTGTCTCTTTTAAAGCGGTTTCAAAAATATATGACACATACAATATTCAGAGAGGAGATCTGAATGGCTCTTAGCCAACGAAGTAAGTTACATTTAGTTAAGTTACATTTACCTGTTCCTTCATGCAAGCATAACCTTTGCATACATGAATAAATCGCATAAACACATATTTGCTCCATAAAACATCTGGTAACGCTTCACCAGCATTAACCATTTCGATTACTCCATGATCTTCAACTCATATATATATATATATATATATATATATATACGTTTCGTTGGACGGTAGTGCTTTTCTTGCATGTCCAGCAGCTCTGGCGTCGCAGGCAATTAGACTCAAATACGTATTTCATCTAGAAACCAACTGGCACGGTCCAAAACCGAACAAGGATTTCAGTAATGAGCAAAGCGCAGTGTAGCATCAAAAGAACGGTCAAGATGGAACTGACATGCAAGTAACAACGGTGTGGTGACGTACCCAGAAGCACGTGTGAAGGCTGACACAACCCAAGTAGAAGTGTATTGGATATGAGAAAACCGTGAGTCTGATGAGATTTTTAAGCATCTTGATGCTCCAATATCGTTGCTACCTTCCGTTTCGCTGCACTCCATCCACCTCACCACAAATGACACAAGTAACTTAGTGGGAGGTTAACATTTTCTCTTATCCTTGGGAAACACACTCACTCACTGCCTCCAGTTCTGGCGAAATCAGGTATCCCCCTAACATGCTTGTATTATTGATCTGGCAGTACACATGATCCCGAATAACAATACTGTTTTGGTCGTGTTTCCTTGGGTGGTTGTAAACTTCCAGTCATTGAACTGTTTCACCAAGCACCGGAAATCTAGCTGGCAGTTGATTGTTGTTTACGCAGACACATAATCGATGCTCTGTCAGTTTGTACGCATTCTACGTGCAGTTTCAACCGATCGCGGAGTATAGTATGCCATTCAATTTCTCCTTGTGTGCTCTTTCTATCATCGGAAAACCTGGGAAGTACTTCCAGCGGTTTCTCAGAAAACTGTGCCAAACGTTTTTCAAACATTTGTTCCGCCTTGTAATGGATTTTCCCCGCCCGCCTTATCACACGCCAGTTAAACTCCACTCATTCCAATCGGAATTACTAGTACTACCCAGTGGAACGCAAAGCGTACGAATTATTCCATCCCTTTATTAACTAAATAGTCTTGCTGATTTCCGACATTCCGTTCGGTAGCCCCAATTCCTTTTGTGACTGCTATCTGAGCTTCTGTGTCTTTAGCGTCAACTCTCGCTTCCGCTAGCTGACCGCATTGGCTGACCAATTCTCTCGGTCGGTGACGATCGATACATCCCGCCTTTGTCTCAATTGCGTCGCCCAGCCGTGATCAGTTCCCTCTCACTGGGAGCCACCCGACAGTGTGGCGTTACGTCGACCTTGTGATCTGAAACCAAGGTGCATTGAATCAATTCAGAACAGGTTTATTCACACTTCCTCTACCCCATTAATCTGACTGTTGACACCTGGTTTGCTATGGCCCCACCGAAGTTCAAACGCACTCGCCTACCTAAGGACAATGTACCGTCCGTGCCACGGTCCAAACGATTAAAATGTGATCCCGTAAAACTACCACTAGACTGTTCTTCTGCGACCTCTCTGCTCACATCTAAACTTAGTGCTAAAGTCTGTTCCTTGCAATCAGAGGTCGACGAAACGAAGAACATTTTGGCGTTCTATGAACCTCTCTAGATTGCATTAGCAACCCATCTGATAAGTTTGATCAGGTTCATCATAAAATCTAGGTCAGCTAATCAACTCAATCAACTCAGAGGTACATGAAAGGAACCGCAGAGTAAAATATACGATGGCTTTTAACATACTAGACAGATTCAGTTTGAAGTGAAATAAAAATAGACAAGCCATGGGTAGTTTCATCACGAATTCCTTCCAGTGCCCGAATGATTGACGATGGGAAAAAGAATGTGCACTCAAAGAGGTGCATTTAGTTTTTCAGTATTGTCCATCACATTAGGATGATGGTATTTCTGTAATTCATTATCCGGAACAACAACGCTTGGTTGTATCACCGCCATCTTAGCATTACACTGCAGTACTCCGTGGAAGACAGCAAACTGTGAACCGATCGCGTAGAGTAGTGTGTTGTGTTCCTGCACTTCTGGGACAAAATATTGCATGATGTCAAGTTTCGATGGAAGTGTGTCAGTTGTGCACAAATCATATCCACACTGGTTCAACGTAGTCATAACCTTACCACTAGAAGAAATCTGGTATTTCTGATTGTCTAGCTTGTTCATCACCTTTAGGTAGGCGTAAGCCGCTGCATCAAATATTGGTCGTTTCCGACGCCTGACGCAGGTCCACAACACTGTGAATGCTCAGATGCACAGAATGGCTACGCGAGTGATGATTCCTGTGCAGCTCTAACCTAAATACAATAGGCTGTTGGGCTGTTTTTGCTTAAACGCAAGTTCTCTGATTTCTTGCGGATGAGTGCTATAGCGAATAGTATGGTTGGAATGCATCACTGGACTAGACTCGTTTATCTTCTCACATTCAATTCGTTGATATTCCTTGGGGCACTCCCACAGAATTCCTTCTCCATTTACATGCATGTTCCTTCCATGTATATAAAAAGAAGCAGAAAAAGTGATTTCATTTTTAAAATATGTATAGACGTTAGAAAGTGCTATCTGAGTATAGGTTCATATTAAAACGCGATGGTTTGTCCATCGCATTAAATATACTTGGTATGTACTTTCTTAAATCCATGACAATACCGATCGAAAGGAGCTCGTTGTAGTAGCCCAGAAACACTGTATCCATCATTCCGTGTTTAAATATGTGGAAACCGGCCCTTTCAGAACATGTTTTATGGTACAAATTTAGTGAACATGTGTAATTAACTTTTTCCAAGAATTTGCACGTTCTTTGATTTTTAAGAAGCTTTTCAGTGCAGCTATCAAATATTATCACAACAATGCGGTGGGGATGTCGATACATTGCTTCTCCAAATTAAGTGCTTGAAAATGGTGGGACTCTTCAAACCGACAGAACAGAGTGAGCAAGTCGGTCAGGCTGTGCTTGTAAACTACTTCAATCTTATCACGTTGAGGGCCACTACTTTGTTAAACAGTGTTTCTGACCACTGATCTACAGTTCTTCTATCCGATGGTCCCCACTATTTTCTTAATCACTAGGCCTCGTGAGCTATCCTAGCATTCGCTCCCTAGAAGCGGTACAGCCACCCGAACAGTGCAGCAGAATAGGAACTTGTGGCGTACCATCCTAATAGAGCGATAACAACTTGGCGCGGGATGAGGTCAAAGTGACTTGCTAGCGGCATTTCATACGGCCTGAGTTTAACTCCAGTTTGATAATCCCTTCCCTGTATTCGTTAGTCGTCATTGTATCCCAAAACAATGTTTTACTTAAGACATTTACGAATAAGGTGATCAAAGGTGTCTTCATTCCAGATGGCCCTCAACACGAAACAGATCTGCTTTATGGTAAAATGAAATGCTGCATCAAATAGGCAATGCCACTGTGATTTGAATGTCATCTGATTAAATTCCGCAATCATACCTCAATAACGCTAACTCGTATGCTTAATAAACTTAGGCACAACTTCCGATATAAATCTGACTTTTCCCTATGGCAACACTTTGGACCATGGAAAGACTGAAGCATCCGTATGAACTGCGACGCAGTCAAGAACAACGAGTTCACACGCTTGACGCGCATGCTCCCGGGTCAATTGGAATAAGCCTATATGTATCTTCTCTCTAACTTCTCGCAGCGAAGTCACCGTACGCTCATTCGAACCGTATTAACCATCTCTACACTGTGATTCATCGTACGTGGAATTATCTTTTAGCACTAAAGTCCTAACCATCGCTAAGGATTTTGACTTTCATCCGTGATTGAACACACGAGGATAATTCATTCACCTTGTGCCCATTGCCCTTCGGTGTAACACAATTCGGTGCAGAATACTCCTGCCAGTCTGAAAAGCCTAAACATATTCCAATCGGATGTTTCGCAACACCACTGTGACTGAAAATGTGTTCTGTGTTGTGTCTGAATTCCTACACTATGGTGTGGCCGGAATGTGTCTACCGATTGTCATGGACGCCCAGTAAACTGCCGCACTTAGCGCGCCCAGGGAAAACTCTGAGGAATTCTAACGGCAGTCCGGAGATTCAATAGGATCTCACACAATGCACTACGTACACATACGCGGCGTCTGCGTACCGCAACTTCCACAGCGCTTCACGTGATAAAGTGCACACTAAGTGAAGGATCGGTATATTCTGGTCAGTGCTTGGAGATAGAATGTTTCCCGGCAAACTGGATGCCTTTGGCTCTGTACTGACCGATGTTTAGCCGTAGCACTGAAGTTACCGTTATGTACAGGGTCTAATGTGGTATAAACAAATGGACATCGCGTTAGCGGACGAAAGTGCACATGGTGTACAACTGCTGCAATTTCATCGCAGCTATGTTCCGATTAAAGTGGACAGATTGATGTACACGTGAGAAACAAGTTTTTGATGTGCCCGTATTTAAATCAAAGGTTATGTCAAAACACATTTAAGGTGAGCACCTCGGTAGACTGAAAACTAGCTTCCAAAGAAACACTGGAGGTAAAAAAGCATAACTATCAACTAGCACTTTCACATTAGGAATAATAACGACGGTGTTATTTTGCTTCCCTGTTAAAAGTGCCAAGTTATATCTGGAACCTCTCTTTCCTTAATAACCTATAGTACTTAAAGATCACTTGGTTGTTTCAGTTCATTTAAGTGCAGTTGATAAAGCATGATCCGGGCGCCAAAGTGTTGTGGATGCAGTTGCCGCGAATCGCGTCGCCAGTGGCAAAAACGAAGAGTGACAAGTAAACGCGGTTGGACTTAAATATGGTATTAGCAGAATGGAAGCAAGACCGATGTTCATGAAGCTAATCGCATTACAGTATGAACAGCTGCAGGCAAGAGAACGAATAAAGGGGCAGGACTGAATCTGACAATGCGCCATGTTCGATAGAGTCTCTAACCATTGGTTTGGACTAGCTCGAGGCCCCTATCGAGGAAGACGGCGCGTACCTCCCTGACCAATTCTCTCTGTCATTTTCTTCATACCTCTATGCCAAGTCATCTATTGAGCACCTCGTGGTTTCGCCCAACTTGATGCAGTTACAGCGTATACAGCTTGTCGAGGAAGGCAGTTAACTTGTGTACGGAGTATGTGACCATACCAATGTTAGCTATTCAACTTCAGTAGACACTGAAGTGAGGCACCGGAGAGTTTCTGGCGAAAACAACTGGCGGACCTCAGCATTGCTCCCCTGTGTTCCCATAAGATACGTACAATACTTTGTGAGACCCGGTGATCCAAGACGGTCAACATCTTGGCGTCTTCCTTACAAACTGGTCAAGTCTCAGATTCATACAGTAGCACCGGACTTATCGCACTTTTTCCTAGAAGTATAGCTTTGTCACATGCTGAAACATAGCACCTACGAACGCAATATGAATCTACATTGCAAAGGATCTTGCCACCAGATGATCTTCCATATATCTTTTTACCCCAAAGCAGGAACTCAAATACATCATGTTTTCCCCAGAAGCTGTCCTGCAGAAGCTTACGTCTCGGCTCAACCACAGCTCCCCTGGTGTCGATATTACTCGCCCGGAAGCACTGGGACAGTGTCACGACCACTGGCAGAACCGTTGGCTCAGTTCTTTTAGCAGTATCGCTTCATCCGTTACAGTCCAAAGTCATGGAGTCTATCGTTACCGATGCATTGGTGTGCCATCCGGAAAACTGCGTCATCAATGCTGTTGAGCAACATGGCTTTCGTTGACAGCCATCGTGCGCAACAAATTTATTTATAGCCCTGAGTGGGTGGACCTAGTCAGCTGACGTAGGAGAGAGCGTCCACGTGGTCTAGTGATTTCTCGAAGGCATTCGACCGCCCGGATCAACAGATTCTTCTCTCCAAGCTGAAATGTTATGATGTCGGTGGCCCCCTTTTCACCTGGTTTGTCAACTTTCTCCTAAAACGGCAGCTGGTGGTTAGAGTTTGAAACTCGTTATCAGGCCCCATACATCTCGAATGCGGTGTGCTTCAGAGCTCTTTTCAAGAGCCGCGATGGTTTTTGTTATTTATCAACAACCTGGCACAGAGGATTGGTTCAATTTTTCTAATGTTTGCTGACAACATCAAGATGTAGCTCACAATTCAGTCGGAGGCTGATCTGGATATGCTGCAGCATGACTTGGACATGTTACAGCAGTGGCCAAACGAAAAGCTGCGGAGTTTCGACGTAAGCAAATGCGAGATGCTCTCCATACAACAGCAGCGTACCTAATGCTACATGTTCGGGACGCAAATACTGCAGCCATATTCTGTCGAACGCGATCTAGTCCTGCTTATTTAGGATGACGTGAGTTGTTCCCAGCCGTCCGGAAAAGCTTCGAAAACTGGTAGTCAACAGGTCGAGTTGCTGCGATTTGCATTCGGACCATACGACATCTCCAATTTCCGACATGCTCGGTGAGACCTGATAATGGCATACCTGACTCTAAACAACCCAAATCATATGTGTGAAGAGAAGGACTACTGTGTTAAAACGATGAGTCCATCCATTTTACAGTAAAATTGGCAACTGCTATGTTGAAGTACATGCCTGACAAAGTATCCCGGTCATCTGGATAGCAGCTCAGAAAGGTAGACGTGGCGAAGCAAAATATGGATCACCGAGGTTGCATAGACTAGGCGCATTGACACGGTTCGATAAGCTACACGGTACCCAACAGAGGCCTCTGCTACAAGCAAGAAGGTTGATGTGCAATAGCACCATAACCGATAACTAAGTTGTCTATAAACGATGTATCGGAGCCCCCATAATCTCTTGCTTATATCTCCGGTTGGATTGGAGAACATTTGCACCTACGGCTCCAATACGTAGGCTCTAATATACTCATCGGATACGCCCAAATTATCACCGCGTTCAGACTGGCGCAGACTGCTGAAGAAGCAGACAATGCTCATGAAATTCGGTTGACGTGCAGTATATCCTGGATGTATCAATCTAAAGAAGCAAAGTTAGATGGACATAGATATCATGGAAGGAGATGTTGAAAGTGTCCACCTGCATTCTGACTACTGTACAGAAATCACTTGATGCAGTTAGCAAGTACTTTCTGCAACGTCACGGTGGAGATGGCGTGGCATTCATTCACAATATTCTGATGCAATTGCTCGAGGGAAATCGGCTTGTTTCTGTAAACTCTTCGTTTCAAATATCCCCAGAGAAAAATATCCAGCGGGTTTAATTTGGGTGATCGTTGGGCCCCTGGATGGGGTCTCCACGACCGATCCAACGTCAGCTGAATTTCTCGCAGAGATATTCTCGCATCGATTAAGCATAATGTGCTGGTGCACCGTCTTGCTGCAGTCATATGATACTGAGAGCTCCATCCGCCTCTAACTGTAGCAGTACGCAAGTCCGGGGCAATTCGTTGTATGACGGTGCTAACAAAAGTAAGGGTTGAGTAATACGAAACAACTTACCTGTCACATTCCTGAAAAAGAAGAATTGTCCAACAATTTTCCGACCGGTAATTCCATCCCAGATCATCAGCTTAGCGCCATGGTGAATACGTGACGTTGTGTGTCTACTTGGATTGGAACTAGCTCAGAAATGTTGCTTGTGCGTTCCAAGCAAATGGAAAACTGACTCATTCGCAAACATTACGGAGTGAATGAACATGTACTCCAAAAACCAACGGCAAAATATATTCTGTTTATCCGTAACCTGAACCTGAAGTGTACGAAAGTGACGAAGTTTGCGTTCTTTCAATGAAAAGTAAACTCGTAAAATTAGCTTGTGTACCTACTGGCCCCAGTGTGCTGTGTTCCGGTCTTTTAGCTGAGTAAATTCAAATTATGCTGCATAAATTCTACTTGTTCCACCGTGCATTTTTACACTCATTGTTAGGACAAATTGCACACACCTCACTGGCCGGGGAATGCGTACCTTGCTATGACGCTGGTACGTGTTTGATCCAATGCACCACAGACCGATAACAATGTTTCTCAGGAGTTGAAGATGTGGATGAGATCATTATAATCTCTGAGCGGTATGCTGTTCACGCACAAAACTGGACAACGTTTTTCACACAAATGACAACATTCTGCACTAACCGCTTAGTGATTGGGTTGCGAATTCATACTCGGATCCGAGCTGAAAGCGGGTTAACCGTTGTGACCGTCGTTACAAACATAGGAAGTGTACATATGATACAAGCCTATGTTTTTAATAGAAAAAACGAGAGCAACCCGATAACCTATGAAACCTATATCTAGGTAGAAACCTTACAATTTAACATTATGTGAGGTCGACCGCGCATTCTCAGGTTGCTCACTATTACAGAACAGATATATTGGGGTTAACTGCACTAACGTATTAATATATTTCTAGTGCCATTAATAGTACGTATGATAATGAAGCCCTGAAAAACTACAGTGCGCTTACTTTTGCTACCTACAGAAGGTTATGTCGATAGAGAATATTGCAAGAGCCGGAACCGTGGGGACACCTCATCATCATCATCGTCATCATTACACGTTAGCTGAGGGTGAGAAACACACACCAGCTAACGTGCGGGAATACTAAAGGATAACCGACTAAAACATTACACTACAAAAGGATTTTAAGCAAGTAATATGACGTTAAATCTTATTTTATGCGGTTTGTATGACATTTATGCGGTTTGTATGTGGTAACACTTTGAAAATCGGATTCCGTAACTGCTAACTTTTTAAGAACAGTGAAAACAGCACTCACAGCCGAGGTTGACTTTCCATCGCCATATACATCTTCATGTGCATAAGTTTGCTTTTGAGCCTTTTCTTGCTCTCCGCATTTTCGTTCACAACAAGGTCGCTACTTTGTAGCGTATAAAACAGAAAGAAGTGCAAGAGCGAAACAACAAGTTTACTGGCAACACGTAGTCTGTATAAAGGAAACTAAAATAATTATAAAGACAACGGAGAAAAGTAACGGTTTGTAGCCTTCCTCGTCTTCTTGCCATTTTTTTGTTAAAAACCGACGCGTGGATGTGAAACGCGAAGCGTGACCACCGTTTTTGCAACGATTCAAACACAGTTGGCGCGCTACGATTTGCATCATTGCCTACAAATGCGTCCAAGGCAGCAGCCATGAAACTCGCTGAATAATTAGCCCATTTATACCTATCATGTTTTGAGGAAATGCACGTTTCCACTAATTCGAAGCATGGAATATTTACTCCATTTCACAAAAGAGTAATGGTGTGAAGCCTATTAACTACCGTCCAGTCACCCTCCTAGCATTGTCATGCAAATTAAAAGCAATATTCGCATAGACATTAATGGAATATGTTGAGGGTAACTGCATCAAAATGGCACAGCAGTACGGTTTCTACCGATATTGGTCTTACGTCACAAAGATGCAATTAGCGCGAGCAAGCTCGACGGAATCAGTCAATTCAAGATTTACAATCGACGACTGCTACCTGAACCTCCCGGAAGGGCTCGACCACATGGGCCATCGAATTTCTCTTTGCAGGATTCCAAGCCATGGAACCAGTATCCGTGCCTTCGGTTGGATTTGTAACTTTATTATTTCGCATCAGCGGAATCTGAGAGTTGGCATTTCCACATCTGACTCAGTTGAATTCTGGTGGGATTTTCTCAAGGATCGGTAGAGCGGCCAATTGCCTTCCCAGTATTCATGAAACCTCCCGTCGAACTTCTTGATATTTTCAGACTATATCAAAATCTGGCATTACATCAAACAGTGCGGAGAGGTCACGACAGAACGTTCATGTAGTCATCCGAAAAGCGGCCTCAGTTCAACCTAGTGAAAGTCAGTCAGAAGCAAACATTATTGGCTTCTTCAGTAATATTGGCATAGAGAACAGCAGTTGTAATGTGCTTTTTAGGAACGTGTTATGTGCATACTGGTACAGATAGTCCTTGGCTATTCGAAACAGACTAAGAGTGCACAAAGCGGAACCAGTCAGCCATTTGGTTTAATGCGGAGGGCATTCGGAAAGTGATATACCTACGTAAGGCATCGTGTGGAATACGCGATCCGTACCTAATTTTCATTGCGAAAACACTGTACTGGTGCGCTTTGAGATCAACAACTTAGGGTGACCAAAATATTTACGAACATGCATCACCCTCCCCATTAACTCAGACTGGAAGCCCTTAAATTGTGCACTAGTGAACATCGGAGTCAGCGTGATCGTGTTATGGTGTACGAAATACTGGCCAACTATTAACACCTATTTTGCTTTCAGTTTCTATTCAGTTACATTGCGAAACTGAGAGGCCATTAGCTCAAAATAGCCACGCATTACAACTGCTTTGAGTACCGACAAGATGTTTCCTTGCTACAGGTGTGCCGAACCAGGTATCTCTTGTCAACTCACGCCATATCTTCCACCATATTAACACTTTTCAAAAAACGCCTTACTGACGTATGCCATTTCCATAACGTGGTATAGTCCGTTTCCGTCGGAAAACCAAATAACACTTAGTGCAATTGTGAGGTTCCATTGGGAGTACGTGCTGCAGGCCTGGTATTCCTGGTTTAAACACCATCCGGCTGCGTTGGAGACAGCACAGGAAAAAGGGCAATTGGGCAATAAAGTTGTCTTTCCACCAGCCATACCAACAAATAGATAAAGGTTTATGAGTACACTGCGGAAGTTATTGCCGTCAGTGACATGAAATTACGCTGTCGTATACATCATGCTATACTCTGGTCACGTTTACCGCCTCCTTCTGAAGCTTAGTCACAAAACCAAACCAAAGGATCACAAGCTGAACCTGTCCAACCGTTACGCACGCTTTGAATGGCAGTAGGATTTGTTCCTCACTGAATTTGTCCTCCGTGAATGGCTGCTCCGTAGTTTGTGTTATTTATAACTAATTGACGGCCCATTCCATAATTTGAATTACGTGGCATGGCTACCACTGATTGAGTGAGCACAAAACAGAAAATCACTGTGCTCCCTACACCGTCCCCAGGAAATCCGGGTCCGGGCATTCAAATGTGCGTTAAGATGCAGATGGTTTTAAGTCCACTTGTGCTAAGGCTGATCTGCAGACAAATATGTATCACACAAACCATCTTACGGAACCTGTTAATACTTGGATAATTTTGCCCGTATTCTATCAGTGTTCAATGTTTCATTTGGACGTATATTTCGACAGTTATATTCGTGGCTAAATAATTTTCTTTGATACTAGTGCTGAATCATGTATATATGTTTCGCGTTATTGTGACGAAACTGGTTGTATATTTGAATCGTATGAAGAATGCGATAGACAACGCAAGATTCCTTGCATTTCACCAGCATTTTAGGGCTATATTTCTTTACAAATGAAAAAGGTGGATAGAAAAATAGTACTGGAACAGGTTTCCTAAGACCTCTTACCATCCAGTAGACCACATAGCACATGTAAAGCGTTATATTCATCAACTGGCGGAGAATTAGAGTCAGCAGCATATGAAATTGACAAACATTCATCCCATACTGTTTGTAGCTGGGCGTTAATTTGAAGTTTGATATTGGGTTAAGGACTTTCAACACTGTTTGAGACATTGTTAAACGGTGTTCTTCGCTGACTCCGGATAGTACTTTTGGCGAAACTAGCAACTGAGTTCAACTTCTCTCATCAAAAATTTTGCGATTCCAATGGAATGTGTTGTGTTGTATCACATGATTTGGTGTCGTCCGTATCCGGCTTATCCTGTCACTGTGACCTTTATAGGGACAGTTGTGGTAACCATGTGAGCAACATCGATTGGCTCAAGCTCATTGGTTGGCTTGCTGACTCATTCCTACCTTACTACTGGTCCGTGTGTCTGTCGATTGACTCTCCGTTTCACAAGGGATTGACCCAGTTGTACTTGGTTAATTTTGCGAGATACATTTTACATTTCCTACGGCTTTCTTGATACAACATTGTGGCGTCGCGGAGGCAAAAATGAACCTTTAAATTCAACCCCCATCTCCATTTTGGACTGATTGCGGCAGCAGACCGACATCGGTTGCCTGGTTCCGTTGGAAAACAACCTTCCTAAACTACTTGGATTTAATCAGCGACCTCCCTACTGCACTTAGTGAGGATAAAAGATTGAAGCTGCTTCGACATTTACTCGGAGATGAGGGACAGCGGCAATTCGATGATTTGGGTCTCCAAGGATGCAAATCGGTTATGGACGCCTTCAATGCTCTCGATCGTGCATGGATTTACTAAATGAACGTGTTTACCGTGCGATATGTTTTCTCCCGAATACACCAAGAAGCAGGCGAATCCTTGAATGAATTCATTGCTCGGCTGAGTCGTGCAGTACGACCGTGTGCCTACTCGTCTATTCCACAGAAAAAGATTGAAGGCTGTATGCTCACTCAGCAACTGATCACTGGGATCGCTGACAATCGCATACGTGAGGGGCTATTGCAGGAAGACGCTTGCACGCTAACGTGGGATCGAGCTTGCGAATTAGCCCGAGTAAAGAGAGAAATTTCATTGCAATCGAAGCATTTTTGTTCCACCAGTTTAACTGAAGTGGCGAAAGTACAATCTTTCCGGCAACGTCCCACAGACAAACTGTCTTGCTACCGTTGTGGGAGCACGTCTCACAAAGCTAATTTTGCCGGCTGTCCCGAACGCAGCCTCAAGTGTAAAAACTGTGGTAAAATTGGACACTATGCACGCTGTTGTCGATCGCAGGCTGTCGCGCTCATTAAAGAGGATGATACACCGGAATGCCATGTTACCGATCCAACTCAAGACAATATCTATTCAATCACCGCTGACTCCATACCTTCAGGTTGTGTAACCATATCCGTTGTTGAACCGAAGTTTCCCGCTGCTGACATTCGTACTGTATTGTTCCTTACTGGTAAAAGTGCTGTTCCTTTGGAAATGGAACTTGAATCTGCTTCTCCAGACACTATCGTGCCTTTCCGATTTTATGAACGCTACCTATCACAGCATACTTTACATCCCACCGCACATTCATTCTGGAGTTATAGTGGGAACACACTAACCATATTGGGATTTATTATCGTGCCTTTGCGGTTGCATTCTGTGATTGCAGATGTCGCAATGTATATTGCTTCGGACAACAGACGACCCTTGGTTGGGAGGAATGCTATGGTGGCTTTGCATATAGTACCATCATTCGACCGCATGCTTATCTCTTCCGCCCACGTAGCACACTGGCAGGAACATTATCCGCAGCTATTCCAGAAGTCCATCGGCCGTATTCCATGTCGTGTGCATCGAATTCAGCTGAAACCTAATGCGAAACTGGTCGCCATTGGTCAACCTCGACCCATTCCGCTAGCGAAACGTGAAGCGGTCTCAGTAGCCCTGCAAGCGATGCTAGCAAATGATTTGATCGAACCCATCGACTGCTCTGAGTGGGTGCATCCAATGGTTTGTGTCAGGAAATAGGACGGTACTGTCCGGATATGCAACGATTTGCAGACACTGAACAAACAGATTGTCGTAGAGCGCTTTGTTTGGCCATCCAATGATGAACTCACTGTACGTTTAGCTGGTGCAACTGTATTTTCCAAGGTAGATTTGAAAATTTCATTTTTCCATTTGCCATTGGCCGATGATTCCAAACACCGAACGGCCTTCCTCACTCCTGATAGCCTGTTTCAGTACAATGTCTCGGACCGTACGATTTCCGTAACAAAAAATTTTGTTGCTTCGGGACGTTCCGTGGTACAAATGGTACATATCAACGAGGTTACCTAGCGACGTAGCCATGGAGGATGAATGTGCAATACCTAGAAATAGCTGAGTGGTTTGTGGGAAAGTGATTGTGTGTTAATTATGATGCCATAGAAATAGTAACCATTGATGGTGCGAATGGATGCTGTGTGTTTTATTATTTCGGTGGCCATACTTGTTTTTTCCGCTATCGCTATGTTTGTGAATGATAGTGCGCTGTTCAGGTCTTTGGTTTTTGGGAGGTATGAATGTGTGGAAGACATGGAAGAGCAATTGCTACGTTTTCAGATTGAAATGGCGACTTGTTTTTCCCGAGTCGCCTCTATCTCTGCTGCGGCGTATCAACGTGGAAGGCGAAAGCAGTTGCTGGATGGAGACGGCTACGGTTGCGTACATTGTGAACGTTAGGGATCGCGTGGCAGGCGGTAAGTTGATATTTGTTCCACATGGAGGCTAACGCTTGTAGATACCAATCTTACAAATGCGAAGCGCGATTCTCCGTGGTATTGAAGGATGGAAAATATGTGGTGCGAAGTTACTTCATGATCCATAGTCATGATTTCCACTTGGGTAATCCCTGGCTGTATGCTCGCAACCGTCGGCTGTCTCCTCTGCAGGAGAATGAGGTTCTGCGTTTGATGGACAGTTTTCATAGCACACCTGACTTGCGTCGCTTCATCTATCATGAGTACGGCAAACGTGTGATCCGTGTGGACCTGAGCAATTTGCGTATTCCTCGTCGAAATGCGACGTCATGTGAAGTGTCGGTCGCAAAAATGTTGGAAGGGCACGGTGCTTGCCGATTGGTGTCTGAGGGCACTCAGATTCGTTATGTGTTCTTCTCTCCTTCGGTAGTTCGTGGTATTGTGAAGCGTTATGAGGTGGTTCTATTGTGCGATGCGACGCACCAACTTAATTATGGTGGATACATATTGTGGCACTGCATGTTCGTGGACGTCACAGGTCTAGGGATTTCCTTTTTCTACGCCCTATTACCTGATGAGACGTCATACAGCTATGGGCAAGCCGTGGAGGCGATGCGGGAGATGGTGCCTAGCAGCATACGTTGCCACACTGTGGTGATGGATAAGTGTGCTGCTCAGTTGCGGGCGTTTAGACGTCATTATCCCAACGCGAAAGTTGTGTTTTGTCGGTACCATGTGAAAGCGGACATGGCTAGGCGTTGCGGTCGGATAGGTTGGATCTCGGATGGTCGTCGAATGCAGTTGCGCGCGTGGCTTCATAACCTCATATATACACGCGATGCGTCGGTATTTGAAAGGATATTGAACGCGGTTTGGGGGTGGCAATCCAGAATGCTACCGCTATTTGTGCGCCACATGGCTTCCACACGCAGACTGTTGGGCGGCTCACCGACTAAGGGATGTTGTCCTTTTTGGATGCCACACCACCAACAGGGTGGAAAACGAAAACAAGCATCTGAAGCAGTATTTGTCGCAGAGGTCATCGTTACCAACTCTGTTCACCTGCGTGGTGGATAGGGTAAACAATATCGTGCACGAAAGGAACAGCCTGATAGCTAGGCGGTGCATGAGCTTACTTTCGGTTCCATTGGAGGTGTCTTCAGTGGCTTGTGTTTTTGCACAGCTGACTGATTTCACAGGCAATGTTTTCCTAGCCCATTTCCGTGCATCGACCGTCCTCGGTTGTCGGTCTGATGGCCCTTATTGGTTAGTAACGTGCCCTCGTTCGAAAGTGCGTCGAGTATACATCACGCAGGGCAGTGAATGTGATTGCGAGTTCAGTCGGCAGTGGCGTCTCCCCTGTGCTCACATTTGTTATGTGGTTGCGCTTCACCAGCAGTCGGCGAAGGCCATACTGCATGGATGTCGGTGGATCGCACCCCGGCAACCTCTCGCAGCCTCCTCAGACAGTGTTGCATCGGATGGCGGTGTTCGGATTCGAGACCAAAAGCAATGGGATACCGATGCGGTTGTAAGCCGCAGCATGAAGCTTCGCAAGACTCAAGATGTTTTGGCTGACATTGGCAAGCAGTTGTGCAGTTATGGATCTGATAACTTCTCGGCGGCTTTGATGTACCTGAAAATGGTTGAGTTGCTGATGTCAAAGGAAGCCAGTTTTCAGTTGTATGCTCGGACGTCCAGGTGCCCCGTTCCGCTTCATTTAGATCAGGAGGCAAACGTTCGGATGTTGTGCGGGTTGTCTACCCCGGGAGGGTCGCATGTTGGCGCAGCGTCGGAGGTAACCAGCACGTCGGAGGTGATTGTGCCTGCCCCGGTGGAAGTAACGCATGTAAATGACGTCAGGCCTGATATTGCCACCGCGACACCTGGACCATCCACCTCCACAACTGCGTCCAGGAAGCGTAAATCGCCCCTAAAGTGCCGTGTCATGGAGGTGAGCCCCAGTAAGAGTGCGCTAAGGGGCATTGACTTCCGTAAACTGCACACACGCACATCCTCCGGCTACAAGGTCCCCGTGAAACCGAAACGCCATACTCAGGGATTGATTTCAGAGGATCTCTGCGGAGGATGTCAGCAGGAGGATGATGTGGAAAATCGCGGGGACTCGGTGCAATGGATAATGTGCGATGAGTGCTCGAAATGGTACCATGCCTCATGTGTGTGCTATGGTGGTGATGAAGAATTCATTTACTTCTCATGCTCAACGTAGTGTCCGTGGCAGCTGCATAAAGTGCGTATCATGACAGGCGCTGCAGGTATGCAAAATTTCCCTGCACTTCTATTGTGCCCATTTCTGTTATTGCAAACGGTATTGAAGTGTGCTGCAGATATGAAAAGGTGCGAATTAGAAGTGAACAATGTGGGGGTACAGGTGCCTAACGGCCGAAAGGTGATGCCACGGTAAGCTTGCATTAATCATGTTATGAACCTTGATTTAGACTCCATAATTTCGAACAACGGTCAACGGAGTTCCACTTATGGCCTGCACCGTACATAAATCGTCGCAGTTGGGGTTCCGTTTGCTTGATGCGAACGTTCAATCATCCGTCCTCACAGGTAAGCAGTGTGATCAATGAGGAATGTTCACTAAACAAGTGAATTGAAATGCCACGCCCATTGCCTTTTGAGTTTGCACCGCCACTGAGACACCTCCGACACATTGCCTCCTGCATGTGAAGCTTCATTCATTGGTCCTCACAGGTAAGCAGGGTGATCAATGATGAATGGTGTTTCACAGCTGCAAGTATAATGTCACGTCCATTCCCTTTTGATTTTGCACCGCCACGTAGCCACCTCGGACGCATTGCCTCTTGCATGTGAAACTTCATTCATCGATCCTCACAGGTAAGCAGTGTGATCCATGATGAATGGTGTTTCACAGCTGCAAGTATAATGTCACGCCCATTCCCTTTTGATTTTGCACCGCCACGTAGCCACCTCCGACGCATTGCCTCCTGCATGTGAAGCTTCATTCATCGGTCCTCACAGGTAAGCAGTATGATCCATGATGACTGCTTTCTCACCGGTTGAGTGATATGCCACGGCATTCCCTTTTGAGTTTGCACCGCCACTGAGCCACGTACCACGCATGGCCTACGCCATGTGAACTTTCAATCGGACTTCCTCACAGGTAAGCGGTGTGATCAATGAGGCAAGTTGTTTCGCAGCGTTTCCTCTCCGTTCCAACCGTTTGCCGCATCGGGATAATAAGCCGCCGTAACACGTCAATCTGGTGTAGCTTGTCCATCGTTTACCTCCATGTCTTCGTGAACGACCCAACGGCCCTTTTCAGGGCCACCCCTGCTCTATGTCCCGGCGTCTCCCCTAAACGGGTTGCAGCACGGGAAACATACGTTCAGAGGTGGGGTCGGTAACCGTCGGAACGGAATTCTTTTCACGTACTTTGGAACGTTTTATGTAATGTGAATGAAAGCATCAGCTTCACATGAGGCGGAAATCCCTGCGGTCATTTTCACTAAAGGCTGGTTTCAGCAATCCCACCATGCCGATAGCAGCAGTAGCTTCTTTCCGGCCGGAAGCCGATACGGAAAGAGTACCCTGGATAATGATAAACAAGTCTGTGTCGGTTGAAAAAAATATTACAGAAGAGTAGTAGGGGGAGTTGAATGGTATAGGTAGAATTTCGTCACATCTAGGCTCACTCAGACAGCCGCCACAATCCCGGAAAAGCACTGTACTCGCGTTTCATCCTTTCGGGAATCATCAGCAGTGCGCATTCCATCGGACCCTTGGTAGGGCTCGAAACCGCAACTCGACTGTTGCCAGTCCGTGGTTGAGACCACTGAGCTACGGGGGACGGCAACGACCATCGTGAATAAGTTACTAGATGTGATATAGCGCCGCTCACTATCCACTGACTTACAGGTTACTGCCGTGCAGAGGACAGGGTAGCCCCCTCACCAAGCGACGAGCTTAACCAAATTAAGCCGCCTATACCATTCAACTCCCCCTACTACTCTTCTGTAATTAGAACACAGAACAAACTGCTTATAATGCCATAAGATAATTGGCGGCTTAAGTTTGTTAAGCTCGTCGCTTGGTGAGGGGGCTACCCTGTCCTCTGCACGGCAGTAACGTGTAAGTCAGTGGATAGTGAGCGGCGCTATATCACATCTAGTAACTTATTCACGATGGTCGTTGCCGTCCCCCGTAGCTCAGTGGTCTCAACCACGGACTGGCAACAATCGAGTTGCGGTTTCGAGCCCTACCAAGGGTCCGATGGAATGCGCACTGCTGATGATTCCCGAAAGGATGAAACGCGCGTACAGTGCTTTTCCGGGATTGTGGCGGCTGTCTGAGTGAGCCTAGATGTGACGAAATTCCACCTATACCATTCAACTCCCCCTACTACTCTTCTGTAATTAGTACACAGAACAAACTGCTTATAATGCCATAAGATAATTGGCGGCTTAAGTTTGTTAAGCTCGTCGCTTGGTGAGGGGGCTACCCTGTCCTCTGCACGGCAGTAACGTGTAAGTCAGTGGATAGTGAGCGGCGCTATATCACATCTAGTAACTTATTCACGATGGTCGTTGCCGTCCCCCGTAGCTCAGTGGTCTCAACCACGGACTGGCAACAGTCGAGTTGCGGTTTCGAGCCCTACCAAGGGTCCGATGGAATGCGCACTGCTGATGATTCCCGAAAGGATGAAACGCGCGTACAGTGCTTTTCCGGGATTGTGGCGGCTGTCTGAGTGAGCCTAGATGTGACGAAATTCTACCTATACCATTCAACTCCCCCTACTACTCTTCTGTAATTAGTACACAGAACAAACTGCTTATAATGCCATAAGATAATTGGCGGCTTAAGTTTGTTAAGCTCGTCGCTTGGTGAGGGGGCTACCCTGTCCTCTGCACGGCAGTAACGTGTAAGTCAGTGGATAGTGAGCGGCGCTATATCACATCTAGTAACTTATTCACGATGGTCGTTGCCGTCCGCCGTAGCTCAGTGGTCTCAACCACGGACTGGCAACAGTCGAGTTGCGGTTTCGAGCCCTACCAAGGGTCCGATGGAATGCGCACTGCTGATGATTCCTGAAAAAATATGTGGGATGGACGCTCCCAGGTGATATATGGGATAAAAACGGAAGGGCGGGTAGAAAAGACGGGACATTCCGAAGCGTAAAATGGAAGGTTTCTTCTATGTGCCACTGATGTAGACCGTCGAGGTACGTTTGAGGTGCTTGGTCATCGTCCAGAAGGTTCATTGTGCGCCACAGCTTTGCGTCAGCGGCACGTAGTAGCAGCGAAGACTCCACTTGCGGTGTGACGTCGTCAATGAAGGCTAGGAAGAGGTGGGGTCCGAGAACGGGCACATGTGGAACTCCACTTTTGGCAAGTATGCGGGGGGAAATAGCTCCGTGGACGCGTAGTTTTAAGGTAAGGTTTTGCAACTACTTCCGGATCAAGTCCATCAAGTCCGCTGAGACGCTGACGGCGGATTACAATGATGTGTGCAAACAGGCTCTCTGGTAAGGACTTGTTAGAGGGTTTCATGTCCCAGGGTGGGTGAGGCGTACGGCGTAGCGCGGATGCATTGTTCCCGTGATATGACACTGCGTGTACGCCGCATACGGAGTGTTGCGTTCAGCGGTTGTCGGCATACCTTCGGAATGACATTTGAATGGCAACCACTCCCAAAGTTGAGTAAAGGATGATGCTACGTAAAGAAAGAAAGTCGTATACATATCCTCTCACCATGAGGACATCAAGAACAGTCAATAGGTTACGGATATCCGGTTGTATGTGGCGTAACTTAACGGCACGCGAACCCTGCAAGGATGATTCCTTGTCCGCTGTTAAGCGTATTGTCACCTCGCTCATGTGAAGCATGGCATGCCATCCATTAGCCTGCAATCCCTCCTTATCAAACGGTGTCAGCAATGTCATCACGTTGTGCACAGTTGCCCGTGATCCTAGTCAATAAGGCATTATACTGATTACATCTTTCCATTGCAGTAACCCGGTTGAGGCACCTACGCCGTCATGTCCCCGCACCGGTCTCAAGGCTGCACTAACCATTTGTCAGTGCTCTCCATTCATTGGTGGCGAACCATGAAGCAGGTCCCACAGGAGTTCGGGATTTCTGTGGAATGGTTTAAACCTCGCAGGTAAGCATGATCTTTCCTTCCCGTCGTTTAACAGGGCGTACATGGAAAAAAGTGAACTGCATACACTTGTGGCATGGCAATTCATCATGATGCATAGTGATGGAGATACACCCCATAGCTCTGTGCGGCGGAACCTTGAATACTCTTGCCTCCTTTCATGCATCCATTTTAGTACACGTGTTCCTGAGCTGCATGGTACACAGCCGCGCGGTGTTCTCCCACTTGGCGCGTCGGATACCTTAGGTCAATAGGTGACAGGAAGCGCGATAGCGTAAGCATCAGTGTTCGGAAGTACGCATGCCAAATCGCACCTCGCAAAGTTTCGCCTCACATATGTGATGCATACTTCATAGCTACTCACGGGTACCACACCATTTCTGTGATAATGTATGCTTCGCAGGCACATCTATATGCGCAGCCCATTGCTTCCCCTGCCAGCACCCCGTTAAGGTGAATGCACATTAGGTCTCTGCACTGCTGATGCCTTGTGAAGTAGTTAATAACCCTTTTTCAGGGTTTCACCTTTGTGGGTAAATAGCCGTTTAGCAGGTACCCCTCGAGGTGTGGAATAATTGTGATTGCTAGAGACATCATATGTCCATGTGTCATCAACTTATCATGGTGAATTTAAAATAAGCCTCCAATTTCCATTCGTAGGTAATACACAAGTCTCACTCATTACCGGACGACAATCCGGGGAGATGCACTGCGGTGTCTGGCCGCATACGTTATTGTGAGCCCACAGGTTGACCGCTAACTGCTTGTTAGAGAACTGCTAGCTAAAGAGCTGGTAAGATAAGCGGCATATCGGCAAATGCAATAGCGCAGAAACTTGGATACCATCACCTAGTGACGTGGTGGTAGTGGGTGCAGTGGCATTGATGTACGCATGTGGGACATGCAGTACGTTACTGTCAACTCCTGGGAAGAGTAGTGTTTTTATGCACTGCAATATGTCATTGACTTTTCGGGGATGAGAACATGTAACAGGATGCCTGGTATCAGTGTCGCATGTCCTGTGGTTATTAGCAGGACACTGCCGTCCTCCACTGGGCGCGGTATATTGGTGTGATTGGAATTAATGGTGTTAAGTTGCAGTCTTCGCAGTTGCATTTGTTCGTTCCAGTACATGTGCTTTTCTGAATGCGTGGATACATTCGCGCCCAGCAGCAATCACTGATTCCCGTGGATCAAAATGAGCGGAGGGTGTCATACTCATCGGTTGCAGTTGCATGGGTTATGGTTTCTGAACAAGGGCACTGTAAAGGGGGTGTTTGGGAATTTGAAAGTGCTTCCTCGGGTTTGGGATGTTGCGTAGGTAGTTCCGACGATGACTATGTACTTCGTTGACAAAGCACTTCTGTTCGAAATTGGGAAACGGAGGTCGTGTTGTATGCGACAGAGCAATCAGGTGGTGTGGTATTTCAGGCAATGGCACGAAGCATCTTCGACTCTAATGGGGACCTCTCCGTATGCACCGTTTGTTGCTTGGATATGGAATCCATGGGAGACGATGGGGGAGAGATGTGGAACACCGTGGCTTTCAGCTACTGATCACCGGCGTTGCATGGATAGGGAGTCGCGTGGGGTCATTGTCAACGCTGACTAATGTAGCGTTTAATGATAGAAAGCGCACACTCTATTTTAGAGTCCATGCAGTACAGCTCAGACATATCGAATGACTGCGTACCATACTCAGTTGTGTCCACCGCAGTGAAGTTTTCAGCTGATGTGCGTCACTTTGCAACAATATACCTCCGCTAATTATCGTCTTTTGAGGGTTTTTTGCACAAACGTATGTTAGTCGCTGTGATGAATGCACATGCATTTCGCTCTGCTTTCAGGAAGACGCAGCGTGGCTTACACTTTCTTCCGCATGTGTGTCATGCGGTTCTTTGAATCATTTCACAATATTTCTTTTCTTAGGATATAGAAAACTATGAAGCCGCTTTCATATTTGCAGCGGGGTTCTGTCCGGTTTTATCATCATTCGCCGGAGGTTCCCGTGCGTAATAATTCCTTACCTGAGATTTCCTTACCTGCGGAAAATTCTTTACGTTCATAAATAACATACCAATTGCTATTAGATGTCAACCATAGCGTATTGGTGGTTACGCAATTGCAGTTCAATCTCCTATGGGATGTATATCACTGCGGTGTACTGATGAAGCCCGCGATGCAAGTGTCATCATAGGGAACAATTCTCATCCTTGCACACCTTGCCTCCATGCCGTCCATAAAGCGAGACATGAGTTAATTCGTCTTAGGAGGGCGGTGAGCAACACTGAGGCGTATGTATTCCTCCCGTTATATAACGCAGACTTTAAGCCACATATGCAGTGTCGTGTTCAGGCGTCGTCACCATACCTCCCAGTGATATCATGGGGATAGGTAAGATTCCGAAAGTGGCCACCACGATGATGGAAGGTCAACCATGTAGGGGTTAGAAATATCGTCTAAGGATGAGGACATCTGAAACGGTAAATGGACAACTGCTATCTGTTCACATAAGCTTCTCACCTATGGCAGCGCCGCCACATCACTGTCACATGTAGGGTTACAAAGCACAAGTCGTGCTCACTGCCGCAAAATCATTGCATCCATCTTCCCTTAACAGTAGGTTGCAGGGAGCTCAACCCGTCAAGTAGGTTATCCCATCAACGTGAGTATATGCTACGCGAAGCAATGAGGCGGATTTCATATGTAATATTGTTTACATACATAACACGTGTCTCCTTGTATCCGTTATGCCACCTTCATGTTATAAACCATGTCATGGTATCCATATGCCTGCATTATCCATGTAACACACAGTCTCAGCCAAGTGATTACGTGTGCACTGTCCATAGTCATGGACATCCATCTGCCATTACACTTAATGCCTCTTCCCATGGCATTTCTACAGTCATGTTGAGCCACCTGTTTCACGCATCCGCAAACCATTTCTCAGTGTTCTCGAATCGTGGGTAAAGAGCCATGAAGCAGCTCACCCACGAGGTCGTGAACATTTGTGAATGGCTTAAACATCATATGTCTGCGGTGTGGCGATACCCTTTGTGCCATAGTGGATACATGGAAGTCAACAAAACTGCTTGCAATACAACAGGTTAGTAACCTTTCGTGAACATCCCATTCCTACCTGTGGCGTGCTTACATTCCATCAACAACGTTTACCCGTTTATCAGGGTTACACTATGACGCGCATAAGCTTATTTCCACAAACTAATTTCTGCGTATTCAACTCTCTGCATAGTATGTGCCCTGCCGTTCAGGAATGATGCCGCCGGTAGGCACCAGCAATTATAATCACAAGGACGGGTAATGCAGTCCAATGGACTGCATAGTCTTGAAACCATGGGCACATTGCTTGTTTCTGGGAAACAATCATGATGCATGGTAATAGAGATCGTATTACACGCCTTCGTTCCATACCACGTGAAGAGGCACCCGGTGTTCTTTCAGTTGCCGTGACGCATCCTCAAGTTCCATAAGTGACAGGCAGCGCGATAGCCCACCGATGACGGTGACTTATGCACTGCATACAACTCTTACCTGTGCGTGTGAAGCATAGGATTACGGCCTCGCCATGAATCAACGTGGTGATTCTTGCCCACTTGCACACTTCAACATGCCGCAGCCTCTCCCCACATGTACAGCAGCGGGCATGTGATTAATCAGTGGCACATCGTCACAGGTACCGTTGGTTTCATATCATTACTTATCTTGCAGAGCCGCAGTGGTATGCCCATTGACACGCAACAGCATAGGTTACTCACCTCTTGTGCACACAATGACGATCAGATATAAATATTTCTTTTCACATGCCATTCACGGAACATTGCATTTGTTGACTCAATCGGAGGCATTACCTGCCATATCACACCACCTGCCCATACCTAATGCTCAAGGTCATTCCTCAGCCCACTTACTTATACCGCTGCGTGGACGGTCCTATGTTTCATAACTTACCGTAACGGTAATCCATTCTTCCAGTGGTTTGTGACATGCTGAAGTAGTGCAGTACCGCTGTCCTTTTTCCCTTACATCCATATTCCAACACATTCGCTGTGTTAGTTAACATGACAGAATAAGAAATCTGCAGCCGCTTATGCGTAGTGTATAAAGCGGCCTGAGTGTGCAGATAAATGTCATCCTGACTCCAGTACTGCGACATCATGTGTTTGGTATTAGCGCTTCTCCTGCATAAGTTTGTTGCCTTTGTATCATCTGTAACTACCTCGTGCACATTTCATCATTATCGCGATATTCTTGTTGAACTATTGACACCATAAGCTAAGTTAGAGAACAGTTGTGCAACCTTTCGAGCGATGCCACTCGTGACTGCTACGGAAGCGCCGACGGGTTATGTAGAGAACGTAGGCAGAACGGGCGCAGGGTTTGTAGGTAGGCTGCATTCCATTTACTGACCGCGTGCTTACATACTAAGTCTTTTTATTTCAGGTGGTAGGTTTCAAATTTAGCTCCAATGATTTGCTTTCCAATATGAATACACTTGCACACGTCGCTTAAGCCACTTATGGTTATTTCGATAACATTTTCGTGTTTGCAACATCTCCGTAAAATGAACCTCCTGACATCGTGAACTTACGTCCTGTCCTTTTGTAAACGTCTTCTTTTGTAAACAAATCACTTCACATGCTCACTAATTTAACATTTTTGTCACCGTTTGTTTGCGTGCTGTCTGTTTATTTCAGGTGGTGGGTTTTCAATTTTGTCCCAATGATTTGCTTTCTCATACAAATGTCCCCCTGTACTCTCTTCTATAAACTTGCACACGTCACTTAAGCCTATTGTAGTCCCTTTCCAAAACATTTTTAGTTCGTTGAATTTCCATAAAGCATACTTTCTGACCTCGTGAACTTATCGCGCAATCCTTTGGGAACAATTTACTTCAGATGCTCATTACCTTTAGACACATGTCACCCTTTCCTTATGCATTACCGGACTTATTTTCTTTGTTATCTTTCTCTAAAGTGATTGCCTGTTGCTTCATATCCCCACTGAGGTTGCGCTTGATGTGCATGATGACAACGTGCCTACCTGTATTTCACCCACTACCTGGTGCATACTGCCTCCAGGAGACAGTTGGTCGTTGCTGGAGGGAACGGGGTGCACGGTCCTTGTGGCCGTGCTAGGCTCAAAGAGTCGTTCCTTGCACTCAGTGTGTAGCGGACTATGGTCCAGCCACCGCCTTCATGTGCGCTTGATTCCCAAATACAGCGTGCTTGAGTTTGCCTACGCAGCAGTGTGGGCCGCCTCCGTTGATGAAACCTGTCTCCCATCCTCATGCCTCCCGGTCTTATTCATTCCGGTTTTCACTGCATATGGGGTGTTTGGTTGTACCTGTGGGTGGTGCAGCGCAAGCCAACCATGGTCCCTATGTAAGCGCAGCCGTCCTCGGGCTGGCCGCAGTGACAGGCAAATCAGAAACCGGATGCCGCCAACCATAGGCCACCTTTCTGTATGCATCACTGAATTCCTTTCATTTCATGTTGTACGTTCCCATGATTACCGGGTACTTGATATCATCTATGTGGCTGCGCTGGATGCCCATGTTGACAAGGCGCCTTCTTGTTTCTTACTTACTTTCTCGTCCATGCTACCTCCATGAGGCAGTTGGTCGCTCCTGGACGTGATCGGGTGAAGGTTCCTTGTGGCTATGTGAGGCTCCATTAGCGGTTCCATGCACTCAGTGTGCAGCGCACTGCGATCCACCCACCGGCTTGTGTGCGCCTGATTCCAAAAATACCGCGTGTTTGTGTTTCCCTGTTAAGGGGTGTGCGCCCGCTAACTTCAGGAAACCTGCATTCCATCCACATGCCTCTCGGTCTGATTTCCATCCTTTTACACCGTTTATGGGGTGTGTAGATGAAACCGTGGGTAGTGCAGCAATACCCACCAATGGTCCCTCTGTAGGCGCATGTGCCCGGTGGCTAGTCAAACCCGAACACACCAAAGTAAATCTGTGCACATGTACAGGTATACATAAATGCATGTAAGAAATAAACATCTGTATATGATTTGGCGGCGTCCGTATCCGGATTTGCCTGTCACTGTGACGTCCATGGGGACAGTCACAGGACGCCTGCGCCTACAGAGGGGACCATGGGTGGCTTGCGCTGCACCACCCATAGTTCCACCCACACACACCATATCCGGTGTAAACCCGAAGGAATAAGACCGGGAGGTATGCGGATGGGAGCCACGTTTCATCAACGGAGCCGGCCCACACTCCTTCAACAAGCAGAACGGAAGCATTCCGGCCTAATTGGGAAATCATACACACACCAGACGTACACGAGGCGGTGGCTGGACCGTAGCCCGTTCCACACAGGTTGCATGGAACCACTCTTTGAGCCTAGCACCGTCACGAGGACGGTGCACTCCGTCCCCTCCAGCGACGACCAACTGTCTCCTGGAGCCAGTATGGACGAGGTAGTGGGTAATAGACAGGTAGGCACCTTGTCAACATTCACATCAGGCGCATCCACACAGGGGTGCTCAAGCAACATCTACTTCTGAAATGCAAGATTACTCATCACGCAGGCAAACGTACCATATACGCCGCCTTATTGGCCTGGATTAGTAAATTGAATGGGAACATACTCATGGTACTTCTATTCCACATACTATAGTGCCTTCTCCGGCACCTGAGAAACCGCCCTTTTGAGCATTCCACGGAATTCGCATCGATCAAATTTGCCTTAGATTCGCAACACCTGAAATCAACATGAGTCTATCATAAACTCACCTTCTTCATGTTCTGGTAATATTATTTTCGGTTTGCTCGAATGTCGTTCTACTGCACTAAGTTAACCGTACAAAAGCAGTATGAAGATCCTCGTGCAATTCATTCGGTATACATATATACATAGATTGGCGTCATCTGTGTCCAATGGCAGTTCGAATGCAACATATGTACATGCGTTTGTCCAAACTTAAGTGTGAGCTGTCACAAACTGCATAGAGGCACATTAGACATCATCATCAATGGTATGACAAACGTGTATGGGTTTCGTTTGGAGGTCAGGCTAACAACCACTTTCGCAGGTATGAGAATAACTACCCAATACGAACTGTTGATGTTTTCTTCTACCTTTAGACGTGACTGCCTTAAATCTTGGGCATCCATATTTGAAGGAATCCGATGTGGCAATAGTAAAGCAACTGTTAGGTAGAATGATGACTAGACTACTGGTACAGTGAATAGTGTGCACTTAGGTGTTGCCCTCTACATGTACAGTCTGGTTTGAGTAGCTGATGTGGTAGATCACACAGCATGCGAATGCGATACAGTGTCCACTTCTGGCTCTTTGTGTCTCCGACCGGTTCGGTCATGTGCTGCCCGAGGCATATGCACCTACTCAAAGAACGATTGATGCGCAACCATTGGTATTGACAAGTGACATCAACTTAGTCCCGCTGCCCACTGTCAAACATGCGACTTTCCAAACAGTGTTCACATTTATTGTGCAAATGTCCAAGTACTCAACCGGTTATACCTACCGACCTGTACTCTACTGTGGCCATAAGCTATTTGCTAACGGTCTATATAGTACGTTCCAGGTGCAGCCCATTCGGTACTCATAAAACCATTGTCGCTATGCGCCGATTCATTTCCGATGTTATATAATAACACATTGACGTACCATTCCCGTTAGATGCAACCTTTTACTTAATCCATTCAAAAGATTGGCCATGTGCAATGCAAATTCTGGTAGGCGTCTCTGCACGTCTGCCTTCCATCCGGTTAATACGTGTGTTTTCATAGGCCCCGGTAAATTCAGTATGGCTGAGGGATAACTGGAACTATAACTATACTCACTCTCTTCACTAGCCTGCGGAGTGGAACATGGAATGGCAACATCGTGATAATCGCTAGTCGGTTAATTGTCGGGATTGTTCACTTGACACAGATTTTCCGGGGAAATTTCTCTTCGAATGCATAATCCAAAGTGGTCACACGAAGGACAATCGTTGAGCATTGTGTTACAAATGTCAAATTTGACATTTTATGCGTACTGTAAACGGCCAAGCGATGATAACCTTTTGATTCAAACGTATCCATCGAACTGGAAACATACACAATAATTTGCCACCCTAGCATTTATCCGTAGTAAGCACACAAATCGCTCGGAAATACCGCACTCACATCAATTACGAATGAGCTCATGGATGGACTGAACCATTATTCTGCGATGCACCGGCTCTCTAAGCATCATGCAAGTTAGCATTGAGCAGCTAGTCAAGCTACAGTTATGGTGAGCAATACCATGGAGCTGACATAGTGATATGAATCGCGGCCGAATAATAATACGAAAATGTAGATGCCATAGTTCACTCTCGGTATGTAACCTTACTAGACGCCGCTTGAGGAGGTAGCAAGAATAGCATAGCATAGATCATGATGAGTACAGTATCGTAATGGGCAAAACGTGAAGTCATCGCGGAATACAACCGAGTTAAATAAGCCTAAAATGTTAGGTTGCCTGTGGCTCATTCATTCTAGGCAGGTGCAATAAAGCTACCACATTGCACCAAGTCAGTAGTTAATCATTCTAAAATGAAACTGCACCCAAGCCCGACTTACATGCGGTATATAGAATAAGGATGACACCAAAATGAATGACGGAGATGGCGTAAGCATCTTTTCAAGTTAGCAAGGAAATGGTGCGATTATGTCCACTGCAGGCTATCCGTGTCGTAAGGTAAAACCAGAGCCGGTTCTAATCGTCTGTTGTCCGAGGTGAGCGTGAATCAACAGGGAGGTAGAACCACCAAGCAGTCCGTCATGTGTTACTATTTATTTCCCCTTGGTCATTTGTTCGGACCGCTAGCATATCTTGACCAATCCATCAGTGTCTAGAATACTACCTATGCCCATGCATTTCTATTCGGATATCACAACGTATTGACGCTGTTCCGGAAATTAACCTTGATGACTTGTCTGAATCTCAGTGCGTTTACCCGAAGGCGGCCGCAGTACAATGGGGCGTATAGAGACACTTGAGATGGGATGCATTGACCTCATTTTGCAACCCCTAATAAGTCACGGTGTCACACGAGAAGAAATGTAATAAGATCCATCAGTCAAGTGGTAATGTATCGAGACACGAACAGATGTTAACGCGTTTTGTACTTTAGCCGAGTCCCATTTAGACATCGAGTCAGCAGATCATGGTGTTACGCGAGTGAAGATGCCATCAGTCTGTCAGGCTGAATTGTGTTGCTTATAAAGTTTCTAAATGGCTTCCACTTTGTCATTCAACGTGAGATGTCAGTTGACATACCAAAGGTCATTGGTTCGAGTGACAGTACCTGCAATGTTGCAAACGGGCATTTGTTCACACTTGTGTATGGACTACCACAAACTGGATGGAGAAATACTAACCGTCATGAACCATAGCACAACGTACAAGCATGAGTTTGGATTGAATGAAAGAAGAACAGTCAGATTGCTCTAGTTTTAGAAAATCGCAAGTAGAATTATAAGTCACCAATACGACTGTCAGTGGTTAGTTAGCGTTTGGATGGGAACCGAAACGACAGCCTTAAGTTTAGTCAGAAGTGTGGGTATCAACAATAGATTGAGACAGATATGGAAATACGGAAGCAAATGCTGTGAGTATGGTTACCAGGTAGAATGATGCACAACTAAATGTACTAAATGCACATGTGGAAAAGTCCGCTGCTCCCTGTTCTATCATCGGATTTTGAAGGAGTGTGCAAGCTGTTTTAGCAAACTTACAAGAAGTACCTTGCCCAACATTTAATTATCTAATATCTCTGAATTGAGTATGTCGTGGGACACCTGGGTACGATGATATCTTCACAACGGGATTTGGAATGGAACCACTTAGACGTGGCTGAGAAAGCAATGAACCAGTAAATCTCCATACCAATGGTGTGCTTTGCAATGGAAACAGTGAACATTGCATAGTTAATCAAATGAGGGTAGACAAATAATGGGTATCAGGAACCTCGGTAGATGGTGCAGATAAGGTGGTAAACTGAACGTATGATATTCTCATACGAACTGGATTTCTCATCATAATTTTACCACTTACAATTTACTAACAAACTGTCAGCATACAAATCAATTGTTTCTGTGCTGAAGGTATTTTCCAATTAAATATTTATTTAAACACTACCGTAACACCATAGTTGGACTAATCTACTTTTAAGTCAATCTAGATGATTGGTCATTTTTAATTTAAATTGTGAAAGGAACTTTTGCTCTTCCGCACCTTATCTCGATAATGGCTGACTTATCCTAACTTCAGTATGAGCGATGTTCATCTGGAAATATAGCTACACCCATTATTGTGACTAATATATGAAAGAGAACATGTAGCATCAACATCAGCATGTTAATCGCTGGTCACTGACTTGCCGGGATTATTCAGCTTACACAGACGAGCCAACGTGTGGACACTTGCAACAAAAGTTGTTGGGTCTTAAACACCGATTTTCCAAATTGCATTCCAAAGCGAGGAAGGGTTGTAGAGTACATGAATTCCAGGGATAATTGTTGATCACTACACCCAATTGTTCAATCCAATGTACGAACTAGTGTGGAATATTATCAGCAGCAACCGCTTGGTACCCAGGAGTTAACGGGACCCATGTACGCTAACCAAACATCTGTATATATAGATATAGATATAAACATACATATATAGATATATATCGATAGATCTCCATATATAGATATATAGATATAGATATACATAGCTATCCTCATGTACATAAGTAACATGCCTGTAAAGGCGTGCCTCGCCTCCTGGGGAACAGAACCTTCCATTACTCATTATCTAGTGATACACATACATATATATATGTATATATACAGAAACACACATATATATTTATATGTATATATATGTATGTATACATATCCGCAGGTATACTGGGTTACCTATGATATCCTCCTTTTATGAGCTACCACGAAATTAACATTCATGCGCAATGCCGTTAACCGTACCCACCATTAAACCCGCACCGTCAGTTACGCTACCGAAAAAACAACAGTGTATATTAAACCTTATTTTATGCCGGGTCACTCCATTTAAGGTACATGTTTACGTATCCACAAACCCTTTCTCAGTGTTCTTGCTCCCTGGATAACCATCCTGCGAGCAGCTCATCCGAGAGGTGCGTGCGGATTTCCCATCGCTTCCAACTTCAGATGTCACGGGAGCATCTACCTATGGTGCTGCTTTTACCAAGCGCCTTCTCTTTTTCACAATCTGAAGCATAATCTCAACCTGTACTTCTGAAGCATTGACGCTTGTGCCACACGCCTCGCGGAGTACGATATCCACTCCACAGAGTGGAAGCATCCAGCTCCATGATTCCGAATGCGATGGCACAGGTTAGTAACAGCTTATGCATGTCACACACCTACTTGCCCCGTGCATTTTACCCCAATACGCTGCTCCGCTTCGCCACTGGTATGCACCGACGCACATAAGGTTTACTGCACAAACAGATTTCAGGGTACACATCCATGTATTGTACGTCACCTTCACCCGTATATGTTTGCGTAAAGGTTACATCAACCATGTAAAATTGAGTATCGTCGCAATTGCCAAACCGTACAAACCGTCCATTAGTACTGCATTCCAGGTCTTCACAACTTCACTCCATCGACGGGCACATGTCGTGTACCGTATGCATGTCCCTTTCATATGCATTGCCATTCATGGCACGCTTGCTCACCTGTTACGAGAAATTCCCATTTCGTACATCGATATATGGGTCCAGCATGAAGGTATTGGTTACACTGGCATGATGTTCCCATGCACCCTGCAACATTGCTGCCTTGCCAAACGCCTGCAGCGAAGCACCGATCAGCATGCGCATTCCGTGTGCTTCCATCCACCTGCACCCCCCACATGCCTCCAGGGTACATTCATTTGCGTTCCCGTCGCATACATGTTGTGTCGTTGTGACTGCTGGTGGTGATGCTTTGAAGGTAATCAACACGGGAATGTATTTAACAGGAACTACATTTCGTGCAAAAGGAGCAACTGCGATGACAAACGCATCCCCATGTGCATCGTTGACGACATGCAGAAAAAGATATCGGAAGTTGACAACCATCCACAAATAGAGGGCATTTCCAATTTCCCGTATTGCTGTGTTCATAAAGGGGTCATTTTACACCACCATAAACTGATTATCATTTATTTTTGTTTCACTGAAGGGGATTATTCACTTATGTAAACGCTGCCCTGCTAGGTCGATTTCGTTGCGAAGTGCTAAGCAAACAGGAATAATTTGGAAGGCCTTCATATGCCGAGATAAATATCTCAACTGCATACAATAAGGCTTAACCAGTCGCCGTATGCCGCAATATATATATATATATATATATATATATGACAAGGCGTACAAAGATACGCTGTCTCTGTCTCTCTCTCTCTTTCACTCTCTCTCTCTCTATATATATATATATATATATATATATATATATATATATATAGAAAGAGAGAGAGTGAGTGAAAGAGAGAGAGACAGAGACAGCGTATCTTTGTAGGCCTTGTCATGGAGCTTTTGAAATGTACGCACGAACATATGCATGATTAGACACATATATCGGTTCACGTAGGCATAAACATTATATATATACATATATATACAATATATATCGCTGTGTATTTATGTATAAATATATGTACATATATATATAAATATATATATACAAATATATATGTGTACTTATAATTACACATAAACATATGGATATATACATCCATATGCACATCCGTTTAATATTAAAGCTGATGCTTGCAAATTTATATACGATTATAGGTATATGTGTGTAATTATACACATATACATTACAAAAGCACGCATACCAGTACCCCAGTTATTACGCAGTTGACATATTCATCCAGCAACATTGACACCTTCCACTTGACCCGTACTGGCCTAAAACTTCGCAACAAAGTCAACCTAACGAAAAAGCGTTCACACAATTACGTATTCCCTTTCACTGAAACCAATAATTAATCCTGAACACCTCATGATCATTTCCGAGTACCCGTTCACAGACAATGCATTACGGTCACATAATATATGTGTTACCCTGCATTCCTTATTAACTTTGATTATCTCATTCCGTATTTCCTCAACTATGCACATAGTGATGCCCTCCTCATCCCAGTTACTCCTTTCGCATCTCTTACCATTTATCATTTGACATGCACTTTCAGGTTACCTTCAAGGCATCAAAAGTATGTTTCAAACCTATTATTTACGTATTCACAATCATTAGGAATAAACCAGGTTCATTTCATGCCTTAGAATGTCGCACTTCATGTCCTACATCAACCTTGTTAGTGCAATTAACATTCCGTGCAGCTTTCTCAGCCTTATATCTGCTCCATTGTAAAAAGTGATCGCCGTTTACAGTAGACGGTTACTTGCAGTTTCAATACATACAACATCTTAAAGCGTTACTTTATCAGAAATAACGGCATATTTGTTGAACGCAATTTCCGCACATTCCCATCTGTTGATTTTCCGCCACCATCTCGACCTTCCTTATTTCACTAACTTTACCTCAGTAAAATGTATACACATCATATCCCATGTAATACTACTAAACGATTCATATTAATTTATGCTACCTATTTATAGTCCCAGCAGGGCAAATTCTCCCCCCCCGCAAAACGGGGGGGGGCTGAAGGGGACCCACTGTTTTACCCTTGTGACTGTCGCTTGATGTGATATAGCGTCGCTCACTATCCATTGGCTTGCACGTAAATACCATGCTGATGGAATATGCACTTCTGAGGATTGTCGAAAGGCTGAATCAGCCTTTCCAAGCGCGTGCTGGTTTTCTGACTATAAATGTGGTGATTTTCTATCTACCAACAGTAGCTGCGCAATCAGTGGACTCTTTTCTAATGCCTGATAGCAAGTAGCGCATCGTTACTGCAATAGGTAGCCCCACTGTATCCGAGACCTTCTGGTTGGCGCACTATCCCATATGCAACCTATTTACCTCTATGCATCAATCTGCAAAGGACAAATATCCGGATGCTTTGTTTCACCATACTGTAGATCACATAAGAACTTAAGCTGACACCGTTTCTAGGGAATCAGCAGGACCATTTTGTGCTTAATTTCGAGACGTTATGACGATTCACCAGTTGACCAATGTCATTTTTCTTTATTTTCATAAGTGTTGAAACACGTCAGTGCAATTCGTTCTACGAGCTGCTCGCAATACATTTAGATAGTTGTCATGGGCTCACATTGGGACAACCATTCCTGCAGTAAGATTCAGCTAATTTAAGAGGGAAAATTTGCAACAAAAATAGTTTACGTATGACTGCAATATCGTAATTTGATAGATGCATTTTGCATTGAATGCATGATACACATATTGACGGAACGAACGGAGGCAACAAGTTGTTATCCTTTGCCGTCGTTTTATTTAAATACTGATACAATTTAAATATAGAGTAAGCTATGTAACATTTAATGACAGACAACATTTACTATGGTGTTATAATCGTTTTAAATTTGTACGGACTCCAAACGCTCTCAAATGCTGGACGCTTATGGGCGTTCATCTGCATAAACCACTACTCACGGTAGTGGCTTTAGTTTTTTCATGAGCGCTTACAAAATGATCCTCACCCACGTAGCGTCGGCTACGGACCTCAGCTAAACAATCCACTGGAATTGCGATGTTGCAAAACAATTTAAAAGTATTGCGCCTATTGTGTTCACGGACGCTCACAGCCGTATCAAGAAAGATGGACAATGCAGCAGTGAATATCCAAGCAGTTACCTGAAAGTTGTGAGAGAACAATCGACAGCACTATAGGGTTAGTACTAGAATGCAGATCGGTGTATAATAAGAAAGCAGCGGGCATTATAAACAGTTTTTGAAACCGACCTACAATACATTGTAACATACCCAGAGAGGATGAATCCGAAAGTTGTATAATTAAACCATTTGTCTGCGAAAGGCAAATATGCATCAAAGGAGCTGACTACCTCTTCTGTGAGACTGGAACCCCCGTGTTCCTGTTGGGATTCGAAATTGTAATCAAGTCTAATGGCATGATGAGGAGACGCAGAAATTAGTAGGATGTGCATTTATTGCGGCCACAGCCCTTAACGAACAGCGCATTTCTCTATCTCAGCTAGAAGAAGAAGCCATGAAGTCCCCATAATCCGGCGAATCCATCATTATTTTAACTGCAGAGAGCGAGTTAATACCGTTCATAATCGCTAAAGGGGACTATGTGTGAAAAGTGATTTAGCTTCTGAGTGACACAAAATAGCGCACCAATTGTAACAATACAACGTCGCAAAAGACAGATAGAATAAACAAAATAGTGTTACGCCTCCACGAACCGAAAAGACGACAAAAAGCAGTGAGTGACAAAATGATAAGTTACCATTCGAACATGGTACCTTCCTACTAGCTTCCAAGGGCATATTATGACGGCGTACCGATTTGAATAATTGTAGCTCTCCCGGGCACATACCTACGATCTAGCGAAAGACTTGTGGAGACATCTTAAGTAAACCACAATTGGATCACAATGTCCTATACATAATACAAAGCAATAACCGAAGAAGCTCAAAGAAATACTTGCTGATCATGACGAAGCGATTTCGGCGTACAAACTTACGTCTTCCAAATTAAAGACAGTGGAGCAATCATGGAAAAGATTAAAAAGACAGAACGAACGTAACGACGACGATCGAGATTCTGTGCAAACAGTTAGATGTGCATTGCGACTTACTTCAAACTTGCTAGACTAATCGATGAGAAGGTGAAAGGAGAACCGATGATTTTCTCTGCGTACGTTACATTTGTTCTGCCTGTAGCGCATCGAAGTATCGCTGTAGCATTCAACATGTAAGATGTCGTCGAGCGTAGACTACATTGTGATTGTCGGTTTTTCTTCTCTTTGCCTTCACACTTAATCTATGCTGTCGTCAAAGCAGCCATTTCCCATGGATGTGTCTACGCGAATCACACAGACATCTCAAAGTCGGTCCAGCATCGACCGCGATGACAAATTCATACAGCTAGCCACGAGGTGGAAGAATGGCCCACAAGCCATCCCGCTCCGATATTTACCAGGTGGTTGAGACGTAAATTTACAGCCGCCTACGAAGTACCAACTTGCATTTCAGACGAATCGGATAATAAGATCCACGTGCGCCAAAAACACGGCAGTTTACAGAACAAACGAGACGATAAATGCCATCCTGCAAAGACCCATAAATCTTACGGCTCATGCTGTGCAGTAAGATAAATATCAACTGCTCACAGCTAGACAACGGATTTCCGGTAAAAGGCATTATGCGAAAGATGATCAAAATTGATGTTTGCACGAGCGTATGCTATCGAATATGATAGATAGAGTTCGCATTGGTAAAAGAACGTACTTAAACAGTTGGCACAATTTGCAGTGGTGATATTTAAGGAGTAAAATAAGCAGAGTATAGAGGAAGGTAACACCTAGTAACACAAAAGTAAACTTCACTATGAAAGTGCAATTCATTTGAACACCTATGATCCGGGCACCGAAGTGTGGTGGATCCATTTGCTAAGGTTGATATCATCAGGACAACATTTAATGACAACCGCAAGAAAAGGAGTCAATACAAATAGCGGAATATGCAACAACATTAGAGGCATTCAAAGCCAACTTAACCATTCTTACCGCTGTGCGGAACGCTATTCAGATAGCTAAGTGACGTAGTGAGCAAGGCGTCAACTATTAACCACTGAGCCCTGAGTTCCCTCCCCCCCAAGTTCAGGCTATCTCCAATTGATGGGTCCGAACAAGGAAGAAGTCGGCCCTAGAGTGTCAGTTGTTGGGAAGCGCAATATCAAAATATAGAGGTAATTAAACTAATCAGCGATGTATGAAGATCAACAGCTAGATGTAAGAAACCGAATGCCGAAACGCCATTGAACCCGACTGTGCTCTGACTGCTTGGGTCTCCATCAACTAGCGTGGAGTATCCTGGGGCCTTATCCACGAAGAGGGCATGTATCAGCCTGACCAAATCTCTCGGTCAATTCCCTCATGCATTTATGTCACGTCATAGACAGGCTACCTCGCCGTTTCGCCCAAATTGGTGCAGCCCCGACGTATAATGCACGTCAAGGAACCTGGTCAAGGGGCATACAGAGGATGGGACCTAGCCAACGTAGGCAAGTAAAATTCTCTAAACAATCGAGTAAGGCACCAGAATGCTTCTTGCCAAAAACCAACTGGTGGGCTTCAGCATTGCTCACCCAGTGTTTCTGTAAATGCGCGGAGGACTTCGACAACGCGTAACAGCAGAAAACGACAAGAGCAAGAAAGAGTATCCGACAGAGGCACCGGAATCAGTCAGCATAACGCAAACCCTACCGCACGAGTGGAAAAGGGACGGCGGGCGACGACGGGAAGAAAGTCTGCTCCCGGAAGATCTCAAACGATATTGGAGGAGAGGCCAAGAATTCAGACAAAGACGCCGATGGTTATGCCCCAAGGAATGACTCCAAGCAGAGTGACGCCTGGGAGATCAAGCAAGTCGAGAGCCTTCGAACAAATCCAGGCTGGTCGGAAAGCAATGTACAGGAGCGGAGATACGAAGCAAAACATGCGAAGCTGAGTTGTCGAAATGTCGCCAATTGGCGGGCGAAGGTGCCCGTCGACAGCATCGCATTTCTGGTGCGTTGTGGTGTAGAAATGTGACTATATGTGTGTGGGCGTGAGCGCGTGTGAGACGGATCGTGACGTGCAATACAGATCGTGCTTTATTGCCCCGTCGTTCTTGCTACATGGATCTCCATTAAATGGCGCGTAGTACCCTGGCGCTTTATCCACGAACTTTGCATGTACCAGCTTGACCAAGTCTCTCGGTCAATTCCTTCACGCATTTATGCCCCGTCATAGACTGCCTACCTCGCCGTTTCGCTCAATTTGGTGCAGCCCCGACGTATAATGCACGTCAAAGAACCTGGTCAAGGGGCATACAGAGGATGGGACCTAGCCAACGTAGGCAAGTAAAATTCTCTAAACAATCGAGTAAGGCACCAGAATGCTTCTTGCCAAAAACCAACTGGTGGACCTCAGCATTGCTTACCCAGTGATTCCATTCAATTTGTGCAATACTACGTGAGCATCGATGGTCAGACTCGGTCAACCGTTTGCTGTCTTTGCTGCGAACTTGCCAGGTCTACGACCGGTGTAGTTACACCAGAATTATCGCCAATTTATACACTCTACGCTCACTGTCAGACTGATATTCCACCGTCTCCGTAGACGCATGCGCATGTGCAAAACCAGACGGGCCTTTATGATACGCCAAGTAACCTCCAAAGTGATGTAACAAATAGAGGTGACACATCAGTTTAAGTAAGTGAACCGATCCATCATTACAAGTGGCTGTTCTGTGATAGCTAGAACCAGAGGCTCTCTGGTCAACGCCGCTAACAATACTGTCGCAAAACTCGGTTGTTCAGGGATAAAAAGTTTCCTCGACAATGCAAGCGCAGCGCAAATGACAGCGTAAGAAGAGTGCGAAAATCTTGTAAATAACTGGGTCTTATCCAAAACTAACGACGCGGCTGCATTCATGAGCTTCTTACTTCGAATCAGTTAAACAGACCCGCTCCATTGCTGCCAAATAAGAAGCAATCAGCACATAGGCGACATATGCATAGGTATCCAATCAACTGCTCTGTTCGCTTGCGTCAAGCTAGTCGCTTGCTTCAGCATGTTAAGCCGTATCATTCTTGTACTTGCGCAATCCCATCACACCCTTCCCTATTTCGAGATGAGTCCTATGGGTGTCGCTGAAGACTCCTTACACTCTACCACGCCGCGTACTTTTGGCTGCCCTTGTCGTTGTGGCCTCTCAACTAGCCGTCAAATGCTTTGCTGCAGATTCGCCTTCTCTTATCGGGTGTCGCTTCAGCTGCACTCGGTTCCTATTGATTATCTTCACTTCAATACTGACTTCATGAGGTACTTCCTCGATCTCCGCCGTCAGTACACCTTCTTCCCTCTTTCGCTGATTCCTGGTGTTGTTTGGAACCACACTTCATCACTTAATGATAGCTCAGGTAGCGTCCGGTGACCGCGGTTGTAATAACGTAGTTGATCTGCCATCCGTTTTCTTACCCTCCTTGGCAGCCACACGTGATGTGATAGTACCGGGTGTAAAATTACCGTCGACGCATCCATTAACCTTCTGTTCCTTCTGCCTTACAGCCGTTGAATTATACCAAGACAGATGTCCGTTGAGGTCGTGTTGCCCATTTCCAACAACATCAGTCATGTATCTTCATGAGTGGCTCTAGCCTTTGACAACAGTTTCTTGGCTTGTTTGACCGCTGCTACCGCTTTTCCGTTAGACTGGCTGCGATAGCCTCTGCTTCATCGATACGAAAATTCCCACTTGTTCGCGGAAGTCTGAAACGCAGCACTTGTAATTTGCTGGCCGTTGTCGGAGATCAGTTCCTCCAGTATTCTGTCTGGCGAACTGACACCTAAGTTTATTTATGACTACTTCCGTGCTGGTAGCGGTGAGTGGATATATCGTGAAATAGTTTTTGTAGTAGTCCACTGTGATTATGCAGTCTTTCAGGTTGTCACAGAACAAGTTAAGTTCTAGTTTCTGCCATGGTAGATCTGGAATATCAGGCGGCATTAGAGTTTCTAGAGTTTGCTAAATGTCGCTGTACTGGCAAGCTGAACAGCTTGATACTCTATCTCGGATATGATCCGTCATCCTTGGACAGAACATCAAATTGCGTGCTCTGCTTGTGCTGTAGTTAATACCCAAATGGGCTTGAGGAGTATGTTCTAACGTCTATTTGTGAAGCGTTGGTGTTATTGAAACGCGGGTTCTTTGAATAGCAAACCTTCATACACTGTGAGTTCATCACGAAAGTGGGAGGATGGCGTTAATTCTTTTAATAGTTCATCCTTGCTGTCTGGCCGTCCACACAAAAGCACGTCACTCAAAGTCATGTACATCGCGGAAAACTCCCTATGACTCCTTATTTTTTCAGGCGGCCTTCTACCACCGCCAGATGCTGCACCAGATTTATTGCATCAAATTTTCTTTGATAGTTTTGGACTATTGGAAGATGAATTTTCGACAGAGCATCCGTGATGTCCGTCTGTGTCCCTGATGTGTGCATAAGATCCAAATCGTATTTTTGAAGCCGGATAAGCATTATTGAAGACATAGACACCATACAATGTTTTACTGGCTATCCATACGAACCATCTATGGTCTGTATACACAGTAGTCTTCCCTCCGACCCTTATAATCGTTGGCTCTCTCCATCACGTAGACAACAGCTAGCATCTCCTTTCGATAAGCGCAAAGCGCTATTCCGCCACCGTGAACGCTCGATTGCGAAAGTCCGATGGCTTACCAGCTCGCATTAGAACGGCGCTTATTCCTCTCTGAATGCAGTAACATTCCACCTCCAAAGGCAGAGCTAGATCATAATAACCGAGTACTGATGCACAACTGATGAGATGCTTGATGATTGTAAAGGCGGCCTCTTGCTATTTCCTCCAAATCCACTTTACACCATTGTGAGTCAGCCTGCGGATGATCGTCATGATTTCAGGTGGCCTTGGTAGAAAACGGCGCAAATAATTCACCATACCGATTAATCGACTAACAGCTTTGACGTCCTCAGGTTGTGGCATCTGTTGCACTGCATTTATTTTCTCTGAATATATCTATCTTCATTCGGATGTCCTAACGTGCCCATGAACATTCACTTCAGTTTTCGAGAGCTCAACTTTCATGCGTTTGAGCTCTATGTTCTTTTGTGCGCAACGCTGCAAAAAGTGGTGCAGATTGGCGTAATGTTCCTGGTCAATAGTTCCGTAAACCAACACAGCGTCTGCTACACATGTTACGCCGTCTAGGTCGTCAACATCTTGCTGTAACCGCTTCTGAATATATTTGCTCGAGGCCTTTAAACCAAACGGAAAACACAGCCAGCGAAAACTCCCGAAGGGTATGTCGAACGTCGTCAGGAAAATGGACTACTCATCTAGGACCACATGCCAGAACGTTGATGATAGATCGACTTTGAAGAAGTACTTTGCTTTAGCCAAACGTGACAGGACATCTACTAACATCGGCAGCGCATAGTGCTCATGCGTAGGGCTCCATACAATGGGTTAAGATCTAAGCACAGACGCAACTTACCGTATTTTCGTTACAATCACGACTTGGCTATTTCAGTCTCTCGGCTCCTCGACCTTAACTATTACGCCCAATTGGGTTAAGTTACTTAACTCGGTAGCGAACTTATCACGTAGAGCAAAAGGAACCATCCTAGCCGGCAGCGTAATCGGTCGTATTGATGCATCTGGTGACAAATGTGTAGAACCTAAAAACCTCATTAAAAGCTGCGATAAACACAAACGGATACCGCTGACCAACATCTGTCTCCGCTCGACACTTACGCACAAAATAATCATGCGTAAAATGAACAAAGCCATGACACTGGATGTAATTAACGCCGAGGCTCGGCGTGAAATTTGCTTCCACGACCACGAAATTCAACTAATAGGCGGATCCGTCTTTGGGATTAAGCACTTCGATCGGTTGGAGCTTATAGCCGTCCAACATGTACAAGCAGCATTGAGCTGGTCGCACATGAATTTATGGACTCCGCTTCGCAGCTATTACTTTGATAATAGCGCCGGTGTCTAACTGGAAGCACACGATTTTCTCGCCAAACAATAAACTTGCGTAGAAGCAATTCTTTGGTCCCGTCCGCGACACCTTGCTGATTGCAAGTTCACAGTCGAATGATGTTGTGTCAGGACTGAATGCATTCACTTTGAGAGACTGTCAACATCGAGCGAAATAATTTCGTCTGCCACATTTGGAGCAAATTTGATCCCAATCTGGACATTGTACATGATCCTTCGGGTGACACGCGGTGTAAAATTTGCAATTTACTTGTGTCTTATTAACAGGCTTCACAATTTTTCATGTAAACCGGACCGCACACAGCTCTAGATCAGAGGGCAACCACATTTGCTGGATGTGGTGTGTAGCTGATGGTTCACCAAGGCAGATATCAGGGCATTGTCTGAGCGATAGCTGTCCTTGCCCCAACATCCGCTTGGTTGATATTTCCGTCATTAATCCCAAGCACCATCCTATAAGCCATGGAATTGCAAAGTTTACAGGAATGAGCCAGGATCTTCAGCTCTGCAACATAGTCGGGGAGCTAGTTTATAGTAAAAGTGACATACCGCCTGTGCATTCCTAATTCACCGATGTAACTGCTACTGTGCAAGCCTGATTCGTGAGTAACTTTGCTACCATCGGTTTACAAGTAGCAAATATTTGCTTCACATTTGTAACAACGTGGTTGGAATGGTCCTTTCCTTTGAGCACATTCAGGACTTCAACTAACCACACTGCCTATTTTACATGTTTCTCTTAGTCTTTCTTATATGACTTTTCATGATTAACTGACAGCGATGTGCAAGGCTCGGACATCTGGACACCTTGTTTTAGTGCACCATTTATTAAGAAATTGGATAAGTGCAGACTGCTCTAATTGAACACCTGGAATTGTATGCGTACCAAATTACGAGTCGGTTCAACTATTGGTAAGTCATACGTTTCTATCTTGCTTACTAATCATTTATGCAGAACTACGGTTGCTTCAGTATAATTTATTCTACCCATCGCCCATTCTCAATAGCCAAGACCGTTCTTTTAGATAGGTGTCGTCAGCTTGGCGTTAAAAGACGATTTCTGTAGGAACACAAAATTGAATAGTTCTGACTCGCTCTCTGATCGGTGTATCAGGCATACGTTTGTGGTCATGTTCTTCACAGGATGCAGACGGTAGGGCATACGTGTCTACAACTGATCAGCTGTCTGTGGCACTGCTTGAAGTAGTGAATACGAAAGCCGATTGGAAGATTTTACTTCTAAGCTTGCGGCGAAGGTACCTTCAGTAGCTGTTAAGCTAGATGGACGACATCGGAATTTTCGACATCTGATGGTTTGGTTGAGGACTACACTGCGATGGTCGATGCACAGCGCAACGTATCTTCTGAGGATGCGTGTTTGAAAACGGCGTGGTTTTTCCGGGCTAGAGTCCTTCCCGCTAGATTCATGAAAACGTCTCGGATGCACTGGAAACGCTTGTTGGTTTGCCGGCTTTATCGGTGATCCGATGCAGTACTGCCTATTTATGCATAGCTTTCAATCAAAGGTCGAGGGTGTTAAGCATAATCCTGGGATTAGATGCTCTTACCTGAGTAATTATTGTAAAAGTCATGCTCGGAAGGCGATCGAGAGTTGCTTCCTATTGGAACCAGAAGAAAATTTTCGTGATGCCATGGACACGTTAAAACCTTACTTCTACCGTCCTCATCGCATAGCCATGGCTTACATCTACAACTTAGTCAAGGGACCATCCATCATGGCGAAGCAGTCTGAAGCTCTGCGTAGATCGGCTGGGCAGATGAAAACTCGCTTGACTACGCTACAACAGTTGAACCAACAGAACGAACTGAATGCGACTGGGACGGTATATTCGGTGATCAGGCGGCTGCCTTATGCTCTGCAGCTTGCTTGGTACATTAAATCCGCCAGCTTCTTTCGCACTTACGGATAACCAGTCTTCAGGGACCTGTAACAATATGTCTGTGATGCTGAAGCAACTGGGGTAACGAAGGTTCTGTACTTGAATGATAACACTAGACGACCTGTAGGGTCATATACGGCAAAAAGGCTCCAAAGTCATGGTACTCATATGACCGCATTCGTAACTGCGGGAATATTACAGCGGATCCGGTGACGCACCATCGTGTGTAACATGCACGGGGCATCAATAGCTTGATCCAGGTGATCGATTCAAAACTATGGATATTGCTGAGCGCTTGTTCACCGTTTCTGGGAAAGGTTTGTGCTAATTTTGCCTCAAAGCTAATCACGTCTACAAATTGGAGACACCGTTTCACTTGCAGACTCAACAGTTACCAGTTGAAACACCACCTTTTGCTACACGAAGCCATGATGAAGCTATTGACCTCACCAAATGCAGTGGTCAATGAAACGATTGCGTGTCGGGACCAAGTGGCTCTAAGGCTTATTCCAGTTGTATTATGTGGGATGAACAAGACATTGGTGACCCATGCTTTACTTGATCCTGGACTCGATTCATCGTTTTTTCAAGAGCAGCTACTAGAGGAACTTAGTTTACCAACTAGGCGGTCAGTTGTGCAGATAGAGAAGGTCAAGGGTGATTCATATGTGTGCTCGCATGTGGCACAGCTTGAGCTTCAACCCCTGGACGGGGGTAAAAATCTGTACACAGCTCATAAGTGGTCTGTCAATAGGGTGCTTAATGTGCGAAGTATAGTCCGGAAGCAGGACTGTTACACATTTGGGTGCGTTTTAAGTACCTGCGGTTTTTCGACAGTTGTGATCGAGGTATCGAAATATTAATTAGTATAGATGTCCCGGAAGCCTATTGCGCACTTGAGCGTAGATATGAAAAGTCCTCGGACCCCTTCGCTATTCGAACGCCATTGGGTTGCATCCTGCTTGTGGCAGTTTGAGGATGGGACGCATCAAACATTTGCATCGATGCTATTAACGGAGATTATGGACCGACATTTCTCGAGAGAATGCACGAGTTGGAGTTTACTGAGTCGTGTAGTTTAAGACCCCGATTATCTGTCTTAGATAACCAGGCTATAGGGCAGATGTTCGTTGTTAAATGCGGCTCTCATTATCACATCTGTTTAACACGAAACAATGGATGCACGAACTTACCCAATAAATATCTGATTTTGGGTATTGGTGTTTTGTGAGTAGTTTAATATTTGTGGAAATTAGAAGTCAGAATAAGCTTTACACAATAAGCTCCCTAGACGGGGAATGGAACCTTGGATGTATGTAGTACAGGTCCGTACGTCCGTGGTTCGATTCCCCGTCGAGGCACATTATTGTGTAAAGTTTGAGCTTAGCTTCTACCTTCTACAAGAACTATCTGGTTGCCTACCGAATGTTGCTGTCGTGTCGCAGAAAACACTAGAAACCCAGAATTACATCAGATGTACGCTGCTGCGGTCCAGGAGTACGCTTCAAACGGGCTTGCAGAAATGACACAGAATCGTGTAGTAATATGAAGGGCCCTTGGTGTATGCCTCATCACGCAGCGACGCATGCAAATAAACCTGGTAAATTTCGCCTGGTTTTCTACTTGGGCCAGCACCTACCTAGTTACTTCCTTAAACCAAAAGTTGTTGTAAGGGCCGGACCTGGTGAACAGTTTAGTCGACGTTTTGCTGTGGTTCATAATGGACATTATGGCAGCCGTTGCAAATATTGAGGCTGTTTCATCAGGTACTGGTGCCCCCAAAATATAGCGACTACCTATGATTTCTACAGTGGCTAAGGGGTCAGTTCCACGAATCACCGAAAGTGTTCCGCATGACCGTCCATCCATTCGGTGCAACATCCTCAGCAGGTTGCGTATCATTTGCACTTAGAAGAACAGCCGAAAATTGCAAAACTAAATATCCTGAATGAACACTAGCGTGAGGTAGCCATTTTTTACGTTAGCTGTTGCCCGTACAGCTGTCGTAACCGGGAAGAAGCTCCCCGTCTGATTATAAATTTTGTAGCACTTGCATCCAAGTGTGGATTCCTCTCAAGGGAATGGAAGTGTAATGACTGCCAAAATCTACGAGAAGTAGGAGGAACCCGGTATCAAAAGAATCAGTTCAGTTAACTCTGCAAACTGGAATGTACAAGCCAATCTGGGATTGAAGTGGAAGCTGTCAGACGAGTACATAACCTTTAGTCTAACAAATTTCGAAAGGGTTGCACTGGAAGATTGGTTTTATCTTTCGTCGCTTCGAGTTATGACCAATTAGGTGTAGTAGCCCCAACACTGTTGCGTGCTAAGCAACTATATCAAACATTCGTGCAAAGAGGACGTATTTGGGATACTCAGGTCTACGGATCAGAAGGAGAAGAATGATATCGTTTCTCGAGAGACGCCCAGCAAGTTGCACGGTTGAGGATTTCCCGGTGTATCAGGCCAAAGTTTTCACTAACGACGATGTACAGCTGCGTTATTCCTGAGATACCTCGGAAGACAGGGACGGAGCAGACATTTACCTTAGGATCGTCGACCGAAAAAATCTGCTTTACTCTACCATCATTAAGGGAAAGTCGAGCGTTTCGCCCGTAAGAGAAGTTGCAATCCCGTGATTAGAAATAACAGCGGTAGTGCTTGGCCTCAGATTAGCTGTTCAAACTGTTCAAGAGTTACAGTTAGAGGGATCACCGACATTTTGGACAGACTGCATGGTTGTACTACAGCTGATTCGTAATATGACCAGAAACTTTCGTTGCGAACAGGCTATCTGAGGTGCATCAGTTTTCCACACAAAGCAGTGGAGGAACGTCGAAATATTGCTGAACATTGTGGATATAACCTCTTGTGGACTGCGAGTGAATGAGTAAATCCTGATTGGAAAATGGTTTGACTGGCCTGATTTCCTACGTCTCGAAGAAGTCCATGGGCCTGGGTCACCATAACTTTTATGTGATATTTCGAACGAGTGGCTGAAAAAAGAGAATGCCATCGGCTGTGCAATATTAATGAACGCTCGGCTTGAAAGGACCACATGTTGCGGTAGCTGAGTCAAACTGAAGCGACGTGAGGGCATCTTGCTCAGAGTTAAGCGGCATTTGATGAAAATCTGCACATGATGTCCGAGTAACCCAACCGTGGGTTGTTTGACGTTGTCCGAACTTAACGAAGCGCAAACAGTAGTGATGCAACGGTAATGCAACAACTCTTCTTTGCGGATGAGGGTAAAGTACTAAAAAGGAAGCATTCAAACGAAGCAGTCAGGTGCTTTAAATGCTCAAGTTGCTCGTTAAAATGACCTTGCCCTTGCTTACTAACAGTATGCTACGAGGGGGTGGTAAATTTTATTGCTCATCACTGCCGTATGACGCTAGACATCCAGTCTTGCTTCCCAGCATTTCGTGACCAAGCTGATTATTTTAAATTGTCATGAAAGAAATGGACCTGTCGGAACAGCACAACTTCTTTCCGAATTGCGTCAGCGTTACTGGATCAAACGTAGTTTTCAGCAGTTTGCAAGGCACTGTAGAATGGTGCAGTCTGTAAGATATGGAAGCCTCGGCCGGGCGAACAGCAATGGCCCCTCTCATCTGGGACCGTTGCATAACACATCAACAAGTCTTTACCGCAGTCAGCATCGAATATTTCGGACAATTATTGGAAAAGGAAAAACGAACAACAGGGAAGCAATACGGCTGTATCTCCACTTGTCTTTCAATTAGCACCGTACATATCGAAACAACCCACGCTATCGACACAGACTCCTTCTTGTGCGCCTTTTCAATATTTGTATCCCGAAGTAGAACACAACTGACAGTGTATAGCGATAACGGACAGAATTTGCGGGGTACTGAAGCCGAATTAAAAGCGATTATTCCATGTTAAAAACAGGTTCAGCTGCACCGGATCTTGAAGGAAAGGAATTGCGTGTGGACCATCAAACTTACGCTAACCATCGTGACAGTACGTGGGAACGCCTGAGCCGAGCTACACGAATGATACTTAGCATCATACTTGGTAAGCAGCTTGTCAACGACGAAGTTCTTCAGACGGCGGTGATTGAGGTGGAAAAAATACTTAACCCCAGAAACTTGACACCCAATCCCTGCCCTCCGGACGAATTCGACACTATATCATCCAGTCAATTTTGACTTTAACCTCTGACAGGATTCTGGACCATTAGCAGACACAGCTTCCCAACGGAATGGTAAAACGGTGACCTCAGGTGTAGCAATTGTCCGACGAATTTTGGAAAAGGTGGTTATTGAATTATTTACCAACTCTACTGTCTCGTCAAAAGTGGCATGCGGAGTGGCGTAGCTTAAAGGCAGGTGATTTAGTTCTAGTCGCCGATGTACGCACCCCAAGAAGTCTGTCGCCGAAGGGCGTAATCGAAGGGGCGAAAATTGGGGGCGACGGACTGGTTAGGGAAGTTCTAATAACTACGAACAATGGAATTTTTCGCAGTGATGTTCGACGAGTGTGCATATTTGAGTATTTAAATCAGCAGGATGACCAGGAACGTCGCCAGTGGCTTGTGAATTACTAATCCACCGATGTAGCTACTGCTGTGCAAGCCTGATTCATGCGTGTAACTTTGCTACTAATTAGTACATGTTTCCTTCACGTTTGTAACCACATTGATTAGAGAGTTCGCTACTTCTGATCACATTCAGGACCTCAATTAACCGTACCGCCTATTTTACATATTTCTCTTAGCCTTTCTTCTATGACTTTTCATGATTTGCTGACAGCGATGCGCAAGACTCGGACATTCGAATACTTTGTTTTAATGCACCACTTATTACCTATTTGAATGAGTGCAGACTGATCGAACTGAACACCTTTACTTGTATGAGTACCAAATTACGAGTCGGTTCACCTATTGCTAAGTCATACGTTTCTATCTTGCTTACTAATCATTTACGCAGAACTACCGTTGCTTCAGGTTACTTTATTCTGCCCACCGACCTTTATTCACACAGCCCAGACCATGCATTTAGCTAAGTGTCGTTAGCTCACCTATAAACAACCACTTTTTGTACTAAACTCGCTGAAAGTTCTCATTAGTCTGACTATCGATGGAATTGCCGGATGTTCGTATGACTGCTTCCAAATCAGCTGAGTGCTCCTCGATTTTTATTGCCCGGTTTCCAGGACGCGACCTACTTCATCTCCGATGGTATTTCGAAACAGCGCCTGGCGATATATCATCCATTGTTCATTCAAACGCACCAGTAAGCAAAATATCGATGCATTTGCTATTCCAGTTTCTCCTGCCTCTGTGCAAGTGGTGTTATGGCATGTTCAAAGCGGCAGGCTGTCTGTGCTCCTAACAGTAACTGAGCCCTGTTCGGCGATCCAGCCTTGGTCTTTACTGACACCATAACGCAAAGCTCCGTACACCCGGGACAAACGGATTTTTCGACAATGCAAGTTCAGCGAAAATGACAGCGTAAGAAGAGTGTGAAAACCTCCTTGTAAATAACTAGGTCTTATCCAAAACTAACGACGCGGCTGCATTCATGAGCTTCTTACTTCGAAGCAGTTAACCAGACCCGCTCCAGTGTTGCCAAATAAGAAGCAATCAGCACATAGGCAACATATGCATCGGTATCCAATCAACTGCTCTGTTCGCTTGCGTCAAGCTAGTCGCTTGCTTCAGCATGTTAAGCCGTATCATTCTTGTACTTGCACAATCCTATCGCACCCTTCCCTATTTTGAGAGGAGTCCTATGGGTGTCGCTGAAGACTCCTTACACTCTTCCACGCCGCGTACTTTTGGCTGCCCTTGTCGTTGTGACCTCTCAATTAGCTGTCAAATGCTTTGCTGCAGATTCACTTACGGCTGTCGCTTCAGCTGCACTTGGTTCCTTTTGATTATCTTCACTTCAATACTGACTTCATGAGATCCTTCCTCGATCTTCGCCGTCACTAAGCCTTCTTCCATCCTCCGCTGACATCCTGTACAACTATAGTACAATGGGAAGCATTGACTTGTGGTCTAGGTCAAAGAATGACCTACACGGGTGCAAAGAGAGCGCTTAGCGTCACCACCTTTCTCGTATATTTCGATCCGAGCTGACCAGTAGCTTTGCAGTGTGATGATTCTCCACTCGGAGTAGGCGCAGTATTATACAATTGGACGGATGGCAATTCCCTTCATCCAATCGCTTTTGCTTCTCGCACCCGGCAATACGATGGAAGGAACTATTCACAATTATACAAAGAGGTCTTAGCGGTTATGTTCGGAGTCAAGCATCTCCACTAGAAAGTCTTGGGAAGAGAGTTTTAATATCCACACTACTATAAACGACTTCGTTCAATTCTGAGTGACGAGAAGAGAATCCAGCGGATGACTTCGCCTCGAATGCAAAATTTGGCACTGCTTTTAAGCGCTTCCAGCCAAATGCTTCAGTATGTAACGGACCTAATAATGCTATTGGCGATGCATTTAATCTCCTCGCGCACGTGAATGGCACGAAAACTACCAGTGAACCCAAGAAGCTCATTAATCTAATGCAACATCTTGAAAAGTCACCCATCCGTATTGAGGTGGTGAGTGCCCGACGTACCGAAACCCCGTATTATCGCTGCTAAAACCGTTATTTTTGACCGAATAGCCTACAAGCACGTCAAACGAACCGGAACCATTGACTTTTCGGTGTTAGGAGTTGAGTATCTACGATGACTGTATATTCCGAGGCCCGCGCATAGTTCCACCAGAAGTACTATTGACCCAGTTAATGAGAGAACTGCATGAAGCACACCCTGAAGTGAACAGAATGAAGGCAATAGCACGTGGTTATTATTGGTGACCGAACATAGAACAGAATATAGAGCGAACTATGTCAGAAATACTAAAAACAAAAATCTCCCGGACCGATACACTACTGTCGGTGGCCGGACTACTTTGGCCCGATCAATAGCATGATGCGTTAACTACTGATTGCTGCACATTCAAAATAGATAGAAATACATCCGGTTCCACGAGCTCGATATACGCAATTGCGGTATCCCAGAAACGGGATGCATCGTCAAGGGACACCGTTTACCAGTAAGACGTTTCAATAGTTCGTGAGTAACAACCGATTACAGCACAGCAAATCTTAACCGTAAAATCCCGCATCGAATGGAGTGGCAGAACATGCGGTCCAGATTGTTAAACTAGGTCTCTTCAAGCATACTCATGTAACTCTGCAATGTAACTTGGATATTCTACCGTTCTCTTACCGCTCAATACGAACTGAATCTACAGGAAAGTCCCCCGCGGAGCTGACCTTTGACCGGCCATCTCCTTCTTCTGAACCTTTGAAAGAGAATAGGAGCAAAGCAGCAAAAGATGGGTGGGTTAACAAAATGCCTGAAGAAATGGTTCTAAATAATTTTGATTACGTATTCCCAAAACTGCTAGATGAAGCAATCTGGCAAGTTGCTAACTTACGTCATCGACGAGTAACAAAGCAGAGCTACGGCTGGAGGACGGCCTTGTGTAGCGCCGCCATTTTGAGCATGTCCGGCAACGCTCAAACGAACCGCATAAACTGGGTAAACAACCGACTGCCACTGACGCAAAACGGATGAGGAAGCGGTGTCACCAAACAAGGAACCGCAAACAGATGCGAAACAATCGCAATTAAGACGATAAAAACGCACACCTAAGCTAGTTACTTGGTTATACCCCGGAGTCTGCAGACCTTTACAGGGAAGAGATGGGTGTCCCGCGCGCACTTGAATACTGCTCGTGAACCCAGACGCCCACATGATTGGTTGACAATGACCTTTCCTTATCTTCCTTATTTCATTGGAATTGGTTCCGGCATTTCTAGTCACCTGAACAATGGAAGTAGTCCTTAAATATTTGCATACAATGCCCCGCGTTCTCTTTCGTCTATCGGATCCGGGCCAAAGTTAACCCAAACCCTTGTCATTAAATAGCGCGAAAATTTGATTAAACACGGAGGTTAGGAAGCAGGCTGTCAACTGTGGAAATGGAAAGCAGTAGACACTTATTTTGCAACGTACCAGTGCAAATTTCGTTTATTTCACAGCAGTTTCGTGTGAACAAATACCTCATTCCAACATTATATATGTTCCATTTGACGAAATGCCTTGGTAAGAAAGCTTAGGAATTGCTTGCTGATAGCTTGACGCTAATTTTCATAATAATTTTGATGCAGCATACTAACGGCAAAGCATGATAAAATTATGTTATGCTGTAATTGCCAAAGGTTTTAGAACACACAATGGTTTTCTATAGGCTGCATTGTGACAACCTTTCGATCTTGACACAAGAGCCTCTCCAGGACGGCTGAACTTAGACAGCTATGACTTTTGTTTTACCGTAAGTAGACTGATGATAGTGAGAGAACCCGAGTAAGTGGATAAATGTGGTTGCAGTTCCAAAAGTTCAAGCGGTTAATCAGTTGGAAAAATGAGCACGGAACTATCCCAATTGAGCTGTATAATGGGTCATTCGCATGTGAGACAGTGTTGATGTTGCTCTTAGCTCTAGTGATGATAGTTCGACCTTTCTGCTTCAACCTGATTCCGTCTGCCGAAGCTGCTCAGACTGGCCGGGTTTAGACCCCCCAACCACGCACTCGATAGTTTCATGCCGTTTATTCTGTTTACCCAGTTAGTGTCCTTGGCGATTTCTAGCTCATCAAACAATCAACCTTTGGCTTGCTGTTCTTGCTCTTCTCCTAATGATCTCTAGATTGTCCCAGTCGATTGCGTGTCTCAAGTCTAACGCATGTACCGCTACCGCCCGAGTAGGTTAGTAAGGACTTGTATTCAGGCTCATGAGTTGGAGGATGCGATAGGTGCCACTTGTGTTCTGTCATCATAGTGCGTAGTTCTGTCGCTGTTTAGCCTATGCGTATTTGCGCAAGCCCCTGCAACTAAGGTTATAGACACAAAGGGTCGCCCTGTCTTTCGGATTTGGATCATTCAAATGTACCAGTGTTGAACGGGACCGTTGACCTCTTTGTAAAACCCCACTTTTTCTTGGTTATATCCGCCTGAGCGATTCAGAGGTTCCATCTTTATAAGGGTTTTCCACCGTCCCTAACATCCTCCGTCATACTTCATGTAGGTGAGTTTAAGGCCTTTTACTATTGATATTTACCAAAGTACCTCGGATATATACTATCTATAAATTTGGTTATTGCATCTCCGTGCGTCCCTTCTGTACTCATTCTCTGCGGTCAGACTCTGAGCGCTGTGAACCAGAGAGGATGTAACCGCAGCATAGACGTGTTTTGGATGACCGAAACTGTAGTGTACTACTCCATGTGTATCAGTTGGTTTTCGCTACATCATTTGTGTTATCCATTCTCGGTACCCGGGAACTAAACAAGCAAGGAATGGTAGATTACCCCTGCAAGCATCTACTTCCATCCTAACGTGCATGTTCTCATTAAGGGAGTTTATAAACTCCTCTTTCATATCCTACTTAATGCTAACAAAATATCCTTTACTTAACGCTACCAAATCTTTGACGAGCCACTGGAGTTTTCGACGCCTTCTTTTCAAAGCCTTTCATATATAGACTGGCAAGTATTGCGGATTTTGGTGACCGCATGGTAAGGCCATATTCCTGAGCACACAGCCACGACAGGAAGGGGAAATATGACATAGGCATTATTTCATTCCTTCTATTATGTGGCCTACTGTGAGTTTCCTTCTTTCCCCCAGATACTATCCTCCGTCAGATAGTGTTGTGCTACTCCCAATGCGTCACCCTTTGGCATGCTTGTAATTAGTGAACTATTGTCGAAGCTACCCATTATCTCATCTGACTCAATAGTAATCCAGTTCTTTAAGAACATATCTGTTTTCCCTGTTAGGGTCTTGAACAAACCCACCAGCTATCTGGCTAGTTCATGGCTAGAAGAACAGTGGCCATCCACAATGGACAGAATGGGAAAGTTGGACTTATGTACCTTCAGTAACCCGTAGACTCTGCGCTTGAGGGTTGATATCGGATATACATTATTCCATTTACTCGGCTCTAGGCAGTCCATGGCAATTATCAGGAAGTTGCTGACGTTAGTTCACTATTGACGAACGTGCCAAAGGGGGACGCATTTGGGTAGCACAATGTTATTTGACCGATTTAGAACCTAATGCTATTTTACAAACGGCTTATTCTCCTTATTGCTTAAACGGTATTATTAATTAATGATTCCGTTTTGTAAAACACCATATGGTGCTTTTCGAGGTCACGTATATGCAAGTCCTCTGACTCCTACTTAGAATTTGTGCAGAAGTCAGGGTCACCTAATAGCTGACCAGCCTTTAACGAGGACAAATGGAAAAAACAAGTGTACACGGTGGAGATGACTTGGTTTTATAGCGATAGTGCTCTGCGCCAAACGTTCTAGAATAAGCGACCTCAAATGCTCCTTATTCTTGAACAACGGTAGCTGACACTAACTAGGAAATGATGGTTGCGTTTAGTTGAGCCAGCCCATATACACTGCTGAGCAAAACAGCCATCACAAGAAGAAAGAGGTCAAGTGAATCCATTTGCCTTGTCATTTAGATGTCTCAGGACTCTTAGCTGCTGCCGTGCACACTAAACTAAGTTGAGCTATATAACTTGTCTGAAGGATAGTCTAATTTAGGGCCACCTTTGCATTCACTGTTACCTATCACACATTTACTGAATCACACGTATTGTCAAGATGATCAGTTAGTTGCCGTGTGCACGAGTTCACCTCGTATGCTTGCCACTTCTTACCAACAGCACATATTGGAGCTATGAAGAATGATCAATAACGGGTGAAAAAGGGATTGTTTGACCAGTCCAGTAAGATGACCGGAGTGAGGACCAGGTAAACAAAGGTGAAAAATGATAAGAAAAAGGGGACAATACGGAATTCAAATGATTCACCAAGCTGGTGTATCTCAAAACGCACACTACGCCCCTACGCAATCAGGGTCTTGAATCATTACATCCCAACCCACTAACAATAGCAGAACAAGGGGCTGGAACACTCTGGAAACTCTATTCCAAAGAAAAGTGTCAGATAAGGTACAGGCTTAATGACAGTGATGTTTATCCCACAATGACGCTCATGCAATTACTTGCTGGATGCGGTGCATGGCCTGACAGACATGACTGGAAGTTGCGGTATGTTCTACAACGCAAGCTATTCACTTAAACTCTGATATAGTTTTCCTCTCCGCTGCGTCACGGCGAGGGCCGGAGAGTACAAACGTTACTACACCTTATTCCCTTTCCCGGTTGATATCGACTATAAAGCGTAATGCTAATGGAAAACAGCGTCATAAAGATCGGTAAAAATTGATTTGAGTTTGCATGGTAGACCAAGCATTGAATGTTCTGGAAATACAACAGGATACAAGCCAGAAGTCTGTGGGAAAATCTTAATTGATCCGCTAATTATAAGAATAAAAGTACCTAAGGTAGACTCATGAATAAAGACAGTACAATTTGTTCTTCCCAATGTCCATAAATCTTACGGCACTTTCTACTCAGTTAGATAAATATCACCTGCGCACAGCTAGAAAATGGATTTGCGGTAAAAAGCATTATGCGATAGGTGACTTAAATTAATGTTTGCACAAGCGTATGCTATCGAATATGATAGATAAATTTCGCATCGGTGAGAAGGACGTACTTAACCAGCTGGCACAATTTGCAGTGGTTATATTTAAAGAGTAAAACAAGCTGAGCATAGAGGAAGGTAACCCCTAGTAACACAAAAGTAACTTCTAGTATTAATGTGCAGTTCATCTGAACACCTATGATCCGGGCACCGAAGTGCGGTGGATCCAGTTGCTAAGGTTGACATCATCAGGAAAACAAATAATGACTAGGTCAAGAAAATGAGTCTGAGTACAAATAGAAGAATATGCAACAACCTTAGAGAAACTCAAAGTCAACTTAACCCTTCTTACCGCTCTGCGGAACGCTACCCACGTAGCTAAGTGACGTAGTGAGCAAGGCGTCAACTATTAACCACTGAGCCCTGAGTTCCCTCCCCCCCCAAGTTCAGGCTATCTCCAATTGATGGGTCCGAACAAGGAAGAAGTCGGCCCTAGGGTGTCAGTTGTTGGGAAGCGCAATATCAAAATATAGAGGTAATTAAACTAATCAGCGATGTATGAAGATCAACAGCTAGATGTAAGAAACCGAATGCCGAAACGCCATTGAACCCGACTGTGCTCTGACTGCTTGGGTCTCCATCAACTAGCGTGGAGTATCCTGGGGCCTTATCCACGAAGAGGGCATGTATCAGCCTGACCAAATCTCTCGGTCAATTCCCTCATGCATTTATGTCACGTCATAGACAGGCTACCTCGCCGTTTCGCCCAAATTGGTGCAGCCCCGGCGTATAATGCACGTCAAGGAAACTGGTCAGCGGGCGTACAGAGGATAGTACCTAGCCAACGTAGGCAAGTAAAATTCTCTAAACAATCGAGTAAGACACCAGAATGCTTCTTGCCAGAAACCAACTGGTGGACCTCAGCATTGCTCACCCAGTGTTGCCATCCAATTTGTGCAATACTACTTGAGCATCGATGGTCAGACACGGTCAACCGTTTGCTGTCTTTGCTGCGTACTGGCCAGTTCTCCGACCGGTGCAGTTACACCAGCATTATCGCAGCTTTATAAACCATAACATTCACTGACGGGCTGACATTCCCATGTCTTCGTAGACGAATGAGCATGTGTAAATCCAGACGGGCCTTTATGATATGGCAAGTAATCTCCAGTGATGTAACCACTAGATGTGACACATCTGTTTAGGTAAGTGAAACGATCCATCATTATCAGTGGCTGTTCGGTGATAGCTAGAACCAGAGTTCCGCTCCAGGCCATTATCGATACCATAGTCATACCTATGACATGTGCGAAGCCAGTGCCGAAGGGTGCAGCGCTACACACAAGTCTATTCTGCAGCGTTTGCGTGACCTTTGCGTCGTCTGTAAATTTAAGATTTAGTCAGTCTCCTAGCAAAACTTGCTCACGAAAATGGACTATAAATGCTGTGGCATACATGATCATTTTGGTCATGAGAAATGGAATAAAAGCTACTCTGTCGATCTCTGCTTTTCGTGGGAATCTCCGGAGACAACTTCTGTAGACCCGCGACATACCTCGGGAGACACTAGAGACTTCTGAATATAAAGGAGCTTAGCCAGCATGCCCTTCATGACAAGACTCTCCACAAGCTAAGGCTATTAACATAACCGACGTTGGCATTTAAGTCAAGAAATACCACCGTGTGCGCTAGTCTCTATTTGTGTCCATGCTCTAACACTTTGCGAAAAGTAAATGTGTGGTCGAAGTGCTTACAAAAGCGTGATTACAAATGTTACTTGTGAAATGTTTGGATTCAATGAAGAAAGGCTGGTACTTAAATGATTTTCGCACTATTCATTCTGGATCTCCTTGAAGATGTGCCCAACAGTTGACGTTCGCATATCTGAAGGCAACTCCATTATCAGTAACCGTGTTTAAGAGAGCAGAAGCCCTAGTCAACAACGAATTACCTCCATGCTTCAGCAAAGATGGAGGAAGGTCTCTGTGCTCAGGAGCCTTGTTTCTTTGTAAAACAGCTCGGCTCAACTCGAATATCTTCCAAAGTGGGAGGGGTCACATCAACTTCCCACGTTAGCTCAGCTGACCCGGCGACGCGTTGGCGCAGCAGACTACCTGAACTGATCTTCAAAATGTTACGCCCAACGGGCTAGTCGACAAGCTGAGGATGGATCTAATTCCCATCTTTAACTGCCATATTGCACTAATTGACGGCTTTGGCGGACTGTTGTTCCGGATGGGCTTGAAAATCACTCGGCTCTTCCTAACAGCATTAATTTTCTCCATCTCTTTAGCGCTTTTTATCCACCAGCTTTACGGTTGATTCGAAGACGCTTTCCAGTCGTAGTTCCACTGCTTTACGGGCATGCGGTCACTCAATACACATTGAAAGCTGTTTCGGTACTTTGATTAAACTGATTGATGCATCAGAGCTCCACCCACAGTTCGGATGTCTCAAGTTGGGAAAAAAGCATGTCTTCATGGCACAACTGGAAGGATTCAAAGCAGTGTTCGTTTCGCTAGCCTCACTCAGCACGGATAATTAGTGAGCAATATCGTTAGGGTATTGTTAAGCTGCAGAGTGCGAGTTCAAGTTGCAAGTAAGAAGATTAGAAGCTAATCTCCCCTTTGGATTGTGTATAGTGAGCGTCAGACGTACATGCACTAGAGGATCATTGGAATCCTAGCACATGCTCCAAATTGACCGAAAGACTTGTACTGATGTGGGCCATATATGGATGATGTCAATATGGTCCATTTCGGTCCAGGATATTGAGGAATCCGGTGGGCACCAGGTGACGTAGTGTGAACGCTTATAATTTAATGCAGTGCTACCAAGTTATCCATTCTAATACATTGCCTCCAGCATATTTGCTGAGAGCAATAACAATGTTGTAACTATTTTGGGCCACTGCTTCAGTATTGCTAGAAACGCGAAGTGCGCAGTCATTGTAAGCAGATTCAGAACAAGGATGCCGCACATTCATCATCACGTTGTTACTTTTCTGTGCATGTTTCAGAGACACAGCACACCTAACTACCAAAACGTGAAGTGTGGGTGTTAGTGATGCGTCCTGTCCGATTTGACACAGAGTGCGGAAGTTACAAACATGGACTAGGTTTACTGACGGCAGGAGTTGTGAGCTCAGCGGCAGTCTCTTGCTCAGTAGTCGAGGAAGAAGATACATGAGAGTGGAGAGAAAGCGCAACAGAAGTAGGGTGTGTGTTGTCAGCAGGGTTGGTAGGACAAACACTACTCTTTGGCTGCGTAATATCGCAAGGGGGTTTTGTTCGAGATTCCCTACACCTTGCCTTTGACTCCATAATCTGACTCAAAATGCAGTGGAGAGCAACTTCAGCTAGGAGTTGTCATTGCAGAGACGCATTGTGATCCGCTTGTGGGCTGTCACAAACAGCCTTTGGATATCTAGAACATTTCCCACATTAAATCTATCTACACCTAAATGAATGTACTAGTAAAAGTCGGTCGCTTTAATATTGTTGCTTTGGACCATAACAGTAATTTTTTCCCAACTAGCTTTGGCATTTGAAGTAAATGTGCTATCTTATTTTGCAGAATGAATATGTGGTTTTCGGATCAGATACCGCCAATGCCTTAATATCCAGTCCACGTAATGCTTCAAAACGTTATTTTAATACCGGAAACGGACAGCTCAGTCTCTAAGATGTCTGGTCAAATTTCCGATGAGTTTGGCATTTGTATTATTAACTTTTCATCACTTTCGAGTTGACAGCATGTGTACATTTTTACGTTGCGTGTAGTAAAGTAGGTGAGGAAAGCCGCAGTAAGACAATTGCCTATGCAACATTAGGTTGTTACCAGCAACTCAATGATGAGGTCAACTTGATTGGTAATGAAACATTTGCTACGAAAGTGTTAGGCTCAGCGAATAGTTTATCCGCCAGTTTTTTATGCTGTCAACAGTATAAACGCAATAACACCTGTGTACCGATTAAATGTTTGCCACTAATTAACCCGATCTTTTGATTAACAACGAACGTTGGGTTGGAAGATGTAAACGTGGGAATGGAGAAGATTAGTCGCTTAGTTTGCAACGTCACCGTAAAAATTAATTTAACTCACCGTGCTTCATTTAACAGAGCGATTCGGTAATAACGCTGAAATACTGGCTACTGACAGTTTGACATTCGTGTTCACGATGCATTTGTTGTTGTATAGTTACCGTAAAACATGAGAAAATCTAGCTACTCTATTAGATTACATGCTCTGGATTTTTCTTCGCACTGCAAAAGGGTTGGTCATTGTTCTTAAGTAAACCGGTCTGTCCACTAAGCCTTGAATAGAACCACATATCGCTTCTAAGTAGTCAAGTTAGTTAAGCCCTGAATCAATCGTTTAAGGAAACAGTAGGTGAAACTCTGTTGTAACACCATCCTGGCATTCAAATTATGGCAAGTACAATCGGCTAACGTGAACGAAGCTGTTACAAAGTGACCATCTTTTGTTCGAGTCTCTGGCGGAGCATAAAAGCGAAGCGACCGGGGAATAAGTGCTTGAGTGACTTCATATGAGACGCTACCGGTACATACTGAACAACATGACCCTTAAACTAATATAAATTGAATAGCATAAAATAAGTTAATTGTAGAGATTCCTAATAGCATAGTCCCAGCAAACGTTCCTGTCAATAAATTTATTCGTGGGCTTTCTGCCAAAAATCACTATAATTCACTTGCTAGTATAAGCAACCCTCACTTCGAAACCGGCGTCGGTTGGTACTTATTGACTGCTTGGCTGAGGTCATAAGGACCATTAACAGGTTTAGTTGGACACACTTGCTGTTATGGCGAAGAGAATGCCCCAATGGATGTTGTATTGTGAGTTTCTTTGTCCATCCCCATTTACTTAATTTCCCCCACTAATCCCGATCTCATGAAAAACGCATAACATAATATTTAACATCATATTCTTGTGCGGTGTAATTTGTATTAAAATCTGAGTCGCTTATCTTTTTGCATTGTGGCACATGAACTGAGGCGAGTTTCTCACCATCATATAAGGTGTACAGATAATGATGATGTCTAGTAGTATGATCCATGTGTGTTGTGTGTCCGAAACTAAGGTCAATGCCCCTAACGGGTAATTGAATTAACTGCACCCGGCTTATCCTCCCGTTATTGGTTGCACGCATCCGGAGACGCCGATTCAGCACTCACGGGTCAAGCTGGTGTAGGTATCATTCTAAGCTCCAAGGCTGAACCATCGTTGGTTGATTGGATCCCGGTGAACAGCCGTTTATGTGCAGCCCGTTTGACGACATCAGCTCAAGTGGATTCACGAAGTAATACAAAACGCTGTTTGTCTGTTGTTTCCTTTTATGATCCTACTGACTGCAGTTCTATTGCTTCAAAGGACACTTTCTATCACGAACTGAACGCCCTACTACACAGTGTTACTAGTTCAGATATTATAGTACTGCAGGGGATATGAACGCACAAGTACAGCGTCTGAGCTTTTCAGAAGCTCAGCTGGATGGTAATTGTGGGCTTAACTCCGAACGGACTGACAACGGTGAGCGTCTGCTACAACTGTGTGCGGAGCACCAGTTGTCTTTGAGTAGCACTGCTTTTAGACACAGTGGGCGCCTGAAGTGCCACTTGGCGTCCTCCTGCAGCTGGCCAGCGATGGACCCAATTTGACCACATAGCCATAAGTTACAGATGGCGGGGTTTCATCCTGGATTGCCGCTCATACTGGAGTAACCGTGTCGACTCGGATCATGCCTATGTACGCTGTCGTTTCTCCATGAACTTTACCGGGAGGCGCACAAAGCGTCTCCTCCGATTGGCAACTGAAAAATTGTCTCAGCGCTCGGTCAGGCAAGCCTATCAAGACGCACTGCGTACCGAACTCTCTACGTGTTGTTCTTATGACAATGAGCTTCAGTGGAATAAGATCTCGGCTGCCATGGACGACGCAGCAGCTTGTGTTTGTTGCGCAAACTATCGTCACCATACCAGTCACTGGATATCCGAAAGGCCAGTGAACATGTTGGAATCTAGAAGACAACTCCCGGCTGACTCTGAAAACAATGTGACTAGACGGGCTATTAGGTGTGAACTGAAGCATAGCTGACGTGCTGACAAGCAAGACTGGGGATCCAGCGGGCTCCAGAAATGGAGGAGGCAGGAGCAGCAGGCAATTACCGCAAGCTCTTCCAGCTAATCCGCACCACTGGTAAAGTAAAACCAGGCGACATTGAGACAATCAGACAGCGCGTGTGTACTGATACATAATGAGGAGCGCCGTATTGTTCGTTGGGCGGAACACTTTTAATATCCGTTCAGCTGGCCCCTGCTCCCGGAATTCTTCCTACACAGCTGATGCGGTACGAGCCATGGACGGCTGGTTTAGATCCCCCGTAGGAGGCCGAGGTCCGAAAAGCGAACACAACCCTCATTCGTTTTCCTGCATCCGGCATGGATTTCCTCTCACATGCACTACTTAAGGACGGATGTGAGGTCCTCTGTAAACACTGACCACCCTGTTCGAAAGCGGCTAATTGGATCGAATCGATTATAGTGGCTATATACAAGAAGTCCAGTCGCACAGACTGATCTAACCACATGGGTATTAGCTTAACGCCAGTTGTGACAAAATTATTCGCCTCGATTACCGTTCGTCGCCTCACTGCGGAACAGGAAGCTTGGAGTATGGAAGAGCAGGCCGGTTTCCACCCAGGACGTGGCTGTATAGACCATATATTCACTAAGTGGCCTTCGATAGTGCAGCGCCAGGCATACCGCTGACCGACAATAGGTGTGTTCCTCGATTTCAAGTGTGCGTTCGATTCCGTCGAACGATCGAATCCGTTCGAAACACTTGCGCGGAAAAGGGGTTTCTACGAAATATGTGAACATCCTTCGTGCTCTATACTCGAACACTACAGGCCGCGTCAGGGTCTACGATATCCTATCGAATAGCTTTCCGACCAGAATTGGCGTTCGTGAGGGTTGTCCGATGTCCCCGTTTTTGTTCAATTTCGTCGTGGATTCTATCATGGAGTGTTCCGTTGCGGAATCTCCCGATGTAGGCGTTGAGATGCTGCCCGGTGAAAGCTTAGTTGATCTAGATTATGCGGACGATATCATCTTGCTTTTCGACAATGTTGCAATGGCACAATCAACCTTGGATTGTCTGTCCATAGTTGTCCCATTATTTGGTATGCACTTCGCACCTTCAAAGTGCAAAGTGTTGCTGCAGGACCACCAGCCATTTGATGACCTCTTGACGCTTGCTAACGAGGAACTCGAGGTGGTTGTTCAATTCACTTATCTTGGCAACTGCATCAGCAACGATGGGCGCATAGAAACTGACGTTATCTGACGCATTGCAAGTGCCAGAACTGCCTTCTTGAGTCTGCGGCATCTTTGACGACAGAACGGAATGTTCCTCCGTCTGAAAGGTTGTGTACACAAGACCACAGTGTGGGCAGTTCTGCAGATCTGAGGCACCTTCAAGTCTTTGCTCATCGTTGTCTGCGAAGCATTGTTGAATTCGGATGGCACCAGCGTGTTCGCAAAGATGATGTGCGTAGGCGAATACTAGGTGGTGATAATCATGCTAGCTCCCTAGAACAACATATAGCACTGAATAAGTTGCGTTGGCTCGGGTACGTGCTACGTTTGCCTGGTCAAGGCTTACCTAGAAGGGCCTTGTTCAGACTAGCGGGTGTAGGATTGCGCAAGGCTCGAGGTGGACAAAGGCAGCTGGAAATGGAGTAACTGACGACCAAACTGGGTGCCGTTGGTCCGTCTTGCCTTCCGGGCTGGAGTCCACGTGACTCGCCTTGTGCTTGGCTCGAGACTTTACAGGACATGGCTCGCAACCGGCACCAGTGGTGCGTCTGCTGTCGTCTCCTATTCGGGCTGCCTGTTGGCATTGTGTTTGGTGCTGAGTTGTTTGCGGGGTAATGGCTGATTATGACGCGTGGCTGTGAAAGCCGCATGGAAGTTCTCGCCGATGCCGCCTTATGTTTGCACGATAGCCAGCTGTTTGTGACGGTATGTTGTTAACACAATGTATGGGCGCTCTGACCCTGAGTGTTTGTTTAGGGCATTAAGGTTTCCAGGTAAGTCCGCCTTCTCTCCCGCTTTTTATTCTTTATTTCATAGGTCCTCCTAGTTGAATGTCAGCGAAGCATCAGTTCAAATGTCCGATGCACTGTTGTTGTTGATGTATCTGGGTAGTATAATCCACATAACAATTAGAAAAACTGGATTATGTGCATACTGGGGCTCAGAAGTTTATGTATGTCAAATTATAATCCAATTACACGCATTTCACATTATCTATTGGTCATCATGTTCTTGTTTATGAAACATACAGCATAATAGGTGAAGGCGAGCTTACAGTTGAATTTGTTTTTCACTTCATAACACACATGCCATCAAAGATGTTATTTGGCACGTCTCGGTACAGCGCTGTAACAGATACAGAAATTCAAAATTTTTCTGATGAAAATGTTTCCTTAAATGTGTATATGGGATTAGTACTTGCATGTATTAAACAGGTATGAGCATATGCACTGCCGCTAAATTCTGTTTGTAAATGGGCGCACCAACACCATGTAGAGCCGTTGCCTTCTCACAACCAGCTTAACAAATACATTCCCGTTGTTTCTTTGACAGTTTTATCATTTAGTGCATCCGTTTCTTAATACGATGGGTTGTGCTTCGCGCGGTCATATATGTGCAGGTCCTCTTGTTCCTGGTTAGCATTTATGCAAAGAAATTAAGGTCACCCGGTAGCAGGTATCTTTAACTAGGCCAAATGGACACTACAAATCTACACTGTAGGGTTCTTATTAATGATGACTTGGGTTTCTAGCCATAATGCTTTAAGCGAAGCTCTGTAGAATGAGCAAAGCAAACTGTGATTTATTCTTGCTCTTGTAATGGTAAATGAATGTTGTGACTTAGAACTGTGCCATACAAAGTACTCGACAGTACAGCCACTCAAGAATTAAGTGTTCAGGTCAACGAATTTGTTTTCGAATCCGGTAACAATGGGACTCTATTCTGTCGACATTCTCTGTGAATTGAAATGGAGTTATAGAGTGCTTTCATAAATTACAAGCATTTTACTATAAGACCTCACTTATAGTCGCTGAAATCGACCACGAAACTGCCGAAGCATACATCTGGACAAGATGTTCATTTAGTTGCCGTGTGCTCGTGCACACGGTGCATACTTGCCACAGCGCACGTTGGAAGCAGGCAACGGGTGCCATCCAACTCTGATAAGCCTTTCGCGAACTACGTGTCTAGTTTGGTCCGGCTGCTCAATAGAATTGCCAGGACAGAAAAGCAAAGTTTGCTATCTGTGAATGTGAATATTCGGAGTAAATACCAGCTAATTTGTATGTACTGCACAACTAATTGTGCCTGATTAGTACAATAGAAGATCACACCATTGGATCATGTCCGACCATTGACTACCTGCAGTTTTCCATGTCCGTGGGTGTATACAGCTGCATGCAAGCTTCATAACGAAAATTAACTGTTAGAGCTCTGAGAAAACACCAGCAAGGTAGCTGATAAAGTCGATCCATGTCTCTAAGTATGAAATACATAGGGTTGAATGCGTAAAGGTTTAATACCAGTTGCTATGGATCACTCGGTAGTGCATTCCACGCAACGCATAGAAACCAATTTTCGATCCGGAAATCGAATCCGGAATTGAGCCACTATGCGCTTTTCGAATGGTTAGGGTAACAATTATGTGGTTAATCTCAGGAACATCTAGACCAAAATGTGTACAAAAATTTTGGATTCAAATTGCAATCAGGAATCAAGCAAGATCAACTCGAGGCAACAGCTAACTAAGGCACAACCAGTCACACCGATAATTAAGTTAGTTGCAATCGATTGCAATTTACAAGGAAGCATTCCATAGTTCAATCAGTCACGTCACAATACATGTATTTGGCGTGGGGTGAGCTTACGGACGCTGAAAAAGATGAGGACACTAGTGATCGTGAACGCTCTAGTTCAGGCTGAGAATATGTTAGTGATGTGGATTTACAGAATATATGAGGCTGAACATATATGTAGCGGCAGCGAATACGGCTGGCGGTAAAATGATCCTGCACCAAGGTAGTCAGGAAAAATGCGAAGTGGAAATTGTAACGGTGACATTCTTGAATACGTGAAAGCTCCGTAACACTTGTTCATTCTGGTTAGACCATTTGCTTTTTTATAACTTCATTGAAAAATGCGTTGTATCGAATAACAATCGCTTCTGCATGAAGAGCTGAGTGTCCCTTGGTTAATTATCTACGAGTAACAAAAGCTTATATTGCATTAAATTAAATTACAACTGAAAGGTTTTGATTAAATACAAGCAGCTACTTTAGGTGCTCAAAAACCTGCTTCCTCAGCATCAACCCCTACCAATACATTTGCACCTGTGGAACTTGTCGCATGATTCTTCAGTTAGATGCTTTTACTGGAAAATGCTTTTTGCAGTTGTTCTCTATGCGGAGTAAATGCTGCTCGAACAAGCCGAGGTTCCCTGACTGTTGTTCAGCAAATGTGACATCTTTGCAATGACACCTAAAATGTCTCCTTAAGGTGGTTTATCTTAATTGGTAAAACGCAGTATGGGACTTGTCATTTATATAGTGATGTCAGTATTTAAAAGGTTGTATGAAGGCTGCATAGGTAATAAACACCGACATCCCGCGTACACATTAGTGCACTCAAAGTTCAAACCTTGTTTACCTGTAGTTGTGTGGGCCATTTTGCGGAATCAGTAGTCAGGAATCAGTAGTCTTATGGCCTACACTGCAAAACGCGTCCATCTCCACCTCAAAAAGATGATTGTCCCAAAGGTATTTTAATAAAATCCTTGTGTTTGTGTCTTTGATCTACATCAATTATAAATGATTGCATTTACTGAACTACGTCTGTGTTAATAGGCCAACTATTGAGCGCAGTGATGAAAAGGAGCCAGAGGTAAGACGTATCCTGCCAGCTTACATTCACTAGTTACAAACGTAATAATGTTCTGTTAGCCTTTGCATAACTGTGCTTCTAAAGCTTACTTTTGCAGTACACTTGTGGTTGCATTTGCAGTGAATATCCTCATAGGTCTGCTTCTATAAAGTAGGGGACCAAGACCACAAATTATCGCTGTCATGTGATGTGGATATCACTGGTCCAAATAGGCAGTTCCTTGTTTTATACATGCATCAGTAGCTACTTGCTTTCATTGCTTTATTCAATTGTGTTCCGTAAAACCATTTTGTTCTACAGTAACTACATTGATCATCTGTCATATTTTCAGTCATGTGGATAATTTTGTTGGTAAGTATACCGACAAACGTTGAAGAAATAATGTCATCTGAATCGAAACTCCTGGATGGAAGTTTACAAAGAAATTGCAGCTCCGGCAGCAAGAATTATCTACAGTATCAAGCAGATCTCCTCAGCAGAATGATCAATATTTGCAAAAATGCATATTGAAAACGAGATAGGCCTCAGTAACTAAATGGGCTTAAAACAGTGCATATTGTGTACCTGTACTCCACATCAAACACCCAGAATGTGAAATCAAGAACCCGTTGCCAACGGGACACCTCGCAAAACCAAGCGCGAGTTTTAAACCACACTTAGTCATCCTTTGCTGACGTCCATGTCACTTAGAGTTTTGGCTTTGCCTACTTATACTGCAATTATACTGCTTATACTTATATTGCAATTACTAAACATGAGCCAATTTTAACCGATAGAACCAATTGACCTGCTTATGAAAAGCGAGACTCATTTGATCGGACATCTGGCTAATAAAAGAGGTTTTAGGGCTGTTCGCAATAACTAAAGTCTTTTTGCTCGTGTATTTCGATAAAACATAACAATCTTCATCTATTCTCGGCAGTTTGGTATGTTAAACACAATGTGCGCTTCACCCTAAGTGTCATGTCTATCTGTTGCGCACATACACTTTCATGGAAGACATCGTTCGTTTTCTAGACTTCGCTTTTAATCTGACCTAATCCCTTTGCCCCCCAAGTACTACAATGACGTCCGAAAGTATTGGAATCCGCTCTAGGCTAAACATACGGTAGAATTAGTGCTTTGAAGTAGACACAAGCTACAAATAAAGACTTTGTACTTCCGGCAATCATCGTCCAGAAAATACAGAACAAACTGGCTTTGATTGTTGCTCATTCAAGATTTGCTTCCGAATCTCAACATGGCACAACCCCCCTTAACCAGAAAAGAATGTAAGGTGATCCTGCACCCGCTTGTACTGAGGTGCTTTCCAGTGTCTGTCTGCTTACCTGTGTGAAATAGTCCCAGGCGATGCATCGGTACGTCGCGTACAAATCAGCCGCAGGCGTATTCACAGCGGTTGGCATAAGTTCACACGTATCTTCATCCATTACTTAAAAATGTTTGTCAACAATGGCACGAGTTATCCTCAACAAACAATCCAAGCGTCGGTCTCGTCAAACTTGTCATAACAACCAAGAAGTGGCTAAATTATAAGGTCATCAGTGTTGATATCACAGTTTGGTATGTCCCATTTGAGTGATGATCGACACAGTAGAAAATGTGGCTTACACGCTGATCAAGTTAAAGATTTAATAATCCAGCTATTAGAAGGTCTGTGTTCTCTGCACTTTAGGTAGCGCGACTTATGCTGTCGTGTACTGTCTTAAATGGATTTTCAGAAACAAAACTTTCTCCACCATCTATTATGAAGGCCGTCCTGATAGAATACTAATACTACACTGTTTTGATTGGCGCTTTCAAACTGTGTTCTTTGGGAGCCTGGCAAGTTTATCTAAACATAATATTGCATCGGCTATACACTGATTCATGGCAGTACAGCGGTGTTGATTCCACCACGCTTCAAACGAATGAGAACACCATAAATCTGTCTGACTACTGCTGAGCATTCCTTTGGACCGTAACGATCATGCGTTGATACTGTTCCACCACCCGTTCAACTATTAGGTTTCGCAGAATCTTTCAAAAATTCATGTCGTCACATATTGTAATGCTTTGTAGGACCACGCGAATGAAATTAGCTGACCCTCATAGTGAAACGCTTCCAAGTATTTTTCATCTTGGGAATTTATCAAAACATTTAACCGGCCAATGGCTGGTGCACCCAAAATCAACTTCTTTCCCATGAAGGTTTTACGTAGCAACACGTGCTTCACGATTACCTTCCTACTTCTTTAAAGGCATCTGATTCCACTTCTCTGGCAGATAGCTGCTCTGCCACTCGGACTCAGGGTCTTTGGGATGTCAACGGAGGCATCTAGGCTAGGCCATCGAGCAAGAGTTTACAGCGCTTGTCGCGGCTAAGTACTAAGTGTGGGTTTTTTTTGCATTAGTTTATATGAGTAGAATGGGACATGTCAACTCAAGGTGGGCTGTGGTTCAGTTAAGTGAAAGTGTCAGTTTGGTCACAGGCACAAAACCAGTAAAAAAGAATTACTTCTCAATGAATCAGAAATCACCCAATTGAACTGCTGAATCACTTGGTAAGTAGTAGAGCTCGAAGCTACACGTCCTTACATATTGCTGTCCAGAACGAAAACGCTTGAAGTGCAATACCACGAGGTGAATCCACGGCATCAAAGTCAGTTGGGCAAATATAAAACATTAACAGTAGTTTGAGATAAATGTTTATATCTTCCGCTAAGTTGCATCCATCTTAGCAACCATGGATATGTTAAGCGCGGGGTTTCTGCTTACTATAGTTTGTGTACCGGAGCAAACATAGTGTGAATTAACCAGCCTTGTTAGACAACAATTCACTTGTACACTTTAACATGCCCCTTAGCTAACATCCTTCATGCAGTACTCAGGGTAGCATCAATCTTTGCGCAACTATTATTCAAGCACAATATGTGCTGGAGAAACTGATGACCTCACAAAAGCTCAGCGCTCTTAATCCACACTACCTGAATAAAAATGCATTTAAGTTTGCTCCCATAAATATGTTTGCATAACTACAGTGGTGTAGCAATTAATTTTGCTTCCTGGGCTGGTGGCAAAATTTTTTAACTGGCAGCATTGAATCCGTAGACACACAAAATCGACTCAATGTAAAGCGCGCATTAATGTTCAATGAAATGGATGATGGTTTGAGACACTGAGACAAGTGTGATGTTGTGACCACAATGGGACTAGTAAAGAGATCGCAGGGTAGAACGTTCGCACAGGTATGACACACGGTGCAATGTTGTTGTTGGTCATACAGAGCAACATTAACGTTAGCTTATCTGGAAATTTTGCTCTTAATATTTGGTAGTGAACAATCAACGGTACTAAAGTGCCGCCCCTTGTCACATGCCGCCCAGGGCGAACCGCTCTTCCCTGATCCCCCTGGCTACTCTTCTGTATAGCTAACCAGTTAATACGAACTATGCCAAGAAGCTATGAGGGTACCCATGTGGAAGCCTAGGTTAGTCTCTGCAGCCCATAGTATAATTGGTTGAACAACTACCATTCATTTATCACTGGTACAAGGGCAGTTACTTGACAAGCTCCGCAGGAACTCAAAGTCAAAACTACTATCTCAAACAATTTGTGATTCACCTATTTAAGGGTTTATCGAGTGAATTCACTGCTGAATAACAGCAGTGTAAAATACGAATTGAATGCAAACAAAACAGAACATGGGGGCTGTTTAAGCGGATGTACTCTGTGAGAAAGAAAAAATGGTGTACACTAACTCATAAACCGCAACGTTAAGTCTGTGTGACAAATAAATCCGGTTTGATGGTCTGATTAATATATACCAAAGTAGCACAGCTTACGCAAGGCAGTGATGGGGGCAAAAAGCAAATTACACCTATTTCTGCTAATACAAAATATGGGAAGCAAAGGTGTGTTCGCTTACGAGTTCCAAGATAGGCAAACAGGAAGATAAACAGAGTTCCGTCGACATTCCAGACGGCTATATTATTCACTATTTCAGACAGTTACTTCTGTGATTGGCATGATGGCAGAGTTTCAACAAGTGACAATATAAATGACAAGGGTACATTATTTTGAGACCGCAATATTACTTTCGGTAGCGTCCGCTGAAAACTCCAAACGACTTTAACTTTTGCTGGTAGGACAGACTCTGTAGGCACCCGTTCTATTCCCACTTTATGGTGGTTCTTGCACCTCCAGGTCATGCTCCTACCAAGGGTGCCAAGCTTGGCGTGTTAAATATGGTGGCCCAGGTAGGAATTTCACATCATCGGGAAGACTTATGGGTCATAGCTCCCGAATGTCCTCCGCCGCAGGCCGACGTGCTAGTTTCCTCTATTGGCAACTGTCTCAATTTCTTTTGCAAAGCAATGATTACTTGGAATGAGCACATCACGTTCTCATTCCTGGAAACTGGTTTGCAACACGTGTAACCCCAGTCATTACGCGTAGTCATGCCTATGGCAGACTTGAGCAGCATGATATTTTTCCACCTTGAATGACTTGATATTTTGAAAAGATCAGCTGGAAATCATGTTGTGGTGATGCTGAAGCTCTTTTTGTTCATCCGGTTCCCTGATCAATCGCCATTTCTTGCTGTCAACCGCGCAGAATAGGAAATATGGAGCAAGTGCTCATGCTAGATCGTTGGTAAGGACCAAGGATAGACGAGTCCTTAGCACAGAGCCTTGGGTTATACCACACGGTACCAAGATTACGTCGGATAGAGGTTCTCGTACCCTCACCTCAAGCCGATGTTCAGTCAGGAAATTGCCCGTCGTACGTAGGAGTGCATCATCCATGCCAAATATCTGAAGGGTATACGGAGGTGTATATGGTAATCTAAGCGAACAAACGCTTCTGAGTAGTCCAGGTGATTGACGTCCACACCTGCTCCACCATCAACGGCTTCACTCCAGCTATTGTGTGCAAGCAACAGCTACGTTGTGCATGAGTGGTTTTGACGGAAGTCATCATGCTCCGTCGCTAATATATTGAGATTTTCCTGATACAGTTTCAGTGCATCTGGGATCATTGAGCCCATAACTTTGAAACGCAAAGAAAGTAGCGTTATCGGAAGGTAATTATTTGGGCTAGTGCTGTTACTTCTCTTCTAAATAGGATTGATGACCCTCGTATTCAAGTTGCTGGAATTTGGTTCTCCTCTGGATAACGCTGATCGAAAGTAGCCAGAGGTACGGCCCGGTCACTGACTGCTAACTATAGGACCTTTAGTCAAATGTTATCGACACCAAGAGAGTTGTGGATACTCATGGACAATGGCCTCTTTAATACAGCTTTTGCAATAAAAGTACTAATTTATAAGCTTGATAGTGAGCAATAAACACGGGGAGAAGGTTGGGCTCGGTACCATGTGGAATGTTTGTGAGCAAGGGAGCCGGAAGGGAAAGGCTGCTTCTGTTGCTGATCGTGCGCACTCGTCAGTCTCAACTAGTGCTGGGATTCTGTTCTGCACCATACGAAGGTCAATACCATGCATGTATAAACGGTTGCGCTTCGTACAGTATCGCTCCATTAACTCATGCCGATGCTTTAACTTGTCCCGCGGGTCAATCTCATACAAAAGTCAAGCTGTGTCACGTAGGCAGACCAAGTTTCTAACTTCGGGGGTCTTTGTGAGCCCTCCATACTAAATCCCTTCAATGAGTGTTCTGCTCCTCAAAAATGATTTGCTTTTACCTTTATGATGAGAGGATTACGTGTCGGACGCGTACGCTACTATTGTGTTAAATGTTCATGTGAAAGTTTCATATGTAACCTCTGGGGGTATTCAGTCAAATATGTCCAAGATACTTTCTTATCAAAAGTAAAGGATGCGTCGTGGTGCATGATGGTTTAAAATTTATAATCCTCTTCCTGTGAATATTCCATATTGCAAACAAAAGGTAGGGAAACAAGGTTACTGGGACCTCTTGGTGTGCTTGTAACTCCTCCGTCGACCTTTAGTTCTTTGTTGGTGAGCACAAGGTCAACTTTCGACGGGCTGTTAGCAGTTCGAAAAGTAATGAGCTAGGTCCCGTGGTTGCGCAAAGGGCAAATGGATATTAGCTTTTGCAATCACGCTTTAACCTGCATGCTATTGGTTGCCGGTATTTCCAGCTCGCGAACATGGAACTCGTCTGCGATGAAAACGTTACTGTATGACTCGTTCAAGCAACCTTAAGAAAGTGGCTCAGTTTGGAGTCCACTTTTGACGTAGATTTTTGAGAACGGCAAATTACATTTATAAGACGTGTTTTGTTCAGGTTATATAGACAGCACTAAGACGAAAACGCAGCACGGATTTTCGAATGAGTAATAATTTCACATCGGAGGTTAGCCTGGTGTTAATGAATTATACTCTCCAATGCTGTCGTTCCGAAGCAACGATATACTGGGTAAATTGATTTCAGAGTCAACTAGTTCAAAACTTGAAAAGGTATCCGTAATCATACTGAGATTCCGCGGTCGGGAGTCCTGGCGTTCTCTAAGTTTGATCAACTCAGTAAAAGGTCCTTAAGCGTTAGTATACAAACATGATAGTGTGTTTGGATGGTAGAAGTGTGTTGGTGCACGTCAACTGCTTTACTAGTTCACCGATCGTTTGACGGCCGGCAACTAAGCATTGTTTGTTTTGGTCGTTAGCTCTTTAATTCCGGTCAGGCTGCATGGTAGCACAGATCGTTCCATGTCGCGATGTTATCTCATGCTTGTCGCTGTGTTGTCGATTGTCGCGAGTGCCAATGTTTCCACCACTCAGCATGACTGTGGAGGCGAAGTGTTTATTGAAGTTGCATGTTGCAACTTAGTTCTGACCACGCTTGGCTGTGCGCTTACAATCTTTAATGTAATCGTGCTTGGTAACCTAGAGCGGTACGTTAACCACTTATCCAACAGGATTTCTGTCATTCCTTCGGAGTTTAGCACCACTTGCAATAACTTCGGAACACACGCTTTGTAGTTTCGTGATGAAAGAATTCTCCTTAACGATTTTGAAATACTAACGTCCAGATTGAGGGATTGGCGGATGTAGTACCACTACTTTTGGTTATGAAATTGCACTTCCTAAATACTGAATACTGAGAGTATGCAGGGATTGGAAACGCCTCATTGCAGCTGCGTCTAATAGTTTTCAAGCAAATCAACCTAGGATTATGATGATGATTCTCGAAATCCCAAGTCTGCAGAGTGGAATGCTGGTATTTCTTAAACTATGACACCGAATTTGCTTTGATTATGTTTGCAGACAGGTAGTTCCAAATATCCACCGCCCTCCGCTGGAAGCAGAGTTGGTGTGCAACCCACTTCAAATCCGGTACTACAAGCTTTACCGGTGTCCTTCTATGCTGCGTGGTGTGCGCAGATGAATCAACAGCCTCAACGTGGGGTAATTACCATGTGATATCCGGTGCGTCATCATGAGGTCAATCCGCATTCGACGATTAGACAGGGTGCACAACCCTAGTCTGTTGCACCGGTCTTCATATGGCACACCTCTTAAACCGGGGATGAGCGTTGTGGCCACATGCTGTACCCGCTCAATCCTTTGTAACTCGCACCGGATGAGCGGACAGAAGGCGGGTGAGCTGTACTCTAGCGTTGGCCTGATGATAAAAGGGAAGAGGCGGGTGGCGTTAGTGACACAGTATCCGACGGTACACGCAGCTCACGTCCAGTCGTCATAAGGGGTGTTCTTGGACCGGTAGAATTGTGGATCCAGTATATTAGGAAGACGCCGAATAAGTTTGGTTTTCTTAAATTCGGTTGTCGTTGGCTGCCAGAGTTGTGCTTTTCCGTTGACGGTCCTTTCTAAGGAACATCTAATATTATGCGTAACATGCTGTATGCTTTAAGAAGGGGGACTGCTGAGAGTAGGACAAACACTGCCTCCATTGTTTACTCGAAATTATCCGAAGGCATCGAGGTTCGTCGTAGTGCACTGACGTTAGGGTCGCGCTATGCGTCCGGCATAGTGGACTCAACCAGAATACCAATCGTATAGCAGATGGAATTCCACTGGTTGCGATCGTCTAGCAACTTGCTCTTTATTTTGCCAGCTTTAATCCCGGAATCGTGGGTGTAAATGCGAGTTAACGCACTGTACCTCCAGTAACTTTCTATTTGATAATAATGGCTGGCAACTTAAATTGATTAGCAGGGGCAATAACGTGTCATGAAAACCGCAACGCATAGTCCTTGCTTGGTTTAGATGATGGACAAGCGGGTTTCGCCTCTGGCATCTAGCTCGTGGCGAGCGATGTGTATTAAACCCGGATTTTGGCTTCTGACTTTGCGGCTGACTCGTCAATTGTGGCAGGTGGGATGAGTTAATGCAGTTACGAGAAATAGGACATGCCAATTTAGAGGGTTAGTAAATGTCGGAGTGGGTAGCGCCGATGTCGTAAGGCGGTTAGAAAGTTGGAAGTTACCCCTCGAATAAGGGACAGAGCTCTGAGTTTTATTGTATAACAAGACCTGTGTTGCTGGATTCCACTGACGAAGCCCTGCATTTCACCATCTGTTAAAGTTTCAGTGTTTTTACAGGTTATGAACGCCAATATAAAATTGTCCATTGGAATTTCTCTAAAGTTTTGGCAGCAGTCAGAACCATTTGTCACTTAGTTTCTAGATGACTTATACCACCACACCTTGGGTTGAACGCAAGGGCATCATTTGAACAGGTGATGCTCATTCCGATCCTTTGTGCATATTTCGAATCCGCACGCTTGCTACTAAGTGAAAGGGTGTTTATCACCGGCAGTTATTGCGCTCGAACGCTGCACTTGTCTAGTCAAGTGAGGTAGAACGCAAGTGATCCTCACGTTTTGGTCCGAGGAGCACGTTCGATGTCGAGTACCGCAGTGAGCGTGTCACGGAACGGACACAGGTACACGCAGTTTGTCTGTTTCATGGACTGACAACGGTTCCCGTTGGGTTCGGCTGTTAAAATTGGTTTTGGATGGTGTATATCAGCGAATAGGTGTCGACGATGGCTGATTGTAATTAAAAGCACAAATGGAATTGCAGCTTCCTTAGAAAGGATCCTGTAGGAATACTCCCAGCACCACCAGATAGCGCACAGAATCCTTTATCCATCGCCATCTTGCAGCAGTACGATTTGTTTGAAAACAACAAGGCGTATCTGGTTTTGTGAAGGCAGCGTGCTTAAATAACCTGTGTGACACAAATCACTTTGCGCAGGAAATTATGCTGCAAAAATGTGTCCACTGAATACAGAGTTACTCAGCTCCGTATGAGTGTATGCTGACTGCGATAGGTGAAGGGAAGAGGCAAAAACTCGTGACAGGGTAGAGCACATTTACTATGGGACCGGAGTAAGTTACTTGTTCATACGTCAATCCCAACAATTTCCACACACTAACTCTGTTGATGTTTTCCAACACTACGTGGTCCAGTAGAAAACTCGTATTTATATGTACCTAAAGAGTTGAAATGAATCAATTAGGTCAATACAAGGTTTACCAGCATCTATCATGCACTAAGAAATGTCCGATAGATTGTGCAAGTTGGACAGGTTTGTCGATACTGAGCTATACATTGATACATCTTGCCTAAGGTTCTTGAAGACTTTAATTCCCTTGGTCGTCACATGTACTTCAGAAGTACCATGGGTACTTAATGAGTGATTCTGTTGTGAATTGCACAGAGAACTATACAACTCGGCCTTACTTGGATGTGAGTGTATGTTGCACCTAGTGCAACCCAGTCGAAGGCTGCTGAGTCGGCCCTGAAGAATCAGACCTGAGATGATACGATGGTATAAGAATGCCCAGTTCCAAATTTCTGCTCTAGATTGTTTATCTAATAGGTTGATATGGTTAAAAGCGGTTATCATACACACAGAATGAAAAAGCAGACTTCGTCGTTATCAATGCTACATCACAGCGCGCACTACTATCGATTACGTCCGCAGCATCTGCACTGGGCTTTTCAGGAGACAGTTCTCAAAGATTTTGTCCAAAATGAGGTTGGCAGTTCAAGACAACGTGTTTAAGCATCGAAAGAACTGGTCATCAATTCAACAACCAGCAGGGAGTGATTGGGAATTTCGGCTGTCCTAAATTTTGCAGTTTTGACACGTACGTGAGGGTGGAGATAAAATATGCCATTTTCTAATGAATCCACGGTATTGGTCTGATCTCACCTCACAAGCTGCCATGTATGGAATAAAAAGGTAAACAATTTGCTCATTCTCCAGGCAAACGTTTACTAAAATCTCTGGAAATTAGCAGCGGAGTTTATGAATACTGAATAAAGGGTATATAGAGTTTGTAGGCACAAATATGTTTCTCCATCATATTTAGATCAGGCTTGTGCACAGAATCAGATGACTGACTCCTTCTCGTTGTCAGCATGATACCGACGCGCCATTGGTTATTCTGAGTGATTTGCTCCCTAACTATGCGAACCACAAAGTGGGTGTATTGAAGTTGCTGAAATTGCCACATAGTTTTCCCCTCGAGTACTTTTTAAAGCCGTGTTCCAATATTTCTATACTCGAAGCTAAAAGCAAAATGGGTTAGTTATCCACTGTAGGTTTGATACCAATTTGCGTGCTACAGTTCTTTCTAGGTAGCACATCCTGAAACACTATAAACATGCTTACCAATATCTCTTGGAACTCTATTGGAAAGCAAATATAAAGGGCTAGCACCCGGGGTTCGTCACAAACTACAACAGCCTGGAAAGCTGAAGAAGCATTTTGTCTCCCCGATAACCACAGAAGTGAAACACCCTCCAAACGCATTTGCTTTTGCCCTACCTACTGGTCATTTGAATAAACGATGAAGATACACTAGCCTAGTTGCAGTACTTGACACAGTCCATGTCCATGTGTTGATGAAATAATCGCGGAACAAACGGTAGCGAGGCCCAGAAAATAGTGACAATAGTGACAATGAGAAGACGGATGACCCATTATCATATTCTTTACTTTTTCGACACCATTTTCACCCTGTATTTTCCCGCGAGTATCTCACGGGATGTGTTGCAGCTTTGTTTATTTCCGCTACAAACGACTTTTCAGCAGTAGAAATACGACCACACTACTTCTCTCCAAACATAAGGGTGTGTTCATTATTTCTGCACTTCGGTTGGCAATGAATGGCGCAATTTTTAGGGCAACATCATTCAATTTTAACGTCTACGGCTTCAAAACTGAAAGGGCAGTTTAACATCGTGCAAGGCAGTACTAGTCATGGAAAAGTCTAAATCAAGCTGCAAGCTTATCCCTTAATTTATTTTATGAAGTTGTGCTTTTCTGATGTAATATAATTTTGAGTTTCTGTTTATGCTCGATTCTGTTCTGCGCTTCGTATATTCTTCAGTCCTAAAATCCTTGGAAACTGAAATCTTGTGACCCGTTTAGACCATAATTAACCATCACTGGGCACAGGTCGTTTATCTGCAAGCTTCTCACACGCTACATCCGGAATTCTGATGTTATGCGACTGACATATGCAATGGACGTGCAAAGGTGTGTTGTTGTCGGTTGCTAAACATTACACGCTTGCAAAGGCTTCTGTTGTAGCTCTCCTCGTTATGCAGCATCTGAGAGAACTGTAGTCTATCATTAGAATAGATGCAACTGGTACTCTAAAACAGGACGAGTTAATCTGCATTCTTCTCGCAGTAAGGATATGGAGCCTACTCCACCAATGAGTGATAGTTTAAAAGGAGCAATCTAAATCACTATGTAGCAAAGTAGACCTATCGTAGATGAGGTTGTCTGGGTGCGCAGATTGGTTCTTATTGGCAGTTGGATAGCAATACTTCTCAACGACACCCGGTGCTTTTCCCAGTCGCTGAATACCGGTGTACCGGTTGAGTGGCAATGTCGGTTTACACGTGGATGCTTGCGATTTTTATTTTTCAGGCCGGAAGCTCGTGGGCTACGTGTAAGTTTCAAGTCGATCAGCATAAATAGGTTGCTTAAGTACCGATTTAATTCCTAGTAATATTATACCACATATACTGGCAGAAACAAGCATGAAACCTAGCCATTTGCAAATAGTTAGCTACCGCATTTGTTCTGTGTCTACTTTGCGTATTAATTAGAGTCAGCTAATGGTGAGGCAATAAGTATGAAAATGTGCAGTTCTTGTGAGTATTGTCAAATCGCGTTGCATATCATTTGATAATACTACTAATAAGGAAGGTCAAAGGAATCTTGTGGCCTCTGTACATCATAGGCTGTTTCGTACATTCAAGAAAATACCTAATTCATTGTGAAAAACTAGCTCAGCAATTGGTTCTGTAATCATTCATGGAGAAAACATTTATGTAACAAGTTCAGTCGTTTAGGAGACTTAGGACCTGCAGAAACTCTAGATCACATTGATAGTCAAGGATACTAGTATGCGTCAGCGTAATTCCCCAAAACAGTTGACTAAAGCGCCAGTAACAGTTGAACTAAGGCCGGTGGAAAAAGGTTTTGTAGATTTTCGCACCAAGCTCTCTAGATGCATTAGTGCAAGCAACCATATTTAAGTCACAAAATTGATGAAATATTGTTATTCAGTAGGATTGAAAACGGCAGCAACCGCAACAAAAGTTGTTCAGGCAAATTTCTCAACGCAATACTGGAAGCATAAACAAACCCTACATAAATACATTACAGCTTTTAGGAATAACCTTGACCGCCGAAACACATCGGGATATATATTTATATATGTGTATTTACATATATTTCTATCTGCTTCAGAATTTCAATATTGATTACTATAACCCTATTTCGTGTTTCCATTCAGTCCAATGGAAAAAGTTGCGTAATGAAGGACAAGGTGCGTAACATGCAACTTTACGTATTTTGCTGTACTAAAATGCTAATAGATCAAAGAACATGCTCATCTTTTACTGTCAACCTCTTTATTTGCGTCGAAGAATGGCCATTTTACTAAGCACTAAACATTGTGCGCTACGTGTTTTTAGGTCAGAGACATTGGTGTTTATTTAAACTTGTCGTCAACTCATACAAGTTTATCAGAATGGCTGGCTGCTGCGAGATAGAACGTTGCATATTCCTGGGCTACGGATCATGAAGATTTTGTAACTCGAATCACCTTTGATCCGTCCGAAAGTGGTAACCTGCTGCACTGTGCGAAACATGATTTTACACATCCGTTTGCAATATGCTTAGAGCCAAACAACAAATACTAACAAGCCACGCTGTCTGTAGAGGACACTTTAATTCAAATTACTTAAACATGGCAGCTCGTCTACATATAGTACCTTACAAGTGTATAACTATCATGATAGTCCGGATTTGTCTTGATTGCAATATCATCGCTAAGGTCGGTGCATACTTTCACTATATTTGATATCATAAGCGTGGACCGGTGGCACAGGTTTCCTTTTAAAGCGTTTGAAGTTGTCATTCCTTAAAACTAGAAATGATAGTTGAAGATTTTTAGGTTTAGCGTATTCAGGAAAAGCATTTTGATACAATGTGCCATATTTACTAATCTGCTGCTGTGCGAATAATGCAAATTTTAAAGTTCCTAAACGGAACTCCAAACGCGGTGCTAAGCGTTCCTTCGGATCTCGGTGGTTTGTCGATCACAATGTCGTATGTAAACCATTTAGCCTTGAGTTCCACACCAAGCTCAGGCAATCCTTATCTGATGAGTGCATGAGCGGACGAATCTGGTCGTAGGATGTCAGTGTTGGGAGGATCAACACTGGAACATATCCTACGAAAAGTGTTCATTGTAGTTGTTTGTTTTAAAGTAACCGTTTTAAGGTTTTACATTTGTTACTGGTGGCAATAAACATCAAACACAAGAGTCCACACTGAGACTATGTGATTCTACACTAGCCGGCTTATGCCTCACAACGATGGCATAAAACGATCGTGTTTATGCAAAAGCCAGGGGGACAGGACTGAATCATAAGACGGTATAGCCATCTGTCTCTGCTATCCACTGGGCTATATCGAGTAGTGTCCTCGGGATATTCGAGGTCTACTATCACCACGGCAGTTTTACCTAAAGCCAAAGTAAAAGCTGTGTGCTGTCCTCCAGGTTCGGAATATTCAAACTGTTCCGATTTGAAGTCAACTTAGTGTTCGTATTTGAAGGTACAGTGTACTGCGTTTTGCGACTTCCAGTTAACCGATGGAGACTGCAATGAAGTCTGTGATACCACCAGCTTTTAGCTAACCTTAGCTTCAACTTGTCTCGCGCGAGTTCTGTTTGCCTCGACATCGTAACTTCCTGCTAATTATGCATACTACACTTGCCAGACGGCATATTGAATCGTGCTATAATTCCAACCGTAAGATTACCGTCAACCAGGTATACAGCATACTAGGAGGCAAGTTAATGGCTATTTACCAGGCTTTTCCTATATACTAAAGAACGTGTGAAAGATGGTCTCAGTCCTTTCTAGCTTTGAAGGATTTTTGCATTTGCTGATAATAATCTGAGGTTATAAGCTTGATCGCTTTTGGTGGAAACGTTAAAATTAACACGAAGCCAAACAGTCAGCACACAATTTGAACACAATAAAGCCGATTGCATCTATTCAGAGTAAATTGCTTCAACTATCTAATCTAGTTAGCCAGCTGAATGAATTTCTAAGATGAGAATTTAGAATGTTAACAGACGGCAACCACATTAATTATCGCATAATAGTACCACGTATCGGTTCTCTTGTTATCTCTCCCAAGATAATTCCATAAAAATGCAAATGTTACGATGCATGATTGTAACTGTACATGAGTGAAACTTAGGTTACATCATCAGATACTTGATTCGATTAGAATGCCTCCGATCGGAATAAGCTCAGAACTCAGACAAGCGAAAAAGAAACCTCAACTTAAAAAGTATGGCCTAGACTTCAATTCGTCAGACGCTTTACACATAAGATACTGAATCAAAGCGGCTACTCCCAACCATTCGTTCGAGGATACAGTTTGGAAAGGTATGTTTATCCTCTCATGAGCACTAGGCTCTGTTGGTTGACACTAGACAACTTAAATCACCTTCTATCCAGATAAAATAGAAATCCAATATGGTTAATTTGTACGCAGAGCTTTTATTCCAATGGTAACGCATCGAGTGATACAGCATCAGGATTAAAACTTACATTAAATAGCGTAATTTAATTGCTCATTGTGGCATCAGACGATGAGCTAATGTGTAGTGGGGTTAGTGAAATCCGAAAATCATGCAACGTTAGCCCACTTCGTAGTATGTAACTGGGCCTTCTGAGGTTTCCCTTCAGCGCTTGAGTCCTAGGTATAAACCGGTTGAAATGAGAATAAGAAGCTGTATTATATAGTCAAAACTGGTGTAACTACTACAAAGGTCAGAAGGTTATATAAAATATATGTACATTTCCGTAGCAAAGATTTTCTACAGTAATGTAAGCAATTATTGGCGAAAAATATGAGTTTAGTGCAAAATGTACAGTTTTGTAATAAACAAGGTGCAGGACACAACAGGAGTGCTTTATGTGAAGAACGCGATTTGAAAGCTTTAAGAGAATAGTCACAAATAAAATTCTGTTTCATGTGCGAGGGGCACAATCCTTTACTTACTGCAACCTGGATTGCCACTATTCGTGTCCGCATTTGCCTGTTCCTGCTGTCTCTATGGCGACAGCCACAGGTCGTCTGCGCCTAGAGAAGGACCATAAGCGACTTGCGCTGCACCACCCACCGCTCCATCCACACTGCCTATCTAAAGTGTAAATCCGAAGGAATAAAAAAGGGAAGCATGTGGATGGGAGCCACGTTTCATCAACGGAGCAGACCCACACTACTTCAACATGCACAGCAGCGTTATTCTCTAACTGTGGTGGAAATCATGTGTACCTGGTGTACACAAGGCAGTGGCTTGGCCGTAGCCCGTTTCACGTAGGACGGAACCACTCTATGAATTCATGGACATCACGACGGTGCACCCCGTCCACCCTGCAACTATTCAGTTTTACTTGAGTCAGTATAATCGACGTGGTGCGTTATAAACAGATAAGCAAACTGGCAACGTTCGCCTCAAGCGCATCCAGGTAATACATATCACAGGAGAATCTTCATTGTTCAAATTGGCTCATCGCAATTAGATTCCATGGCGCATAATTAAGCTACCAATCTGGAAAGGCATTAGACGCGCGTTTCGTCCTATTGGGGCTCGTCATTTTGCACGTCCATCGGTTCCCTACTGGGGATCGAACCCAGGACTTCTAGAATCTAAATCCAATATGCCAACAGCCTATGCCAGTGAGCCTTGGGGTGACTACGCCCAACCTCTCTCCTCCGCGCCGGCAATAACCCGCACAGCAGTGGAGGTTGGGTCGGGTTATATCGCAATTAGGTTTCAACTCGTAATTTTCTGCCGTCTTACTTCATGGCTCAGTGGCTAGTTGGCGTTAGCCTCTACCGGTCATGCGTTCGATTCCCAGTAGGGAATCAATGGATGCGTACCACTGCTGAGCCCCAATAGGGCGAACCTTGCTTCTACTACTTTTTCCGATTGGTAACTTACCTATGCGGCTTGTAATCAGATTTCGTGGAACCAATTGGAATCATGCCCAAACCCGTCTACTCATTATTATTTTTCATGGTGTCTTGCCCACCTCTGACATACAGTTTTTTTAAGTTTTTCGGGAAAGAAACGACAAATCACATCAAAGGCATGATCAGCCTTCGCTAATGTAAATTCTTAGCTCAAAACATGTATAACCACATAAACTCACATCCATTTGTCCACACACTTGAATGAATTACCAACAAATAATTCGCAAAAGATTACCAATCATGAACAATAATGCTGCGAAGGTGCATGGTTTTGGATTGCAAGTAAAACTAACTGCCATATTCATCAAATCATGGGAAATCACACGTGGGGGAATAAGTAACCAATACCAACGATCATTGATTATTTATGATTAGCATTGAATCTAAATGATAGTCTCAAATTTAGTCCGTAGCTTAGGAATCAACAATGGATAGAGATAAATATGGAATGTGGATGCAACTACCATCGATAAGGTTACAAGGCGAAATGAGACAAAAGTGTGTGGTACAGTAAACCAGTGATGAATTGTCGTTAGTTTGCCTTGTAGACGTCGTCTCCTATATATGAAGTCGGGCTTACAATTGATGGAGTTTGCACAGCGTGAGAATTCCGCGGCGTGTTAACTGAATTCTCTCCGTGTCGCCGCTTAAAACTGGACCCGTGCGAATTTCGCTTGTCTTAGGTTCGGACTTCCGAAGTATTTCTCTTGCTCACGCCTAAGCAATGACAGATGCTACTATCACACATTCGCTGGTGGATTCTTTGGCGCAACCACAGCAATAACACATCAAATATATCACACTGCTCAATGTCAAACCTTAGGGCTTCAAACGGCCCTCAAACGGGTCCGCAAATGTTCAGGAAGTAGCTTGGCTGCCTTCCAAGTAATCAAACATTGACAGATGTAGCCGTCTATTCTATGATAAGCTAATTGATAACGACCTACCATCCTACTTCTCGTGTGCAGCCATTCGGCCCTTTAATCAATTGTTGCTGTGGATGATTACATTCTGATTAAAAGTACTAAGACACTAAATAACCATCAACGTTGGCCTTACGTTTCCCTAATTTTACCCAGAAGATGGGTCAATTGTAATCCAAATTCCAGCAGATGCTTCAGCGTTTCCGCTCTAACCTTGGTACTACCTGCCTTTTCATAACTGTAGTTATGTTTCGTGTTACAGAAGAATAGTTGGGAGTGTTAAATGCTTGATATTATCTTCCTCCTGCATCAGCCGTCGTGCAAACTATAAAGTTTCGCCTTATCTGATGCATACAGCAGGGCGGATAAGCCAAAACATGCTACTGCTGGCGCCTCCGTACTTTATTTTCCACTTGTTTCTCTTACTCCAATCCCGACCCCCATTACTAACCTCCTTTCTATAATTCCCAGCTTAATTGACAGCAACCGAATTGCCACTGGAGTAGAACCATCTGCAGCTACCATCCCACCCCAACTATCGGACGCCTTTCGGCAAAAGGCCCTTATAAGGCCACGCTATTCAGTTGCCATGGCGACATTTAACGTTCGCACTCTAAGGCAAACAGGTTAACAGGCTGCACTCGCACGCACCTTTTGCACACGGGGTATTGATGTGCATTGTGTGTCCTAAACTAGGATCAATGACTCAAAGGAGTAATTGAATTAACTGCACCGGCTTATCCTTCCGTTATTGGTTGCACGCATCCGGAGACGCCGATTCAGCACTCACGGGTCAAGCTGGTGTAGGTATCATTCTATGCTCCAAGGCTGAACCATCGTTGGTTGATTGGATCCCGGTGAACAGCCGTTTATGTGCAGCCCGTTTGACGACATCAGCTCAAGTGGATTCACGAAGTAATACAAAACGCTGTTTGTCTGTTGTTTCCTTTTATGATCCTACTGACTGCAGTTCTAATGCTTCAAAGGACACTTTCTATCACGAACTGAACGCCCTACTACACAGTGTTACTAGTTCAGATATTATAGTACTTGCAGGGGATATGAACGCACAAGTACAGCGTCTGAGCTTTTCAGAAGCTCAGCTGGGTGGTAATTGTGGGCTTAACTCCGAACGGACTGACAACGGTGAGCGTCTGCTACAACTGTGTGCGGAGCACCAGTTGTCTTTTAGTAGCACTGCTTTTAGACGCAGTGGGCGCCGAAGTGCCACTTGGCGTCCTAGTGCAGCTGGCCAGCGATGGACCCAATTTGACCACAAAGCCATAAGTTACAGATGGCGGAGTTTCATCCTGGATTGTCGCTCATACTGGCGTAACCGTGTCGACTCGGATCATGCGTTGGTACGCTGTCGTTTCTCCATGAACTTTACCGGGAGGCGCACCCAGCGTCTCCTCCGATTGACAAATGAAGAATTGTCTCAGCGCTCTGTCAGGCAAGCCTATCAAGACGCACTGCGTACCGAACTCTCTACGTGTTGTTCTTATGAAAATGAGCTTCAGTTGAATAAGATCTCGCCTGCCATGGACGACGCAGCAGCTTGTGTTTGTTACGCAATCTATCGTCACCATACCAGTCACTGGATATCCGAAAGGCCAGTGAATATGTTGGAATCACGAAAACACCTCCCGGCTGACTCTGAAAACAATGTGACTAGACGGGCTATTAGGTGTGAACTAAAGCATAGCTGACGTGCTGACAAGCAAGACTGGGGAACCAGCGAGCTCCAGAAATGGAGGAGGCAGGAGCAGCAGGCAATTACCGCAAGCTCTTCTAGCTAATCCGCAACAATTGTCCCGGAAAACCAGGAGACATTGAAACAAACAGAGTCAGCACGTATTAGTCTAACGCAAGTTGTGACAAAATTATTCGCCTCGATTACCGTTCCTCGCCTCACCGCGGAACATGAAGCTTGGACTAGGGAACAGCAGGCCGGTTTCCACCTAGAACGTGGCCATATAGACCATATATTCACTATGTGGCAGTTGATAGATCAGCTCCGTGCATACCGCTGACGGACAATAGGTGTGTTCTTCGATTTCAAGAGTGCGTTGGATTCAGTCGAACAACCGATTCTGTTCGAAACACTTGCGCAGAAAAGGGGTTTCTACGTAATATGTGAACATCTTTCATGCTCTATACTCGAAAGCTACAGGCCGCATCAGGGTCTACGGTGTCCTGTCGTATACTTTCCAACCACAAGTGGCGTTCGTCAGGGTTGTCCGATGTCCCCGTTTTTGTTCAATTTCATCGTGAATTCTATGATGGAGTTTTCCTTGCGGAATCTCAAGATGTAGGCGTTGGGGTGCTGCCTGGTTTTGCTTGCATGACCTACAGTATGCAGACTATATCATCATGCTTTACGACAATGTTGGAATTGCACAGTCAACCTTGGATTGTCTGACCATAGTGATCCCATTGTTTGGTATGCACTTCGTACCTTCAGTGCGCCAAGTGTTGCTGCAGGACCACCAGCCACTTGTTGACCAATTTTTGCTTGCCAAGGAGGAACACAAGGTGGTTGTTCAATTCACTTAACTTGGCAACTGCATCAGCCACTATGGGCGCATAGAAACTGACGTCATCTGACGCATTGCAAGTGCCAGAGCTGCCTTCTTTAATCTGCGGCATCTTTGACGACAGAACGGAATTTTCCTCCGTCTGAAAGGCCGTGTATACAAGACCACAGTGTGTGCCGTTCCGCTCTATAATAGTGAGACTCTTCCTTTAATGTCTAAAGATCTGTGGCGCCTTCAATACTTTGATCATCGTTGTCTACGAATCATTGCTGGTGTCGGATGGCACCAGCGTGTTCGCAAAGATGATGTGCGTAGGCGAGCACTAGATAGTGATAATCATGCTAGCTCTCTAGAACAACGTATAGCACTGAATAAGTTGCGTTGGCTCGGGTACGTGTTACGTTTGCCTGGTCAGCACTTACCTAGGAGGGCCTTGTTTAGTCTGCCAGCAGAAGGGTTGCACAAGTCTCGAGGTGGACAGAAATTGACTTGGCAACGGGAAATGCAGTAACTGACTACCAAACTGAGTGCCGTTGGTCCGTTTCGCCTTCCGGGCTGGCGTCCACGTGACTCGCCTGGCGCTTGGCTCGAGACTTTACAGGACGTGACTCGCAACCGACACCAGTGGCGCGTCTGCTGCCGTATTCTAATCGAATCGCCTGTTTAAAGTGTGTTTGTTGAAGAGTTGTTTGTGGGGTAATGGCTGATTATGACGCGGGGCAGTGAAAGCCACAAGGATGTTGTCTCGCCAATGCCACCTTATCTTCCACGATAGTCAGCTCTCTGTGATGATATGTTGGTAACACAGGGTGTAGGCGCCTTGACCCTGAGTGTTTGCTTAGGACATTAATGTTTCCAGGTAAGGCACCCTTCTCTCTCTCTTATTGTTCTTTATTTCATAGGTCCTCATAGTTGAATGTCAGCGAAGCATCGGCTCAAATGTCCGATATACTGCTATTTTTGTTATGATAATGATGATGATGATGTTAAACGCTAAAGGTAGAAGCTCGTCAAGCCCAGACGCATTCAGACAGCCATCACTGGCCCGTAAAACTCTGTACGCATTTCTTTCTTACGGGAATCTTCAGCAGTGCGCATCCCATCGGATCCCGTTAAGTCTCGAACCCGCAATTCGATTGTTGCCATTCCATGTTTGAGTCCACTTGGCTGCTGCAACAACCATCGTGTATATATTAGTAGAGGTGACATAGCGCCGCTCATTTGTATTCACGATGTCGTTGCCGTCCCCCGCAGATCATTGGTCTCAACGACGGAATGGCATCCGTCGACTTAAGGTTTCGAGCCCTAACAGGGTCCGATGGAATGCGCACTGCTGACTATTCCAGAATTTATGAAACGCGTACAGTGCTTTTCCGAGCGTGTACTGTCTGCCTGGGCGAGTCTAGATGTGACGAATCTATCCCTTTTATTTCAGTATAGTGGGTGTACATTTGGGATTATATTACTGCATACTCTCGGAATAAACATCTGGAACAGAACTTGAAGTGGCAACTTCTTGATAACCGCCAGTCATTTAATTTTTGCGATTGTTACCTGTGCATGAATTTTTGAGGACGGTTAATCTTGGCGTATATGGTCCGACGTGGCCAGTCAGAGGAGAATCGTTGTGTATGGGCACCAAATTTTGACATTTAACCAAGCGAAGAAACCTTTTTTATGTAAACTGTAAGCCGCTTAAACGCTTGGAATATCTGATTCGCTGGACCTCTAAACGACCAAGCCTGAACTGAAAACAAACTCAATACTTTGCGATCACGACATAAATCCTTATCAGCTACTCAGTTCGCCGGGAAATTTCGCGCGCACGTCAGTTATGAATGAGCTCTTGGATGGATTAATCCTCTATCCGGCCATTCACCGGCGCTCTAAGCGTTGTGCTAGTTAGTATTAGGCAACTGGTCTAGCTAGGCTCATGTAATTTACAAATCGATTTCAATGAGCAGAAAGTGGGTAACCAAAGGGACAGTCGCAGCATTCTTTAGTCTAGTAAGCAATATCGTGGGGCTTACATAGTGGTGTAGTCGCGGCCGAATACTGATACGAAGAGAAAGATACCGTAGCTCGTCGTCTCGGCATGTCAATGTCCTAGCACCAACTCGAGAATGTTGCAAGGGTACCATGTGTCACGATGAGTAAAACGGTGTAGTGGACAACATGCAATTAGTCGTGAAATACAACCGAGCTATATACTTCCAACAAGCGAGGTTGGAGGTGGATCTTGCGTACTAGATGGGTGCAGTAGCGATACCGCATGGCACAAAGTCAGTTGTCGATCATTATAGAGTGAATGTAAACAAAAGTTACGTGCATTATCGATAGAATACCGATAACCCAAAGAAGGTGACGGATATAGACTAAACAATTATTTTAAGTTCGCAAGGAACTGGTGCCTTAATATCAACTGCTGCAACAAGACATCACTAATGTCCGGAAGCTCAGCTAAGATAAAGTTGGAAACTGAAGGACGGTAAATACTCCCATGCTCTGTTTCTCGGCTAACGCGTGAACGGGAAAGAGAAGTATAAAGGTCATTATGGTAAAGTTAGTCAGTTACTTGCTGGGATTCTTCGCTTTACACGAATTTACCGTGGCAAAGTTTCTTTAGATTCTTGGTCTAAGTTGGACACTTCCAACGAAACCTGTTGGGCTTTGAACACCAAAATATAAACTTCAGTCGAAAAAGAGGCAGCGTTGTGGAGTGCTTGGACTTCCGAGACCAGTGTTGTTTACTTCATCGAATTCTTCACCCAAATGTAACAACGAAGGTTGAATACTGCGAGCAGAAAGCCCTTGGAAGCCCGGAGTTTACGCGGTCCCAACGGAACCAAAACTACAAAGCCGGTGCTGGGTACCCGGTACTCAACAATCAGCGCTTCTGGCACAACCGAATCCGCAACTGCCAAGCATCCAAAAGCCACCAGATATTATTGTACTTCCACTCAATTTCATGCGATGTACAGAAGTTAAAACAATATGTAGCAGTAAAGTAATTAGTAGTGAATGACGCCCTAGTTTACTACGGAAAAGTTTAGATGGTTTTAAAGAGTTGTACCAACATCCAGTCTATGGAGTTGGTTGTAGTCAGGAATGGTCCAAACTGTCATGCATATGTTGAATAAGGCAGATGTCTAGACTGAAGGATTATGACAACGGAAAAACGCAGTAGCTTAACTTCTCTTAGCGCGCTACCATTGATTACTTTCGATTGTGTTGATTATTTTTAATGAACAGCAGTATTTGTTTAAAATTATTGAATTTTAGTTACTCAGCTGGATCACCTTGCAAGCAAGGTGTATCTTATGCTTGTTTTTTTCCTCAGTTTGAGGTAGTGCACATTTTGTTATGTTAAGTACTACTGTGTATTCGTTGTAAAATAACACAATCCGAGCATTATCGATCAAAAGCTCATTCCCACAGAGTTGCAGTGATGTGTGCTACTGTCGTTTACTTATGTTTCTAAATGCCAGCAAAGTACAGCACGCAGATATTGGTTTATTTCTCCTAACCCTGCATGGTACACGCTTTTCAGTCCGAGTATATGGTGGGTACACCAAAAGAAAGGAACAGTGAAACTGCAACTTTTATGCCAATTGTTCTTCGCGTAGATGGGTGACCTAGTGGTAGGATGCTCGTCATCAGCTACCATACCTAAAGCAGCAATGTCGGCTCCGACTGAACAGGCTGTAGAGCGTAGTGTGGAGATGTGGCCCTATGCTCGAGGTTCACTTCAAAGGAAATGTCTGTCCTAAATGAAATAAGACGCCGCGAATCATATACATGGTAGTCAAATTAAAACATAAATATTAAGTAACAAGAAACTAAAGGATCACTGCAAGATTTTTCTCGTTAGCATCAGGACTCGTGGGTGTAACAAATACAATTACCACTCAAAACGTAACAACTAGTGCAATTTCATCTATAGACGTTACAATTAGCCTTTCAAATGTTTCCAGACCATGCGGTCTCCGACTACCATTTTACTAGTTATATTCCATTGTGCATTCATTTTAGGCCAATTGTAACATGTTCTAATGATGTTGACATTTTTGTTGTTGTAGCTTCCAGCCCAAAATCGAAAAGTGAATTCTACGGTAAGTGATTGTATACAGGATGGTACTGTTTCATCTATTTCCTTTGCCCTGTTGTTCGCGATAGTCGGTAACTGGTAATGAGCCGTACACTTGGAACCATCTCTTGAAGCGGTGTATGGTGGCTGGTTAAACTGAAGCGTTAAATTATCACCAATATTACTGCACTCTGTGAATCGCAAACGAAATTTTAATGGCATAAACCATTGAAAATGATGAATGTGGTGCGCAACATACAAGGACCGGTAGCCAAAATTAACTCAGTTTCAAAAGGTAGTGAATTCCAGCGAGGTGAAAAGATATCAGTCATGGATTCGGTCCTAATTAGCAGCCATTTCTGCCAAGTTGGATTCCAGCGAAGCATTTTAAAATTTTTACTATAGGTGGTGCAAGAATATAGAATATTAGCCGTCAACGTTCAGCATTGTTTAATCAAAATGAGTTTTCTTTTGGATAACACTTCTTGCAATAATTTTGTGCTTCCCAAGAAAACAACATCCACCAGAGAAAACACAACAGTGTACCAATTTTGAACCTCGCTGAAGTGTCATTAATTTGTTAGTACATTATCCAAGTCTTAGCCAATCTTTTTCGGTTAAGATGTTTACCATTATCAGAGATTCTTATTCTATTTTGGAATTTAAAAAGAATATCTGTACGACCCATTTGCAAGTATAGAAGGTAGACTTTAAGTGTTAAACATCACTTTACTCTATGCGAGGTAACACTTTCTGTTACCTATCTTGATATTTATTATCTAGATTAGTCGGCATTAACCATGAGTGTCAACGTTTTTAAAACACAATTTTGAGGTCGTTGCACCATTTTAGATAGTAAGAACAAAGATGTTGATGATAGCTTTTTGAAAAACAAATTATATGTGTTGCTGATTCCAAGATGGTTAAAGAATACTTTTTTATTCTGACAAGTAAATGGACTGAGTGTTTGGGGCTTCTCGTATTTAAAGTTAGGATACCCCCAGTTCAGAAAGTTGAACTTCATTGGACAAAAGTCTTTGCTGTAAACCATCAAATTAATACTTTCAGATGTAAAGGAAGTGCCCATGTTTCTAAGCCGAACACAGCAGACAGATACAGTAATATCACTACGGCCATTTTTAAATTGAGGTAGATTGCATTATCACATGAATTTAGGGTACAAGTGCTCGTCGTGACTGGACTAAGCAAAGTAACTCTTGTTTTGCAGGGAATCACGCAATGTTACTCATCGTAATGAGGACAGCTTGTTCACTTGAGTATCTGTACACTTGGATACTATCTTTTGCATTTACTTGCAATTAACAAGATGAAGTATTGTAGAGCAGCAGAAGATGTGTCTCGGAAACAGAGCCCAGCAACTATACTTCGCAAATAGCTTTATCATTTGCTTATGAAGTTGAGATCTCCATGAAAAAGATTACCCGAATCAGTTGCACGTGTTATTTTTCAGCTTTTCCGTTTAGGTGTAAATGTTTTACACGAGCTTATTTGACTTACTTCGCAATCTTATTTGCACACGTGATATCCAGTTCCAATGGTGGATACAGATAGCGGCATTGATGGTAAGTAGCAGTGGCTATTTTCACACCTTTTCTGTATTTCTTCATGCTAATATGTCATTTTAAAAGAAATCCAAAACTTTAGGTATCGAAAATAGTTGATTTGTTGCAAGAACCGTCTGTTGCTGTGCACGCATCCGGAGGCAGCAGTTCAAAGTTAGACCACATGATTTTTGGAACTAACACATTATTAGAACAGCCAGAAAACATTTATTAGTTGGATAACTTCATTTGTTGTACTAGTGAATTCGTCATGAGATCATTAAAATGTTTCTACATCACAACGATCGTTCGCAGTGCCTGAGACGCCGTTTCAGTTTATCACACGGTATGGAATTATAGCACTGACTATAAAGAAATACCAACATTATTTTCATGCATTGATCACCCAGCCCATTGCCTGATGGCCAAGACAATAGCCATCAACTAATGCTTACCTGTTTCTACACCCTGCTCAGTCTATTTCTACCTAGAAAGCTGTAACAATGACCAAACTGGTTTTAGAATATACTTTCGTGAGGAGTAGCACCGAAACATTCAAGCGCTAACAATAAGACTTGTTTGAGCAGATAAGTCAGCGTGCATCTAAGTAGTAACTACAAAAGCTGTAGGAGAATGCACACATGAATGGCTGCAAGGTGAAAAATTTCTACCCCTTAATCCAGTTGCTCATAGATTAAGGAAGCTGTGGTATAATGCGGAAAACACCAAATGCTTGACAGATCTCGTGGGATTTGTTGTGTGAAAAACAAAAGTTTGAAATATGTGACGATTAAGTAAATCGCAAATTTGTGGACTCACCATAATATCCACGACAACGCAGATGTATATCCGACTGTCATGATTTTATAGGCGTTGAAGAGCGCAATGCTTTTCTGCGACTTGCTATCTCTCAATGAAAAGAAATCGAAGTATGCAATGAAAATAGTGTATTGCATCGTCGGGGTTGTTGAAAACTGTTACCGAGGCCGCGTAAAGGCTAAAGTCGGAACAGCGTTCTACAGATAAGAAAATCAAACAGCAAAATAATTCCACTGGTGTTCCAGCGGACTGTATGATGTGGCCAATTTCGACTGGCGACTAGTCAAACTTTGAAACCGATAGATTTCATGAGCTGATAATAAGCGTGACCGGGGTTTTTCGATATCGGGTGTGCCAGAATGGGGTGGCTTGATAGAAGGCAATTATTTCCGCTGTACTATCCCAAGGCGTTCAATCGCACATGGTATGATAGTTGCAAACAACCCTTGGATTTTTGCTTGCCCTTCGCTGTGGGGTCCCTCGTGAAACCATATATCGTTTTATCTCGGGTTGTCCGACCTGAATCGGAAACTGCATAAGCCCCATATATTAGTTTAGCATTTGAGGGATGGTGTAAAGTTCAAACCTACCAAACGCCCTCCTTAACACACCAACATGTTGGTTTGTGGTTCCTGACGCCTACAAGTGCTGCTCTGAACAACGGAGGTCCTCTCGTATCACCGCGACAAGGTCGAGCTCTTTTGAGGCGGTCTACGTTATGTGGTCTCCCGGCTTTTATGTGTTAGTGGACTCGTGGCATCCAGTTAGAATTCCGCACCTGATCGCATTGAACGGAAACGGATTTGCTTTAGACCATTCATAGCACAATCTAAATCTCGTTGCAGCAGGTCCTCTTTCTGATTACCGACCACCCACTATGTCTTGATGGCCTCGATCAAATGCAGGAAATTCGACTTGGTGACACGCACATGGTCGTTGATGAAAGCAAGGAAGAAGGGCGATCCAAACTCTGACCTTTATGGAACCCGCAGTCTAGGTCAATATGATCAGAAATTGAGCCCGGAAACCGAAATGGAAGCTACCATTGAAGAAGAAACGTTCCGACCCACCTAAGAACATGCTTCACAATTCCATACATTTAAGCCGTTAGAAGAGGATAGGATTAACCAAGCTGTTGATGGCTTTAGAGGATGTAGAATAGATGACATCAGTGCCTGTCGCAATATCGGATGATTCGGTCCAACTGCTAAGCGCAATCAGTGGATTGGTAGTTCTTTACCCGTGCAGCCGGCATCCATGCCGCTCCGAAGCTATGGTATTAGAGCTTCTAAATGGCAAATTAATGCCCGAGTCTTGATCGACTCCATTACCTCCAGTCTATTCACACTAGAATGCACTGATTACACACGTGATGAAGGCGTAGAACATCGTGATATTCAAAACCATTAGACTAGTAAATAAGTGCTACACGCAACACAACAGTATGAGAAGTGCAATGTAAAGACTACCGATATTTCACGTTCCCCGCCGGAACAATTTGATTTTGGTTTTCTCGGTATCAACCATAAGGTGTGTGCTGCAAAGAAACTGCTTAGTTTCTCATCATAAAGCACTAAATAAAAACAATAAACATGCAGTAGCGCGTCTGCATTTTAAAGCATACTGGAACTGTGGGTAGGTGGTTGCATCTTAAGCGGTTTGAGCACCATTTACGGAAATGAATGAGGTAATATCACTCTGCAAATTCCGGCAACTGTTCGGATAATTGTACAGAAGTTAGTTGCTATCAGAAAACCTTTACGATGGGCTTTTCTGGGGTATTAATTTGTCCTCACTGACCAGTATGGTGCAGTGATTATGGTGTATTAGATAGTTGCTGCAATTGTCAGGTCTAGGTTTCGCCCTGTACACCTGCCAATCTGCGTCTCGTACCACCAAGCATTTTCTGGTTCTTTTTCTAATAATTGACGGTGCTGATGCAGAAAAAAGCGAGACTGTTTTCGGATGCAGATTTAACCACATCACTGACCTTAATAGTCACATCCACCCTGGACAAGCAGTGTTAGGGCTCTCCGAAGACCGTCAAATTGCCTCTGCAACAAGTTCGGTTAGAAAGACGTAGCGTGCGATTGTTTGAAACTAATCAATATATTCCTCTTGATACTACGCGTAACGAAGGTAGTTCTTATTAGTGTTAGGTGATCACTCAGTTCCAGAAGGCTCTCCATCGTTGACTTCAAGTTAATGAGCGATTCGTTCGTGAGCACTAAATCAAGCACAGAAGCTTTATTTCCCCCATTTGAATCAGGTGGGGGAACCAACCTTGATAAAGAGCGAAATGCTCGTATTAATCCTTTGCACGTGGTGTTTGAATTGCTTGTTTGAAGACGCCGGAACTTCCAGATCGTGAGCACTGATGTCGCCTGAGAAGTGAATCTCGCCGCATTGTCGTCGAAGAGCCAATCACAAGGTTGAAGTTTCTCTCTGCGGGGGACATTGGGAAAGGATGAACAACTGCCACAAGGCAGTCGCAGACTGTACCAGTCTGGGTTCATTATCAGCATTTCCGGTTCGTCTACAGAATAGCACTGCAAGTCAATACGATGATGCACAAGTACCTCAAAAATCTTTGGGTGAGGATTACAAAGGAGAAACATATCAGGAATCGGGACTTTGGCGAAGGTAATATTTCATTACATACAAGTATCAGTTAAGAATATTCCCTCCATGCCTGCACTATTTAAGGATGGATGTGAGGTCCAATGCAAAGTACTGAACTCCCTTAACTCTCGTTCTGTGTGTATCACTCCAACAAACTGGTAAGTATGGTAT